>CM042246.1:20634017-21234017 GCA_023566225.1 Romanogobio albipinnatus | reverse complement strand
CCTCACAGAGGACTGGGTGACATGGGTCAGTGACAGGCAGCAGAAGGACTGATGTTTGTGAGCATTTATGTGTGAATAGGTGTGTGTTATCAAAGCCAAGCGAGGGCAGAGGAAAGTATAGTTCCAGACTGCGTGCAGTGAATTCAAACTGCTACTTTTGAATGGAAAAATCTTTTAATGGGTATACAGTGTGTACAGAAACTTCAATGATGTAGCTGTCACTGAAGAGAACAGACAGTGTGTGGTTATGAAAACGCCTCAAATTGCATGGTAGTGGCTATGAAAATATTTAAAATCACAGATTAAATGCATGTTTGAGTACATTCATGTCATCTTAAAACAGTTTTTGTGTGTTATTTAAACAAATATAATAATACACCTTAACAACACATTATTACTCTCTGACAAGGTGTTGACACCCTCACTGCATTTCCAGGGAAAAGACAAACACGTTTTTTAATAAAGCAGCTGCGGGTTCATAAATTGTAGCGTATCCGCTTGATTTGTCCGGCTAGCATTTCTTATTATTTTGTGCCTGTGCTGTGACACGAGTTCTGATGATCAGGAATGGGACAGGTTGTGACAGACAGGAGAAAAGGGAAGGCCTATGGACTCTTCACATATCAGCAGACTTTTCCCCAGAGCACTAGACATGCCACATATCAGTAGGCTCATAAGTCTGTCGGCATGCAAATAAGCACTTTGCCTGAACTAAAAAATACATCAGCATGTGTTTGAGCCTGGGCCACTGCCCCATGGGTATGGGTTTTGGGCACTAAATGTCAGTCGGCTCAGCTATGGTGTGGTGATGCCACATTCACCTCTGTTTCCCGTGGGCAGAATTTCATGTGGTCTAAACGCACTGAGAATCTGACAGTGAACATGCATAGTTTAGGCACAATTAGGGCACTAACAGGCACAGATATGAGTGGAACTGTCACCCTATTTCCAAACAAACATCAGTTAATTTAAACAAAAACATCTTCATCTATGAGATGCAGATTGATTTATGAGAGCAGAATTTAGTGTTTTTATTTTTTATTTTATATATATACACTCACCTAAAGGATTATTGGGAACACCATACTAATACTGTGTTTGACCCCCTTTTGCCTTCAGAACTGCCTTAATTCTACGTGGCATTGATTCAACAAGGTGCTGAAAGCATTCTTTAGAAATGTTGGCCCATATTGATAGGATAGCATCTTGCAGTTGATGGAGATTTGTGGGATGCACATCCAGGGCACAAAGCTCCCGTTCCACCACATCCCAAAGATGCTCTATTGGGTTGAGATCTGGTGATTGTGGGGGCCATTTTAGTACAGTGAACTCATTGTCATGTTCAAGAAACCAATTTGAAATGATTCAAGCTTTGTGACTGTGGCGAGCAGCGAGGTCGAGGGACCGTGAGGGCGGGACGAGGCCGCGCTCATCAGGGAGGATGAGCGCCAGCCGCGTGCCGCAGCGATCTCGGCTCTCGCGGAGGAGTGAGGGAGTATAAAGGAGGAGCGACGACAGTGAAGGACGAGAAAGAACCAGGCCTGGATTTTGTGTTGTGTTTTATTTACGTTTTATTATGTGTACGCTGCAGTCGTCCGTGAGGGGCTGCAGATTTTTATTTTCATTTTGTGTTTGTTTGTATGTAGGCAGCAGTCGACCGCGAGGGGCTGCCGCCGCCATTTTATTTTGTGTTTATTTTTGATTAAAGTTTTTGAACGTTCGCCGGTTCCCGCCTCCTTCTTCCCGTACGAACAAGCTTTACTACAGTGACATGGTGCATTATCCTGCTGGAAGTAGCCATCAGAGGATGGGTACATGGTGGTCATAAAGGGATGGACATGGTCAGAAACAATGCTCAGGTAGGCCGTGGCATTTAAACGATGCTCAATTGGCACTAAGGGGCCTAAAGTGTGCCAAGAAAACACCCCCCACACCATTAAACCACCACCACCAGCCTGCACAGTGGTAACAAGGCATGATGGATCCATGTTCTCATTCTGTTTACGCCAAATTCTGACTCTACCATCTGAACGTCTCAACAGAAATCGAGACTCATCAGACCAGGCAACATTTTTCCAGTCTTCAACTGTCCAATTTTGGTGAGCTTGTGCAAATTTGAGCCTCTTTTTCCTATTTGTAGTAGAGATGAGTGGTACCCGGTGGGGTCTTCTGCTGTTGTAGCCCATCCGCCTCATGGTTGTGCGTGTTGTGGCTTCACAAATGCTTTGCTGCATACCTCGGTTGTAACGAGTGGTTATTTCAGTCAATGTTACACTTCTATCAGCTTGAATCAGTCGGCCCATTCTCCTCTGACCATTTTCAGAGGCATTTTCGCCCACAGGACTGCCGCATACTGGATGTTTTTCCCTTTTCACATCATTCTGTGTAAACCCTAGAAATGGTTGTGCGTGAAAATCCCAGTAACTGAGTAGATTGTGAATATATATATATATACACAGGTCCTTCTCAATAAATTAGCATATTGTGATAAAGTTAATTATTTTCCATAATGTAATGATAAAAATTTAACTTTCATATATTTTAGATTCATTGCACACCAACTGAAATATTTCAGGTCTTTTATTGTTTTAATACTGATGATTTTGGCATACAGCTCATGAAAACCCAAAATTCCTATCTCAATAAATTAGCATATCATGAAAAGGTTCTCTAAACGAGCTATTAACCTAATCATCTGAATAAAAATTACACCTGCAAAAGATTCCTGAGGCTTTTAAAAACTCCCAGCCTGGTTCATTACTCAAAACCGCAATCATGGGTAAGACTGCTGACCTGACTGCTGTCCAGAAGGCCATCATTGACACCCTCAAGCAAGAGGGTAAGACACAGAAAGAAATTTCTGAACGAATAGGCTGTTCCCAGAGTGCTGTATCAAGGCACCTCAGTGGGAAGTCTGTGGGAAGGAAAAAGTGTGGCAAAAAACGCTGCACAACGAGAAGAGGTGACCGGACCCTGAGGAAGATTGTGGAGAAGGACCGATTCCAGACCTTGGGGGACCTGCGGAAGCAGCGGACTGAGTCTGGAGTAGAAACATCCAGAGCCACCGTGCACAGGCGTGTGAAGGAAATGAGCTACAGGTGCCGCATTCCCCAGGTCAAGCCACTTTTGACCCAGAAACAGCGGCAGAAGCGCCTGACCTGGGCTACAGAGAAGCAGCAGTGGACTGTTGCTCAGCGGTCCAAAGTACTTTTTTCGGGTGAAAGCAAATTTTGCATGTCATTCGGAAATCAAGGTGTCAGAGTCTGGAGGAAGACTGGGGAGAAGGAAATGCCAAAATGCCTGAAGTCCAGTGTCAAGTACCCACAGTCAGTGATGGTTTGGGGCAGTGTTGCCAAGTCCGCGGTTTTCCCGCGGAATTGGGCTACTTCATCACAGTTGCCGCGGGCTGTTTTTCATGTCCGCGGGTTGAAGCGACCCCAATTATATGATATTTAGCCCCGGGAATGCGAATTTTAGCAGGCAACCATGCCAAAAAAACACATATTTAACCCCCCAAATGCGATTTTTACTGGAGATGCCCCCCCTGAAACGAGATTGGGCTTGTTTTGGGCTAGTTTTGAGTAGCAATTGGGCGGGATTTGTTGTGAAAACCTGGCAACCCTGGTTTGGGGTGCCATGTCAGCTGCTGGTGTTGGTCCACTGTGTTTTATCAAGGGTAGGGTCAATGCAGCTAGCTATCAGGAGATTTTGGAGCACTTCATGCTTCCATCTGCTGAAAAGTTTATGGAGATGATTTCATTTTTCAGCACGACCTGGCACCTGCGCACAGTGCCAAAACCACTGGTAAATGGTTTACTGACCATGGTATTACTGTGCTCAATTGGCCTGCCAACTCTCCTGACCTGAACCCCATAGAGAATCTGTGGGATATTGTGAAGAGAAAGTTGAGAGACGCAAGACCCAACACTCTGGATGAGCTTAAGGCCGCTATCGAAGCATCCTGGGCCTCCATAACACCTCAGCAGTGCCACAGGCTGATTGCCTCCATGCCACGCCGCATTGAAGCAGTCATTTCTGCAAAAGGATTCCCGACCAAGTATTGAGTGCATAACTGAACATAATTATTTGAAGGTTGACTTTTTTTGTATTAAAAACACTTTTCTTTTATTGGTCGGATAAAATATGCTAATTTATTGAGATAGGAATTTTGTGTTTTCATGAGCTGTATGCCAAAATCATCAGTATTAAAACAATAAAAGACCTGAAATATTTCAGTTGGTGTGCAATGAATCTAAAATATATGAAAGTTTAATTTGTATCATTACATTATGGAAAATAATGAACTTCATCACAATATGCTAATTTATTGAGAAGGACCTGTATATATATATATATATATATATATATATATATATATATATATATATATATATATATATATATATATATATATATAACAACAAAGATATGATAGATACGTGAGAGCAAGATCATTTTTTTTAAATAATTTTTCAGTGCACAAAACTATGAGAATATATGAAACGGCAACAAAGCACTTCTGCGCATCCAGGGTGCAGAATGATGCGCTTAAAGCAACATGGAGTCAGAGTGCGCAGTGCAGGCAACACATCCTAGTCTACAATGTATATCTGTCCAATAGTTCACTGATTATTTGTTTCTTCACAGTTTTAAATCCCGGTTATTGTGCGTGTGATGCTAATTAATAGTCCTTGTGTTGTCACCCGGTAGCGAGTACCAACATCGTTCACTGCTAGATAAACTCCAGGAAGATGAGAAAATAATTATTTTATCTACATATCAAGTATTATAACGGGAATATATCATCTTGGAGTGAGCTTTACCGTGCTGCTGACTGTAACCGAACGTGACGTGCAGTTTGAATGCTGAACGGAGAATGATTTACAGCTACAGCGGAGGAAAGACATTCAGCTATGGATGACTTTGTACAAGCAAATCGATGACACTTTAGAGCTCTTTGGCATTGTAAAACGACATGGTAGAACACATGAGATAAAACAACTACACTTGTGTTGTGTGACTGTGAGTATCTTCAGAAATCCTCCCCGTCACGTGATGGCTCACACAGACACAGCCTCTTGGCTTTTGGAACCGAAATTTGGCACCGAAAGATAAATCATTTTTCGATACTCATAGTATCAAAGTTTTCCGTTCGATACCATAAAAGTATCGCCATTCGGTGCCCAGCCCTACTTTTCATCTTGTCTTGGTCCACTTGTTTGCTGGGTGCCAGGGTTCGGATGGCAGCATTCAAATGAACCGCCCAAGATCAATTGCAACCAGAGTTAGTTTTAACTGAACCAAACATGCCAAGTGTGAACACACCCTAAGAGACTTTTTTTGGTTGTGTTGACACTTGTAGTTCCGTTCTCTTGGTTCTTTTGGTCCGAACCAAGAAAAAAAACAAAAACATTGTATTACTGGTTCTCTTAGCATTCACACTGTCAGTTTTTAATACAGAACTTAAAGTTGGTGTATCCAAAATGTGTTCCAGGCTAATTGCGCTCATTGTATGTGCATTCATATGATGGTATTTTGACCAGCTGAGAACAAATGAAGAGTTTATAAAATGTGTACAGGAGTCAACACAGCAGCAGGAATTCCTCCATTGAACACAAATAAAGATCTGTTGCAAGAGACAGCGTTTCTGACGCCTGTACCGAAATGGGCAATGTAGCTCCTATGATGAGACTTTGTTTGTTTAGATGTCTTTGGTCTGTGTTGCATTCATATTTCAGCCAAACCTCACCATGATTCATTTGGAAGCAGAGACCCATGTTTTAGGGGTCTGTGTCTGCTTATTTGGTGCACACCAGGGTTCGAATGACAGCCTTCACACTTAATTAAATTAACCGCACTAACAGAGCAATTGCACAAGAGTTAATTTGAATCAAACCAAACCTTCCAAGTGTTACACACAAGTAAAAAACCTTAAAAGAAAATCTTTTTAAAAAAAAACGTAAGAGTTAGCGTACATGGTACGACCTGCTAAATTAACCTACTGTGATTCAAAGGTACTCCAAACAATACTAAAAGAATGGCACTGTCCAAAATAACTTTTACATTTTGCTACTGTTAGTGTTTTGATTCTCTTTTGATTGAAAAATGATTGGAACTTACTTTCCTTTAGTTCTCGCTCTCTTTGTTTATATTCTAAAGTAGAAGAGATTCAGTGTCCAAATGATTCAGAATGAATCAAACTGCTAACCCTTTTGACCAATTCATTGATTTGTTCACATTTGCAAATTAATTACTTCGAAGAGTGCATTGATCTGATTCTACACATCACTGACTTGTTAATACACTGAAATATTATCAGGGAGAGGAAAATGGTAAAATGGTCACATTATTTAAAAACTAAAGTAACACATATCTATACTTGTAGCAATGCAACTGCCTAGCACTATTACTAACATATATATAGCATATAGTGCATTGGCAAATAGTCTAATAAAAGTGAAGTGAAACTAGAACAAAACAAATAAAATCAAGATAATTAGACATACCCTATAGCACTGAAAAGCAGCTATGTCAAAAGTTTGCATCCAACCTCTGACCCCTTAACCGTGAGTTGACATCCTCTGTGAGGTCAGAGGTTTCTTACTTGGCCAGCATTTGGCACTCTTTGTAGAGGGCAACCCCTTGGGCCAGAGCTTCAATATTATAATTGTTGTATTTACATTTTACGAGCCTGTGGGCCTCATTATGGGAAAGCAAGAAATGTGTGGGCTAAAGGATGGTGCTGTACTCTACATGAAGCCCCGCCCTGCTTTTATGACCCAGCATTCATCAGTCCTAACCTCCTGCCATGGATGCATCTACTGGAACAAATTTATAACAAATAGAAGCACAATGCATTTGTTTATCTGTTGGAGCTGTGTGGCTCATAATGATCAACAAAAACATGCCTGCATGTTTGTTTCAAGTTTACTTGTGTATTCAACCACCTGTTTAATTTCCATTTATCTAAGTTTGTTCAGATAAGTTGTGTTCCATAAGTAATGTTCTTGTTGTTGTTCAGATTTGTTGATGCACAGAAATAACATCTGCAGGAGGTGTACAAAAGGGCAAAATGTTTTCATGACCTGCAAGAAAGGCATATATAGGCCTAACATATAATTTTTTCCCTTTGTTTGCAAAGACAAGATTTGTTCAGCTTCTGTTTAGTCTCAATGGTTATTTGAGTCTCAGAACAATATGTAGCCTGCCGTCTTTTCATAATATTTTTTACTTTAATTGTTCTTACCTAGAAGACCGAAAATTGAGTAATGCAGCTCTATCTGTGCTACAGTGAAAACTGTTACTTGGTGAACTTTTGGGTTTGTGAAAATTAGCCCATAATTTACTCACCCTCAAGCCATCCTAGATGTACATGCCATTCTTCTTTCAGACGAATACATTCAGAGTTATATTAAAAAATGTCCTGGCTCTTCTGAGATTAATGGGTTTTTGTAAGAAAAATATCCATGTTTAAAACTTGATTAAGTAAAATATCTAGCTTTTGGAAAAAGCTATGGATATTGTTCTTACACAAACCCATCGATTCAATTCAGAATTACCCTTATTAATCCACCGGAGCTGAATGGATTACTTTTATAATGGATAGATGCACTATTTTGGTCTGCCATTATAATGCTTGGATTAGCCAGGACATTTTTTAATATAACTCTGATTGTATTTGACTGAAAGAAGAATGTCATATACATCTAGGATGGCTTGAGGGTGAGTAAATTATGGGATAATTTTCATTTTTGGGTGAACTATTCCTTTAATAGGACAATACTACAATTTTGTCAGATAATAGTGCATTTATTAAAAAATGTTTGCTAAGTAAAGCACCATATACTTTTGAAAAAGTAACAAGAGACAATACATCAACACATCATAATTTTAAATAGCACTATTTAAATAGTAAGAGTATATATTTAGAGCAATTATTTTATGTTGTTTATTTGTGTTTATTATTTATTCATTTTAGTTTCACGTGATACCTGATGGTGCTTCATCAAAGTTTATCAAAGTTTGTCATTATGTGGCCTTTTATCTGACCAGCTATATCACTATGGCGGTAACAGTAGAAAACGATACTCGGTTACTTAACGTAACCTCGGTTCTCTCTAGAAGAGGGAACGAGTATTGCGTAAGTTCCTTACGCTATGGGAAAGTATTCTTTCTTCGAGATTTCTGAAAAACCCAAAATTATCCTTAATTTTGTAACATTGTCAACGCAGTGCGGCAGCCTGGCAGACCATAGCAGGCTATTCCAGCGTGCTATTGGCTGCTCTGCTGGCAACTGCAGCAGCCTATCGGTGAGCCCGCGTGACGTGGCGACCAATGAGGGCGCTTCGCGCCCACCTGGCTTCATTTGCCTACAGGTGGGGCGTGGCCACGTGTATATAAGCAGGGCTCACGGGCTGCATATTCGGTTTTCGTAGTTCTGAAGCGTAAAAGCCCGCGGGGCGCACGGCAAGGAACGCAATACTCGTTCCCTCTTCTAGAGAGAACCGAGGTTACGTTAAGTAACCGAGTATCGTTCTCTTACGAGAGGTTCTCTCGTATTGCGTAAGTTCCTTACGCTACGGGAACATATTGTCAACGCCGTGCGCGCCTCGCGTACAGCATATGTATCCCAGGGAACCGGGGACCATAACACTGCTCGGGCAGGGTGGCCGGTAAGGAGAACGGGCCACCACATATACAGACACTTCATTCGAACTGACGGGTGGTTACGACGGGTGGTTACAACACCCTGTCCCATGAATGAGGGAACGGCACCTGCCGGTCTCCTTCAAATTCACCACACCTTGTCTCATGAATGAGGGAACGGCAACGCCGGTCGCCTTCAAATTCACAATATCTTGTTATATGAGTGAGGTAACGGCACCGCCGGTCACCTTCAAACTCACAACAGCTCGTCTCGTAAATGAGGGAACGGCACCGCCGGTCTCCTTCAAATTCACATGAGCCTAGTACCGAACTTACTACCAGTATGTGAGCTATGTCTGCGCAGAATAACTGGGCAGAACCAACAGCCCTATTGAACTGATAACACTTTCGCCTGTAAGGCAGGAACTTCCAGATTGTAAAATCTCACGAACGTAGACGGGGAGGCCCAGCCTGCCGCCATACAGATATCGTGGATGGAAATCCCTCTGGCCCAAGCCCACGAAGAGGCCATGCCTCTGGTGGAGTGTGCTCTGACACCTAGCGGGTACTGCAGGTGTTTGGAAGCGTATGCAGTTACAATCGCGTCCGCTATCCACCTGGACAGGGTCTGTTTCGAGGAGGCGAGACCTTTAGTGCGCCCACCAAACGAAACAAATAGATGCTCAGAACGCCTGAAGGCGGCGGAGCGTGTGACATAAACCCTCAATGCCCTGACAGGGCAGAGGATATTGCCACCGTCCCCCTCGTCGGATGCTGGCAGAGCCGAGAGGGAGATAATCTGCGCCCTGAAGGGAGTGCCGATCGCTTTGGGGACATAACCATGCCTCGGTCTGAGAATGACCTTAGAGTCATTAGGACCGAACTCCATACACGTCGGGCTCACTGAGAGCACGTGTAGATCCCCCACGCGTTTCACTGAAGCCAGAGCTATCAGGAACGCGGTTTTTAGCGAAAGGAACCTTGGTTCCACAGTCTCGAGCGGTTCAAAGGGATGAGCCTTCAGGGCCTCTAGGACCAAGGCCAGATCCCATATAGGAACCGATGGGGGCCGCGGGGGATTCATCCTTCTGGCTCCTCTGAGGAAACGGATGATGAGCTCGTTCCTTCCTAGTGTGCTACCTAGCGTCGTCTGAGCGAACGCTGCTATAGCCGCCACATACACTTCGAGCGTGGAAGGGGACCTGCCCAGTTCCAAAAGCTCTTGGAGGAAGGAGAGCACCCGCTGGACCCCACATTGCTGTGGGTCCAATCCCTTGGAAACACACCACTCAGTGAACACCGACCACTTAGAACTATATAACCGCCTCGTCGAGGGGGCTCTAGAGTGTGAAATCGTGTTCATAACCCCTTCGGGCAGGTCAACGGGTATCCGTTGGTCACCCATACATGCAGAGACCATCGCTCTGGATGGGGATGCCAAACTGACCCTCCTGCTTGAGAGAGGAGGTCTGCTCTCAGCGGAACTGGCCAGGGGGGTGAGTGCGACAGCTTCACCAGCTCTGGGTACCAAATCTGGTTCTCCCAGCGCGGCGCTATAAGGAGCACCAGGCGGTGCATCTCCCTGATTTTCGCTATGACCTGGGGCAATAGGGAAATCGGCGGGAAAGCATACAGCGGGAGGCTGGGCCAAGGTTGGGACAGCGCATCCTCGCTTTTGGACAGAAACGTCGGGCAGCG
This sequence comes from Romanogobio albipinnatus, assembly GCA_023566225.1. NCBI lineage: Eukaryota > Metazoa > Chordata > Actinopteri > Cypriniformes > Gobionidae > Romanogobio > Romanogobio albipinnatus. The sequence continues at coordinate 21,223,673 of CM042246.1, read as the reverse complement.
GGCGTTCTCTTTTGTTGTAAAGAGGTCGAGCTCCGCTCTGCCGAATAGGCGCCATACCAGCTGGACTGTCTGGGGGTGCAGGGACCATTCCCCCGGGAGAATGAGGCCCCTGGACAGCTTGTCCGGGCCCACGTTGAGGTGGCCCGGTACGTGTGCAGCTCTCAGCGAGCGCAGCGAGCTGTGTGCCCACACGAGCAGGCGTTCTGTCAGATTGCCCAGACACCTGGACCTGACACCGCCCTGCCGGTTCACGTAGGACACCACTGTGGTATTGTCCGACCGGACCAACACGTGGTGTCCTCGTATAAGCGGGAGAAACTGCTTGAGCGCGTTCTCCACCGCTATCATCTCCAAACAGTTTATGTGTAGGAGCTTTTCCCCGCTCAACCAGAGGCCCGAGGCCGATCAGCCCTCGAAAACGGCGCCCCAACCCGTGGTGGAGGCGTCGGTCGAGATGACCTTGCGGTGTGAGATGGCTCCCATCGTCACTCCCCGCTGGTACCAGTCGGCTACTAACCAGGGCTCTAGGGCTGAAACGCAGCCCTGAGTCACTCTGATCCTGAAGCCTCCGGACGCCCAGGCTCTGTGAGGCACTCGGGCGTTTAACCAGCATTGCAGCGGGCGCATGCGCATTAAGCCCAGCTGGAGCACAGCTGCAGCTGAGGCCATACGTCCCAGCATCCTCTGAAAGAGCTTGAGAGGTGCGATTTTGCCCGGCCGGAAGTACGCAGCCATGCGCCGAACTTGGCGCGCGCGTTGGGGTGACAGGCGGGCTGACATTGCCACAGTGTCCAGATTCAAACCCAGAAATGAGGTTGATTGCGTGGGCACTAATGAGCTCTTGGTCCAATTGACCGTGAGCCCCAGGCTGTCCAGATGGCTGAGCAGCATTGCCCTGTGGGCGAGGAGCTCGGCCTCTGACTGCGCCAGGATGAGCCAATCGTCTAGATAATTCAGTACTCAATTGGGGCATGATGGCGCCAGTGTGCATGGCAAGCCGTCTGTCTCGTCTACTTAGTTTGTTGTTTGCTATCGCCCTATTTATCTGTACATACTGTCGAGATGTCTCTGCTTTGCTAGTTTATGATCGCCACACACTTTTCAACATTCGAATATTTGCTGATATATTGTCAGAAAAACATGTTTTGGGAGACCACTGGACCTCGAGGCTTCCTCCTTTGCTGTCGGATATACCTGAGTATCTGCGCCGTTCACCTGTTGTTCTTCCCCGTAAGAAGCGCTACAAGCGACGGGGTAAACGCGGAGGTGTACTGGTCGGATTTAGGGCTTACCGGGCGTCCACCTGTGTGACGGGTCCCGATGGACGCTACATTCCTGCTGCCGGGCGTTTGCTGAGGATGAGAGGCCGCTGGCTCTGTCCAGTTGTCCCTGGCTCATGGGTTATTTCCGAAGCCCACCTGCTGATGGCACCATCTTCTCCCATGCGGGCTCGGATCCACCGAGGCGGTGTGGATTTGTCGAACCTGCGCCCGCTAGATCGTGCGGCGCCTCCAGGCAGTGAGGATCAAACTCTTCGCCTGTCTTTGTTTAATGCTAGATCGCTAGCCAACAAGACTTTTCTCCTCAATGACTTCTTCACTTCTCGTGAGTTGGATTTTATGTTCTTAACAGAAACTTGGCTTCATGATGGCGAGCTCACGCCTTTCTCTGAACTTCTTCCTCCTCGATGTGGCTTCCTTAGTTCTCCTCGGACCACAGGTAAAGGTGGAGGATTGGCCGCTGCGTTTAAGTGCGTCTTTCAGTGTCGGGAGATTCCGTTTGACCGCTGCTCTAGCTTTGAGCTGCAGCTGTTTGAGGCGAATCTTCCAGTGATGGTATTATGTGCGGTGGTGTATCGACCTCCAAAGTTTAATAAGGATTTTATTCAGGACTTTGCTGACTTTGTGGCTGGGATTGCGTTAAAATATGATCGCTTTTTAATCGTTGGTGATTTTAATATACATGTGTGCTGCAAATCCAGACCTATGTCTAAGGATTTTCTTAATCTTATTGACTCTTTTAATCTTACGCAGTCTGTCTCTGGCCCGACACATGAAAAAGGACATACTTTGGATCTCATACTGTCATATGGTTTAGATGTTGCAATTGATGAAATATGTGACACTTGTATGTCGGATCATCTGCCCGTTATATTTACTATAGTTGTCCCCTGCTCGGACACTTCAACTGTTGCTCCCGCACGCAGAGTGCGTGCAATTAATCCTCTAACTGCCTCTCAGTTTTCTGCTGCCTTTAAAGACTCAGTGCTGTTCAGTATTGAAGATTGTAATCTTAATGTGGAGGAACTCACAAACTTTTTTGACTATACTTGTACTAAGATACTCGACTCTGTTGCTCCATGGAGGGATAAATGCACTAAAGCGCTTACTGAACCTTGGCTAAATGACTATACCCGCTCTCTCAGACGTACCTGCAGAACTGCTGAGAGAAAGTGGAAGAAGGACAAACTACAAGTGTCATTTCACATTTTAAAGGATGCCTTACATAAATACCAGGGAGCAGTTAAATCTGCTAAAACTCATTTTTTATCTCACCTGGTTGCTAATAACACCCAGAGGCCTCAGGTTCTCTTTAAAGTGTTCAATTCTCTTGTTAACCCTTGTGAAATTGACTGTGCTGTGCCATCCACATTGTTGTGTGAAAACTTCCTGAAACACTTTATAGATAAAATTGCTGGCCTGAGCTTTTCATCCTCTGCTTTTACCAGTGACCGCTCTGTTCCATCTTTATGCCCAGCTGTCTTCCAGCAGTTTGAGCCGGTTACATTACATGTTCTCTCGAACATAGTTAAGCAGCTTCGTCCTGCAAACTGCCTGCTGGACAGTATCCCTGCCCGTTTACTCAAAGATGTTTTTAACACTGTTGGGTCCAGTATTTTATCCTTGGTTAACACATCACTTAGCTCAGGTTGTGTGCCAGCTGCTTTTAAACATGCTGTCGTACAACCTCTTTTAAAAAAGAAAAATCTGGATCCTTCAGTTTTGTCTAATTTTAGACCTATTTCTAAACTTCCCTTCTTATCTAAAATCTTGGAGAAGGTTGTTTATAATCAATTACAATCATTTTTAGATGATTTTAGTATTTATGAAAAGTTCCAGTCTGGTTTTAAGCCCCGCCATAGTACTGAAACTGCCCTTCTAAGAGTCTATAACGACCTACTCTTAGAGGTTGACTCAGGAAACTCCGCTGTTTTAGTGCTCTTAGATCTGACTGCCGCCTTTGACACTGTCAACCACTCTATCCTTTTATCCCGACTCAATCAAAGTGTAGGCATTACGGGCATGGCCCTAAAATGGTTTGAATCATATTTGGCAGATAGAAGTTTTTCTGTCCACCTTGGGAATTGCTCTTCATCTGCTGCCCCTCTTTCTTGTGGGGTCCCCCAAGGTTCCATTTTGGGACCCATGCTCTTTTCTCTGTACATGCTGCCCTTAGGGTCCATTTTAAAAAAACATAACATGTCTTTCCACTGTTTTGCAGACGATGTACAAATCTATTTGCCTGTAAAAAACAATGACAAGGATACTGTCCAGCATTTATTGAACTGCTTGAGTGATATCAAAATTTGGTTGGATCAAAACTTTCTCTGCCTCAATGATAATAAGACTGAAATTGTTGTGTTTGGTCGTGCTGTACATTTTAGTGCCTGTGTTGATGCTCTTGGTACTTTAGGTTCTCATATTCGACCTGTTACCAAGAATCTGGGTGTGATTTTTGACAGTGATTTTAAATTTGATAAACAGATTAGCTCTGTTGTTAAAACTAGTTTCTTTCAGCTGAGACTATTGGCTAAGGTTAAACCTTACCTGCTACGTAAAGACTTTGAAAGAGTCATACATGCATTTATTACGTCCCGTTTAGATTACTGTAACTCTCTGTATGTTGGATTGGATCAGTCATCCCTTCGCCGGTTACAGTTAGTCCAGAACGCAGCAGCTCGACTTTTAACTGGGACTAAAAAGTGCGACCACATCACACCGGTTTTGGCAACACTCCACTGGCTTCCGGTTTGTTTCAGGATCGAATTTAAATTAGTTTTAACTGTTTTCAAGATCTTAAATGGGTTATCGCCCTCCTATTTATCAGAGCTTTTGCATGTCCACACACCTGTCAGAGCACTGAGGTCTTCCAATCAGATGCTCCTCGATGTGCCCAGATCCAGGTTAAAAAATAAAGGTGACCGAGCCTTTGCAGTGGCTGCTCCAAATCTTTGGAATGGTCTACCTATTCATGTAAGGACAGCCCAGACCATTGAAACATTCAAGTCCTTGCTTAAGACCCATTACTATGCATTGGCTTTCAAATCAAGTTGAGCTTTGATATCTTGACCTTGACTTTATTGTTGTGCTGTTGGTTCTTTTGTATTGTTTACTGTGTATTGTGTGTGTATAGTATCTCTTTGATTTTGAATTTTGTTAAGCACTTTGGTCAACTATGGTTGTTTTTAAACGTGCTATATAAATAAAATTGAACTGAACTGAACTGAACTGAACTCGCATCCCTCGACTTCTCAGAGGAGCGAGGGCCGCGTCCATGCACTTCGTAAATGTACGGGGTGCTAGTGACAGGCTGAACGGAAGGACGGTGTATTGATAAGCCTGGCCGTCGAAGGCGAATCGTAAGAATGGCCTGTGACGCGCCGTTATCTTGATTTGAAAATATGCATCTTTCAAATCTAGGGAGATTAGCCAGTCTCTCGGGCGAATATGCGCGAGGATCTGCTTGGTCGTGAGCATCTTGAACGATCTTCTCATAAGAGCTTTGTTCAGACGCCTCAGATCCAGAATCGGTCTGAGCGACCCGTCCCTTTTTGGCACAAGAAAATACCGGCTGTAAAAGCCTGACTCGCTCGTAGAATGGGGAACCGGTTCTATAGCCCCTTTGCACAGCAGCGTGGCTATCTCTGCTCGAAGTAGATGTGCTACTTCCTCGCTCACTCTCGTCTCCGTACGCGCACAGAAGCGCGGAGGGCGGCGAGCGAACTGCAGAGTGTAGCCGTGCTTCACTGTTTTCAGCACCCATTCTGATACACCTGGAATGGCTTCCCACGCTCTCGCGTGTGCCACACGGGATAGAACGGCCTCCGGGCTCGAAACGCCGCGCTTTGCGGGTTTGACGGCCTGTATAGGAGGGGCGGGCGCGGTGCGCGCGCTCTCTGTGCTGTGGGCCAGCCGATCGCTCGCGATGGCTGGCCGCCCTACACACTGTATCTCTGCCGCTTCGAGCGGGGAGTGGCCTGTGTGTGGCCCTACACTCGTCGTTCCGGCCACCTTGGGCGGAGAACAAATGGTGTGTGGCGCGGCGCATGGCGCCGGGGGTAGAATGTTCGCGAAAATGTGTGAGCGCGTTTGAGCGGGCACAACTCTTACGCGTGGAACATGACCGGTTAAGAGTGGCTGTGTGACAGCGCGTGTGGTGATTAGGCGTGGGCGCAAATAAGCGGACACGTGACCTAACTCTAGCACTCGAGCGGCCGGTGCCCGCTTTATGTGAGTGAGAGACACGGGATTTGTGGTGCTTGGGTGCAGGGGTGAACACAAAAGTGGGCACGTTTACTGCATTTGAAAACACATACGGCGTGAGCCGTGCAACCAGATATAAAGCAACTTCTTGATTTCTCTGGTTCGTCGTAAAAACGGCGGTTGTAGACAGGCGAGAGGGCAGTTTTGCCGGCTCGTTGGCTGCGTGAGAGCCATCTGCAGCAGCCACAGGAGTGGGGGCTGACAGGAAGAAGAGTTTTGACGGTGGTCCGGCCACGGCGGAACTTAACCGTCGCTTCCCCCCTCTGCTAGGAGGACTTTGGAGGGGCTTCAGTTGGAAACAGGCGAGAGGGCGAGTTCGCCGGCTCGTAGGCTGCGTGGAAAACATCTGCAGTAGCCACAGGAGTGGGGACTGACAGGAAAACAGAGTTTTAACGGTGGTCCGGCCGCAGTGGGACTTAACCGTCTTTTCTCTCCTTATGTATAGACGCCCAAAAATACTCGAGCACCACGCGGTGCGAGTTAGCTTTCTGTATGTAAGAAAAGCTGGCCGCGAGCCCGGGGAAGCGGACAGTAAAACATTTTTATCTGCCGCGAGAGCTGGGCTCGAACTCGGGTCTCCGGCGTTTCAGCCGCTGATTTTGCCACTGTGCTACCGGGAGGGACACAATCGCGTTCAGTTAGCGCGAGCATACGGCAGTACGTCCTCGTGCTTGTTGGCAGTCGTGCGTGCATAAAAGACAGGCTCGTTACTGCAATAGTAATATTTTCAGCCGCCTGAACTGGAGAGGGGGCTGAGAAATGCTAGAGAATGGCGGTTCGTCCGGCCACAGCGGGACGAAAACACCCTCTGTTAATTTCCCGGTGAGTGCGGCGCGCGCGCACGCTGAACGTGCTCGTGCGCACTCTCATTCCTTGTGAACGGCGCAATCTGCGCGGTCCAACAGGGGGCAGTGCGGGTTCGTTGGAGAGCATATGTCAGTGTCATGTCTCATGACGGCGTTTGTTTGCTGGCGTGCGTGTCTTAACAGGCTCGTGTACAGCAATATGAACAATTCCAGTCGCCTGAACTCATGAGGGGACTGAGAAATGTGCGCGAGGGTGGAACAGCTCTCTTGTAACGTAAAGAGAGCTGCAGGACCGTCCGTTTCTGCCATCCCTTGTATGTAAGCGGTGCATTAGCGCGACATGAACAGAGGGGGGAGGAGGCTCGCTCCGAGACCGTTCATTCCTACCATCCCTCGTAAGCGGCGCGGTGGCGCGGCTTGAACAGAGGGGGAGGAGGCTCGCTCCGAGACCGTTCATTTCTACCATCCCTTGCAAGCGGCGCGGTGGCGCGGCTTGAACAGAGGGGGAGGAGGCTCGCTCCGAGACCGTTCATTTCTACCATCCCTTGCAAGCGGCGCGGTGGCGCGGCTTGAACAGAGGGGGAGGAGGCTCGCTCCGAGACCGTTCATTCCTACCATCCCTTGTAAGCGGCGCGGCTTGAACAGAGGGGGAGGAGGCTCGCTCCGAGACCGTTCATTTCAACCATCCCTTGTAAGCGGCGCGGTGGCGCGGCTTGAACAGAGGGGGGGAACAGCGGAGTGATGTTGTCATAAAACTGCTCGAGTCGAGCCCGCAGGGTCGACATAGAGAGTTCCTCGCACTCGGGGCATTAGCCCGCGAGGAGTGCGGCGGCGGCGTGGTCACGGCCCAGACAGAGAGCGCAGACACATGGCGGTCTCTGGTGCTGAGCTGCACGTGGCACGAGCCGCAGGTGGAACGAGGCGTTTTGATAAAAACGCTCGTGCTCTTTTATGAAACGTGTGCAACGGCGAGAACACGTGCAATGAAAGGATATAATGCTGCCGGATAGCAGAGCAGGCACGGATGGCTGAAGGTGGCGCGATGCTGCCGGCTTCCTCAGGCGCTGTCCTCTGCTTGCTCATCTGCACGATCACGGCAGCGGGTTCCAGATCCAGCGATGCGAAGGGCTTCGCTGAAGAAAAGAAAATCGAATATGCAGCCCGTGAGCCCTGCTTATATACACGTGGCCACGCCCCACCTGTAGGCAAATGAAGCCAGGTGGGCGCGAAGCGCCCTCATTGGTCGCCACATCACGCGGGCTCACCGATAGGCTGCTGCAGTTGCCAGCAGAGCAGCCAATAGCACGCTGGAATAGCCTGCTATGGTCTGCCAGGCTGCCGCACTGCGTTGACAATGTTACAAAATTAAGGATAATTTTGGGTTTTTCAGAAATCTCGAAGAAAGAATACTTTCCCGTAGCGTAAGGAACTTACGCAATACGAGAGAACCTCTCGTAAGAGAACTGATTATTGTACATCAATTATATTGAAATGCGATCATTATACTAATTAATGTGATATCAGTATATAAAAATATACTAAATATCATCTAATAATGCTCTAAACGTTGTCACTGTATTTGTCAATGCTTTTTCACTGAATTTCTGGCAACCAAAGCTTTTTTTAAAACAGCAAATTTTGCATAATTTCTTTCAGTGTAATTTTGTGAAATCATTCAATTGCGTTGCATGAATGTTTTTTTTATAAGAATATTTAGGACAATACGTATTGTAGGACAATAAGTTCTAGCACATCTAAAATAAACTTTTTTACTGCCACAAAATGTGGACTTAAGTGGTAGAAGTGCACCCAAGAGTGCACTTAAGTGGTAGAAGTATAGATGCTCAAAGACCAGCAATGAGAACATCTAGAATATAAATAATCCGGAAAAAAAGCAAACCAAATATCATTGAATTAACAGTCATTAAATTTACAAAATAAAAATGCATACCTTCTTTAAGCATTTAAAGGCCTATATTTGATGCAAAACCATAGACTGTAAAAAATATGGACGTAGTGTCCGTGACGTCACCCATAGGATTCTGATGAGCCATTCTGAAGTGCAAAGTATGGACGAGCTGGCCGTTGCCATCTTGGCAGCACGTCATCATGCGTCCCTCCCGGATAACAGAAAATGGGCAAAAGGCGGGACGTGGGCGGAGCTTAAGTGACTAACAGACAGCAGATAAATGGCTATCCACCTGTCAATTGAAGTGGCCACGCCCTTAATTATGCAGAACTTTAATGCTTTATACACTCACCTAAAGGATTATTAGGAACACTATACTAATACTGTGTTTGACCCACTTTCACCTTCAGAACTGCCTTAATTCTACGTGGCATTGATTCAACAAGGTTCTGAAAGCATTCTTTAGAAATGTTGGCCCAAATTGATAGGATAGCATCTTGCAGTTAATGGAGATTTGTGGGATGCACATCCAGGGCACGAAGCTCCCGTTCCACCACATCCCAAAGATGCTCTATTGGGTTGAGATCTGGTGACTGTGGGGGCCATTTTAGTACAGTGAACTCATTGTCATGTTCAAGAAACCAATTTGAAATGATTCAAGCTTTGTGACATGGTGCATTATCCTGCTGGTGGTCATAAAGGGTGGTCATAATGGTGGTCATAAAGGGAAGGGATGGACATGGTCAGAAACAATGCTCAGGTAGGCCGTGGCATTTAAACGATGCCCAATTGGCACTATGGGGCCTAAAGTGTGCCAAGAAAACATCCCCCACACCATTACACCACCACCAGCAGCCTTCACAGTGGTAACAAGGCATGATGAATCCATGTTCTCATTCTGTTTACGCCAAATTCTGACTCTACCATCTGAATGTCTCAACAGAAATCGATACTCATCAGACCAGGCAACATTTTTCCAGTCTTCAACTGTCCAATTTTGGTGAGCTCGTGCAAATTGTAGCCTCTTTTTCCTATTTGTTGTGGAGATGAGTGGTACCTGGAGGGGTCTTCTGCTGTTGTAGCCCATCCACCTCAAGGTTGTGCGTGTTGTGGCTTCACAAATGCTTTGCTGCATACCTCGGTTATAACAAGTGGTTATTTCAGTCAAAGTTGCTCTTCTATCAGCTTGAATCAGTCGGCCCATTTTTGCCCACAGGACTGCCGCATACTGGATGTTTTTCCCTTTTCACACCATTCTTTGTAAGCCCTAGAAATGGTTGTGCGTGAAAATCCCAGTAACTGAGCAGATTGTGAAATACTCAGACCGGCCCGTCTCACCAACAACTATGCCACGCTCAAAATTGCTTAAAGGTCCCGTTCTTCGTGATCCCACTGTTCAAACTTTAGTTGGTGTGTAATGTTGCTGTTAGAGCATAAATAATACCAGTAAAATTATAAAGCTCAAAGTTCAATGCCAAGCGAGATATTTTATTTAACAGATGTTCCCTTTCAAAGCCTACAGTGAACGGCTGGCTTGGACTACATCCTGGTACTTCCTACATAAATGACGTCGGTAGAACAGTAGAAAAGACTAACCTCCGCCCACAAGACTACGCGCAAAAAGGGGGCGTGGTCTTGTTGCTGTCCCACGTGGAGAAGAGGACGTGTCGCGTGGAGAAAAGGAAGTGCTGCGTTTCAGTGTGTTTGTCGCCATGTCGTCGAGACGCTGTTATTTTCATCCCGGAGTCAAATCACCTTTGTTTGGCTTTCCCAGGGACGCTGTAGAGATCATTAAGCGCATATATCTCCCGTTAAGAGGCGTGACCTTTCCACGTGCGCTAAGCTGCTGTCGAATCACAACAAAGGAACCGGGCCACGTTTGCTAAGCTGCTGTCCAATCACAACACGGGAACCGTTGGCACAATCAGAACTCGTTACGTATTTCTGAAGGAGGGACTTCATAGAATAAAGGAAGTCATCAGCCATTTTTAGGACAGTGAAAACAGCGGTATACAGATAAGTAAATTGTGTTAAAAATACAGATTTTTTTTTACACGCGAAACATGAACCCATGTTATATTGCACACTGTAAACACAATCAAAGCTTCAAAAAGACACGAAGAACGAGACCTTTAAATCACCTTTCTTTCCCATTCTGACATTCAGTTTGGAGTTCAGGAGATTGTCTTGACCAGGACCACACACCTAAATGCATTGAAGCAACTGCCATGTGATTGGTTGATTAGACAATTGCATTAATGAGAAATTGAACAGGTGTTCCTAATAATCCTTTAGGTGAGTGTATAATGTAAACAAATGAGTTATACAAAAATAGCCTTATAGACCAAAACCACAATTTGTACCAGGCTGTAAACATGTTTTTTTCTGCTGTAAATTTTATCATGGGGCTCAATGAGATTCTGCTGTCCCTAGCGGCCAGTCGATGAATTGCAGTTTAAGGCATTTCCGTATTGGCTTCAAGAGAAAGTGCGGGAGGTTGCCGCTTGTGCAAAACACATTACCCCAGAATAACATGTACATGCACTACCATAAGCACATATGAACATATTACTAGCATTCTGAGATTAAACATGAATCCAGAAAAAATCAAGCATCTTTGAATATTTTTGAACATTTTCCAAAGTCAAAGCAGCTGTGTAGAGCAAGCACTAACTGAAGAAGTGTCAGGAAATTGCGATAAAAAAAAAAAAAAAAACTGTATTTGATCAACTATCCTGGTTTACACTTTTTCTTTCTTCTACTGTTTTTTTTTCTGTCGCTGATAATGAGGTGAGAGTGCAGTGGTGGTGACAGAGGAGCCTCTCCTTTGGCTTCACATCCAGAAATGGCACTGATGTGAAGTCTACAGGTATGTATACCTTATCCCACTAAATTATTAAAGTTTCCAGGTATGTATACCTTATCCCACTAAATTATTAAAGTTTCCATCATAGGTCATGTACAGTTGCAAGAAAATGGATTTCAACGTACTGTAACATGGTACTAAAATTTGATCTGATCATAACAATAGACAAGATATATTCTGCGTCTGAAATCTTGCTGCCTTCGGTGGATGCATTCCGAGGAAGGTCATGTTCGAATCCAATGTTAGCTTCACTTCCTGTCTCCTTAGATACCTTCATCTGATCGATTTTTGAAGGCAGCATAGATGTATCCTTCGCTGCCTTTTGATATTCTACAATCCTGTTCATTCCATTCCATTGAGCTGAAATATAAATAAGAGAAGAATATAAATGAAGAATAAATAATGAGAAATGACTGTTATTAGTTATTAAATATTCAGTTATATCACCAAAGGTTGCTATATTTTGTTGTAGATCATTAAACATTACGCTGCCTTAGAAGTCTGAAATCAGTTTTGTGAAGTACTTTTGCGCACAAATGCTGCCTGCAAAGTCATTGCCTGGTAAGGCAGCAAGCCAACAAGTCAGCTGCCTAAGCTTTCGGATGCAGCCATTCTCCAAAAGCTAACTGAAGTCAGGAATCAGCTAACCTGGAGTCAAATCAATGAGACAAGGTCATAAGTGCTGGTCAGAGCTGGTCCTTCCCTATAAAAACTCTCAGATTTTACAGTAAACCATGCATCAGGTTTATCAGAAAAAAAATCAGGAGAATGTAAGGACATCTGTCCATCAATTGAAACTCAACAGAAATTGGGTGATACAAAAAAATTGAGCCCCCACATGCAGGATTAAATGGACAATGACTTCTCGAGTGGCCTAGTTTGAGTGTTGCCCTCAACCTGATTGAGATGCTTTGGTATGACCTCCAGAGAGTGATTCAAACCACACAACCCAAGAATATTGCTGTTTTGAAAGGAGAAATTGTGCATTCTTCCTGATTGTGCATGTCTGATCTGCAATTTGTTTGGTGAATGTTATAAAAGGTCAACCAGTTATCAAGCCACAGGTTTACAAACTTTTCACGCCCTGAACTGTGAATGTTTACACAGAGTTTTCAAAATAGACACGAAAAAGTGTCATTGTTTGTGTATTATTGTGACAGAGGATATTACATTTAAAGGCAGAAATCCACAGTAAAATTCCACCAACTGTACACAATTTGCCTGAAAAAAAAAAAAGGGTTATAATAAAGTTGTTTAATTTGAGCGTAACCCTATGTTAAACCTTCATTAAATGCTATAGATAAAACATACATATAAATAAAATAGGATTTGTTCTTGTTCTTGTAAACTTTTTTTCCCCTGGGTCTTAGGAGGCTAGAACCCCTTTCTGTTGAAAGAAAGGGCCATCAGAGCCACCAAATGTAAAATGAGCCCCCAGTAAGATAACAACTGTATGTCTATATCTCTACAGTTCCATGTACACAGTGCTATATCTAGAAATGTACAGACATTTCGAGACAGGTTATGACAAAGAGAGAAAGCAATAGGAAAAAGAAAGATGGAACTGAGGCCCTTTGGGCAGGCTGGTATAAATATGGATAGTCGGCCAGCTGCTTTGTGGCCTACTCTCTCTTTGTGTAGGGGCCAGAGCTGTGTGTTCTAGTGTTGCATAATATTAACAGATCCCGGACATTCTTCGGCATGCCAGCATCATTAATAAACATCATCAGATGTTGCTAAATTTCCTCTACACACTCTCAGTAAAAAAGGTATAGTGGAGGTACAATTTAATTACTTGGGGGACAAAATGTATAACTGTACCTTTAAAGGCCGCTTCGTAAAGCGATGCTATTCTGATGCTTTTGATTGGCTCTCTTGTTTGATTTTGCAGCATCTGCCAATTACATCAATCCACATCGCCACTGAAAGTTTTATGCTACAACCCATCTGAGAGTTGCCACAATGAGTGATAAAAATGCGTTCCAGTGTTGGAAATGTAAAAATAATTTCATCCAGGAATTAGACAAGGGTGCAAATATAGTTCAGTGCAAAATATGTTTGCCAACTATTAAAATGCTAACAAAACATGTTTCTTACTACAGTATACTGATATAGAATTGTGTTTCTCTTAAATATAACTAAATATAACTATCTCTGTTTTTTAGAGGTTAAATGTTTAGAAATTATTAACAGTTGAAAAAAATGTGTTAGAAATTTAGAAAAATAATGAAAACGTAATCAAGTATAATCAGTTACATTAATAAACTAATTGAAATAGTTACACTACTTATTACTAGTGGTGGGCATAGATTATTTTTTTTTAATCTAGATTAATCTAGATTAAAATGGCTCATTTGAATTCTGCCGAAGGCATTCAGAATATGTGTGCTCGTAAGTGATCGTTCGTCTTTTTGTAGTTTGAATAATAAATAACTTCTGTCCCTTTAACACCTGACGCACACATATCCAAACACTGTTCCTGTGAGCTGGTTACGACTGTGTTTACGTTAAAACTCACCAAGATGGGCATTGAGACATTTTTGAGTGTATTTGACCATTAATAAGATGGAAAAAGGAGCTCATTTTTGCACTTGTATGTCAGAGGCGGCTTTATTACTGTATGCGTGTGTGCACTTCAGATGCGAGTGTGAAATCTGCGGGAATTAGTAGAATTAACGTTATGAGCAACCCTGCGCGAGATTCAGACCAGTCACACCAATACTAACAAATCCAGAGCAATGCTCAGAGGATTAAACTGACTGAATGAGAGGAGGTGGGTGCGTGTCACTCACTGTCGGTCGGGATCGGAGCGGAGAGGAGAGGAGAGTGCAGCTGATATCGATACTGTAGAAAATGAGTATTGTATCGTTTCAGATATTTCAGTATCGATACATAGCGAAATATGGATATTTTTGACAACACTAGTAGGCATACACACGTTCGAAGACTTGTTCTCTCGCCCCCTACAGTGCAATTCGGCTAGGTGTACATGCGCGCTTAAATATCAAGGTGAAAGTCATCATAGCTTGCATAGTATAGACCCAGCTCCCAACCCAACTTTGAGAATAGATTAACGGCGATATTTTCTTTATCGCCCGATAAGAGTCTCGCGTTAACGCAGCACGTTAACACCGATAACGGCCCACCACTACTTATTACACATATTACATTTGAAATTAAGCTGCAAATAAGTGAATTTAAAATGTATTAACTTTTATGTAATAAAATGTTATTGAAAACATCAAAATAAGCATGACAAAAGATGGTAAAACTTTATTTTAAGGTGACGCTGTTTTACAAATAAGTAATAGTAATTACATACCTACTATAGGGTTAGGGTTAAGGTTAGGGTTTAAGATTAGTTAATTGTATTTAGGCATAATTTAGTATTATTACTATAAGTGCATGCAACGTGTACCTACATTCTTAGAGGTACACAATTTGTCTTTAGGGTACAATTATACCATTGCTTTCCTCTACTTGGAGGTGCAAAAATATACCCTTAAGGGTACTACCCCAGTGACGGCCACTTGTACCTTAAAAGGTACAATTTTGTGCTTTTTTTTGAGAGTATGCACAGGAAAGTTTGAATGAGAATGTCTAGGGAAAAGGATACAGTAAGTTGTGCTATGCAGGAAGATGCCGTTTAAATCAAAACCATTTAAAATATGTATCTTAATAACTATAACATGGAAGATCTGTGGGCCACATTTGAACTTGATGTTTATAAAAACTAAAATCACAATTTGTAGTCAGTGATGTTTAATATTATACAGAATCTGAAACAATACTGGATATACATTCATGTTTAAAAGTTTTAGGTCGGTAAAACTTGTTTTTGAATGAAGTCTCTAATGTTTATCAAGGTTGCTTTTATTAGATCAAAAATACAATAAAAAAAAAGTTTTATTGTGAAATATTATTACACTTTCAATTATTTAAATGTTTTATCTTAACATTAGTAATCTAGCATTTAGCAAACTAGACATAACCACAATAGTGTGATATCTTTAATGTTTCTTGGCAAATTCTTAATAATGATCTAGCTGTACAGAAACCATTAAGAAAAGTATGAACTTAAAATAAAATAGAAAAGGGAAAGAAAATGAATAAATGGGTGATTGATTTTTTGCATGTCTTCCAACAGAGGAGAGGTGCTTTTACCAGTGAACAACCAACATCTTATTGGAAAATGTCACATCCACTAAAGCAATGTTACAATCAATAGCATTGATCTGGATATGACTGGCTTATTCACCAGTCCATCAAAGTGACTTGCCTGGCTATAGTTATAAAGAGCTGCAGTTAAAAAGCAAGGAAGACCTACAACAAATACTAAAGCTGAATCATACACTATTGCCAAAAGTTTTGGGATGCCTGCCTTTACATGATGCACATGAATTTGAATGACATCCCATTCTTAATCCATAGGGTTTAATATGGAGTTGGCCCACCCTTTGCAGCTATAACAGTTTCAACTCTTCTGGGATGGCTTTCCACAAGGTTTAGGAGTGTGTTAATTTTTGACCATTCTTCTAGAAGCGCATTTGTGAGATCAGGCACTGATGGCTCGCAGTCTCCGCTCTAATTCATCCCAAAGGTGTTCTATCGGGTTGAGGTCATCGGGTTGAAGTCAGGACTGTGCAGGCCAGTCAAGTTCCTCCATACCAAACTCGCTCATCCATGTCTTTATGGACCTTGCTTTGTGCACTGGTGTGCCGTTAACAGAAGGGACCATCCTCAAACTCTTCCCACAAAGTTGGGAGCATGAAATTTTCCAAAATGTCTTGGTATGCTGAAGCATTAAGAGTTCCTTTCACTGGGACTAAGAGGCCAAGCCCAACACCTGAAAAACAACCCCACACCATAATCCGCCCTCCACCAAACTTTATACTTGGTACAATGCAGTCAGGCAAGTATTGTTCTCCTGGCAACTGCAAAACCCAGACTCGTCCATTGGATTGCCAAACAGTGTGATTCTTCACTCCAGAGAATACGTCTCCACTGGCTCCACAGTCCAGTGGTGGCGTGCTTTACACGACTACATCCAACGCTTTGCATTGCACTTGATGATGTAAGGCTTGGATGCAGCTGCTTGGCCACGGAAACCAGTATGAAGCTCTCTACGCACTGTTCTTGAGCTATTCTGAAGGCCACATTAATTTTAGAGGTCTGTAGCTATTGACCCTGTAGAAAGTTGGCAACTTCTGTGCACTGTGCACCTCAGCATGTGCTGACCCTGCTCTGTGATTTTACATGGCCTACCACTTTATGGCTGAGTTGCTGTTGTTCCCAATTGCTTGCACTTGGTTATAATACTACTAACAGTTGACGTGGAATATTTAGTAGTGAGGAAATTTCACGAATGGACTTATTGCACAGGTGGCAACCTATCACGGTACAATGCTTGAATTGAGCTCCTGAGAGCGACCCATTCTTTCCCAAATGTTTGTAGAAGCAAACTGCATGCCTAGGTGGCCATGGAAGTGATTGGAACACCTGAATTCAATTATGTGGATGGGTATCCCAATACTTTTTGGCAATATAGTGTATGTGCAAGCTGTTATATTGTTATAAATTGTTTTTATTTTTTGGGGTGTCATTGAAAAGGCTGCAGAGGCGTGGATGTCTAAAGCATTCTGTAGTCACTGTAAGTGCTAATAGGTTTTATAAATAGGAAAGTGCAAAGTTATAGTCTTTGGAGAAACTAACCTTAACCACCCACACACACAATCAATGAGCCCGGCTCAAAATCAATGGCTGTTCTGTTTCATGACATGACCCAGTCATATGTTTCACAATCATTCATGGTAAATTGCCACTAGACTAAAACTGTGTGTGTTTTCACAAGTGTCTGTACATGAGTTTGGATGATCATGATGCAATTTATCCACACATGTCCATAAAAGCTTTGTTCTTTGTTCTGCTCATTTAAATGTATTACCCATTATGTTATAGGTAAATGAATAAGAGCTTGGCAACCCATGGGAAGCTTTGTGATCACTGTCTATGACATTATGAGCCAAAAGGTTAAAACCATGGAAATCCTAGCTTTCATGCCTGACATTCGGCTCTATCGATTGAGTAGGCCCCTGTTAAAGATACCATCTGGTATTTAAGCCTATTGAAAATAATACAAAGCCAACTAGCAGCTCTTTCCTTTTGAGAGAAAGTGCACAGATAGTCAACCTATTGACAAAATCAAATCACACAGACAAAAAAAATAACTTTATTTCCTTTTTTCCCTTTTATTGGGTTGAGTATATAAAAATAGAAATACATGGTAAATGATAGAGATAAAGCAAATCAGATGACTGGTTTTGGTTCACCTGACTCCAGTCAGACACACGTTTCTTATAGAGACCGATTGCAATGGAGGTACAGTTTTAACTTGGAAAATGATTAATTATAAGACACAAGTTAAAGTTTTGGGTGCAAACTATCTATCAATAAAAACACATTATTTTGTGAGAATGACAATTAGAGCACAATCAAAAGGCGGCTTTTTAAATAAAGAAGACTCAGCTTTAGTGACACGGAAAGGTGAGAATGAAGTGATTTTCTGAGGAAAGACATGCTAATGGAAATCCAGTGGGAGGTCTTTAGTGGCGAGGTCTATATAGGGATATACATATAAAATACACTTAAAACAGATAGAGCAACACTTAAAGTTATTTGTCTCCATCTCCAGGCATGAGGTCAAATGATATGCTATATTCTCATTTTTTTATGTTTTTATGTCACATGACACAAAATGGATTTATGCATGTTTTTCCCCTCACTCTGATTGATATATTACACTACACTCAAATTGTTGTTGTGTTACCATCTTAGGTCTGCCGGTGTATCACAGGTATGTACCCACCCCCCAAAAAGTTGAATTTCCCTCAAGTAATGGACCAGCTTTATGAATCTGAATGTGTATTAATATGCAGTGGGCAATCATTCTTTTTTATTAAGCCTATGAATGAATATGCCTAATTGATAAGGCTGGATTTCTATGACGAAGAATGACTGGAGTGGCCAAATCAACTTTATTCTTAAATAACAGGCTGTGGGTGGAAGCCCAACCCACTTCATATTATGTGATAATTAACCAACTCTTGGGAGACTTTAGCTAACAAGCTCTGGATAATTTTAACCCTCCACATGGTGGGAGTTGAACTCACCAAACTGTGCCACACACACACACACACACACACACACACATACATACATACATACATATATATTCCACATGCCATGCTAATTGGAAGGGTGGCTCGCGTGAGTCGAATAAAACACTCTCTGCTGTCTTTAAGGAAGCCGGAACCCTTTGCAAGACCTATAGATTGACTCACTACACAAAAAAGGGTTAAGGAAAAGATAAAATATGCTCGCTTTTAACATCTCTAGTAATGTAAAGGGCCTCACAAAACCGTGGCCTTCACTCTTGAGAATTTGTGACTTCCATGGATTCCCAATAATTAGTCAGAGCCATATAAATGACTAGATTCACCCAAGAGACCATCTGTTCACCGCAGCATAATGAGACGTATAAAACAGGTTATAAAATAGTCAAATAATAATTAATGTGATGCTGCTTCAAAGGAACACATTCATTCATTCATTCAATAAAAAAAATAAAAAATAAAATCTAGGGGAAGGGGTTGTGAGGCAGACAGAGAAAGAGACTGGGAATCGTGGATTGAGAACTCTCGGTACTGTCAGTGTCCATTAAGTTAGCTGTCCATTGACTCTCATAGGCTGCTGTACTGTGAATACTTTGACAACTCTTGATCATCCGTGGAAAATTCCATTACCTCGCTGTTACAGAATGACTAATGATAGAGCCCTGTCTTCAATTGCCGCAAAACAGACACAGACAAGTGCTTTTTGTGGACATGTGGGTGTGTGTTTTCTGTCTGCCGTCTATGTAATTTAAAGAGCAACAAACTGGTGCAATTCTGCACGATGAGGTTCAACAGAAAAAAGTTTTGTCATTAGTGCTTGATTTAGATAATTCTATCTGCAGGTGATATGTGACACTATTGTGTATTGTCTGCTAGTGCATTGGGAAAAAGAAAATACTTCAAATAGACTGAATTTGACTGTGAAATGAATTATTGTCCAGTCCCATCACTTTCGTCCAGCATAACAGGGATATGGGATTTTCAGTGGAACCTGCCAACTGATGGATGATACCTACAGTTGTCTATGCATATTGAACTATGGTGGAAAAGCTAATTTTAACACCGAAATAAATAAATAAACAAACAAACTACACCCTTTAGTGTTTAAACACAAACTAAAATCCCAACAATGAACCACAGAAGTCTTGGCATCCTTATGCATAACAACTAAATTCTTCAAGGTCAGCAGCTTCAAGTTCCTCGTTGTCCACATCACAGAGGAACTCTCATGGTCCGTCCACACCAAGCCTGTAGTGCTCCAGTCAGAAATTGAAGCTTTCACGCTTCGATCGCCCCCCGGTGGCCGGTCCCAGTATAGCTCCTAAACCCCGCCTCTCCATGTATTTGAATGGGCGCGAGACACACTAAACAATTTAATTACACTTCAAATAATTGTTTCCTAAAGATGGTTTCTGTCATTTTAGGCAGTTTTTATTACAATAATTTCATTTCAAGTATTCGTTTTTTAAATAAGTTTAGTTTTAGTGAGTTATTTGATGCTATAAAAACGGGGGGTGTGACGTCATGATTGACAGCTGAGATTGACGGCTTCTCTGAGTGAACTTGTCACTGAGGCACTAACTGACTTTTTTCTGGATTTTTGGGAGGAGATTGGAGCTTTAGCTTTAATTTCTACACTTCCATAACTGTTTATTTCACACCAACATAATGAATTGTTCTGCATCTGCGAGAGTGTGGGCGGGCTTTTGATAATCGCGCCTCTACTTCCTGTTCTCTACTGCGCAACTCCGGTCCCGAGATCGCTACTGCGCAGACTCGGTCCCAAGATGTCAGCGCCGTGAGCGGGCCTATGAAAGCTTCAACTTTGGTCAGCGGAAGTCAATGAAGTCGCGTCGTCCATATTTTTTTACGGTCTATGGTCCACACTGAGGCCGTTGTGAAGAAGGCTCATCAGCGCCTTTTCTTCCTGCGACGGCTAAGGAGGTTTGGAATGAACCGCCACATCCTCACACGCTTCTACAGCAGCACCATAGAGAGCCTGCATCACCACCTGGTACGGCAACAGTACCGCCCGCAGCCGAAAAGCCCTGCAAAGGGTAGTGCGCACGGCCAGCTGCATCATCGGAGGTGAGCTTCCCTCCCTCCAGGACATTTACGCCAGGCGGTGTGTGAAGAGAGCTCAGAGGATCATCAGAGACTCTAGCCACCCGAACCATGGGCTGCTCTCACTGCTGCCATCAGGCAGGCGGTACCGCAGCATTAGAACACGCACCAGCCGACTCCAGAACAGCTTCTTCCCACAAGCAATCAGACTACTTAACTCCTGATCCATCAGTATCATAACACACACTGGACAGAATATCACTCAGCACAACCCACTGTAGATACACACACATTATATACACATTTATTTATCATACAGCATCTATTGCACTTTGGATTTCAATTTGTGAATAATATTGTATACTATACATTGTATATTATTATTATTATTATTATAGCGTAATGTATATTGTTTAGTGTATGTTTAGTGTATATTGTTTAAAGTATATGTATATTGTAAGTATGTGTATATTGTTTAAAGCTGTGAGAACTACACTCACATTGTGTAAATTATTTATTGTTTATTGTAGTGTATACTGTGCTGTGAGTAATTGTGTGCGCATCAGATGTGTAATCTGTTGTTGCTTAAATGTTGTACATGTCATGTCATGACTACTATGTTGCTCGGACTGCACCTAAGAATTTCACCTACTGTTGCACTTGTGCATATGGTAGAGTGACAATAAAGTGATTTGATTTGATTGATTTGATGTCTACACTCTTCAATACACTCACCTAAAGGATTATTAGGAACACCTGTTCAATTTCTCATTAATGCAATTATCTAATCAACCAATCACATGGAAGTTGCTTCAATGCATTTAGGTGTGTGGTCCTGGTCAAGACAATCTCCTGAACTCCAAACTTAATGTCAGAATGGGAAAGAAATGTGATGTAAGCAATTTTGACCATGGCCTGGTTGTTGGTGCTAGACGGGCCGGTCTGAGTATTTCACAATCTGCTCAGTTACTGGGATTTTCATGCACAACCATTTCTAGGGTTTACAAACCATGGTGTGAAAAGGGAAAAATATTCAGTATGCGGCAGTCCTGTGGGCGAAAATGCCTTGTTGATGCTAGAGGTCAGAGGTGAATGGGCCGACTGATTCAAGCTGATAGAAGAGCAACTTTGACTGAAATAACCACTCGTTACAACCAAGGTATGCAGCAAGGCATTTGTGAAGCCACCACACGCACAACCTTGAGGCGGATGGGTTACAACAGCAGAAGACCCCACCGGGTACCACTCATCTCCACTACAAATAGGAAAAAGAGGCTACAATTTGCACAAGCTCACCAAAATTGGACAGTTGAAGACTGGAAAAATGTTGCCTGGTCTGATAAATCTTGATTTCTGTTGAGACATTCAGGTGGTAGAGTCAGAATTTGGCGTAAACAGAATGAGATCATGGATTCATCATGCCTTGTTACCGCTGTGCAGGTTGTTGGTGGTGGTGTAATGCTGTGGGGGATGTTTTCTTGGCACACTTTAGGCCCCTTAGTGCCAATTGGGCATTGTTTAAATGCCACGGCCTACCTGAGCATTGTTTCTGACCATGTCCATCCCTTTATGACCACCACAAACCCAACCTCTGATGGCTACTTCCAGCAGGATAATGCACCATGTCACAAAGCTCGAATAATTTCAAATTGGTTTCTTGAACATGACAATGAGTTCACTGTACTAAAATGGCCCCCAGAGTCACCAGATCTCAACCCAATAGAGCATCTTTGGGATGTGGTGGAACGGGAGCTTCGTGCCCTGGATGTGCATCCCACAAATCTCCATCAACTGCAAGATGCTATCCTATATATACTGCTCTGCATCAGAAAAATGGCTCAAAAAGTTAAAATGAATTCAGACTAATTTCTAATTTCAGACCCACTCGAAATGGGTCTGACAAGATAGAAGTTGCTCCTTCTGTTATAATTCCAAATATACCCACATGGTTTTTAGCCTGGTCTTATCAGACTCTCGTACATTTCATTTGTACAGAGAGTTGGCCACTCTCCATTGACAACCGTTTACTTCCTTGAAGGCGGGTACTCTGTTGAAGTTTAAAACTATTGGATCTGCCCAGAGCCACTCTGGATCTGCCATAACCAATCGCTTGGTCGTGATGTATGTCATGCGCCGTTTGCCTCTGTTTCTCACATGGAAGTTCGTAAAATGTGAAAAACATGATTGTATGCTGTAAATAAAATGTCATATGCTTGGTACGATAAGAATACATGTTGCCGTAAATAACGTCCCAATTCAAAAGTTTACGTGCTTTTCTTCTTTTTATTTTTTGAGAGATGATGAAATATATTGCTCTTGTAAATACTTGCCAGCATTTAAAGAAATACAAGTCTATAAATGCATCCAAATTACAGCGAAAGCGCAACCGCACGGTGCTCTGCAGTGGTCAAAAAGGATATACACAGTGAATTTTGAAGTGGTATATTCTTGAAAACTCCACAAAAGAGATGTGGATTTGGACAGCAATTAATTACCACACGACCTTGGTGTGAGTCTAAAACAGTAGGTAATTCAGCCGGGTATTTTTACGGGGGTGGTGGAAGACGGACGGCAATAAAATCACTGACTAGCCCCTGTAAATGATGAAAAAACCTTACAACCCCACAAGAAACAATTACCGTCCGAATGGGGATTCAGCCAACTCCTTCACCACTAACGGAGCGAGCTGGAAAATCAAACTTGAGTGGAAGTGCGTAGGAGGGCGAAGCCAGGCTACATGGTTATACCCAATGCCAGAAATAGAACTATGTATACACAAGGAACCAAATTTACCTTTCAAAAAAAGTCAATCATTCAACAATACATTAATCAAGCATACAACAACATGACTCAAATATTCACAGATGGATCAAAAGATCCTGAGGTAGAGCAGTGTATATTCCTCAGTACAATGTTAAAATAACAAAAAAAAGCAACAGACCATATGTGACCCGTGCTGGCAAAAGAGCGTGCGATCCCAATATAGACACATACACAGAATTACAGTGCTTCAAAATATCTCTCTTGTCAAGTATTCACGCAAACATCATCTGTTATGTTTTAAATTAACGTTTGGTGTTGTGGAAAAACATCTTATGTGTAACATATACAGTATTAGGTCAATGCGGTACAGTAGGTCTTAAAATATACAGTAGACTGTCTGTTTCAATATATTTTTCTATAGATATTTGGT
The DNA here is from genome assembly GCA_023566225.1 of Romanogobio albipinnatus. Lineage (NCBI taxonomy): Eukaryota > Metazoa > Chordata > Actinopteri > Cypriniformes > Gobionidae > Romanogobio > Romanogobio albipinnatus. The sequence goes on along the minus strand of CM042246.1, from coordinate 21,200,120 downwards.
GTTATTACCAGGAAATTTCAGGTATGTTTGCTAGGTTATTTTGTTTTGGAACCTTCAAAAATCAATGGGTTTTTGTAAGACAAAAAATATCCATATTTAACACACTATAAAGTAAAATATATAGCTTCTGACGGACCACCTCAACATCCTCAACATCAACATCCACTTTCATTATGAAAGAGAAGGTTATTTTGACAATAAATTACTTATGATCACCTAATGTGGGTTGGAGCAGCATACGGGTGAGTACATAATTAATTATTTTTTGGCTGAGCTGGTGTTGTAATTTATGGTAGGCCTATATGTGTATGCACATAGTTCAATATGGTTTACTTAATTTTTTTTTTCTTTTTTTTTACATTAAAGGCTTAAACAAATCAAGAGAGGGAAGGGTGCAATGTTTACCTTTTTATTAATCTAATATCTAATATGTTATTGTAGGGAGGTAGGAGAACTGCACAGATATCACAGATTTTTGGAGGCAAATTAAAACTACTATATTCTGTTTTCTTTCTTTTCTTTTTTCTTTTTTCTCGGCTCTCTCAACATGACAATATGTAACAAGGGCATTTTCCTTTTTTTAGTGTTTGATTATTCTAAAAACAATTGACTTAAAGCAATGGGGTACTTAATTCAAAATGAAAGCTCTATACTCCATTTTTCTAACTACTTCCTTTGAAGTGCTTTTTTTTTACCCTACCTGCTTTCTGCAGTCATGTAGGCCTATATCTTCACCACAGTGTTATCATCCTTATTTTAAAATTCACTCAGTGTTCATTATTCTGACGAGTGATGACTTATTTTAGTTGGTGTCTTGGAAAGAATAATCAGAATCAAAAGAGAGGAAATGTTATTGTTTGATTCAGTTATATATTAATATTTTTGAGCCACCATGCTACAGTATGTTGTCATATCTAGGCAAATGGTTAATCTACTTTCAAAAGAGAAAAGGAAAGTGACACCCCTCCCCCTCTGATTTTATATTTCATTCATGCAGAAATTTGACATAATGTGTTACTGAGAGTGACAGCCTGTGTCATGTAATGTACTGAGTGTTTATACTCCGTGCTCTGCGTTTTTCTTTTATACAACTTTACAAGTGATAATGCATTTTACATATGGATAAAGGTATCTTTATCCATATGGATATATATTGGAGTCATTTTATATTTTTTATTTTATGATGTGATCACAAGTGGTCACCCAAGACACATTGCTTTTTACACTTGATAGTGTAACTCTATGTTTGGAATAAGGGTGTAACGGTACACGTATTCGTACCGAACGGTTTCGGTACAGGGCTTTCTGTGTGGTGCACGTGTGTACGAACGGTTCCGAATGCAATCTTAGTTAATAGTAGGCTTCAAACAATAAATGCCGTTTTGACGCTCTTTAAAGGAACATGCCGACTTTTTGGGACTTTATCTTATTCCCCATATCCCCCAGAGTTAGATAAGTTCATACATACCATTCTCATCTCTGTGCGTGCCATAACTCTGTCTGACGCACCCACCGCTAGCCTAGCTTAGCACAAAGACCGAAGGAAAATTAAAAGTTGTGTTTTTCTTGACCATATGACTAGGAACTATACTATCATTCCTGCGTAATGATCAAGGAATTGTACTGCTGTACCATGAGTGCAGCGCGCAATGATATTATGCAGCGCCTGAAAATAGGCTAACTTTCCTCAACATAACCAACGTGTAACAGACTTCATTGTGATTTATCTTATAATTTGTTTTTTGTTTTCTGCACATTTTTGACACTTCTGTGTGTTTAAATAGGTTTAAGGTCTGCATTATCTGTCTTAATAAGTAGGGACTTTTATTTTGACGGATGTTGTAGTCTACGGAAAGATAGTGAGAGCTTGCGGTTCATTGGAGTGGTTATACTAACTATACTAATTATGCTATATTAATGGTCATACACTTTACAATAAGATACCATTTGTAACATTAACTAAGGTTAAGAAAAGTATTGCTCATTGTTAATTTCAACATTTAACATTTACTAATAGATATTTTTTTCATATTTAAGTTTAAATCCCTTAATATTATGTAATGCTCTATGAATTAAATGAATGATTAAGGTATAATTCATATATTAATATATTTTTTTATATATTGTACTGTATGTAGTACTGTTTTTTTATGTTTGTAATAAATTTCAGCTCTTTTTATGGGTTATGTTTATTATCATTAAATATCGGTTTTAAAAACTATTGGTTGATTAATCGTTTATAGGCCAGCTTGGCCCTACCTAGTTATTGTTATCTGTAAAATTCACTATCGTTCGACCTCTAATCGGAATAAAAAACAAATCTTAATATCAGGTGCAACAAAAGATAACGCAGGAAATGGGCAGAAATACTGAAACAAAGACCAGGCAGTAAGGTAGAGAGTCACATGGGATGAAAATGTGAAGAAGAATAAAGCTTGAGCACCAGTTTTGCACTCGCAATCCGCCGCGGTTCACAAACCTCTTGAGAGAGGTTGACATGTTTCCGTGGCTACAGCAAGCAGGCATCAAAGCAACGGATACTATTTATGTCAATCACAGAGGTGTGGCAGGCAGATGCTATGCATGACAGATATCAGACAGAGCATGGGCTTTCTGTCTGTGCCCATACAGTAATCCGGAAATAATATTCTCTGCTTTAACACATGCAGTTGAGTCCTGTCAGCACATGCTGTGGTACCCTGGTTCAGTCCACTGCTTTTTCTGCTGTTGTAGCACATTAGCGTACAACTCATACTATTTTAGAAATATGTATTATGGTTATAGGATAGAGTGGGGTAAAACACCCCCAGGGAGCATCGTTTCCCACTATCATTAATACTTTAGTTACCATGTTCTGAACATCACATTTTTTGTTTTTCCATCAAATGTATCTGGGTGGTTGAATATAAATATTTTGACTTTATATTTAAAAATTACCTCACATTAGCATCAGCTAGCTAGCTAGCTAGCTAATAATATTTTTCAAAAAGGTTGATTTTCAAAATGATTCATTAATTATATTTTATACATATTATCTACTGTTATTTTGGCTTGTATTTTAAAGCTAAAACATGCTTGTATACTCTGATTTTGCTGTAAACTTATAATACAAATAGCTTTGTCAGAGTGGGGAAATTGTACCCCACCCTTGGTACAAATTAAATTTTAGTAAAAAATCTGATAACATGAAAACTCTGAACATTTTTCATACTTAGTTTATAATGAATGTCATTGTCACTGAAAACTAGGATAACTATTCTAGACACATTTAACTTTTGTTTCACAGAAAAAAGTTACACAGTCCTTAAGGGGGGCATTTTCCCCCAGTCTACCCTACTGTGCCACATGTGCAAATGTTCTGTCTACCTCGAGGACATTTTCTAAAATGTACAGTATATATAGTGGAGAGAACACTGCGTAGCATACAGTTTCCCACAAGGCACTTTCCTTTTGAGAGTGACTAATCATGAGTTTAAAGGTCCCGTTCTTCATGATCCCATTGTTCAAACTTTAGTTAGTGTGTAATGTTGCTGTTAGAGCATAAATAATACCTGTAAAATTATAAACCTCAAAGTTCAATGCCAAGCGAGATATTTTATTTAACAGAAGTTCCCTTTCAAAGCCTACAGCGAACGGCCGCTTGGACTACATCCTGGTACTTCCTTCATAAATGACGTCAGTAGAACAGTAGAACAGACTAACCTCTGCCCACAAGAATACGTGAAAAAAGGGGGCGTGGTCTTGTTGCTGTCCCACGTGGAGAAGAGGAAGTGTCGCGTGGAGAAAAGGAATTGTTGTGTTTGACTGTGTTTGTCGCCATGTCGTCGAGACGCTGTTATTTTCATCCCGGAGTCAAATCACCTTTGTTTGGCTTTCCCAGGGACGCTGTAGAGATCATTAAGAGCATACATCTCCCATTAAGAGGCGTGACCTTTCCGTGCAAGTTACGTCCGCTAAGCTGCTGTCGAAACACAACACAGGAACCGTGCCACGTTCGCTAAGCTGCGGTCAAATCACAACACGGGAACCGCTGGCACAATCAGAACTCGTTACGTATTTCTGAAGGAGGGACTTCATAGAACAAGGAACTCATCAGCCCGTTTTTAGGACAGTGAAAACAGCGGTACACAGATAAGTAAATTGTGTGAAAAATACTGTGTTTTTTTACACGCGAAACATGAACACATTATATTGCACACTGTAAACACAATCAAAGCTTCAAAAAAACACGAAGAACGGGACCTTTAATAATGAGGACTGGAATGAGTTATATTATAATATTAGTATTTTATTCCGGACAGCGCTTATTTCCGAGATTAAATGTTGCATGAACCGCAGCATTGTGTTTACATTTACATTGTTTTGGCTTAGTTTATTTTACACGTATGCATTGAATACAGCCCTTTGGCATACTGAAATTGTGTCAAGCACAGCCTCAGTTAACCCCTAGTTACTGCTTGCGAGAAATAATTTGCAACCATGTGTAAATTAATCTGTCTTGTTGGTTGATGTAGCCAAACCATCCATGTAGCAAAAAACAGATTGCTGGCTTTAACAGATGTGGATGAGAAGGACACAGCTGATTTACTTTAGAGCATGTATGCAAAAGGAAGGATGCAATCATAACCTTGGCAAGTGCAGGTGCATATGCTTGCATAAACAAAGACCAAAAAAAAAAAAAAAAAACCTTAGTAACAATAGTTTGTAAAAAAAACAAAAAAACAAAACATTTTAACAATAGTTCCAGTCATTGAATTTGATTGGTTGAATGTTGTTCCAAGAGCGCCTATGTTTGTGTATAATTGAATTATTTTTATATTCATTACTCATATTTCATTTAACTTTATTGAATTCAACTGCCCATGATCATTTCCCCTATTAATGCCTTAAACGGCTCACTGGCTCATGTGATTTTGCTTAAAATCACAGTAGGAGTGTGGAAATACACTTTTTGGTTTTATGTGCCTCTGTATTACAGATCATATTTTACACACACATATAAAATAAAATAAAATAGATCATATTTATAACCAACATAACTGACATGCTGCCTCTAGTTGTGTTTTTATGAAGACCATTTTTCTAACATAGGACATTTTCCTAACTTTATTTACACTCTGCTTGGGGCTGAAAACGTATGACTTTGGCCTGCAATGTATGATGAACAAGTCTGTGTCGTTAACGCAACACAGCGCATTCTTTTAATTACGAATCATGCGGTCCGTCATGACTGAAGCCAGAGTCTGGCAGCTGGCTAATGAAATTATGATTTATCTGCACTTTGATTTGTGTTTTTTACGAGTCGAGTTTGCGTTTGTTTTGTAGCTTGGATTACTATCATTAGAGTGCTGACGAAAAGAAAATGGTACTTTCTGACATGTTTAATATTTACACTCCATGCTAATGGTATGCTAATTATTGTCACGGATCAAAGATCAATGGCTTCAGTCGTTTTGCTTCCACTTCTTTTCCTCTGACACAAACACCAGAACAGACACCCGCTAACCACTCTTGCGATGAGGAAGTATTTCGGTAATGAACACATCGTCTACATTTAGTTTTTTTCCAAGGCCCATGATGATCAATGGAACGCGGGATGGACCTTAATGATGTTCCAACTTGGGCAATCTTCCCATTTGATCCCATTTGGTGAAAAAAAAGGGTCATCTTTGCCTGTGGATAGAAGGAAAAACTGCAGATGAAGATTTCTTTCATGCCATTTTTTGCTCTGCCAGCCATAGTTTCTTGTATCAGTCTCTTTGTTACAGAAAGCCAAGGAGTTTTCTTAATATTATGAGCCGTAATGTAAATGGACTGCATTTATATAGCGCTTTTAACAGACCAATGGCCATCCAAAGCGCTTTACACATTGCCTCACATTCACCCATTCACACACCGACGGCGGTGTCAGCCATGCAAGGCGCCATCCAGCTCGTCGGGAGCAACTGGGGTTAGGTATCTTGCTCAAGGACACCTCAACACTTGGTCAGGTGGAACCGGGGATCGAACCACCAACCTTCCGGTTTGTAGACAACCTACATGAACCACTGAGCCACTGCCGCCCCAATGTGCTATTAGCTGGCTAGAGGCCGCCAGGCCATTGTTTGGTTTTCCTCCCCATTCAAGCTGTTTATGAAACCAGTGAAGCCAGTTAAAATGGCAAGCATGCATTTCTGTTTATGTCTTTGTCTCTCTCCTGCTCTCTATCATTTCCCTATCTCCACAGGCCAAGCAGAGGTCTTACTCACTCTGTTCAGCAGAATGGTGATTCTTCTAAAAAAATTCTTGTTTGACAATCAGATACTTGGCTTTTCGCACTTGAAAAAGTTAAAGCTGGGTAAACAGAACCCAGGGTTATCTTGCTTCTCGTTTCACACTGCTCATAATTTACCTGGGGTAACAATTAATCCTAGGTATTCATAAGATAACATGGACCCACTTTATATTAGGTGGCCTTAACTACTTTGTACTAACATTTAAATTAATAATTTGATACAATGCACTTATTATGTACATGCATGTTTTTTACATTTTACTTACATTTGAAAAAAAAAATAACTACATGTAATTATATCTGTAATTAATTTCTGTAATTACATTCATAATTACACTGTTGACACTTCTGTTACACCTAACCCTACCATTAAACTTACCCATACCACCACACCTGTCCCTAAGTTTACTTGTGTCCCACCTCAATATCAGTTTAAATCAACATAATTTCAAAAGCGTTTTGCAATACAATATGAACACAATGGGTCTAGTTCACTAATAATTGTGTGGATTATTTCGTATTTGTACGCACAGGAGAACTTCTCACGGAAAATCTCCGCCTGATTCACAAAATGATCGCACAGACATTAATTTGTTCTTAACCTCGTTCTGATGTTAGTGAATTTGGAGTATGCTAAATGAGTGGCCGCGTGCACAAAGTTAGTAATTTGCATAAAACACACTCAAACATCTCCATATAAGCTTTCCGCACAGGTTTTCCTTACAGTCGCACTCTCGCCTGGATCCTCGAGCAATGCCAAGTGTGCCATTCTCACCAGTTCTTACAATAAACACCTTTTTCACAATAAAGACCCAGATTACAGAGCTAGAGCCAGCTGTATGCATGTATATCTGCGTTATTCAGAGAAACCTTGCAGCTGAAGCTATAACGCAGCTTTTCTTACTCTTTAACTACATATGATCGAATGTATTTAAGATGAAATTAAATTGTATTATTTAATAATTTCATTATATAATTTTACATATGGATTATATAATACAATTAATGCAATATACTTCAATGTAATTATAGTGACATTGAAGTTAGTCACAACAGAAGTTACAAATATAACTTCTTAACACGATTATAAAGCCATACAGAGTAAGTTCTTTTTGAGTATGTGTGATTTTAGTTGTTCCTATATTTTTTCGTAAATTTAGAAGAAAAAAAATATATATATATTACAAAATATTTGGTGAATTGTGATTTGTTCTTAAAATCGTATGCTTAATCAATGAGACCCAATAAGTACATTGTAGCCTACTTATGTTTTTTAAGTAAGTATAGTAGTTAAGGCCACCTTATATACAGTGGGACAATACATTTTACACTGTACCACTTAAAGCTGAAACAAAGCCTACTGTTTATACACACAGTGTTTCTGTGACTCTCCAAAGTGTATGGATAAGAGGCGCATGATTGGTTGCCGGTTGCTAAGCATCTAACCGTAACATTCTACCACCTCATCGTTTCACACTGTACACATTTTGCATGGCAATGTGGAGTTAACACTACAAAAGCAGAGCTAATCCTGCTCCGGAGGGTTTCAAAACCTTTACCAGGGGGTTAAAAGTGAGGTTTAGATTGACAATAACCTAGGGTTATGTGCAATGTGAAAACACCTCTTGTGTTTCCCTTTCAGAGACAAAGTTTGTATCCAGGTTCTGAACTAATTGTGCCAGGTTGAGTGAAAACACACTAAGACCTTTATGGCTCATTTCCAATGAGCGGTACGGTTCAGTACTGTAACGGTCACCAGCTGGAGTGCCCTTGAGAGCCACCAGAGGGCACTCCACACATAAGACTATGATCACTCACAAACTACATGTCCCATAACTCACTGCCCGGACTCATCATCACTTATCACTGATCACATTCACCTGTACCTCATTCACTGATTGCATTCACCTGTGTCTCACCATCCTGTTAGTCTCTGTCTATTTATACCATGGTCATTCATTCACTCATCGCAAAGTCTTGTTTAAGTGTTACACTGCATTTCTGAGCATTCCCCTGGTTTTCTTGTCTCCTGGTTTTCTTGTTTTGGATTTCTTGCCCTGTTCCCTGGATTACTCTCTTGCCTCTGGTCCCTGCCTGTTTTGTTTGTTTGTTCGTTTCTTTATTTGGACTGCCTGTATGTGTATGACCCTTGCCTGTAATTTGGATTACGCCTCTGTATTGCCCTCAAATAAAGCTGCATTTGGATCCACCTTCGAGTCTCGGAGCAGTTCGTAACAAGTACAGTATGCAATTTCCAAGCGTTTCCATTTTGTGAATGGTATCCTAATTCTGAACTGTACTGTACAACTTTTTTGGCACTTTTCCGTTGGGGTACCTAGTACAGTAGTCCAGTACAAAAGGGTGGAGCTAGACTCTCTGCAGAACGTTGATTGGTTGACAGAGAGTCGTCACTTCCGCTGCTTTTCCAGCTGTGTTTTTCCTAGTCCTACAGCCTTGGCTCAAACAAAGCGTGTCTTCTTCCTGTGACAACAGCCACATGCTGAGAAGAAAGAACAAGATCTGCTGTCCACTGTTGTTTGCTGAGTCGATTTCTTCTTGGAGTGAGAATGACATTAATTGCAATACCCCGCCTATCATAAGGGTATTGTTGGTGGTGGAAACGCAAGCCGGATCAGGGTTTATGGTCCCGAATTGTACTGAACTGTACTGAACCATACCTCTCAGTGGAAATGAGCCATTAGAGAGGTGTTTATTTTTAATTAAAATGAACATAAGATATTAAAAAGAAGTGTCATGGTGAACCGAAATGGAGGTGATCTCCATGAGTGCAATGATGAGTTTTGTTTAGTAGGGGATCAAAGGGATGGGATGATGCTGACGTGAGGAGGTTCTGGCACAATTTAATCATTTTTCATCCCATAGTGGGCGTGTCAGTCCTTTTTTTAGGATTCCTACATTTTTGTTCTAAAAGTATTTCACAAAGTATTTTAGCTTTAAAATCAGCTCCTAAATCTGTGAAAAGTTAGTAGTAGTCAAGAGGACTAAGTCACTAAGACCAAAAAACAAACAATGCTGTTGCTGGAAATCCGCCTCAGCAATCCACCCAAAAACACTGAACACCATTGAGGAAATACACAGCTCTATAATCTCTCGATATGCAGGTTTAACAATAAGCTGAACATATACTTGTTTAATTAGTAAAATCTATATTTGAATATGGCAACATTTCTTATTTTAAAACCTTTATTTGCATAAGGTAACATGATACCTCATTCTACAATATTTATATGATTAAATCACTAACAGAGAACCATCCCCCATCAGCCAATCACTGTGTGCGTAGTTAGTAAGCGTGTTGAAATCATCCGTACCAACTAGGTCAACCCGCCCTTCCTCTTAGCTTAAGACTTCTCTCTCTTCTTTAGGAAAAGGTCTCAGTTGCTTAGTGTTTTACGAAAAAAAACTCTTACTGTTAATTTGGTGAACTCTTAGTGGTAAGATAAAATGTTTTGTGAAAATGGCCCCTGATGTTCATAGATCCTCTCCACACACTTCCAATGCCACAGATGCAATGATACCAATCTTTGCCCTGAAGGCCCTATGAGACAGACCACAAAACTACCTCAGCATCAAGATTAAAACCAGCTTTTTCCCCTCTCTCTCTCTCTCTCTCTCTCTCTCTCTCTCTCTCTCTCTCTCTCTCTCTCTCTCTCTCTCTCTCTCTCTCTCTCTCTCTCTCTCTCTCTCTCTCTCTCTCTCTCTCTCTCTCTCTCTCTCTCCGCGGTACTTTGCTACTGCTATTAAGCCCGAAGCCCACCCACCAGAACCATAATGTCCTGTTAACCGATTGTATTGTATTACCACTACTGGCACTGAAATGAGGTTCTTTCCTTTCACTGTGATCAATTTATTTGTTTATGTGTGTCGTTTGTATTGAGTGGCATTTCTCATAACTTGAGCTGCTTTTTGTAGAATTGTCAATCCAAATGCTTTAGAGGAGGAGGGGGAGAAGGGGGTAGTCATTTAGAGGATAATCATGTAAAGATCATATTCAAAATGATAATGGTTATTTGGAATTGTTATGACTGCAGATAGCATGCAAGACTGATGGACTCCCACGTAACTAATGGAATAGCTAGATGATACACGGTTAGATCTTCTTGCATGGTCTGTGCAAGAAGAAAGCATGTGTTATTTTTGTTTTGGTAGCAGATTGAGGGACACTGACTGGGGCTAGTTGTCATACAGGGATCTCAGTTGATTTTATATATAAAATGTATATATAATACTCTTATTCTTGCCAAGTCTGTGTTTCAAAAACCAATAATATTGTTAAATAGTATTACAATTTAAAATAATGGTTTTATATTTTAATATATTTTAACATTTAATTTATTAATGTGACAGCAAAGCTGAATATTCGGCATCATTACTCCAGGCTTCAGTGTCACATGCTCAAGTACCATTATACAATTTCTTAAAGGTCCCATGGCATGGCATTTTTCTATTATTTTATAATGTTTCCTGAGGTGTACTTATATTGTTAGTATGATTTTTACATCATAAAATGTCATAATTTAGAAATAAAAGGCATTTTTTCTATACTGCTGTTTGCCCTGTGGCTGAAAGCCCTGCTTCAAGAGGCGTGTCTGCTGTGAGACTTCAGTAAAAACGCCCACTGTTGTGATTGGCTGACATCTTTGCATTTTAAATGAGCGGAGGGGGCGTGGTTTAACGAGGCACGAGCCTGCCAGAGACGGATGGACCTGAGTTCACTTCTCATCAGTTCTCAGTCTCAGTTCAGGGTGAACTGTTGTAGTTACTAGCATATACTTCAGGTTATTAGTTTATTTCTAGTCGGAGGGGCTGTCACTCATGTCCAGGGCTTAAAGACGGAAAAAAATATCAATCGGTTCACTCAGAGCAGAATCGATATTATAGCGTTTCGGTTTTTGCGTTCCTCAATAAACATTACTGTTCCGAAAACGGTTTGATATGAAAAAATACCGGTTAATAACGTTATTTAATTAAGCCTATACTTTAAACAAATATGTATAAATTTTAAACAAATATGTATAAATAGACTTATTTTCACTCAATAATAATATAACACATGGTAATTAAACTTGAATATTTATTTAATAACATTTTTAAAACCAGAAATACATGCATTAATTACAAGGCATAAACAGCGGACCTGTTTTAATGGAGCGTTAGACAATCGAAAGTGGCCTCTAATGCCGAATTATTTTCAGAAGAGTGATAACATTCTTTGTACATAACTTTTTTTCAACACGACTTGTTTTAAAAAATGCATGAATAAAGAATAAATAAACTGGATAACCATTGCTCTTTTAATGCACCGTCAACTGCTAATTTCAAAGCAAACACTGCGCAACACGTTCTTGCATCACATAATCAAATTCAGTCAGCTAATAAAGCTTGCATTTAATGCAATATAACATACCATTTAATACGAAGCATCAACCGTCTATATAGAAAACATTGACCTGTCCTGTATTGGCAATCTGAAAGACTATAGGAAAAATGTTTGATAGATGCTATAGCCTACTTGGATAGGCTTAAACGGAATCCATAAACTATCCTAAATCAGTCTATTTGAGCTTAAAGTCCGTACTGCTTATTTAAACGTTCGAAAAGAATGTCCTCCAATACCTGCACATTCATTGTAGACCTCAGCGGGGAAAGAAATGTACTTGAGGCATGAAAATGCGCGCTCACACTGACTTGCGTTACCGGTAGATTCATAGATGATGGTGCGCGGGCATTTCACTCACGCTTGATCCGTCAACGTCACATGCTGTACTACTCATTTCATGATTGGTCACTACCAAATTAAAATATTAAAGAGAACGATACAAAAACGTTATTAACCGGTTAATGGTCATTTCAAATTAACGTTTCTGTTCAGAACGATTCAAATTGATTTTGATTTCGTTTCCGTTTTTGTTCCTCTTAAAATTTCGTTCGTTTCCGGTTTTCGTTTTCGTTCCTTGAACCGGTTCAGAGCCCTGCTCATGTCAGAAAGTTAGTAACTTTAGTAAATGATGGATCAGCGCTGACTCGAGACGCGAACCGTTTAGAACGATTCAGTCCGATTTGGTGAACTGGTTCGGTTCACTAAAAAGAACCGATTCAAAAGAATGATTCGTTCGCGAACCGGACATCATGGAGACGGAGCGATTGCTAACAAAGTTATTTATAGTAACTTCTGAGTTATGAGAGCGCTGTCAGTCAACGCGAGTTTATTGTGTTTGTATCTGAGAGTTCTGAATAAACACGAGTCCCAGTCACGCCGAGTCCGTATTCATCATTATTCTACCAACTTTGCAACACATGCAATGTACCATTACAGCGAGATGAACGAGTTAGTAAGTGTTGAGTATAGCATTATTTCTAGATATGTTCCAATCATATGAATAGCTTCAGTGACGCGCATTGAGTAACGTTACACAGCACAAACAAAGACACAACAACAGTAATCGAATGTAATCCAGTTTATTGTGGGGAAAGATGGCTAGCCTAGCCCAGATATGCTCATGCTTACCCCCCTTCTGCTTAATCTCACGCCGCGTTTGGTGCCTCCGCTGTGGGCCAGATGCAGTACTGGGGGTCGGGGATGTTGAAGGCCAACGGCCAGTGCAGCCCGAGCTTCGGCGTGTGTGAGGCCGATGTTGAGCAGAAACTCATGACTGTATGCACATTTTAGAACCGGTAGACGCGACGAGGACATACAAAAACACTGACTCACAAGATAGAAAACACGAAAACACCGTTCTGTCGGGAGAGAGAGAAGCCGCTGCGTGTGCACGAATAATAAATAATTAGCTACACATAAGAGATCACTGATCACAGATCAGAAGGAACTGAAGAAAGACTTCTGTTTTCATTTGTACATCCAAACACTGAGAAACTGCCTGCGTTCACAAGTAACGTTAATGATCTCTCGAGCGTTTGCATGGGCGTGCCAGATTCTCTGGGCGGAGGAAAGGGAGGTAACCGTTCCTGCTTGGACGTCAAAACAGGAGACTTCAGGATTGGCTCGTCTGGCCTGTCATTTTCTCAAAGGCAGAGAGAGACAGCCAGAACTCGGGTTTACACCGATCAACATTTCTATCCACTTGGGGACAATATTCAGGCTAGGGGAACTCATATTAATGTTGAAATACCTCATAAAATGAAAATTTCATGCCATGGGACCTTTAAGAAAATTTTTACTGAACCCAAACTTTTGAATGGTTATTAAATATAATATACAGCTCTGGAAAAAATTTGGATATGCTGGTTCTGGTAACGGCAGGTTCTTCAAACAATGTTTGTTTTTTGATGTTTTCTTTATTGGCTAATGTAAATGTTTAATGGCTTGACTTGACTTTAAAGCCTATAATGACAAATATGAAGTTAAAGAAATAGTTTACCCAAATATGAAAATTCTCTTATCATTTATTTATCCTCAAGTTGTTCCAAACCTGTCTGAATTTCTTCAACAATCACAAAAAAATATATTTTGACTGGGTCCCATTGGCAAAAAATAAATAAATAAAAATACTATGGAAGTCCATTGGGCCTATCCACTGTTTGATTATTTACAATCTTCAAAATAGTTTCCGTTCGGCAGAATAAAAAAGTTCATACAGGTTTGGAACAACTTGAGGGTGAGTAAATTATGACAGAATTTTCATTTTTGGGTGAACTATCCCTTAAAAAAGTGTGACAACCAGCCCTGGTATATTGCCAACTCTGCTAATTCACTATTAGGCTGATTGAAAAATGAGTGTGTTTTTTTGATATATCAAAATAATAATATCAAAATAACCATCTGACTTTCCAAAACAATCTCTGGCTGATGTGTGGGCAACAGCCCACCAGCACACAATCATGATTGGTTGGATTGATTTCATATGTCCGGTGGAGCTTGTTCTGATGAGTGGTTGTGACACTTGGGCAGAGTTTTAGGGAGAAGGAGACTCACAGACCCTCTGGTCTCACTGGGAGAAGTGGAAGTAGACACAACTGCACTAAAGCAGGAGGAACATCTTAAACCCTGTTTCACACACACACATACACACAGAGAGAGAGAGAGAGAGAGAGAGAGAGAGAGTGAGATACAGACTCAGACAGAAGCTTGGAGCGCTTGAAGTGTCAGGGCTGGCTGGCAAACACTAAGATATGCAAAGTGAATGTTAATTATGGAGCGCCATAGGGGCCAAACGTTCATTATTTCAAAACTAATCACAGCAATTTTTTTTGAAATATATTTGTGACCTAAATGGACACCTTACTTGAGGTTATAGACTGTCTTTAATATAATTGCTTTGGAGTGTTGGAGAACGTGTGAAGGGACAACACTGTAAAAAACTAAATAAATTGAAGTGACCCATTCCTCATTTCAGAGAGCGAGTGGCGAGAAAGAGTGAGTGAGACTGAGTGAGACTGAAACAATCTTGCAAAATACATTTAATATGAAATAAAAAACATGTCACACAAAGTGTTACCCTACCATCCTTTACTGCAAATTGAAAATGTTGTCATGTCATACCAAACTTTTGACTAGAGACTGAAAATTTTAAAGGACCTTATTGCTGTGTTATCAATATATTTTGGTGTTGTCAAAAGTACCAGTACTTCGGTAACTACTTTCAAACTCTCATACTTGTGAGAGAACTCTGTGAAGTGTGTCAAGGGTTTTTATTTATGTTTTTTTTAAGCATTTACCATTGAAGCTCAGAATCTGCTTTTATTTCTTTAATTATAACCAACAAAAATATACACACTATGTCAAATATTGTGTAGTGTAGACTTCTACATTGTCACTATCTTTGTATATCATGTTAACAATTTGATTTGTTTTATTTTTATAAAAGTTAAAAGTGAAAGTGATGGCCAAGTATGGTAACCCATACTCAGAATGTGTCCTCTGCATTTAATCCATTTAAGTTAGTGCACACACATTAGGAGTAGTAGTGAACACACACACACACACTGAAAACCATGGACGAACACACCCGAAGCAATGGGCAGCTATTTTGCTGTGATACCCGGGGAGTGATTGAGGGTTAGGTGTCTTGTTCAAGGGCACCTCAGTCATTTCCTGCCAGTATTGATAATTGAACCCGCAACCTTCAGGTTACCAGTCGGACTCTCTAACCATTAAGCCACAACTACCCCCTTTTATGCTGCTGTTTATGGCTGAATCCAAAATTGCAATGATTGATGTTTAATAACCATACTAATGGATAGTACAAAAAGAATAGACTTGTCACTTGTTCTATCTTTTCACGCCTTGTCCAGTGTGGACAATTTCACATATTTTAATGGAGTCTCATTGACTTTGCATTGTGAATAGTTTCGCATTGAGCCATTTGTTCACGGTGTAGACATAGTTAAGTGTTTTATGCAACCATATATAATAGCGGCAAATATATCAGTTTTTAAAATATTCATCTTTAAAATATACATTATCAGTTAACAATATTGGATGAAATTTCCACATTGGTGCAGTTTTAGAAAACTTCAAAACATGTCCTTTTATGTTCTAAACAAAGTCATTCATTGCAGGTTGAATGATAGTATTTCTTTAAGGGAGACATCAGATGAAATGTTCACTTATTTAGTTATGTCTTTGCATTTAGTTAGGTTTCTGGCTTGTCTGCCAGCTCAGAAAAGCTGAAAAGAAAACAATCAGCCAGTTTGTTATGAAACTCTGCAAGCTGATTCAATTTGCAACCAGTTTCTACATAGGTAGCTAGTTATTTGAATAAGACCACCCACGACTGCTGATGGACTTTGTCGTATTAGCATAGACCCCGCCCTGAGCGAGTTGTAACCGGTCCACCATTTTCTCCAGGCCGGAGCAGCTGTAGAGAGTAGATACAAGAATGTTTTGTAAGCAAGTTTTATTGTTGGATGTAAGAATGAACATATGTGTTCCTCTACTCCTGACATCAGTCGCAGAAGACGCAGTGTATTCGTTTTGTTTTTGAAGAGAATGCGCCCCCACATACATACATTTGTTTTATGTCTGCATGAATAATTTTACAGCAGACTGCTTTGTGAACAAGCGTCAATACAAAGGGACAATACAAAACACAGGTTTTGCTAAAAAAAAATTTTACTCGATGGATTAGTGCAAAATGTTTGTGAACCAGCTTATACTCTTCAGAGCGATACTGGTCACGGCATTAATGAGAGGGAGAGCACATACTTTATTACAGTTTATCGGAGTTGTTTTATGGATATAAAGTTGACCAGTTTATTAAACACCCCCGAAAAGTCATAAGGTATATGTTGTAATGAGTGTTTCTGTGTAATTCGCTGTGTATGTTGATAATAATGCAAGTTTCATCTTTTTCATCAAACGGACGCTTCATCTTTTGTATGATGTACAATAAACATCATAAAACTCATCAGTGAAATGTTGGCCATCATTCGGACGGGATTCGCTACAACAGGCTTATACTAATAGTGGATACAAGCAAGATGACAACATCATTTATAACTGTAATTAAACACAACTATAGCTGTTCTATCTCCATCCAGCATATATTATGATACTCACAGTTTTTTAGAGCATGAGATTGTTCTGTTTTTGTTTTATTGCCGGAGCATTAAAAAGAATGTAGTAGCCATGAGCATGAGCTCATGAAGCTCCACCCTCTGTGCCGGAAGCACCAGCTCATTTGCATTTAAAGGGACACGCTCACCCCCTAAAAGTGGCGATTTAAACATGCTCTAAAAAATATGTGGGTTATTTTGAGCTAAAACTTTACATACACACTCTGTCTCAGAGACTTATTTTACATCTTGTAAAAGCGGCATCCGACATCACCTTTAAGTGGTTTGATTCACTAATTTGTGTAAAAACAGTGTTTAATTCATAATGGATTTCCCCTGAACCGAAGGTACAAAGGGGAAATTTTGACCAGGAGTTTGTGCCCCCTTGGCAAGACAACTGTCCCCTCCCATCAGAGAACTCCCATGAATCATCATCTGACCTTTATATGGAGATGTACAAATGTGGGTTGGTGGTTTTGATCTCAGACACTGACTGATCACTGTACTGCTTGCGTATTATACGGTGGCCTTTTAGCAACTGTGATTTTTGGGAAATGAGATGGGAGGCAGAATGCCTGTTTTCAGATTTATTTATTTATTTATTTATTTAAACGTAAATAGCAATCAACTGGATGCCAAAGCAGGTATCTCTCCAACATAAAATCATTCCAACATTTATAATTTCAGTATTGTTAAAACCTGTACAAATAACTAAAGTAAAGAAAAACAAAATAAAAAAGAAGATTTTTGAAATATTACAATTCTGGGACTTTTTATTTTATTTTATTCACTATTTACTGCCGAATGTCTGTTTGCTGTCCTTGTTGACAGAGAACCAGATATGGTGCTCTGTCTCTGCAATGGGCCAACGAACCAGATGTCAGCGAGAGAGTGTTTGGTGTGTTTTTTTTCTGTCACTTGGCTGACAGAAGAGTCTCTGGATCTGCCAAATGAACAGACTGAGACTGGTCACGCTGACGACAGGTAGCCTGATTAGTTTGGACACAACGGTCAGTGCAGGGAGAGAGGAAAAGGCTTTGGGGAGACATAAAGAGAGCCTTTAGCAGATGGAGGTAATACTTTTGAACAGACCATTCTCAAGTGATAGCTTTCCTCTCTAAGTCAGTCCCCTTTGAGCCAGGGCTTTGAAGGCTGAGGAGTGGATATTTTACCTTCAAGGAACAAATCCCCAACAACTTGGTTTCAGTGCAAAATTCCCTTTTCCTTAGCAGCATTTTTTTTCTTGTAAAAATATCTAAACAACTGAATAAATATACTTACTATACATTTTTCAGAATTATTTTGTTTTTTTTTTGGTTGGTTGGTTGGTCCAATCTTAAAGGGGTCATGAATTGAGAAATCAACTTTCCCTTGAGCTTTTGATATACAAGGTCATGTAATATAAGAATATCCTGTAAGTTCCAGAGCTGAAAACTTCCTTGTTAGTCAAAGAAAAGCTTTTATTGACAGCAGGCCCAGCAAACGTTCGATCTATCAGGCTATTACTTCAGAGTGTAGTGAAACACCGCCTCAACAGAAGAAGAACAACACCTGATTCTGTAGCCCTGCCCACCGACTCGTGCCACTAACATAACACAGCCCTACATGGAGCTAAACCGGATAGAATTTCTAAACATACCGCATAAGCTTCACTCGGATTCCAATATTATGAATGCATGGATGAACTTTTATTTTTAATGAATATCCAGCTCACGTGGGGAAGACATTGCACGTCTGTTCCTTCATTTAACCACAGATTTGTTTGTAAACAAGAGACTGGATTTGCAGACAGGATGAGATTACATGAATGAATGAAGCAACACACTTATGTGAGTTAAAAATGTTTTTTATATGTGATAGTATTGTATTGTTACAGATCGTTTGATATCGTCTCGGTTACGTATGTAACCCTCATTCCCTGAAGGAGGGAACAGAGACATACGTCGGAACTGACCGACGAATTGGGATCTGTCTTCAGAGACCAATCTACTTGAAGTGTATTAGAAACAAGCCAATTGTATTGGCATGCGGTCCACGCACCACCCCGCACCGCGGGTATAAATACGGAAGTGGAGTACCACATATTGCTTTTCCAACTGAGGAGCCGAAGAAGTGACTCGGCCCTTCAGTGGAAGCACAGCAACTGGCGAAGGGACGTACGTCTCCGTTCCCTCCTTCAGGGAACGAGGGTTACACACGTAACCGAGACATTCCCTTTCAGTCGGTCACGTTCGACTAACGTCGGAACTGACCGACGAATTGGGATCCCTACCAACACGTCAGGAAGCTGGCCCTTCCAGCGCCCTGCCTGAGCTCGCTGGACCACTCCTCTGTTGGAGTGGGAGTCAGGGCTCCCGGCAGGGAAGGTCAGTCACTGCTGTTCCTGCAAGACCCACTCAGCGTGACATTGGATATTGGATTGGATAACGCTGGGAAAGCGTGCCCGTCTTGGGAGATGGTACTTTGCGGAGCCACGTCCTCCAAAGGAGGAGAGGTGGAGAATACTCATACGGACTAACCTATCTGGGTAGTAACAACATATGGCAGTCTCTGGGGTGGTTCCAACCTGATTCCAGGGGGGAAAGAACACGCCCAGAGACGACAGAGTGGGGCTCTGTCAAGGGAAAGACACGGGCTAGCCAAGTAGTGTAGCAGGTACCGTGGAGAATACACATATGGGGTCGCCCTGAGGGAACCGCTACATATGGACCCAGCCTTACACACACGTTCCACAAGCATACGGGTGCAGGCCTGGTGTCAGACCGCCGCAACGTCAATTGACAATTGACGCCCTCTGTGACAAGCAGATGGAGGCACTGCGGCCGACGACTGGGTGGAGGCAGCAGCTGGTCGTCTGGGCATTTTTTTTTTTTACCACCTCCATCTGCTTCTGGGCCACCAAGAACTGCTGGGTGAAGTTCTCGATGGCGTCGCCGAAGAGGCCAGCCTGACAGACAGGGGCGTTGAGGAACCAAACTTTGTCGGGCTCACTCATATCTGCCAGGTTTAGCCCCAGCTTCCTGGACCACTAGTGTGGACATCGTCTGACCCAGGGAGTGTGCATTGACTTCCGTCACCCGGAGAGCGAGGTCCATCACTGCATGCAGTTCCTGCATAACCCCTGGGTCTGGACTACCCTCGTGCATGCAGGACAGAGGGCAGTGAGAGAGGGACAAAACTTATACAGATTATGGCCCTTTTGGTGTTCCATATTTTGGCACCAAATAGTTCCACACTGCTAAGTTTTTCCAATGCACATCCGGGCAGCCACGCCAGAAAGCATGGCTGTCAACTCTGAATCTGATTCAGCATGAGCACACACTATTATAGTGGGAAACTCAGCATTATCATTTCCAGCACATAACAGCCCTCTCTCCGATGCAGCAATTGACATCTGTCCTCTGCCAGAGCCACAAATGAAACACTAGGTCCCCCCTTTTTTCAAAAAAGGACCAGCAATCCCATCTGTAAGCTACCAGCAGGCATGTGGGACAATGACCGTGGCCGTCCGACTTGACGGCACACGGCGCTGAACACACAAGCCCCTAAGAAAGAGGCACGGTGAACAACGCTCCGACGTGGTCATGTACTCATAAGGGAACATGAACCACCCATAAACAAAGTCTCAGCATGCCTGTGATGCGATAGAGGAGTGGGGGCCCACGGGGGATGTACCCGGCGGGGAAGCCCCACTGTAATCCTCAGGTCACCAAGGCTTATTAGCCAAAGTAGCCCTTTTCTGGTGCACCAGAAAAGGAACTATATCGGGGAATAAGCAAAGGGACTCAACCCCGTTTGAGGTTTCATAGTCTGGACCGCGCATCTAGAGAGTGCCGAGTGACGCGCTGGGTTGCCGTGGCAACCCCCGCTGTCAGCCGGCACACGGCGCGCTGAACGCTCAAGCCCTTACGAGAAAGGTGAGACAAACAACGTGCAGACATGACCATGCTCTCATGAGGGTATGTTGTACAAGTGTATGTTGCAGCGGCCACTCGCTGACTCGCGCCGTCACACCAGCACCCAGGTAAGAGAGCGCTCCTCCTCGAGACTCGTTTAAACACTCTTTGCAGAAACAGCTTGATACAGCAAACCGTCCGGCTCCGAAGTTAAAAGCAATATGCGGTACTGCACTTCCGTCTTTATACCCGTGGTGCGGGGCGGTGCGTTGACCGCATGCCAATACAATTGGCTCATTTCTAATACACTCGAAGTAGATTGGTCTCTGAAGACAGATCCCAATTCGTCGGTCAGTTCCGACGTACATCAAACGTGACCGACTGAAAGGGAACTATTGATTATGTGTATGTATCTAACTGAACATTAGCACACTGTCAAAGGCTGGATAATCTTTATTTGTGGTTTTGTTGGTTCATTACGATTCGGGATCAGACTCTGACATGTATGGGCTAGATCTCGCAAAGCCCAATTTCCCGGGGCTATGTGTTTTTCAGACAGGCTACCAAAACGTAAGCCCGGCCTGCCGACGGGCTATCTTAAATAGTGCAATAACATTCCTTTCTTTATGTGCATTCACTCTCTTGACTTGATATTTGAAGGTAAAATACAATCGTGGAAGTTTTGATCATGCAGTCTGCAACGTACTTGGCGTGTGTGTGCGTGTGTGTGCGTGTGTGTGTGTGTGTGTGTGTGTGTGTGTGTGTGTGTGTGTGTGTGTGTGTGTGTGTGTGTGATGCACGGTTCATGCTTATATCCACCGATCGGGCCGGCCAAGTAAAAAAAAAATAACATTCCA
The DNA here is from genome assembly GCA_023566225.1 of Romanogobio albipinnatus. Classification (NCBI taxonomy): domain Eukaryota; kingdom Metazoa; phylum Chordata; class Actinopteri; order Cypriniformes; family Gobionidae; genus Romanogobio; species Romanogobio albipinnatus. The sequence goes on along the minus strand of CM042246.1, from coordinate 21,178,557 downwards.
ATCAATCGCGGGTGGATGAGAGATAAATAATTGTGTTTGTTTGATAAATATATTTTGCAAGCCCTGTGGGACGAATCATTTCAGTTGCTGTTTCTCCACACGCTTTCAAAACAATTCCTCGTGTACTCACGGGGGAGCCAAAGCTCATTAAATATGCAAAACTGTTATCCAATCCTAGCCGTGGGCATTTACTTCCAAGTCTTCAGTGCAGCACGCCCATCAAAACCGAGTGTTTCTTGAGAGAGCAGTGGAAAACAGTTGTGTTGCTTAATATTATTGTGTAAAAAAAAAATATTATTAATGATTAATCTTTTGATTAATTTATTGCACCCTGAATAAAAGTCTTAATTTCTGTCATAAAATGTAACTGACCCCAAATGGTAGTTTATATTTTCTGAAAAGTATCAAATGCAAAATGTATTGACACCACAATGGTTATCGGTTAGTATTATTATTGTTTTATTATTTTTTTTATTGCATCTGTTGATATTGTTTATGCATTGTCCAATATTGCATGCTAATTTCTCCATGTTGTTTTCCTTTGTTGTTTTCTTCTATCTTAATCTTTAAAATCATTACTAATCTAATAACACTGTAATCTCAAAATGAACATCTTTCTTTTACTCTACACTTTAGCATTTAAATAGCATTTGAAATTATTAATTTAGTTATACAATGGTTTTTAATTGTAATATCAGCCATTCATCGGTTATAACAAATCACTGAAAACAAATCTTAATATCATGCTAAATGTTACTTCTCAAATAAAATACTTAAATTAAATCACATTTTAGGTGATATTGCCGTTTTGAAGCTCAAACTTGTAGGGTTGCAGTGTGATTGAGGTCTTGCTAACAGGTTGAAAATGTAGCTATGTGGCCCTCACCTTCTTAAGTTCAGCGCACAATGAAACATAAGTCAAGTCAAGTCAACCTTATTTATATAGCGCTTTTAACAATGCAGATTGTTTCAAAGCAGCTTTACAGTGTTAAACAGGAAAATAATGCAACATAATTTTATTCAGCCGTATAGCCATTCTGGAGAAAACGGTGATGTCATCAGTTTATTTCAATTATCATACAGTGACAGTGTGGGCTTTAGATCAGTAATTTAGTTTATATGGTTAATTTAGTTTAATAATTAGATTTATTTGGATATTTAGTTGAAAAATTTAGAAAAATTTAGTGTCCCCAACTGAGCATGCCAAGCCAGAGGCAACAGTGGCAAGGAAACCAAAACCCCATCAGGTGACCTAATGGAGAAAAATAACCTTGGGAGAAACCAGGCTTAGTCGGGGTGCCAATTCTCCTCTGGCCAATTAACAAACAGCATATGATTATTATTCTGGCAACTTTACAGGTAAGAGGTCATAATAGATTGGAATATTCGAAAGATCGGAGGCAACACACTGGAGACGGGTTTATTGAGGATGACATATCGATTTAAGAATTATTAAATTGTAATATTTGAACAATCGGAGTCATCACGCCGGAGACGGGTTTATTGAGGATGCCATGTCGATGAGGCAGTTTCAGGGGGAGTCTAATTGACACGGTCTCTGCAGACACTTCAGGGTCCTGGGTTGGACTTTTCTGGGCGCAGGTCCACCATCTGATCTGGATACGGCCCGGATCCGGCTGACTGCAGTAAACCTCGGGATAAAACAGAGAGACTATTATTAGCGTAGATGCCATTCTTCTGATGATGTAATGAGTACATCAGGTGTTATGGGAAGTGTTCCCGGTTCTGGCTGACCCAGTTGATGCAGCCTAACAATCAATTCATTGAAAAAGTGTTTTATGTATATGCCACAGAAAATAGATATGTTTTTAGTCTAGATTTAAACTGACAGAGTGTGTCTGCTTCCCGTACAATGTTAGGAAGACTGTTCCAGAGTTTAGGTGCTAAATAGGAAAAGGATTGACCACCTGCAGTTGATTTGGATATTCTCAGTATTATCAACTGGCCAGAATTTTGAGACCGCAGTAGACATGATGGAGTATAATATGTTAAGAGCTCGCTCAAGTATTGGGGAGCTAAACCATTTAGTGCTTTGTAAGTAATAAGCAAGACGATGAGGACTTGACAGAGCAGCCATCAAGTGTTAGACACTATTCTAGGTTACTACTTGCAGAGCTTTTTTGTCCAATAATTAAACATTCAGTTTTTTCTGAATTGAGTTGCAGGAAATTACTGGTCATCCAATGTTTTATATCAGCTATGCATTCCGTTAATCTTGTGAATTGGTAAGTTTCGTCAGGGCGCGAATAAATATAGAGCTGAGTATCGTCAGCATAACAATGAAAACTAACACCATGCTTCCTAATGATATCTCCCAGTGGTAGCATGTACAGGGTGAAGAGCAGCGGTCCTAGCACTGAGCCTTGCGGTACTCCATACTGAACTTGTGATCGGTGTGACATCTCTTCATTTACTGCTACAAACTGATAACGGTCACATAGGTATGATTTAAACCATGACAAAGCAATTCCACTAATGCCTACATAATTTTCGAGTCTATTCAAAAGAATGTTGTGGTCGATAGTATCAAATGCAGCGCTAAGATCAAGTAACACTAATAGAGAGATACAGCCACGATCGGATGATAAGAGTAAATAATTTGTAACTCTGATGAGAGCAGTGTCAGTGCTATGATACGGTCTAAATCCTAACTGGAAATCCTCACAGATACCATTTCTTTCTAAAAAGGAACATAATTGTGAAGACACAACCGAGTGAAAACATAACCGAGTCGTGTGCATTTGGAATTAAGTCTTGTTTACTTGACAGTCTTTAAGGGCCATGCTCTTCAGCTGGGCTGGAGAACGCATCCAGCTGAGACAGCTGTGATCAGGCAAAGGGAGTGAGACACACACTGTGCACTCCGGTGATCAAAGTGGTGCAGGACAGGCAGCTGCAAGAGATTCACTACTGGAGAAGATTAAACAGCTCTGGATGGATGAAGGTTTGCCAAAGTAAGTGTAATCTTAGTGAAGCCTTCTATGTCCATGAACAGAGATGGGGAGAGGGAGAGGAAAAGATGACATACAGCAGCTGGTTGATGTCAAACTGCTCTGGCCACGCTAAGTGTTTGATGAAGAGCCAGGACTGGACACCAGACTGCTCTTTGACTCCCTCCAATCTACCTCCGACTGACTGACTGCAGGTGTGAGACAGTGCGCTAATGACTAATTGACTGTTAGCAGCATGCAAATTTGAAATGTAAAAATGGACCACAGGAAAACATTTTAAAGACCTTTTAATCACTTTTTTTTTTCTTTGTACATTTATATTATTGCTTCCCTCTGTGGGCACAAGGGAAAGTGGAATTGTTCATCACCTCCCAAAAACAATATATGGTTTACACTAGTAATGCACATTATTTCAATATTGTATATCTGCGTGTGGTTTGGGATTTATCTTTAGGCCAATTCTTGTATGCAATCTCCAATTTAAGCCATTCTGCCTGGGCTGCACTGTTATATAATAACAGTTATGGTTCAGAACAGATAGGAAGGTGGTCTGTTTAACTTTCTAGATGGTTTTAGAGATGACATCTCTGAGAGGATAATCAACAATGAATGGAGGAAATACTGTCCTCATTGGGGACATTTTTTTGTGAGAGTTTTGATGCGCTTTCCTGAATGAATGTTGTAAAACTGAACTTACAACAGAAAGAGCAAGACTAGGTTTTTAGGGCCCTATGGAATCCACCCTCAGGCAGATATGAATATGCAGGGATTATAATATTTGGCTTTGATCTGTTCTTGTGGTCTGGTATCTCTTAAAAGCAAATCAGGGGCAGAGGGCTTGGATATGATGAAGGGAGATAATGATGGTTGATGGCTCTTAAGGACACAGTTGAAATGTTTTCTCAAAGAGGACTAAGGGATGTGAACATAAGAGAGGATGGGGGTCTGATTAACAATCTTTTTTTTTTTTTATGAAAAGTATAGAAAGTATGGACAGGTTAGATTTTACATTTAAATGAAAGAGAAGCGGTGTCCAAATGTTTCTCAACTTTCCATTCTAGGGTTGGTCAGTATCAAGAAAAGAAAGAAGAAAAAAACAATAAACCTTATAGACCTCATAAACCATTGTTACGTCTCAGAAATAAAAAAAAAATAAAAAAAATGTCTATGAGTAATAGGGTTGATAACGTGTTAAAGAAAAATAAATTTTAATAAAATAAATGAACGGGTTCAGTTACTGATAAATTACGTGATAGCATGAATCAGCCAGAGACAGATTTGAACTTATAAGTCTTTTAGAAATTCAAATTCATAAGTGAACACCCTATTGATTTACAAAGTAATAATGATCAAGGAAAGGAATATTTACAGAAGATATATATACACACAAATAGTGAAACAAAAACACAGAACACAAAAGCAAGGTACAATGAGCGGTGCTAAAGCAAAGAAATCAACAAAAAAAAAAACATCCTTATTTAAAGTTCTCAACTAACAAAGAAATAAAGACAAAAATAAACACTACACAACTAAGCTACACTAACAAACATAAATACATGGGGTAGCTTCCGCTCTTTACCTGGTGTGTATAAACAATTGCAAAACCTAAGGTGTTGTATTATGTAGGTCACGTGACATGCTACTATCCCATCGCTCTGAGTCCGAGATTGTGAATAAATAGAAGTCACGTTCCAAACAAGTCAACGGTACAAATTTAAAGTTGTAATCAGAAAATGAATCTTTCAAAACAAAGTTTAATCAACCAAACATCAATCGGGGAGGCTAGAAACAAACAACAAGAATGCAAAGCAAACGAGAAAACCACACCCCCTTTCCTCTGGTCACTTCCGGGTCTTTATAAAGAGAAGGCGAGCTGCAATTGGTTCTTTGGGAGGGATGTCACTCAGGAACAAATTATGATTGATGTGAAAACCTCTTGAACCATCATGAACCTCAGAATGAATGATTGTTGAGAGTAATAGAAAAAGGAAAAAAAGAAAACAAACGTCGCAGACGTAACAACCATATAAAATAGACTTCTAGCTTTAATTAAAATTCCAAAATCGTTTTAAGTAAAAAACAAAGCAAATACAATAGATTATAAGAGAGTGACATAAGAGTAAATGCATTTATTTTCATTATAAGGAAGTGTGAAATCCATTGTATTACAATATGTACGCTTTTTAGATTCAAATATCTAAAAGCCACTAGAACAATGTTATATATTTTGTTGATCTGTGTACTTACATTATCCCAAACATTTCAAACAATGTTTAAATCCAGAGAAATCAGCTATTTTAGTGTTATGAACCCCTGTCAATGACGTCATATCTGCACTACCCTTGATTACTGTAGAAACCATGGAAACACCTAAGATGCTTTAATATAGTAGCCTATGTATTTTATTAGACAGGTGAGCAACTGTTTGGATATTTATCAACAGAACACTAATCATTGTTATACAGCGCAACAATGTTTTTAAAGGGGTACTAGGGGTATGACAGATTTTTCAAATGTGACGAGATGTCTCGTTGAGTGAAAAGCTGTCTCGATATCGATTTTTTATCAATTTACAACCATCGTTTACCAGCTTAGGGGTAAACTGAGACAGACCAGAGAAATCAAGGGGGTAAAGTGAACCACTTACTTTTTCCACTCTGAAACTACCATAACAACACATGTTGTAACAGTAAGAATCCTGACAGCTAGCTTGACAACCACACAGTCCAGAACTAATGTCGGACTAGTAACAGAATCATGGGGATTGGTCAATTAAGCACTTTTTTTTTCTAAACACTTGAAAGTAACTCTGAACAAAATCAAATACAACATAATGTAATTCAAAATGTTTTAATTAACATTCAAATGACATATAGAACCAGTTAGACTAGAACACAGTCTGGGGGTCAGAACACAGGACCCTTAGAGCCAGCTAGTGTCTGGGGATGAGAGCAAAGGACAATTAGAACCAGCTAGAACAGCCTGGGACTCAGAACACAGGACTAGACCCACCTGGATTAGAACATCAGCCTACTGTCATACTCTACAACTAGGCTTACTCTACATTCCTGAAGGTTACAGGGAAAGATGAGTTGCTCTCTACGTGTGGCTCCTCCAGGCCTTTTAGGTTGAGGCAGCTTCTTCACCACATCACTTTTAGGAACATGTGCCCCAGATGGTCTTCCTGGTGTATTGCCTTGGCATGATGGCTTTTCTACAAGGTTTATGACATTAAAATTAAAACATATGTAATTGAATATTACATTAAAATATGTTTAAGACTAAACTTAACTTGTGCCTCATGTCTCACTTTACCCCACCGCCAGAGGTGGGTAGTAACGAATTACATTTACTTCGTTACATTTACTTGAGTACATTTTTTGGGTAACTTGTACTTTTAGAGTAGATTTAAAGATGGGTACTTTTACTCTTACTCAAGTAAATTTCTTGTGAAAAAACTGTACTTTTACTTAGTTACATTCGGTGGCGTTCCTCCGTTACTGTCAAATGGTAATAATTATATTATATATATTAAAATAAGTTAATATGACTTCTGAAGTCTCGCGAAACGTTGGAGAGGCTGTTTCGCGAGAGGTTGCTACGCATCACCCGCTTATATTAGCGCGCGTTTAGTCGGAAGATGATGGCCGAAGCAGAGGAAGATGTGTGTGAGCTACGGGAGGCAGATTGCTCGTGGCTTCAAGTTCAGTCTATGTTTTCACTCCAAGATGTCAAAAAGAATAGTTTCATAATGCGATGCATGTTGTGTGCACCCAAACGAACTGACTTCTCTCAGCATACAAGAATTCCACCCTGAAAAGAACATGTAGCGGTAAGTGTCACGATGATGCCTATATTTGAACACTATTAACGGTCATTTGGTAACTACGGGAAATTTTCCCTTATTATAATACTATTTCACACACTGTCCGAGTGTTTTCCTCATATGCGCTCTTGTGCAAGCAATGACAAATCATTTGAATCCTCCAAACAACACACGTCCACGAACAAACGTTCACATCTGCACATTTACATATCCTTTTCTTCACAAAACGAAACAAATTGAATAGCCTAATGTGACGTCTTGCATTTATACACAAATCCGGACAGACACCTGTCTGAAGTGTAGAAAATACATACAAATAAAAACGGTATTGTATTTTATTCCTACCTAAAGAATAGCCTATATACTTATAAAAATATAAGAACAAAGTATGTTTTAAGAAGAGACACATCATTAATTTACACTGTTTAACCATTAATCACACACACACACACACACACACACACACACACACACACACACACACACACACACACACACACACACACACACACGGTTCATTAGCTTACATTAGTTAACATGAACTAATAATGAACTGCACTTATAAAGCACTTATTTATCTTTATGTTAATTTAAACATTTACTAATGCATTATTCAAGTATTGTTAACATTAGTCAATGCACTGTGAACTAACATGAATAAACTATGAACAGCTGGATTTTTATGAACTAACGTTGACAAAGATGAACTAATGCTGAACAGAGGTGTTGTTCATGGTTAGTTCATGTTAACTAATACAACCTTCTTGTAAAGTGTTACCGAGGGGTGTGTGAAAGCTCTCCAAGTAGCCAGAAATTCAGGGTTTTCGCTTCTTATCAATCAGATCGAAAGTAACTAGTAACTAACTACTTGAGTAGTTTTCTCATCGAATACTTTTTTACTCTTACTCAAGTAAATATTACGATTGTTACTTTTACTTTTACTTGAGTAAATATTTCCGTAAGTACTTGTACTTTTACTTGAGTACAGATTTTGGCTACTCTACCCACCTCTGCCCACCGCCACATTTTTAGAAAAAACGATCTCTCTTAGCAATTCAGGATAATCTTCAGCTAGCATCATCACATGGTTTTATATGTTGGTAGTTCATCAACATGTGTGATATAAGTTCTACCTGAATCAATTTGCTTTGGCACAACAGTTGATTAAGTTGACAGCAAGAAAATTTTCTTTTACAAGCAAAAAAAAATATTTTTGTGAAAAAAAAAAAATGCTTGCCACAGCACCATGATGTCCTCTCCTTCATGGCCAAGGGGATATTGAAGAGGCTTGAAAACATAATGGTCATATGACCACAAATGTGTTCTGTTGACTAGATACAGGGGGTGTCTCACATTACCCAATGTCTCACATTACCAAGGGGATAATCCTACACCCGGAAAGCGTACCTTCCATTGCTAACCAAGCCATCACCTGCTGTTAGCATCCCATTGACTCCGATTCATTTTGCAGTCAATTTGACAGCGAATAACTTTACATCTGAGGCGTTTAAAGACTCCATTTGACCATTGTTTATTTCTTAAGAAACACGTAAATGTACAAAAGGCTCCATTACCTTGTATATTACACCATCGCCCCATAGAAACCGTTTTTATAAAAATAGGCTAACGATTGTGTCATAACCACGCGACAACCGGCGCATAGCAGAGAAATTACTGTATAGACAGGAGGAGAAGCCCGCAGGCAATCTTTTACTGTCTATGAGGCAATCAAGGGACGTGGAGGTATAAAGTCTGATAAAGTTAAGTAAGAGGCATGAGGAGAAGCCCATAGAGAGCCAAAAGCAACGGGACAACATATTTCAACAACGTGATTCAGATTTCCCTTTGCACAACTACTAGAAGACTTGCCACTGTCAGACAGGTTGCTCACGTCACATCTACATCGTCAAGCTCAGTCTGAGGCTGCGCAGTACGCTCAGCCATCAGGAAGTGAGTGCTTCTACATCACTTCATTTTTTTCTCCGTGAAGTCTATGGGGTCGCTGTGTCCATTTCTTTTACTCTCTATGCATATTACCCCGTTCTCCCCTATAATGTCTGCTGCATAATCCAAGATTATATGTAATATTCCTGCTGCGCTGCTGTATGTGTTTTAATGTTTATCAAACAACAAAAGTAAAAAAAATAAATCTTTCACTACTCTTGACTAAACTTTCATAAGGATTAATTTCCGCAATGCGGATAACGCAGACAGAATCCAGTCATAAAAACGGAATGTACTGCATAATGCGGAATGGCACGGAATGTTTTGATGAATAAATAAAATGTTGGTCAGTCACTTAAATCAGTAGCGATATATACTACACTATTAGAAGAAAAGGTTCTATATAGAACCTTAAAAGGTTTTTGGAACCCCTAAAAGGTTCTATATAGAACCCTTTTTAAGGGTTCAATCAAAAGAAACCTTTAGGGTTCTTTGTAACCAGGAAAAGGGTTCTACGTATATGGAACCTTTTAGGGGTTCATTCATTATCATTTGTTTTGTCCTTTCCGGATTAAATATTTCATATATTGACAAACATCAAGACTAAAATGTAAAAATGTAATTCACATAAACAAGTCACCCATGAATACTGAAAAGAGCACACCCAAAGTGCATATAACTAGTAATTTATATTAACAAAAATAATAATTATTACTGAAAGAATGCTACTGTAATTTCACGTATTCAAGGCTTTAAATGTACAACATCAACATTAAAACATCAACCATTTAAAAAAATCTCATAAATAATGAAAATAGAGTTTCACCTACATCTACATATTACAAAATAAGTCCATAAAATGTACAAAATTACATTAATCCATCACTAATAAATAATGCAAATATACAGATTCATCTAAATTCCCATCAGTGCTAGAACAACATCAAGTCCCTCAACACTACAAATCCATATTAATATAACAACTCACAATGGAAATATACAGATATAGAAGTACTTCAAATCTACAAATTTACATTAATATCACTCATAATGAATTGTAATTACATATTCAGATCAGAATTTCTGAATAACATCAATCACCTCATATTTAAAAATTTACATTACCACTATTCATGACATATCAAACTATTATGATAATTGATTATACATTTTGAGCACTGGGACAGACAGTTTTTTTTGGCTGCTGGAGAGTTTAAACAGGTAGTGCTCAACAAAATGTATTGTGTGAGTGATGTGCTTGGGGTATTCCACACTGAATACGAAATACGTAGCAAAGAGGCACTCCATTGCCTCCATCACATCCATTTATGCGCTCACAATGTTGACACCCTCCATATTGATGCTGGCTCTTTTTGCATGGAGGGGGTTTGAAGCTTCATGAAAAACTATAGTCGGAGTTGGCTTTACTGATTCCTGCAAGTTGGAAAAACATATAAATTATTTGTGAAATGACTTAGAATACAGTAGTCCCAAAAGTTAAAATTCCATCAAAAATGATAATTTAGTCCAGTGTTTCCCAACCTTTTTTCAGTCATGGCACCCTTTGAAAATGTTCTCCATTTTGTGGCACCCCCTCGCATGCGTTACGCTAGGGGTGTAATGGTACAGATTGCTCACAGTTCGGTTTGTATCACGGTTTTAGGTTCACGGTTTACGTTCGGTTCAGTATTTGCTATGTTCAGGGAAAAAAGGACTACTGTCAAATAAAAATAAAGAAAATAATAAGAACAAATAATTTAAATACAAGCAACAGCACAAATAAATACAATTGAGCAAAGATAATAAACTATGCTTTTCAGGTTTTTCAGATACGTTTAACATTAGTTTTCAGGTACAGAAATTGATCAAATGTAAAATAACATTGCATATTTGACTGTATAAATTCAAGATTAATCCTATTAAACTTACAAAAGCTATTCAATCAAGAGCAGTGAGTGATGTCCTTGTCTTTTGTTGTTTGACATTAAACAGACAGCAGTAAAGGCTACTGCCCCTTTAAGACCTAATGCACAGATATGCTGAGATGGTGGTCCAGTGGGTTAAACCACTGAACTGATATGCAGAAGGTTGCTGGTTCGATCCCAGCACTCACCACCAGTATGTCCTTGAGCAAGGCACTTTACTCCATGTTGCTCCAGGGGGATTGTCCCTGTACGAAGGGCACTGTAAGTCGCTTTGGATGAAAGCGTCTGCCAAATGCATAAATGTAAATGTAAATATGCGTCATCTTTCTCGACTGTATAAAGTTTACTTAAGGCATATACAGACTATGTCTGTCAGAATACTCATCAAGATGGACATGTTGACATACTTTTTGTGTGAGTTTGTCCGTTCAAGAGCAAGACTTGAAAGATAACTCAATATGTATATATATATATATATATATATATATATATATATATATATATATATATATATATATATATATATATATACACACTCACCTAAAGGATTATTAGGAACACCTGTTCAATTTCTCATTAATGCAGTTGCTTCAATGCATTTAGGGGTGTGGTCCTGGTCAAGATAATCTCCTGAATTCCAAACTGAATGTCAGAATGGGAAAGAAAGGTGATTTAAGCTATTTTGAGCGTGGCATGGTTATTGGTGCCAGACTTGCCATTGGTCTGAGTATTTCACAATCTGCTCAGTTACTGGGATTTCCACGCACAACCATTTCTAGGGTTTACAAAGAATGGTGTGAAAAGGGAAAAACATCCAGTATGCGAGAGGTCAGAGGAGAATGGGCCGACTGATTCAAACTGATAGAAGAGCAACTTTGACTGAAATAACCACTCGTTACAACCAAGGTATGCAGCAAAGCATTTGTGAAGCCACAACACGCACAACCTTGAGGCGGATGGGCTACAACAGCAGAAGACCCCTCCGGGTACCACTCATCTCCACTACAAATAGGAAAAAGAGGCTACAATTTGCATACAGTCACCAGATCTCAACCCAATAGAGCATCTTTGGGATGTGGTGGAACGGGAGCTTCGTGCCCTGAATGTGCATCCCACAAATCTCCATCAACTGCAAGATGCTATCCTATCAATATGGGCCAACATTTCTAAAGAATGCATTCATCACCTTGTTGAATCAATGCCACGTAGAATTAACGCAGTTCTGAAGGCGAACGGGGGTCAAACACAGTATTAGTATGGTGTTCCTAATAATCCTTTAGGTGAGTGTGTGTATATATATGTGTATGTATGTATGTATGTGTGTGTGTGTGTGTGTGTGTGTGTGTGTGTGTGTGTGTGTGTGTGTGTGTGTGTGTGTGTGTGTGTGTGTGTGGGCATGTTTTCTTGTGAAATATCAGGACACAAATGTGTATAATGACATGGGTATGACATAGGTATTACAAAAAGAGGGTGAAATATGAGGACGTTCCCCATGTCCTCACTTTTCAAAATGCTTATATTTCACACAGAATGAGGTTTTTTTCACAGAAAGTAAACTGCACAGTCTCCTGTGAGGGTTAAGTTTAGGGATAGGGGCAGTGTAGGGGGATAGAAAATACGGTTTGTACGGTATAAAAACCATTACGCCTATGGAATGTCCCCACATTTCACAAAAACACCCCTGTGTGTGTGTGTGTGTGTGTGTGTGTGTGTGTGTGTGTGTGTGTGTGTGTGTTGGCCTGCTGAATGTTAAAAGGATCCAGTGTATGTTCATTAGAAATTATTTGATAATGCAGCAATAAACTAGCTAGTAGGCTATAAGTTAATGTAATGTAATGTTTTTTTACTTTACTTTAAAAACACTATTTTAAATGACAAAATTTCAATTAAGATGGCAAGTGACAAATATCGGTATCGGTATCGGTATCAGCCAATAATTGTTTGTTAAAATTGGTATCGGCCCCAAAAATCATATTGGTGCATCCCTACTGCAAAGTGCAAAGTCTCTCATATCAGCCACCGAGCGAATGCACAGAGTAACGTTATAACATAACTTTCAACACACTCAAATGTATTTAGTATGATTGATTTAACCGTGTAAAACAGCACTGCATTACCCCACATACACAACTAAAAGAGCAGAAGCGGCCGACTGCAGCATAAGCATAATAAAAGCTCAGAGACCGGTGTATCGCGCAGGTCTCTCTCATTAGCATTCGCTCCCAAGGGCTCATGTCGCGCCCTGCTTCGTACCACTGTAACATTAATACAACTTTAAAACATCCATCGGATTCCTTTCCACCAGTGGAGGTGAAGTCAAGACTACAACTCCCACGATTCCACACTCAGTCATCAAACTACGCCTTTGCTTTGAATAAGTGAGCTCTAGCGGCGAAACTTACAGTGAGGAAAATAAGTATTTGAACACCCTGCTATTTTGCAAGTTCTTCCACTTAGAAATAATGGAGGGGTCTGAAATTGTCATCGTAGGTGCATGTCCACTGTGAGAGACATAAAAAAAAAAAATCCAGAAATCACAGTAAATAGTTAAAAAATCATATATTGTGATTTCTGGATTTTTTTTTTTTAGATTATGTCTCTCACAGTGGACATGCACCTACGATGACAATTTCAGACCCCTCCATGATTTCCAAGTGGGAGAACTTGCAAAATAGCAGGGTGTTCAAATACTTATTTTCCTCACTGTACATACTGTAAGAAATTACAAGAACTTAATTTGTAGAGCAGACTGATGTACAAGGGACAATGTTGTTAACTTAAACTATTAAAGTATTTTTTGTTAATTTAATTAAAGTTAGGCAGCAGCTATTTTTAGAACATTTTCTTATTTTTTTATTGAAAGTAAATGCTTTTCCAATGTGATGGGAAACGAGCAAAGAGCGATCTCTGCTCTGGATCTCTGGATTCGGACCCGGGTTGATCGCGTCAAAACCATGATCTCTTAACCATATGCTTTACTGACTACACCACTGAAAACATACAATTTGCCTGTCATTTTTACTTCCTAACAAGGCACGCTATTTGCACTCGGTGTAAATAGACACTCCGGTAAAGTTAATATAAAATACTATAATAAAACAACTTAAATCTAATGATTTCAGTTTAAGTAGGGAGAGCGGGGCACAAACGCTTTTTGACTTTCTCAGTTTGTGTAAATTTACTTGTGGTTAAGAGTATTTATTTTTTCCCACATTAATTGCATGTAATATATATTTATTTATAAAGCCAATAGTAATAATACATACTATAAATAATACTAAAATAACACTGGAATGCTAACTATTGCTCCACAACTGTGACTTTAGATGCCAAAGAGGTGGATATTTATTCCACGGCAAAGGCCACATGCTAAACTAACATGCTAATTGTAAGTGGCAGTTGCACACATAGTGGGAAGGATTATCTGTAAGAGCTAGTTATGACTGATTATTCTGTGATATCAGGCTCTGGAGACTTTAAGGAGGATGGTGGGGATTTGCATAATGTGAAGAAAAAAAAATAAAAAATTTCAGAAGTTATAAGGAGCAGTTTACTGCTCAGTTACAGTCAAGCATGCAGTTTCATGGTCCACAGCAGGCTCAAGGTTGCAGGATGATTTATATAGAAGCTTATATTTGTAATTGATAGGACAAACTGACTTATTTTAGTCAATTATTCCACTATTAATGTGATATGCAGTTTTGTTATTTCGAAGGACATGTTTTTATTATTTTTTCAGGTGTCAAAGCCTTAATAAAATTCTCAATCTTTCTCTAGCTGCACCACACCACAGCACTGCAATTCAATAACGAATAAGAAGGCGGTTTTGTGGATTTCTGAGTCCCATAAGTGTTTTCATCCCGTACACGAAAAAACAAACCCAATAGAGGGTCCTGTGGTAAACTAGAATGACCCCCATTGTGTTCATCAATAAAAGGAATGTTTATGTTTTCATTGTGCTGCCCCACCTCAAGAACTAGCTTCTGCAGCCTCAAGGGATATTAACTTGTATGTTCAGCTGTTGAGAGACTCCTTGTTTTTACTCACCAGACAGGCAAAGCGAAGTGAAAAATAAAACTGTGTCATTAAGAATACAGTGAGATGTCAGAGTTTAATATGTCCTGAAGCCATGTCAAGGTTGTCAGGGGTAATGAGTGTAAACTGTGAACTGAGACAGACTTCTGAGTCAGTGGAGAAGGGGAATACTGTGCTTTTGAATTCCGTTTTCAAGACATGTGTGCTAGGCTTTTATTTCAGCTTCCGAAATGGAAAAAAAAACCCGTAGTTGTTAAATGTAGTTGTTGTACTTTTTGAGTGTGTCACGCAGTGAATCAGGGCGGAATATGAGGACAAGATGGACAAGGAGGCCATAAATTGGTTTAAAAAAAAAAAAAATGCTTGCTAGGATCAGTAGAAACAGAACAAAACAAATAACAATACCAAATACCAGAATATTTATTAGCTATTATTTATAATTTTAATTTAATTTGATCTTTTAAGCATTATATCATAAGTAATGTTAGTTAAAGGGTTAGTTCACCCAAAAATTTAAATTATGTCATTACTTACTCACCCTCATGTTGTTCCAAACCTGTAAGACCTGCATCTTCGGAACACAAATTAAGATATTTTTGATGAAATCTGAGAGCTTTCTGAACCCACATAGACTGCAATGTTATTACCACTTTCAAGGCCCAGAAAGGTAGTAAAGACATCGTTAAAATAGTCCTTGTGACTATACTCGTCGTAATATTAAGGTTGAACCACTGTACTTTTTTGAGTGCAAAAAAATATATATTACAAATAATAATAATAATAATTTATTCAACAATTTCTTCTGTTCCATGTAAGTCTCTGATAGAGCCCTGTCCGGGCCTCAAATCTAGGCCCTAACCCGGCCCTGGCCCGATACGCTCAGGCCCTAGCCCTGGTCCGTGTCCGACAGCTTATCAGAATTCTCGGGCCGAGTCCGACCGGAGCCTGTTTTTTTTTTTTTTTTTAAATCCTCCCTATTTAACGCTACTGTTGCATCCATTAAAATTGTTTTGTTTTTAATGTCGAAGTAGTTATATTTATTTTTGTTTCTTTATTAAGTTAATTTAGAAAACGAAACGGGTTACACAATCTAAACTAATTATAGAAAAAAATAAAAACATGCAGTTTGTCTTACCTTACACCTCTTCACAAAATGTATATATAAATCCGATCTTCAATTCCTGCCCTATATGCAAATTTAACAGGGTTCACTTTGCTAAAAACTATGTATAATATCTCTGATTATGGCATGGCTTTCTCCCCACCCAGTTAGGCTAATAAAGTAATGATTAAAAAACACAAATGCACAAAAGTGGTGGGAAATATAGTAGGATAGTGGCGGGAATTTTCAGCCCGACCCGGCCCGCAAAAGACCGCAATAGGAGAAAGAGCAACCTAAGCACTGGTAAGATAATTTAGTCTTATTCCTTTTAATGAAGATTATTGTGTTTTTGAGTATCTGAGACTTACTTTCAGTTTCACTTGCGGCAGTTTGCGTGTTGGCTTGCTTTATAGATAGCCTACTCATCAACCAGGTGCATTTACACTTGTCCAGTTTTGTCTGAAATGCGCCCCACCTTCTGAATTAGTTTATTTCAGTGATCGGATTTAAATCCGTCACAAAAGTATTTTCACATTTTCACAATCAGATAGATATCTGATCAGAGAAAATTAATGAGGTGACCAGTTGTAAAAAGGCCATAACTCTAAACTCGCAGAGGTGGACAAAGTACACAACTCCATAACTTGAGAAAATGTACAACTGGTCAAATATGTTTTACAAGTGAAAGTTACAAGTGAAAGTTGTAAAACATTTTTACTTATGTAAAAGTACAGAAGTACTTGTTTTTAAAAGTGCTTAAGTATCAAAAGTACATTTAATTTATGGCATTATTTTATTGTTGCATGAATGCACACTATGCCATCATGGTCGTTTAAGCCAGTCAGTGATGCTCCATCCAACATGCTAGCATACGACTACTTTGAACTCATTCCAATACTAGAAAAAAAGTTACAAAGCTCTTTCAAAGCTGCTGTCACTTTAAGGCCAAATGCATGGATCCAATACACTGATAAACATCTGATGTTCTCCCAACTGTTTACGTTCACTTAAGACATAATCAACTTTGTTTACTTGAATACTCGCCACAACTGACATTTTGACATCATTTTGTGTGCATTGGTCAGTTAAATTGCGAAAAGATGCGAAAGAGAGCTCTATTCAGTACTCATGCTCTGGCATCTGAGAGGCAACTTTCTGTAAAAAAAACGGACTGAAGTGAGCTCTCTTTCACGTCATCATGCTTTTTCAGATTCATCCACATTGTCACAATGACGAACTCCGTGACTCCGAGCCATCACCGGAGTACTAACACACTCACTCACTCATGCACTACATTTCCCATAACCCGTATCTTGGACTGATTTCTCGCCAGCTGTTGGCCATTACCCGGACTATAATAGACTGCCACTCACCTCAGTTCACCGCGAAGTCTTGTATTGCCTAGGTGGACATTTCTGAGCGTTTCTTTACCTGTTTGACTGCTTGTTGCCAACTTCTGTTATTCCTGTCTCTCGATACCTGCTGCCTGCCCCTTGATCCTTGCCTGGTCATTCTTCTGTGAACGTTATCTGCCTGTCCTGACCCATTGCCTGTTTTCTGACTACGTTTCTGCCTGCCTCTGTCATTGCCTGTTTATCCCTGCCTGACCCTGCCTGTACGACCTCGCTCTTTAAAAAAAGCATGCAAATGGATCTCAGTCTAAGTGATGAATCATTACACATATGTCTTCTCTTCTCTTTCTCCCAGAAGTGTAAATTTTTTTATATTTTATGAGACATGCATCAAGCGGTTGCCAATGAAACTAATCTTTTCGGAAAACTGAAACATGGCATAGCTTTCTCCCCACCCAGTGAACAGCATACAGGTGACTGACATGGAAGAGAAGAAATTGTTGAATAAAGTCGCTATTTTCGTTTTTTTTTTTTTTTTTTCGCACAAAATGTATTCTCGTCACTTCATAACAATTAGGTTGAACACTGTGGTCACATGGACTATTTTAGCGATATCTTAGCGACTACCTTTCTTGGCCTTGAAAGTGGTAATAATGTTGCAGTCTATCGAGGGTCAGAAAGCTCTTGGATTTCATCAAAAATATCTTAATTTGTGTTCCGAAGATGAACGAAAGTCTTACGGGTTTGGAACGGCATGGGTGAGTAATTAACGACATCATTTTCATTTTCAGTTATTATAAGGTGAAAATATACCTTTTTTTGTTTGGCTGCGAGTCTGGTTGGGGAAACCTTGGGACTGTCAAGACTGATTTAAAGTAAATAACCTCTAATTCAAAGTAACAGCCCTGTAAGCTCAATAAACAGCGTGACAGCAATTAAGTATACTTAATTAATTACACACCAAGATAGCATCCTTATCACAGCTTATCAAATGTGTTTTTGTCTAATAATCACCAAGAGTAAGACAACTTCGTAAAACAAGAAACATAAATTTGTGGTCTGGAAATGTGTACACCTCAGGCACACTAAATCCAATTTAACACAGGAAATGAGATACTCCCATCTATTCTAATTTGGGCATTCTGCCCATCCATCCCACCCCTTATCGCTCTACCTCTTTGTTTTTCACATTATTCTGTCCATGCAGTCCAGGCTTGTGTGATATTAGATGGAGAACCTCTGTTGGCTATTTTGTATTTTCCTATAAATGGCTCATGGCACTGTGCACAATGTCATAAAAGAGGGGGAAAACACTTCATTGTTTTCCTTTAATCTCCTCGTATTTGATAGAGCTACTTCAAAAGGATTTTCAGCAGCTAATTTGATCCTCCCCTCAGTTCAAGTAACTGGCATGTTGTAAAGATGAAAGACAAAGCATAGTAAGGCATTGTCAGTGACATATCAACTTTGGACTACTGAGGACACAGATTAAGTGTACTCTGAATTAAAGTATATTATAAATACACATTCTCAGATAAAAGAATCATAAATTCTAACCCAAGTCTCAGTCTCTATAAAAGCAGTACTAAGAGTGCAGTGATTCTTATAAAACTGAAAACTTGCACCTGTATGAAGAAGATCAGATGATTCAGAAAACATTGTATTTATTACTTATATACTTCCTATCATTTGTTCTAGTATTATCTTCTCCTATTCTGGAATGTCAGGAATTGGTTTGCTTCATTTGCTTTTTAAAGTTTACATAACATTTTTATTTGATTTTATCATAATTGGTATACAGTGGCTACAATGTTTATACATTTAAAGTGACCCTATTATGGATTTTTTAACATTACCTTTCATGTAGTGTGTAACATGGCTCTAGGTGAATGAAAACATCCTGCAAAGTTTTAAATCTGAAAGTGTACCTTATTGTCTCTCAAAAGTAAGAGTGGACTCGGAGTCAATTTTACGAATCGTTTCTAAAAACGAATCTCAGGAGGTTTTGTTGTGACATCAAGACGAAACATTAGCATATTGCCCGCATTTCCAGCCTCGCTTGGCATTTTGACACAGTTCCCACACATGCAACTAAATAAATTCGGCAATTCATTTGTCTTTGATGCGTTACACTGAACTAACGCATGTCAGATTACAGCACATCACTTACTCTGATTCTGCATGTTTAATTGGCCTGAAGTGCTATAAATTACATTGACATTTACCATTGAGAAAGGTCCTGCTCCAGTCGTGTTTACTATTGACTTTCTGGTTCATCAGCAACTCTGGATGTTTCCTCATCGGACTCTGGCTCGAATTGGTAAAGAAAAATTTATGCCATGTCTGTTCATACATTGTATTCAATTTTCAACACTTGATAAACTGTAACCCAGTGACGGTGATAAGCGCTCTGTTTCCGACATGCGCTGCATGCAGTATACCAATCACAACTGACTGGGTCATCTGACCAATCATCACAGATTATCGTCACGCAAAGGTGGGGTTTAGAAAAATGTATCGTTAAGTGAATCCTTTGAGAGTCATTGAGCAAATAAGGTAAAAATAAAAGCATATTATAAGACAATGAAATTGATTTTTTTTGGCCTTGAATGCATGTAAACCTAGCCTGAAAAGCCAGACCCACATCAAGATGTTGGGTCTGGGAACACACTATTGGCAGGGTTCAATCCGAGGGGCGGGATTAATGGTTGTCTTTCAGATTCCCTCTGCACGCAATAGGATAGCGCTACAACCAACCAGAACGCTATCAGTGGTGAGACAACAATCACAAGCAGGTTGTGGCTGAGTCCCATGCTTTTTTCTTCCAGCGGAGCTAGTTGATAAATTAAACTTTTGCCGTATCCGGTCGGCAAAACGGCTCGGGTTATGACTATACTCCTTGTTCCCTGAGAAAGGGAATGAGCACTGTGTCGGAACAATGAATTTGGGGATGCTCCCTTAGCAACAGCGTGTCTGAAGTATGAATGAAACTATTCCAATCCTGATTGGTGTTCCGTCATGACGTAGTATGTGACGGCATACCCGGAAGCTACATAAGGGGGGCCGGCGCATAGTAATGTCAGTTATCGTGATGAAGTATGCGCTCCAGGCATGACGAGGTGTGGCGATGAGACGCAGTGCTCATTCCCTTTCTCAGGGAACAAGGGTTATAGTCATAACCCGAGCCGTTCCCTTTCGAGGGAACTTGCACTGCGTCGGAACGATGAATTTGGGGAACGAGTACCCACTAGGCCACACAGAGGGTCACGCCTGCCCTAGTGTGAAGCTGGAGACCAGGCACAACTAAGACTCAGCCTAGCGCCGGGCATCGTAGGGAGGTGCAAGCTGTAAAATCTAATGAAAGTGTGCGGGGTGTCCACCCAGCCGCCTTGCAGATCTCCTGTATCGGGACTCCAGAAAGGAGGAGGAGGTGGTGGAATGAGCCCTCACGACCATCGGTGAAGGCAAATTGCACACCTGATAAGCCGTGGCTATAGCCTGGACAATCCAGTTACTGATTGTCTGAGTCGAAGCAGGCAGCCCTTTCTTGGGTGAACCAAAGCACACTAACAGCTTTTCTGATTTCCTCCACTGCGCAGACTTCTCCAAATATACTTTAAGAGCGCTGACCGGCACAGCAGGTGAAGTCTCCCTTCTTCCGCCGTCACGTGAGGTGGAGGATGAAAAGCCTGAAGAACCAATGACCTGGCCACACTGGATGGCACCTTGGGCACGTAGCCTGGCTTAGGATGTAAGATGGCCTTAACTCCGCCAGGGGCAAACTCCAGGCAAGTCGGCGTCACCGCCAAGGCCTGGAGGTCCCCCACTCTCCTCAGAGAAGTGATAGCAAGGAGAAAGGCCACCTTAAGGGTCAGGTTCTTCACCTCAGCCGACTCCAGTGGCTCAAAGGGGGCCTCAGCCAACCCTTTAAGTACCACCGCCCGATCCCAGGTTGTAACTCTGGACAGAGTCCTTCCCAGGAGAGGGGGCTGGCCAGCAGGGGCCTCATCTAAGGGAGATGCTCAACAGGGCTGCAACAACTAGGGCAGACACTGCGATTAGCAATTGCTGGAAACTGATGTGTCCCGCAGGCCACAAGGCGGCGAGAACAACATCAACTTCCTGAGGGCTCCAAGGAGGAGCAAACCTCACAATGCATGAAAGCAGCCCACTCAGGAACTGCCCATGCATGTTATGCTCCCATCTTAGATGAATGTTCAGACAAGTGAAACACTCTTTGGATGACAGGCTGATTTAAAATATCTAACTCATCAAAGTCAGATAATATGACATTTAATTCCTCAGAATTAAATGCCACCATAAACACCCAACCAGTGAAACATGGTCTGAATAGGCTGAATAAAAAATATCTAACTCCTCAAAGTCAGATAATATTCCATTTGAATTTCTCCGAATTAAATGCAGCCATAACCACCAGACGATACTGATTTAATAAGTATTTATACGGTCTCGTAATCTATACGTTGCCTCAGCAACACAAGATTTGAGCAGTTATAATACAATGGGCTTTCATCCGTTGAGAAGAAAGTCAACAGGCGCGAGGCTGAAACATTCGAAAGGGGCACGGCTGTACGCATCGAGATATTTCTCAATGAAAACCGCCAGCACCCTCAGGAGCTGACTGCATGCCTCGCACCCAATCAGTATCACATGCACACCGATCGCGTGTGTCACTCTAATTGCAGACCCGCCTCTGCAACGCAAGATTGAATCTTGCATTAAGAAGTGGCGAGCTCTAGTTATAAATTCAACTGCCTCGATGCTGGGCACATCTAATTCCTCAGAATCAGACCGCTCAAGCATCGGGTCCTCCATCCCCGGGGGAAGAAGCCGCAGCGCGGGCTTCCACGTAGGGAGGGAGAACATCTGAACTGTCAGACGAAGACTGGGAAGATGCCTCAGCAGTCCCAAGTCTCGCTGACACGTCCATCTGTGAGCCCCATGACCGACATCACCACACCGCCTCGGTGGATGCGGGACCCGATCCACGGGGCTCACGAGGCTGGCCGACCTCATCGAACATGGCCAGCCGCGAGCAAAGCACCCTGAGTGGCAGCTTATCACAAATTGCCACAGGCGGCTCCCTCGAAAGCCGCCCTAGCATGCTGCACACCCAGGCACTGTACACAAAGCATATGTGTGTCTGTGCCCGACATATAACAGGGACAAGGGTGCACACAACGCTAGAATTGCTCGCCCTCCTTTTCAGGAATCACACGACAAGGCAGGCTGAGTGAAAAAGGCCCCGGAGGGTGGATTTTATTTACAGTGCACGTGAAAAGGTGAAAACAGTCAGTGAGCCGGTGCGTTTTGGCTGGTGATCCTTGTGCTCGGTGGTGCTCAATCCTCGTGAAAGTGGGTGTCCAAACGTGCTCCAGTGAAGTGGGCTGTCGGTCACTCGCTGCTTTCTGGGGGAGAACAACAAAGAGAGGTTAGTCCAGCAGTGCATTCAGCTCGAGACCAGAGTCTATCTGTCTGCTCAACCGTTGCTGCTTATAAGTCTCTGAGCTGATGAGGTGCAGCTGTGACCGATCAGCCCACGGTGAGGGCGTGCAGGTGTGTTGTTGCCAGGGCGACGCTGATTCCTCTGGGTGGACTCGTCACAATATATATATATATATATATATATATATATATATATATATATATATATATATATATATATATATATTCTTTTTTGTGACAAACAACACCAAATAGACAGAGTTTTGTACACAGAGCGCTATGCTGAAGAACAAAAGCTGACATTACTATGTGCCGGCCCTCCTTATGTAGCTTCCAGGTATACCGTCACATACTACGTCATGACGCAAGACCAATCAGGATTGGAATAGTTTCATTCATACTTCAGACACGCTGTTGCTAAGGGAGCATCCCCAAATTCGTTGTTCCGACGCAGTGCGAGTTCCCTCGTAAGGGAACTCAGAACACATCTTACTTTTTTTTAAGAATTACTTCAGATCCGTTCTTTGTTTGCAGGGAAGTAGCAGGGAATTCACGTGGAACCGTCGCAACTCTGCTGTCATTATGTTAAGCCCGCCCACCGACGCTAGGGTGCATCTAGATTTCTAGGCTAGTTTAAACCTATTACTGGGGACTTCCAAAACAAAAATAGGAACCTTTCAGATGCAATAATACTTTAAGCATTTAGTTTGGTTAGTAAGTTATGTTATTGCATTGGTCTCATGTAGTCTGGATATACTATAACTATCCAAACCAAAGGACTAAGTTATAATAATAATAATAATAATAATAATAATAATAATAATAATAATAATAATAATACTTATTTTTAGTATTAGTATTATTATTATTAATAATAATAATAATAATGTACTGTGGTAATCAACATTATGCCACAAATGCTGTCGATTGAGCTTAACCTGTATTGAATTTGGAACATTCCTTCACATCTGCTCACATCACCCACATTTTCACAGGATATAGGTTTGTTCACCCACATTGTCTGAATTTTCAGCATGAAAATCATGCATGACAGGTTATTAAAACTAAACAATGCATCATTGCAATATTGCAATATTGTATTATTATCCGTTCGTTATTTTGTATTCAGAGGTTAGGTTCAAGTTTTAATTGTTTGAATGCTGTGGGGGAAAATGCTTTCGTTTAGGTTTTCAATTTTTTTTTTTTCTACAGACAATGAAAATTACTGGTCTAACTGTGCCACGTTGTCATAAATGAGCAGCAGATGCATCAATGATTTCAATAAAATCAAATCAGCAGTGCCTATTGAACTGTAGCCTTGAGTAAACTGTAATTTTAAACTCCCAAAAGCTGAATTCCAAATAAAGCCGGTGAAATCCTGGGCTATAGAATGTGTCTTTCCCACCAACCTATTCAAGTAATAAAACAGCAAATTGCATGGAAATAAGCCAATTATGACAATAAGACCCCCCTCACACACATTTAATCCTGCTTGTCTTGGGGATAACGTGTTTTGCATTTTGTTTCTGAAAGTCTTAATACAGTCTAAGCCAGTCATCTGCACACAGCAGTGATTTCAATGGTTCTTTTAAAAAGGACTTTGTCTTAAAACACCTCACTGCCTAGTCCTGAAGCAATTTGTAGGCTGTCAATATATATTTGGGTTCCAAGACATACAAAGACAGAGAAGGAGAAAGAGCAAGATCGAGTGAGTTAGAGAGACAGTTGGATTGAGAGAAAGAGAAAGAGGAGGAAATTGAGATGTCCTTAAAGCGTCACTGTCTGACCCCCACAATCTACTTTTCAGTACATGTTACAATCTAGACAAGTTAAGCGCAAGGTTTGATATAAACACACTCCTTTGAGATTAAAATGAGTTGCCGTAAGTGTTTACAGTGTCTGAGTTGTACCGTGGGTTGCCAACTCATGTTCTGAGAGCAGACAAAACAGATACACATACATCAGGTGTTGTCACATTTCAAATCAAAGGCATCAAGAAGAAACTTCCCTTTTTAAAGTCAAGGTAAATTGATGTCAGCACCCCCATTTCATTTATGTTTTTTTCCCTGTGAAACTGGATAGGTTGTTTATTGAGAATGTAGAGTGGTTCTTGATTTAATTTATCAGCAAAACAGAAGACTGAAGTAATGACTGAAGTGATTTCATTTAAAAATATTAAAATAAAAAACAGATCTAACTGTAATAACATTTCACAATAATACTGGTTTATTGCATCTTTGATCAAAATGGAGCCTTATTTTAAAGACATTTTAAAAAATCCTACCAACCCCGAACTTTCAAACATCAGTATACCTAAATGCAGGACATCCGAATGTGTCTAAAATTTGCTAATAGTTAATGCATTATCCTATGTCAGAAGTTTCAAACAACCTGTGGAGGATGGGGATGTTTAGGGGTCAACAGAAAATGAGAGGGAGAGAGAGAGTATCTTTCTCAGTTTCAGTTACCAGATTCATGCTTTTCCTGGGAATTGAAAACATGACTTTGGCATTGCTAGCACCATCTACTGCAGGGGCGTCCAAAGGCGGTCCTGGAGGGCCACTGAGTTTAGCTCCAACTTGCCTCAACACACCTGTCTGGAAGTTTCTAGTATGCCTAATAAGACATTGATTAGCTGGTACAGGTGTGTTTAAATGGGGTTGGAGCTAAACTCTGCAGGACCGTAGCCCTCAAGGAACAGGATTGGACACCCCTACTCTGCTGCTTGAGCTACAGAAACGTACAGTAAAGAGATAGTTCACCCAAATATGAAAATTATCCCATGATTTACTTACCTTCAAGCCATCCTAGGTGTATATGACATTCTTCTTTCAGATGAATACAATAAGAGTTATATATAAAAAAAAAATCCTCTTCCAAGCATTATAATGGCAGTGAATGGCAGCCCAAAAAAGGGTATCCATCCATTATAAAAGTAATCCACACGGCTCTGGGGGGTTAATAAAGGCCTTCTGAATGTGGGTTTTTGTAAGAAAAAAATATCCATATTTAACAAGTAACAAGTAAAATATCTACCTGGCACCGAACCACCTTCCATATTCATCTTATGGAAAAAGCGTAACTGGCGCAACGATGACGTTGGACGTAGCGTAGGTGTTTTGAACTGCGAGATGTTACACTTTATTCGTAAACTGAATACGGAAGGCATTCCGCTGGAAGTTAGATATTTTAAATATAAATATACGTTTTTAAATATGGTTGTTTTCTTACACAAACCCATCGATTCACTTCAAAAGGTCTTTATTAACCCCCCGAAGCCGTATGGATTACTTTTATAATGGATGGATGCACATTTTTGGACTTCAAATTTTGGGCTGCCATTCACTGGCATTATAATGCTTGGATTAGCCAGGACATTTTTTTAAATATAACTCCGATCGTCTTAAAGAATAATGTCATATAGACCTAGAATGGCTTGAGGGTGAGTATGGGATAATTTTCATTTTTGGGTGAACTATCCCTTTAAGCAATTGGAATACATTTTGATTTCATGTCAAAACTCTTACATGTCCACTTGCGTTTGAAGGAAATGGTTTTTGTGGTTTTTAAATTGAAAGCCCACCCGACAGATCGCTTTTAGCTCTGGTGTTAAACTAACAGAGCTAAATCAATTGGTTCAATCTGTAGTCTTCAGTCAGCACTTGATTAATTGAGTGAGGCATGGAAGGCCAGGATAGGAACAAAAACATTCTGTTAGGGGCGCCCTGAGAAACAGGATTGAAAACCAGCGATCCAGATCGACTAATGAGATGCATTTACTTCTCTTCCTATTCGGAGACTACAGAGGTCAAGTTGTTAAGACTACAATACCCAATTGGAAATTGCCTGGAGTGGACCCAAGGCAGCTGCTGATTGTTTGTAGTTGGCCTTAACCCCGACTCCAGTGCCAGAAGCCTCAGGTGTGTTTGTGTCAGAAGTCACGCACAGGGCAACAGTTCCGTGTTTAGGTGCCTGTATTCGTGACCTCTGTGATTGTAATGATTTGAAAAGTTGTCAGGGTCACATACATCACTCTTAGGTCAGTTAGATGTTCTAACATTTGTTTTGATAAAGTATATTTGCTATGATAAAAGTTGTGTTTCCCACAACCTTTTTTCCTGTTTCCATTCTGCTTTCAACACACAAACAACATTTGTGTGCTCCAGTTTCTTGTTTATTAGCTTTTTATATCAGTATTTTTCATTATGTGGATTAAATATATGTGCATTACTTGCTGTTTTTTGGTCACATTGTCTTAAAGAAAGAAATGGCTTAATGCTAGCCTAGTTAATCCACAGGATGCCATTATGTACGGTGGCTGAATACCAGTTGAAGGGAAAGGGTGGTGAATGCTATCTAATGTGCAGGATTTTCTTTAGATTAACATAGGAGAGTTTAATCCTGCTTTTGCTGGGGCAACAGGCGGAGCAAGCTATAAACACGCCGTATGTGTATTCATCCCGACTGCTTGTAGATGTTCTGCTTCGGTTTTCAAAAACAGGGATTTTTCAAAACATGCAGTTGATGATTGTTTATTGTTGTAAATTATTTTATATAACTGGGTTAAATGACTTAATAGCAAACTGTAAAAAACTAAAAGATACAATTGTGTTACAAGCTATATTATTTTTATTTTTCCATATTATATTTGATGTATACACATTTCATATTTGAGTATGTATGACTTTAATGCAAAGCATTTTTCTTCACCAATGTTGGATTTGAAGCTGCGTGTGTGGTGGTGGAACCAAGTTGATCAGAATCCACATACCACATTTTTAAATCAAATCAAATCAAATCACTTTATTGTCACTCTACCATATGCACAAGTGCAACAGTAGGTGAAATTCTTAGGTGCAGTCCGAGCAAACATAGTAGTCATGACATGACATGTACAACATTTAAGCAACAACAGATTACACATCTGATGCGCACACAATTACTCACAGCACAGTATACACTACAATAAACAATAAATAATTTACACAATGTGAGTGTAGTTCTCACAGCTTTAAACAATATACACATACTTACAATATACATATACTTTAAACAATGTACACTAAACATACATTAAACAATAACAGTATACATTAAGCTATAGTAATAATATACAATGTACAGTATACAATATGTTCACAAATTGAAATCCAAAGTGCAATAGATGCTGTATGATAAATAAATGTGTATATAATGTGTGTGTATCTCCAGTGGTTTGTGCTGAGTGATATTCTGTCCAGTGTGTGTTATGGTCCTGATGGATCAGGAGTTAAGTAGTCTAATTGCTTGTGGGAAGAAGCTGTTCTGGAGTCGGCTGGTGCGTGTTCTGATGCTGCGGTACCGTCTGCCTGATGGCAGCAGTGAGAGCAGCCCATGGTTCGGGTGGCTAGAGTCTCTGATGATCCTCTGAGCTCTCTTCACACACCGCCTGGCGTAAATGTCCTGGAGGGAGGGAAGCTCACCTCCGATGATGCAGCTGGCCGTGCGCACTACCCTTTGCAGGGCCTTGCGGTTGCGGGCGGTACTGTTGCCGTACCAGGTGGTGATGCAGCCAGTCAGCAGGCTCTCTATGGTGCAGGTGTAGAAGCGTGTGAGGATGTGGCGGTTCATTCCAAACCTCCTCAGCCGTCGCAGGAAGAAAAGTGTTTGCAAATGTATGTAAACATTTAAGTAAAGAGTAAAGAGATGAGTGTTCACTTTAACATTTTATTGCAAATGTTAAAGTGAGAGTACCAAAAGGCAAGCCGATTGACAAGAATATTACTACGTTTGGCCTCAAAATATGCGTCTACATGCTTCAAACACTGCATTTAGCACTCAGTTTTGTGAATTGATTATGAAACCAGGCTAAAGCATTTCTATAGGCTTTTAGACAGTTGGAGTTATAATTTTCCTCATATAGGGCCGCTCACACAGAACATGTTTTTGCTTTTAAAAGCGCAAGTTGTGGAATAAAAAAGGCAAGTAAAGTTGAACTTTTAACTTGAGCTCTGTGTTTTGAGAATGATGTGTCATGAAAAAACTTTGCAAAAGACACGAGATGAGTGCAGTTGAAACGCATTGTATATCGCATGTTTACATAGAAAACAATTGACAAGCATCACAGTGCTTTCCATTTTACAGAAGAATGTTGTCTGTGAATGATTGCTTACTGAAAAATGTGATATGCAAGCAGTGAAATGGAAAAAAAATATATGCAAGGTATTTTGTCATACGCTGGTCACCATGTTTTAGAATGCTGTGTCGTGTACAAGACACTGCAAAAGATGTGAGGCGCGAGCACAATGACCATTGAGCTCAGATGAATGCAAAAATGCATTTTGTGCATTATTTTATTTATTTATTTGGGCGGCAAGTGATTCATGTAGGTTGTCTACAAACCGGAAGGTTGGCGGTTCAATCTCCGGTTCCACCTGACCAAGTGTCGAAGTGTCCATGAGCAAGACACCTAACCCCAGCTGCTCCCGACGAGCTGGATGGCGCCTTGCATGGCTGACACCGCCATCGGTGTATGAATGGGTGAATGTGAGGCAATATGTAAAGCACTTTGGATGGCCATGGGTCTGTTGAAAGCGCTATATAAATGCAGTCCATTTACCATTTATTTATTTATTTTCTAGGTTTTGCTCTTGTACGATCCTATACCACCGATCTGCTAAATATTAGTCAACTAACTGATGAGGGTCTTGTCACAGTGATTTTTCTTAACTACGGTTATTTAATGGCATTATGTAATTTAGGTTGCGCTCAAGGTTGTAACGCCTGTTTGTTTGTCAGTTGAAAAAAATTTGAGACATTATTGTCTATGTGGTTTTGATTTGATCTAAGGTGGCATGAAATGCTTGAGAAGTGCTCAATTCATGAACTAAAGCAAATATGATGAAGGTTTCTATTCATTGGAACTAATATTGATTTCAAAACTATGGCCTCTCTGCATACCCTCACATCATGTTTACTTCATGTTAGGCATGAAATTAATACTTCAGCATGACCTAGATCTGAATATTACATGTGGAAGTCCCTTGAGAGAACAATCCAGAGTAGTAGCTCTCATTCTCTCTCTCTCTCTCTCTCTCTCTCTCTCTCTCTCTCTGCTTTCCATTTCTTCTTTCACAATCTCCAAATCAGATTACTGATGGCATATGCTGCAGCCATTAAGGTCACACACACGGCCTGAGGGTCCGTATGCCACCAGAACATCCGTCTGGAGAACATGTGCGCTCACACACACACACACACGCACACACACGAGACAGAACACATCCTCCCATCTGCTTGAGCATGTTCAGTCAATCAGAAAAGCATTACACTCCTTGATTCACATGATACTGCTGAGGGAAAGTATTATGAGAGAAGAAAAGATCAAAAAGAATTATATTTTATTATCGTAAGTCCTTGTTTTGACTAACAGGACTAGGTCTACTCGTAATGCCGGGGGATAAGAGTTTTGAGATTTTAGGTTTGTGTGGTCTGGCAACTGAATAAGGAGCTTTGGAAAATGAAGCTGCCTGCCTTGGAAGTTTTTATGCTAGTTTGTGTGTAATCTCGCGTCAAAGTATAATCTCTAACTGTACAATGACATTCAGAATTTTGAGGTCAGTAAGATTATAAGTATCAGTGAAAAGAATGTTACACAAACCTGTTTTCAATAAATGCTGTTCTCTGAACTGATCAATTCCTCAAAGAATACTGAAAAAAATTATGGCTTCCACAAAAATATTAGGCAGCACAACTGTTTTCAACATTAATAGTAATACGAAATGTTTTAAACAGAAAATAAATATATTACAATGATTTCTGAAGGATCATGTGAGACTGAAGACCAGAGTAATGGCTGCTGTGAATTCAGCTTCACAGAAATACATTTTAAAATATAATAAAAATGAATGTTATTTTAAATGTATAATATTTCACATAAATGGGGGTGGGCGATATGAGCAAAATGGTATATAATTTCATGATAACTATATACAGTATATCACAAAATAATTTTTGTGATATGAAATTTCAATGGTATCAAATTGTAATAATTTTTATCACCATTTTCAATACCATAAAAAAAGCTTTAAGAAAAATTAAAGCCTTAAAAAAAAATTAGCCTTTAAAAAAAATGTGTAAGCTCACTGAAGACAAGTAACAACAAAGAAAAAGCAAATAAAACAAGAAAAGTAACAATAACAAACTACAATAGAAAAAAGAAAAAGTATATGTATCTACTTGAAAAGCTTCAAGCTCTAGAAATTCTACACAAAATGTATAAAGTAATCAAAAATATAAAAACCAATACATAGTCTTCACTGTGTAAATTAAATATACACTTATTAAAAGGTACAAAGGATATTGAAGTTACAAAAGTCAAGAGCAGTGAGAGATTGTCTCTCTTTTTTTTGTAGTTGTTTGATAGTTGTAGTTTCATGAGTTTGTGTGCCCATATAATCTTAGTGAAAGTGGTAAACAGATTTGGCAAGCTGTCTGCTATAGAGGGGCTCGGAGAGGATATTCTACCCGAGCTCCGATTGCCCCCCTATAACAGGCAAAATTGTACAAAAGGAGGAGCAGGGGAGGAGGAGGGATGCTGCAGGAACTAAAAATGGGAAGAGGTAAGCTGCTGGTCTTATACCTAATTGGAAGATTAGATGGGCGTACTCCTCACGAAATTACGTTTAATAACTTCACTTGTAGTTGTAGCATTAATAATGACGTATCCAATATAGCCTACTCGTGTATATATATACATGTTTACGTTCACTTAAAACATGAAGGAATCTGTTTATACATGATCACTTTGACACGTATGTGGATTTAATCATTCAAGCCCAATTAAGCAGCAAAAAGCATCCCTGAGCAATGGCTTCAGACAGCGTGAGCATACAGTATACTGAAATAATTTTTTTCCACTGCTAGTTGTGATTCAACGGTTTAAAATCCGCCGTTCTTAAAAACGCATGCAAAGGATACGTTTTCGTGACTGCGCAGCACAGCAACATCACATGAGCGCCACAGTGTAACCGCGATGGAAATAATAGTCCAGAATCTCTACCAGTTGACAAATTTCTACCTGTTAAGCTTGTCTACTGGTATCTCGCCCAGCCCTGTTTTACAATACTGTTTTTACTGTATTTTTGATTTAAATAAATGCAGCCTTGATGAGCATTAGAGACTTCTTACTGACCCCAAACTTTTGAATGGTGGTGTACATTTGATATAGTGAGTCAGATAATCAATTTGTGGCAATGTAAAAAAGAAAAAAAAAAAAAAACCTTTATGGGCTACGAGTCCTGTATTCTGCTGTGCACTGAGTTAATTTGTTCAAGGACAATAATTTCAGTCTCATAAGCACAGACATAACCTTGAAGGAGAGTTTTTCCCAGTCTTGTCCTAAAAGGCATGACAATCAACCCTCAAGAAAACATGCAGTCAGTGGAGCAAACCCCAATCAAAATAGAGCTATTTTAGCAGGTGATGATGTGATTTTGAAGGCTTTGAATTCTTCCTGTTTAAGCCTCTTGCAACTTTCCTTTCACGGCCAAAATAAAGGAATTCAAAGAGCAAGGATGAGCATCGCAGTGTGAGACATGCTGAGGTATTCTCCCTATTCTTCCCTGTGGTTTCACCAGGACAAAAGGTGAAGTGTTCTTTTATTTGATTACAGTGTTTCATTGTTCCAACTTTCCACAATCCCAGCAATCCATCTACCTATTAAAGCAGTATGACATAAATATCTCACCTCTTGTAATGCGGTTGTCTGTGAGCCTTCTGATCAATGAATGCGCTAATGTGAAAAGGGAAAAAAGAAATACTGCACTCACAAACGTCTATATAGATTGTTGTGGCTTACTGAAATGACTGACATGCTGTCAGTCAACTTGAGACAAAAATGAGTTGCATCTCCAGATGTTTATGGTGTGAAATGTTCAATGCATTTATCTCCTGGGGCTTTGTCAATTCTGCAGTTTTGTTTTTAAACCAAATCTATTCTGGACCTGTAAACCCAGGTGTTTTGCAGCAATTGCCAATTTCCTTTAATAAACCGGAAAATGAATGCGAGTCGCATGTATAACAGCAAAACAAATGGCCTTGACATTGTACAATCAGTTACAGATCAACAATAGGAAACATCAAAAAGACAAAATGGCCATTGAAGCTGGATACCTTATAACCCATGTTAGAGAGTTCTGGAAGGTCTGGCTGTCTTGGCAGCAACAAATGGAAAGGATCATCTACATAGGTTATAATTATGTCACATTTACAGACACTTCTCTGTCACAAGATTAATAGTTGCAAATTGCATGAAAGCAGAGAACAATCCAACGCTCTCCATTTACTTTTTATTGCTTGAAGTGGCCTTCTTGTCATTTCGGACTTATAACAAAAAACAGAACAATGTCTAAAAGCTGATATGTGACTAGGTGTACAGCAAACAAGCTAAAAAAACCCACAGAAATAAGCTTTTTATAAGCTTTTTATAAGCTGTCGACCCCCAAAAAAAACTGTGTTTCAGGAGCCAAAAGTGGATACATGCAATAAGACGTGAAGCTTCAGCTGGAAGAATGGGTCAATTTTGGGATCCTGACCCTCAGTATGCCTCAGTATGCCTATGTGTGCAGTAAACAAGTTGTCACTGTTAAGTCAAATATCCAAATGTCAGTTTTATATATTATATTTCCTGTCGCTGATTACGTTCCCCTCCAGTGGGTGTAGTTCTCAGTGTAATATAGCATGTCGTGCTCTGTCTCAATTGCCTGTATCCACTTGTTTGTCCTTAAACGCTCGTTTTTTTGGATCAACAGCTTATAAAAACTTCTGGGTTTTTTTGTTCTGGGTTGTTTAGCTTGTTTGCTGTACACCTAGTCACATATCAGCTTTTATACATTGTTCAGTTTTTTGTTATAAGTCAAAAATGACAAGGAGGCCACTTCACACAGTACAAAGTCAATCGAGATGGTTTGATTGCTCTGTCTCTATAGGTTTGGAAGAACATGAGGGTGAATGAATGATGATCACATTTTTAATTTTGGTTGATCTATACCTTTAATGTGTGTGATGTAAAAACTAGCTTCCTGAAATACCAAAGACCCCATGATACTGCCAATCACCATAGTGACAGGTGAACGACCAGCATTACTCTCGCATTTATTTTGAGGTGCATACCAAAATAATGGGCAGCTTTTACAACATCTGCTTAACCCTGGCTAAGGACAGCTGTTGGAATGATTGTTTGTGAATGAGAAAGAGACACTGAGCAAGTTTGATGCTTGTCAATGTGTACATCTTTGTTTTAGCCTCTTCCATGTATGTGTATGTGTTTCTCTGTTTGTGTATATAAGAAGGGAAAACAATTGTGTGTGACTACGTGCGTCGCCCATGTCAGCAGTAATGAGGGATATTGTTTGCTGCAGTCTGTCACCTAATTAGAGTGACAAGGCCACCAGGGAGAGCCTTACAGAGAGGCAATGAGGAGGAACAGCGTGGGAACACGATAAACATAGACAAAATGCCAAAACCGCAGGGCCACATCTCACCTGCTATACCCAGCTCATTCCTCCCAATTCCCCACTCCAAGCAGACGGAGACGGCACAGAGAAAACAGCCAGTGACAGAATTGCAGCCATCAGCATCCATCTGACCACTATGACTGCTGCTAATGAATCAACAAGCAGAAAGG
Organism: Romanogobio albipinnatus; assembly: GCA_023566225.1. Taxonomy (NCBI): domain Eukaryota; kingdom Metazoa; phylum Chordata; class Actinopteri; order Cypriniformes; family Gobionidae; genus Romanogobio; species Romanogobio albipinnatus. The sequence goes on along the minus strand of CM042246.1, from coordinate 21,144,270 downwards.
CATCTGCAAACACTTGTTAGATGCGGCCACCAGATGTGATAACCTTCAGACATCGTAATGGTATATGCCGGTAATGGATTTGGGTATATCAGTAGTCACCACCATTTCTGCTGTGTCTAATTCAGGTAATCCCAGTGCTGCCACCACACACCGCATATCTTTGCGACAAACATACAATTCATCCTGATGCAAACCATCGCTACAGGGTCTATAAGATGTGGCATCCCTCAGGTCTTGCCCACGTCCACGAGAGAGGCCAGAAACTCTTGGACTATTACACTCAAATCCATACTTATTACCTTTAAACCCCAGTGACAAAGAGACCATCTGATCTTAGCTGAAGGAAAGGAAAGTGTCATCTAACATCATAACACCCGCATTATGTTCAGCACGGTATTATTGATTCTCATCATAGGTGCTTTTCTTCATTCATTCATTCATTTAATGGTTCTCCATGGGAGGGCTTCATCATAATCAGCTTCTGATTAGAGAGGAGAATCAATCACACAATGGCACAGACTACGGCGTTCTGGAGGTACTTTGTATAATAGGTTCGGAAGAGTCACCCCAGGCCGTACGCCGAAGATTTATTTGGCTGTAATGCGTGAGTGACTGTGCCATCATGACTGAGCGATGCTCTTGTCCCTGTATTGTAAACACAGACATCTCAAACGGCTCTGAATGACAGAGTCGGCCCCTGGGGAGAGGGAGGAATATGACGCATGCCTTTAATCTCTAGTGGTGTCAAACTGCCTGCCTCTTCAAGAAACCATAATCCCATGCTTAGCGGGAGCCCTAAACGCACATTTCAAACACCTGTGTTCAGATAATAAACCACAAGGTGTAGAGAAATGTGAATTTATGCATGGAAGATAAACATCACACTTTCATGATGTGTCAAGATGAAGTCTGGGGGAATGAAGTGAAGTGTAATCTGCTCTTTTACCTTTTATTCTCTCAGCACCTCCTACAATATCTCCAACCTTGTTCAAGTACCAATCAGGAAGCAGCTCTGCAATATCGCTCAATGGCCCCACTTCATCCTGTTTGTTCTTTTCTTTTCTCTTCCCTTTTTATCATTTTCCCTACCACTTAGTTGCAAATGAAGGGAATGCCCTTTCCTGGCAGCCCCGGCTACTCTCTGTAAACCAAAGCAGTCTAAATCCTAAATAATAATAATAAAATAGGGTATGACGGGATGTCATAACATGAGCGTCTCTGAAAGGGAAGGGAACTGACATTCATTTCCAATTCCTTTTGGCTGCCCTGACAGAGCATTTCTCAAGAAGACAAATGAAGAATGGCCTCTGCCTGCCACTTTAAAGATATTACATGGGCCCACTCACATCAATCTCTCTCTCATACATCTGAAGCCTCCCTTCTGAGTCCCTCCTCCCTCCTTTAGTCAGATTTTCTCATTTCTCATGCTTCGCTTCTGTTCGGTGCACTCCCCTGTTTCCTGCTGTCTCGCTTTACTTATCTCATGAGGCATGGGAGTAGATGCTTTTTTATACATTCAGAACTAATATATGAAAATGCAGGACAGGTGCTGTAGTGGTTTGTGTGTGCATGAATGTTCCTCTACGACCTTCGTCTAAAGAAGGTGTGCTTTTGTACTTTCGTGTGTGTACATATGCATATTTGGGTTCTGGTCTACTTGGTTAGAAGTCTGGGCTGGAAATGTAAACATCCTGGGTTCAAATTCAGGGGCAAGGGTGACCCATGAACTGAAATATGTCTTCTGGCCTTTTAACAATGTGCCCTCATCCAAGGTGCTTAGCCTCATGTTTGATCCTTGTACTGTGCAAAATCTGGCCTGTCAGTCTTTTTTATATGTCCCTCCTCTGATATGCCAGAGCATTACTGTGCAAAACGTGAGTGCTCACTCAATTTTTGGACTATATTGTATAGAAGCTTGTTTTCGCCACAGAATACAAAATGTAAAAGATAATTGTGACATTGTATCTCACAATTCTGTTTTTTTTTCTCGCAATTGTGAGTTATAAAGTCCAATTCTGAGGAGAAAAAAGACTGACTTTTTTTTTTATGGTATTTCAATGTAGAAGAGGCTTTTACACTGAATAATGGCTTATCATTTAATGAATTGACTGCTTGTCCGCTAATCTTCATGATGTTTTATGCTAAACAATACTTTTTTGGGGAACAATTGTGATGTTACAGTGATAAAAAAGGTTATTTTATAAGAGAAGGCAGAGAAAGGAACAGGTAGGAATCATTTAGACCATTATCATAGTATTTAATAGTAATATTGAGTGATATTGTATATTGTCTAAAGAAAGTAAAAATACTGAGGTTTTCATTCTTTGGCTTTCAGGTTGACTTAAATTTTAATGACTATTATAACTGCATGTATGTACATGAGGCTGATATTATGCATTTTAATGAATAAAGAGAAAATGAATAATTTAATTATAGATGTTATATTGTATGTTGTTTAATGAAAATAAAAAAGGAAGTGTTTTATTTATTTTTTTATCACTGCCAGGTTAGACTTTTATTATAATGATTTAAAATATAATATATAATAATAATGACTGCTGTTTGTCTATGATGATATAATGCTTTTAATGAATGAAGGTAATATTTATAATATAATGAATTACAATTAAGTTTTAGTGTAATCTTAATTATTAATCGGGGTGCATCAGACAGAGTTATGACACGCACGGAGTTGAGAATGGTACAGTAGGCACTCTGATTCCATGTATGGGGCACATATCGTCGCTGTCCGATGAAACTCACGTATGTCCAAAACGCTTACTTTTCAGGAAGTGAAAAAAACACTGTATTTCAAAAGCAGTTGAATGTAGCGTTGTCATACTTGGTACAGCATCTTTACATGTAACCATATTCTTGACAGTGTAATGATATAATCCACATTTGACCAAAATTGAGTTTAAATGGACATACGTGCATATTTTACAGTAACAGTGGTCGATACGCGTTCTTCCGATCATTAATTAGAATGGCAAAGTCGCGTTTCAGCAGAGGAATACGTGAGGAATACAGAGGAATACATGCTGGATATTCTCAGCCTCTGGCAAGCGGTGATCGCAGTATGAGTGAGGCATGTTCTAGTGACAATCATGACAGTAGCATTACAGGCAATAATTTGATCAGTTTGACTGAGAAAAAAAAGGCTGAATCTTATCAAAGAGACCGAGTTTATTTACATACTAGCAAGCAAACTAATCTGTGAAGAACTAGATTAGAACTAAACTGTGGAGAGCTTCAATGTCGTACTTTCGGCTATCCAGTGCTGAGCTTCGATGAAACAATTTCACGAGACCGGCGAGACCAGCGAGATGCTTCCACAGGGCGGGAGATACGCGGCGTGATTGACAGCTTTGACACCAAATGGATATACGTGAAAATCAGATGACATGTTTTCACAACTTTTCATTGGCCATTTAGATATGTGACGCATACTGTATACGGAAATGAACCTGGACATTCAATCCGTCGAAAAATCTCAAAATCGGCAAAATGGACATACGTGGTTTTCATCGGACAGCGACGATATATATTATTCATATGACACACAAACACAAGTAGACAAAACCTGTTTAGTTCAAAAGCTCACTCGCCATGGCAAGGCAGAGATCATGAGTGAATGACGAGACAAGACAAGAGATAGACGCGCGCGCCCGCCAAGTGTGCACAGCTCAGACTACTATCATTGTCACTGCGACTCCCCACCCTGCCTTCACGTTGCCCCCTAACTGTCCTATGAATACTTCGACCTCGTCTAACATACCTAGTGGCATTAGACAAAGTCTCCACCACAATACTGTTGCTTTGCTGAAGACAAAGCTTCATGGCTAGCGCGGTAAAAATCTCCTGCCTCGTTCCCCACAACACTAACACGCCTGCTAACTTTGCGATGAACACTCCGACCCCGGGAAACATTGTTCCCACCACTGACATTGGGCAAAGGACCATCTACATTGGGCAAAGGATTCACCGTTTGTGCTTGGTGTAGCGCTATACTTTCACTTTCAGATTCACCGTCATCTTCTGAAGGCAGATATTCCCTTCAGAATCAGAATCATGGCTCACTCGCACACTAGCTCCGCTTTTGTTCGCACTGATTCAATGCGCTCTTGCGCGAAGATTTTGTATAGAAGCATGACGTTTTTTTGAGTCGGGGATGAAGTATGACATGTCTGCATCTAGTGGAGGGGAGGATCTTGTCGAGTAAACTCGACCGTGGCGCCTAGAGGGTTAAAAAGCCAAAGTCCCAAAAAGTTGGTGTGTTCCTTTAAACAAAGAAACAAAACTGTATATGTAGAACTATTATAGTGTTTGCCTTTATATTATTAGTAATAGAAAGGCAAAAACAGTAGCCTAATACTTTGTCATTTGCCATCACCATTCAGCAAATAGGGTACAACGGGGCTAAAGGCCCAACTGCTGTTGGGGTGAAAGGCACCATATTTAAAGGTATACTATGTAACTTTTTTCACCACTAGAGGGCGTACATTCAAAACAACAACAACGTCTTAGCTTGATGACGATGTGAATGAGCGTTGAATGATGGGATCTGTCGTCTTCAACTCCACCGCTGATGGTAATCAATCACACGGGAATCAGAAATCATGCTCATGGATGAGGTAAAGTAATAGTTTTATAAATGTTGCGTTTGACGACATGATTTTCTTTCACTATAATGAATTAGCCGCAAGTAAAGTAAGGTTTAATACTAATTGGTTGTCATAGATGTTACTGTATTTCTCGAATTCAATTCAAAACTAACTTTTTGGTAAAACAAAAACAACAAAAATAAAAAATAAAACACTAAAGCTACAGTATAAACAACACATTTACATTTACCAGTTCTTAACATGCCTTGAAGTATTCACAGTGAACATGACCTCACCATGTTTCACATCATATGCATAGACAATAAGACATTCAAACAATAAGACTAGCACTGTTGTTTGATTTAAACAAATCACACGTTTTCTGTCAGTAAAGGAATTCAACCAATTACTCACCTGTCTATTAAAACACATGCAAGATCGGCGTCTCTGTCTAGTTGAAGTTTTTCGCGAAGTTCTCTCCATTTTGAAAATGCCACACCGATGTTGATCCCGGTTTTATTTCTCTTCTTGTCCCAAAAAAGTCTTGGGTCATTTGGTTGACCTATACGTTTACGTTTATGGGACTTGTCTTTGTTGACAGAATCAGCTGCAAACGGCAAAGAATAATTGTGTTCCATAACGACTGCGCGAAACAAACTACCGGTAGTTGCTTGATAGACGCTACACCGTCCGCATTTGTCCACGAGACTATATGCTGCCATGGTTTCTACGGCAACCAAGCAGAAACCGAGGGTAACGCGGAAATGACGCCATTGACTGGCGACTCCTTCACTCCTATTCACACGTCCCGGTACCTCGGTTAAAATTGCAATTTTCTCACAATTTACACATAGTTGGAAACATTTGAGATATTGTAAGTACTCAACTGAACAAAATATATAACACTGGCCTAGTGGTTTATGGATATTTTACTACTAAAATCCTACATAGTGGACCTTTAACATGACTTTTGGACAATGGACTTTTCCATTTGTTGACATGACATGGTTAGAATAACAAGGTTATTTTATTTTTCAAAATAAACAGAAAATTTAAAGTGATTGTTTTGAACTGTGAAGGATTTAATACTGTGAAGTATTAACTTAGACATGATTGAAAACATATTATTTTAGCTAAAGTCTAACATCCCAGTATCAATACTGTGTGCCTTTTGCCCCATGCTGGTGAGCCTTTTACCTCGTGTGTGGGGTAATTGTCCCCCCTCACCACCTCATACATTTATAAGACTTTTAAACAAAATAAACATCTTTCATGATTGCCTTTAGTGCCTTTATGTCGAATGAACATTTAATTTCACAAATCCAGCTGTTAGATATTCTAAAATGCACATTTGTAGCCTCTACATGAGTTTCACTCATAGGCCTACTCTGTCTGCTGTGCGTATGAATTGCATATTTTTTTTAAGTACCCATGTTAACAGGTTAGAGCAGTGGTTCTCAAACCGGGTTTGTGAGGTGTCAGAGGGAGTACACAAACAAAATGCTTTGCTTTGAGTTTTGCCATTCATTTAATGCTACTAAAAATTAAATTAAAACTGAGAATGAATTTCTAGCATGTAAAATGCAGTAAATACAGGACATCCAATCAAATTACCCAGCAAACATTTGTATGTGGAGCCAATATGGGTATAAAATGTGCTGAAATATGTGCCCCATTTATAATTGCCCACGGGTTCCATAATGGCCCCATGTTAATTGCCCATGATGATTTCATATAGGATTGCACTTGCCACTAGGTGGGACCCAATTTTGCAACATGCACAAGACCCATCTCGATCCCAGCTTTAACCCAGACAATATTTATATGGAATTGTCTAATTGTCTATGCTAAATATGGGATTGTCCGTGGGTTCCATAATAGCCCCATGTTAATTGCCCAGATTGATTTCATATAGGATGGCATTTGCCACTTTAGGTGAGACCCAACTGGCCAACATGCACAAGACCCATCTCGGTCCCAGCTTTATCATTTGTGGTCAAAACTGATAATTTCTCAGAAAAATGCTTGGCCTCCCTCAAGTTTTCATCTGTATACATCTGTATGCAGAGAAGAGAGAAAGAAAGGGAGGATGAATGAAGTAAATATAAAGAGAAATTCCAAAGGTAAAAGGAAGAAAGAGTGAAAGAAAGAAAGAAAGAAAGAAACCACTATACTATAAATTACTATAAATCAGTTTAGAAAAATGTCAGCAAAATGATGTGACAATTTTGAGACCATAGCCAATTACAATATTGGAAAAGTAACACCATCCTATAGCTAATCCTGTGTACAAGTTATGTTCCAAACTAAATACCAAATCAAGAAGCCATTCTACCTGCTCCACTTTTATTTATGGCAGCTTTTCACATCTGTACTTCATAGGAGCTTCTCTTGCTTTTATTTTGTGAATTCATGTTTAGCATTCACAGGTGTGTTCATGTAATCTTAAAATCTGAGCTAGCATAGCCACGCTACTGGGCGCAGTGCTGCTACTACGTGAGGGGCTCAGGCAGAGTGTAAATTGGATCCAGAAACCTTAATAGAAGCCATCACGGAGCTCTGCACTGCAAGCGACGTGATCAGTAGAATATCAAACAGAATATGGCATGTGCGATATTGAGGTGACCATGTGTGAACAATGACACATGATTTCCTTTGGCGTGACTCTCACTATTTCCCACGTAACGCAGAGTCGCTGCAAGTCCACTGTGCTTTGATTGGCTTGGACGGAAGCTATCAATAATTAAGTGTAGCTGAGGGTGAGGGAGATATGACACATCACAGCTTATTCTGCACAGGAATGAAGCACTCAAGACTGCAATATTGATCTGACCAGCCTATAATCCGATGCATATGTGAAACGTTTGCAGCCTAGAGGATCTGTTGCATCTGCAAGAGCTCTTTACATTCCAGCTGTATGCTGCAGTCGTTCCTGCTTTGCTTTCATTCCATTGCAAAATAGATGGTGTGAAATCCTTCATGCAACCAATTATTTGAATCCGACCTTGAGTTAAGTTGCAACCAATGGCTAAATACCAAACCTCAGCTCTTATTCAAATGCAATATGCTTTTCTCTTGCTTTTTCTTTCACTTTTGCATTCTTTCTCAATAAACTACTCGCAGAGGGTGGCCCTAACTGTTTCATAGCTGAATTAAGGTTTCAAGTCAGCATCATGCAAATTAATGGGCAATTGGTGACCTTGGTCATGAAGGTCTTTCTTAAATAAGCATGCACACCTTGCTTTAGCTATGCCTGTCTTCTCATATTAGTCAAATTACCTGATAAATGAAAATCCTTGATGGCCATTGTGTCTGCGCGCGTCTGTATATTATGTGTATTTAATCACCACTTGCCAATGATTAAAGATAGCTTGACTGACAGATGTAGCTATCTCTTAACCTGTTATTCTCTGGTTTCTTTTTAAATAGTGGAAGAATGGAAAGGAGAATGCTGAGGAGAATGGAAAGGTGAAAAAGACTGCATTTGTGTGTTTATGATGAAGAAAACAAGAGTTTATGAGAAAGCAGTGCTGTAAGTGTCATTTAACCCTTTGAGTAGCAGAGTAGCACTTAACACTTTCCCCGCCATTGACAGAAATTTCCATAATTTATGCGACAACACTTCCCTGCCATTGTCTTTCTGTGTTTTCACTGTTATACGGTGGGGGGGGGGGGGGGGGGGGGGTGCTATGACACATCTTCTGAAAGAGTACTGAATCTCCTGATCAAAACACAGGTGAAGAAGAAGCACGAACAAGCAATAGCTTATGTAGAATATCTTACATGATCATCAACATTTAAACCGCAACAAAGCTGCCTAATGTTACTGAATTAAATTTCGACCCAGGACAAGGTACAGGACTGTGAAGCTTTGGGGGTGTTGATGGACTCAGTCCATCTAATGTTTTGCTCTGAATTCGCTCTGCCCCAGATTCAGATGTGTACCATCTGTGTGCATGGGCACTAGCTCATGGCAATGCTCTGGCTTCAAAGGAGCGTACTTCTAGAACCAGCATTGAGTGAAGGTTAGACATTTCCGCTCGACCCGAGCCATAATGGTGTAAAGAAAAATGATACAGTGGTAAGAGTGGAGTACTCAGAAACACCTTTAGTATGGGAGTACTAACCACATGACCCTGACATTTACAGGTGAGGGCCTGCCAGTGGCTCTAGATGTGCCAGAAATGTTATCTGCATCCAGCCTAAAGGCCAATTTATACTTCTGCGTCGAGTGCACGCAGAGGGTACGGCGTACCCTACGCATAGACGCGTTGGATACGCCGTACCCTACGCCGTACCCTGACGCGCACCTCTCCAAAAATGTAACAACGCGTCAATTCTACGCGGACCGCAAGCGCTGTGATTGGTCTGCCAGAACCCTTCCCTCAGGTCAATAAATAAATAAAAAATCTGCGATAGGAGTGTGTGTGTGTGTGTGTGTGTGTGTCCAGAAATTGGATGATAGTTCCTTACGTCTGCTATAACACAATATTTTGCAGTCCAGCGATTCTTTATGGTAGTAAATAAATACATAGATCCGCTGAGTATAGTTTATTTATTTTCTCATTAAAACCAAAGATGTTAATCAGTAATTGTATATCAAGAACAGGGACACATTAGGGTATATTTCGTGAATGAAGTCTCCGCAACAGCAATCGATTGCTCGAGCCACCGCTGCTGAAAACAGCGCCACGAGCTCTGTATGATTTCACAAACACATTCCAGCGCCAGATCGCCTTATTTAACTTTACTAATCAACTAGAGATGCTTAATTTGCTTTAGATACAACAACTCAAGCTGCAAGAAAAGCCGCTCTCTCACTGCTGCTGATACTCCACACGAAGCTGCTTCTTCTTCGGCTGTTCTCTTGATTACACCAACATGCCCGAGGACACTGCCTACTAGCGTCTGCATGTGTAACTGCACATTGACGCAGACAACAGCGCAGAAGTATAAATGCTCACGACGGCGTCGGCTACGCGCGTAGCCTACGGCGTACACTACGGCGTACACTCGACGCAGAAGTATAAATTGGCCTTAAGGAAGGGGGTTTCTGCTTAAGAACCACCCACTTACAACCTATCGCTTGATCTTTATTAGATCAGCGAGCTGAGTGGAGCCTACCTGTCCATGTCCATGAAGCTAGCTCTGAGGGGCGGGGACAGGCAAACCAAACAGTCTCTTCGTGAAGGATTGATGACCTAACCCCTAACCTGAAAGATGACCTAACCCTGCCCCACAACTACTGATAGGTTGCTATCAAATTCTGCCTCTGGGCCAAGGTGCATTACTCATCTCCCCCCAGAATGCAGAAAGAATGCACCTTTATGCACCTTGGCCTAGGCTGACATTAGGGATGCTAGAAAGCCTACATTCATGTAGTGAAGGGCCAGAGGCGGCAATGCTTTAGCAAAATACCTCCATTATCCCTAGTATAGCCTAGGCCAGCTACCGAGGTGGCCCTGGTGAGGGCCAGCCTGCAAGCATAGATCTTAACCTGAGGCTCGGAGGAGCGCAGCCTCAAGAGAAAAAAACTCTCCCATGAGAGGAGGCACTCAGGCAATACAATGTCAACGACGCCCTGGGCCAGACAGAAGATCTAACTGAAGCTCCAGCATTAGTCTCTAATTTACATATACCATCCAATGCTTTTGATAGAGAGGAGACAAACTACTTTACTAACCTCCCAAAAAGGCCTAAAAGCTGTTTAGAAGCTAAACCAAGCGGCGGCATCAAACCTAGTACTGCGCTACACACCAGTAAGAATGAGTGTGTAACGGCCACCTGGAATACGGTGCAGGATGTTAATGTTGTTGTGCCTTTAAGATGACCGCTTCTATGGTGCACGCTGTGTTTTTTTATGTGAGCGCGCACGCATGTTGAGTGTGACGAGAGAGATGACTGCTCTACGGCCGACTGGTGTTTCAGTTTATTAATGTTACCTTTCCCCTTCGACTTTGTAACGTTTTTCAGAGTGTTTTCTTTTCATTTTCCCCACACTCTTTTTACATATATGGGAAGAGTGTATTCTTTTGTGCGAACCCTTTATAAAGACTCGTGGGACTATCAGTTCATTTTGACCAGTGTCGTTCTTCTCGCCTCCTGTTTCTTATGTTTTTCGTCTGGGCAGACTTCACCCTCTGGTAGACGTTACAAATTGGCGCCCGAACAACTAGATCCATACCAGTCATCTTTCGTTTTTGACACGGATGTTCTAATTTGTTTATCTTTTTGGAAGAGGATTTCGTTGCTGGAGTTTTTCATCGCGCTGCAGCAATCGTAACTGGCTGACTAGCTTGCTATCTATGGGAACCATGCGGTCGCTACGTGACTGACTGTCGGGTACTGTGAGTATTTTTTTTGTCTGAGCTTGTATTATTTTCATGGAGCGTCGGAATATTGAATGCTTCAATTGCATACGCGAATCTTTGGACGTTTTTCCCCCCGACCGTTTTGCCTTTTGATCACTTTTTGAACTGAACTGTATTATATTGCATCAGGACATTATGGGGAAAACTGCTGTCTTTTGCATCACTCTGACTTTTATGCGACGAGTCTGTGACAATGAGGAACATTGTGAACATGTGAACTCTGAAGATCAAGTGAAGAAATCACACGCGGGACATTATTTTATTTTTTATTTTATTTTATTTTTTTCTTCTCTCTCCTTTTTGTGGTGCGCGTCTTCTCGTTTCAAGCCAGAACGCACGGAATGGGTCGCTGTTTGCAAGGACACTTGATTGGGTAACATTTTATAGTGGGCAAATCATCAGTGTTTCCACGTTTTTCTGACACTTTTTGATATTACTCACATTGCTGGGTTTCACTGTTGGAAATCATATCACGGGGTGCTGTTAACAGGAAAATTCAATGTGCATGTTAGTTAACTGCAAACTTTTAAAATAATTACTGATGTTTCTTCCCTGTGGGTGTGCTTAAACGACATTTTACTAAGTTCTGTTTTTCTTCCATTTATTTGTGGAAATTTACAGTTGTTCAAGTATTGTTTGCATTGACTAACCGTGACTGTCGTTGTACATAATGGCTACTCACACTGACTGTCAGTCTGACCTAACTGACTGGTCCTCAGTCGCAGACTCTCTTCCACAACAGGTGGAATCACAGCAAGGTGCTGGAGACGTACAGACTCAAGTTCAGCTGTTACAAGCAGAGGTGGCAATGCTGCAGCGGTGCCTTTGTGACTCAATTAACCTACAAAAAGACATGCTGGACCGTTTAGCGGATCAACAGTGTACCGTACCACAACCAGCTCCCTTGGCCAGCTCGACGCCTTACGGTTTGGCGCAAGCTCCATCAATAGCATCAAGGTCAGTGCCAGTCAATGCAACATATAGTACTGCACCCATATTTGCTCAGCCACTCACTATGGATATGAATACCACAACGAAAGCCCTTACATCTGTGCTTCACCAATCACGACTCGAGCCACCCGTGTTCTCTGCAGATGGTTCCCTGAATCCTGAAGAATGGCTTCAGTCACTTAATGTGTACAGAACCTCATTGGATCTCACGGATGCACAGATTTTCCTCGAGCTTCCACGTTTCCTGTCAAAAGAGCCAAGAAAATGGTTTACCATCCTTAGCACATATGTGACAACTTGGGCTCAGTTCTGTGAGTTTTTCAGGACTGTCTTTCTGCCTTCCGATAATCAAGAACGTATTCTGAGGGGCATTTTAGACCGCGTGCAAATGCCTGATGAGCCGCTGCCAACTTTTGTTGCTCACATGTTGGGTGAGTTCCGTAAACTAAAGACCCCCCCGCCCCAACAGGAGCAAATAGATTTGATACGGAAGCATGTGCTGAAGAAATACAGAGTCGCTCTTTATGGCACACCCATACCGTCAGTTATGGAACTTCTTTTGCGGGCTCACGAGCTTCATGCAGTCCTTGGTCCAAGTGTTGGGTGTCCGCCTCAGAGACAGGCTAGCATTATGCCATCGAGGGATGTTCATTGTTTTAAATGTTCCTTGCCTGGATTCACGTCCCGTACATGTCCGAACTGTAGTCCAGGATTAAGGCCGCGTTCACCTCCAACAGAGCCCCCAAGAGTGACTGGTGATACTGTAAATAGACCGTCGGATGGGAGTTGGATGGATGGCTCTAACCAGCCCATTGAGGTAGGGGAAGTGGCCTCAGACTTAACCCAGAGGGGAAACTTCAGGGGAGGGAGGACGTTCAAACGGGGCAATCCTCCCTCCAGAAGATAAACAGGCCTCGCTTACCTGATGTTTCCATGAGTGATCAACCTACGCTGTGTCATGTAGAGGATGTTGTTTCCACGTCCTATTGGAACACGCCATTCAAAGTAAAGGTAAATCTTTATGGACAAGCTTTTGATGCCACTCTGGACACTGGTGCTTCTCTTTCTGCGGTGCAGTCAGTGGTCATCCAGACTATTCCTGGGGGGGACATAAAAATTAAGCCATGGTCCGCACCTCCTATTCATCTTGCAGATGGAGCCCCCTGTTGCCCACTGGGTGTCATTTGGTTATCTCTGGGTTTTATGGGCCAGCGTTTTTATCATCGCTTCGCTGTTGTCCATAATCTTTCTTCTCCTGTTATCTTGGGAATGGACTTTATGTTAAGATCTTCAGTCACGATCCATGTTCCGTCCAGGTCAGTGGTGCTCGGTGATGAGCCGGTGCCCCTTGAGGAGCTGGAGGGCACTGACTTAATTATGCCTGTCTCTGATTTGTCGTGCCTGGAGGTCAGTACTTTTGCCCTGTCTGAAAAGGTTAAAGAAGCCTCCCTGGATAACGAACAGAAAAAGAGATTGACTGATTTGCTCGAGACCTTCAGTGATTTGTTTGACGGACATTTGGGACGAACCTCTTTGGTGGAGCATGAGATTGTTACGGGTGATGTAAAGCCAGTCCACCTTGCTCCGTACCGCACTTCTCCTGCTAAAAAGGAACTCATTGAATCTCAAATCAAGGAGATGTTAAAGGAAGGTATAATTGAACCCGCTTCTGGGCCTTGGGCTGCCCCAGTTGTAATCGTCCCAAAACAATCAGGTGAGCCAAGATTCTGTGTCGATTATCGGGCACTCAATAAGCTCACTGTTAAGGATTCGTAGGATTGATGAATCTCTCGACTTCCTGGCAAGAGGGACTTTCATTTCCACCATTGACTTGGCCAGAGGTTATTGGCAGGTAGCAGTGGCGGAGAACTCAAGGCCAAAGACTGCTTTCGTTTCCCATTGCGGGTTATATCAGTTTCGTGTCTTACCTTTTGGATTGTGCAATGCGCCCGCCACTTTCCAGAGGCTTATGAACACAGTCCTCGCTGGTCTCATCTGCAAGTCTTGTGCCGTCTACTTGGATGATATTGTGGTGGCGTCACCTACTTTTGAGCAACACCTCGCTGACCTAAAAGATGTTCTTACAAGGCTGGAGTCTGCAGGACTGTCCATTAAGCTTGCAAAGTGCCAGTTCTGCAGGAGTGAACTCACCTTTCTGGGTTATAGTGTCAACGCAAGAGGGATCCTACCAAATGAGGACAAAATAAAGGCAGTGACGGATTTCAAAACTCAGAGTAACACAAAACAAGTCAGACAGTTCCTGGGAATGACCAGCTATTATAGACGTTTTATCCATGATTATGCCCGCCATGCTGAGCCACTCTTTGCGTTGACCAGGATGGATGTTCCTTTTGGATGGTCGAGTGAGTGTCAGACGGCCATGGATTATCTAAAGAACAAGCTGACTTTGGCTCCTATTTTGAGGTTCCCAGACTTTTCTCTACCTTTCTTTATCCATACGGATGCGTGTGACAGTGGACTTGGCGCCGCACTTATGCAAAAGGACGATAATGGCAGGGACGTGGTGGTGGCCTACGCGAGTCGTTCTCTACACAAATCTGAAAGGCCGTATTCTACGCCAGAGAAAGAGTGCTTGGCTGTCATCTGGGCCCTTGAACACTTCAGGCCATATGTTGAAGGACTTCATGTGACAATCTTTTCAGACCACAGCAGTTTGAGGTGGCTAATGTCACGCCCGAACCTCTCCGGCCGGCTGGCTAGGTGGTCTCTCAGATTGCAGGACTTTGACTTTGACATTGTCCATAAGCCAGGGACAAGTAATAAAGTGCCCGATGCCCTTTCGCATAACCCTGTTCCTTCCTGCGGTGCACCCTTGGGAATCCTCCCTGATTATGCCATAATTTGGGGGCCTTGACCTGCGTACTCTACCCCCTGTAATGTTTTCGGATCGGGAACATCTTAGGCAGCTACAGCTCAATGACCCAGTTACGGGGGAAATTCTGCGCACATTGGAGAGCAGGGATGAGAGTAATGCTGGGGAGTTGTCTCAATATGTGATCCAGGATGGACTCCTGTACTTTGTAGATGACAAGGTGTCTTGTAACCTTCACCCCATGAAGCGTCTTAAACTGTATGCACCTACAGCTGTTAAAAGGAGTTTGTTGGAATACTACCATGATCACCCGATGTCGGGGCACTTGGGGATGACAAAAACAATAGCGAGACTGAAACTTCGATTTTACTGGCCAAAGATGTCATCTGACACTAAGAAGTACGTCGCCTCCTGTACTGTCTGCCAGTTCACAAAACCGACCCAGAGGAAACCTGCAGGTTTTATGATTCCTATCCGCCCACAAAAACCATGGGAGTATACTGGGGTGGACTTTGTAGGGCCTTTACCGCGCACACCCAGCGGAAATGCGTACATCCTTGTCTTTGTGGACTATTTTTCGAAATGGGTGGAAGTGAGTGCAGTGAGAGAAGCAACTGCCCAAGTTGCCGCCAGCAAGTTGCTAAGTGAGGTCTTTGCACGTCATGGTGCTCCTACTTATCTGATCTCAGACAGAGGGTCCCCATTCATCAGTGAACTCTTCAAGCGTGTACTCACCACCCTGGGGTCGGAACACAGACTTACAACGGCATACCACCCCCAAACGAATGCAACGGAGAGGGTGAATCGTTCGCTCAAGACCGCCATCCGTGCTTACGTTGACAACAAACACACTGCTTGGGATCGTTACCTACCCCAAATTTGCTTTGCCTTGAGAACTGCACCACACGAAAGCACTGGCCATAGCCCATCCATGTTGCTGTACGGAAGAGAATTGAGTACTCCTCTTGACATTATCACTCAGCCGAACTGTGATGGTACAGATGAACCTGGTATTCCGTACCCAGAATGCTTGGAATCATCAATTAGAGAAGCGCATGATCATGCTAGGTCCATTTTGAGTGAAAGCCATGCCAAAAGGAAGAAGTACTACGACAAGAGACGTCGGTTTGTATCTTACTCGGTGGACGAACTGGTCAGAGTAAAAACTCATCCCCGTTCTGATGCTCTGGCAAACTTCACGGCTAAGCTTGCACCTGTATATACGGGCCCTTATCGTATTACACAAAAGCTGTCAGAAGTGAACTACAGACTAGTTGATGTGAATACAGGAGGAGACGCAGGTGTATTTCATGTCGCAAATCTGTTGCCTTTTCGTACCTGGAACCCACTTGTTGAAACCGAGACTGTGCCTACAGACGGTTCTGCTATAGAAGTGACGGCTGACAGTTCTTTGTCAAAGGGAGTGCATGAGGGTACAAGTCGTGGTCCTACCGCCACAAACTTAACAGACCTGCAAATTGAGGACGAATATAGTTGCCCAGTGACGACCACCCAGTGTTCACGATCTGTCAGGAAAGGTGGACAATGTAGGTTGTTTTCCTGACCTACAGATAGACTCGGGGACTCTGAATGATGACTTGACTGTTGATGATAATGATCTTGACAGACAACATTATAACTTAAGACCTCGACATGCACCAAGAATCACCTCAGACTGGTCGACTAACAGGTGGACGAATGTGTACCACACAGACAAACTTGATCTTAAATAGTGTGGTAATGGTACAAGTGTGGGTTCATGTTTTGAGCTGGGAAGTGCAAAAGGTTTACCACCTTCTGTGGGAAAAAAGGACATTAGCGTAAATGATCAGTCTGTTGACATGTTGTTTGTTATAGTGTTCAACGAAAAGAAAAATGAAAAAAAAAAGGAATATCCCATATTTTGTCTATGGTTGGTTACAGGCTGTTTTCATTTGTTTAAATATGCTGCTGCAGACTATGTATTTTGGTCCATCTGTACTGTCATGTATGCCAGTGTATGCCTTAATACATACTCCTGTATGGTTCTGAAATTGACAACTTCTCATGTGTGGGGTTGTTCAAAGCGATGCAGTACTCAGTTGTGCACGGCTGAGGCCAGCCTTTACCTTCCTGGGGGGGATCTGTAATGGCCACCTGGAATACGGTGCAGGATGTTAATGTTGTTGTGCCTTTAAGATGACCGCTTCTATGGTGCACGCTGTGTTTTTTTATGTGAGCGCGCACGCATGTTGAGTGTGACGAGAGAGATGACTGCTCTACGGCCGACTGGTGTTTCAGTTTATTAATGTTACCTTTCCCCTTTGACTTTGTAACGTTTTTCAGAGTGTTTTCTTTTCATTTTCCCCACACTCTTTTTACATGTATGGGAAGAGTGTATTCTTTTGTGCAAACCCTTTATAAAGACTTGTGGGACTATCAGTTCATTTTGACCAGTGTCGTTCTTCTCTCCTCCTGTTTCTTATGTTTTTCGTCTGGGCAGACTTCACCCTCTGGTAGACATTACAAGTGGT
This sequence comes from Romanogobio albipinnatus, assembly GCA_023566225.1. Classification (NCBI taxonomy): domain Eukaryota; kingdom Metazoa; phylum Chordata; class Actinopteri; order Cypriniformes; family Gobionidae; genus Romanogobio; species Romanogobio albipinnatus. Next base: position 21,126,998 of record CM042246.1, on the reverse strand, counting down.
GGCCTCAAAACTACTCTCACACTGAGAGGAAGCTTAATCACTGTGTACAGCGAAAATGAGCAGTGGCTCAACCAGTGAATTTACCAAAGGAAAGGCCAACCCATCAGGTGGAGACCCATCACCAATGCTGACTGCGTTTGTGCTGGATCACATCCCTCAAATCCTTCTTCTTCGGTGAGTCCTGCCTCTTTTGCGACCTACTCCTCTACAAAGGAGGCGCACGAGAGGCGACACTGGGACAGGCCAGGCCATCCCGCCTGCCTGGGTGCGAACCCGGATCTCAGCGGTATGCAGATCTTAAACACCACCAAACGTGCTATCACCTCCCTTAACTTTCCCACCAACTTTTCTCCCCTATATCAACCAATTTCAGCCGCAGATGTCTCCATGGCCAACATCGCCGCTACCAATCGGCCGATCGTGGCAGCTGTCTGTTTGGTGGCCCAGAGATCTAAATCTGGGGTGGAGAGCAGTTCAATTACCGCATCAGGGGATAAACCCACCCCCTGATCGAGATCCATCAGCATGTCAGTCTGGTAGGCTTGCAACACCGCCATGATGTGCCACCCCAGCCTGATCCACTGACGTGTATGCCCTGCCATTTAAGTGAGATGTAGTCTTAAGTGGCTTAGATGGCAAGGTTGGAGCCCTCAGTGTCGATGCCCGCCCAGATACGAGATTGTTTGCGAGCGTCTCGTCAATCAGTAACATTGACACATACCCATATTCACCCATCCTCTCAACATCAGCAAAATTAGCCCACTGATGTCGGTGAATACGGGCTGAATATGGGCTCTTCCATGCCTCCTCAATCTCAGTATGTAGATCGGGAAGGGATGGGAGGCTCACTGGAGCTGGAAGATTACGGCCGGAGAGAAATCGATCGTCATGCCAACCGCAATCGATTCTCCGTTAACGCGGCCTGTCTGTCTGCAGCTCCCCATGACATTTAACAGTTCCCCATACACAGGACAGGGTGGCTGAGATGATTCAGGATTCACCTGACTTTCACCACCCTCATCAGCCATCTCCTGCTCATCCGGTGGTGGGCTGGAGTTGAGATCTGTCTCCTCCTCCCGCAGCTAACTCTCGTCAGCCGCCGGATCCTCTGAGAGAACTACACCACCCTCACAAGATGATCGGCGAGCTCCATTTGGGAACCCCATGATGTGCGTCGCCACTCTGCCTCAGCACGAGCACGAGCACGAGCAGGACCCGCACCCGCACCCGCACCCCCAGTCCCAGTCCCAGATGCTGGACTCTCCTCCCTCGAGAAGAGAGCCAGACGAGAGTGGAGCATTCTCAAGGTAAAACGGTCACAATTCACGCAGGCAGCTCCCTCAAGAACTTCCCAATGCATGCTCTTCCCCCAGGCAGTAAACGTACAGTGTGTCTTCTGGTGTCAAAAACCTTGGACACGGGTCAGCACACTTCTGAAAACACTGGGTCTTCTCTATGTGTTTCATATTGAATTTGTTTTACCTTGATTACAAAGCACTTCAGACGTGAATGTCATGTTTGCAAGGCACACTTTTATACTTCCGGGTTGCACGTTGATGACATCATTGGCTGTCACTGCTCAATAGGATTGCGGTGATTCGATAGTAGTTTCAGACACTTGTCACACTGAGGCGTTCCCCAAAGCACACTAGGACGCAGAACGAGATCCCTTCGAAAGGGAACATGTTTTTTTCAGCTTTTTGCTCAATTTTTTTTTTTATTAAACTTACCCATATTCAAAAGTATACTTTATTCAATTACTACATTATTTTTATATTATGCTTTAATATGATTATGACTTACTTATGAACCTATTGTGGTGAAATACTAAAATATATTTTGTGACTCCATCCTTACTTCCAAATACATTTGTGTTATGTATTTTGTACATTTGTGTGATTAATTAATTTGTAAAAAAAAATAGTGGTGAAATTTGCAACCCTGATTGCTATGGTTTTTTTATTATTACAGAATACCCTAATGTGTATAGCTAATGGCTTCCTAAAGACATGTTTATGGGCGAATTAATATCAATATCTGGGTCTCTGAGGGTTAAATGTGCGGGGACACTTTGAAAAGTTTAATTGTTAATATTGTTGCATAGTGATGGTGTATCAGTGACAGAAAGTTTAGTTTTACTTTGCATTATTTTGTAAACTTGAAGAGTTTAGTTTACTTTATGTTGATAACTGCTTGAAATGTAAGCATGTTGTGATATATCACAAGTGTCAACGAGTGATGTATTATGTAGATATCTAATATTCAGCCTAATGTTTATTTATGAGATAATTTAGTGCAGATATTTGAGTTACTCAGATATTCATTTAATGTTCACACATTAAACTTGTTAAATTGCAGTTAAATTTGTGGATTCGCTTTTTTCGGCAGTACTGCTTCTGCTATTCACAAATGCATGCATCTCTACAGTTATTCAATTAACGTGTCACCAATTTCTTAAGAACAAGAGAACCTCTTTTGCTTTAACATTGGTCTGTTTTAGCTTTGGGGGCACACGTCACCCACTTTCAAACAAATCTATTGTAAGATACATTTCTATAACTTGCCTATGATCCAATTTGATAATAATAATTTATTTTATCATTATTATGTATAGAGCAGTCGAATAGGCCAAATCAGATTTTGGCTTATTAGTGATTCAAATCAGTGAGTATTTTTGAAAAACTTGACAGCCTACAATTAAAGGCCTCATTCTCGACAGGAACATCTCTATCTGCTGGAACTCTCTCCATGTTTTAATAACACAATCTGGTCTGTGAGTCCTCTGTTACGTCGTATTAATGTGTGTCATTTGTCACCGTGGCACGAGCAGACGGCAGTTTGTCTGTTGAACACATGTGAGTATTATAAAAGGACACCACACAACTGTTAATAGGATATGAGAGAGAGGATATGTGCCATATATTGGACAGCAGACAGTTATTTATATAAAGCGAGTCTCACTGAGCATAGAAATGCATGTAGCCAAAAAAGAAAATACATTTGATGTCTTTTGTAATTATTTCACTGAATGGAGTTAGAACCGAATGTGAGCTTGCAGTCGACTGTAAGAAAGGGGCTGGGTTTAAGCAGACTAAATGATTGGACATTTAGTCCAGCACACGTGAAGTTCACCGGAAGATTGAGTTGACACTCTAATTAAATATTATGAGGTCTTCTGTACCTCCTTTTAGTAAATTTGAAAGACAGTCTATTGTTCTTGCAAAGAGGTTGAAACTGGACATGCAATGCACTGCTGAGTGAGCTAGTGAGCATTATACATATTGAGAAGTTACGATTTATTAAAAGCACAGTGCGGGGCAATGACCAAATGCAGGGTTAGTTGTAACACGCATGGTTTAAAACTTTCCACACATGCCAGGATGACGAAACTTAGTGTATTTACTAGTTGCCATATCAACATTATTTAGAGAAAAAATGTAGCCAAAATTTAAAAATCTTTGGAAGATATTACTTAACCATAGCAAAAGTAAATTTCTTACTTAAGTTTATTTTTCTTCTCTGTTTTTTGTGTTTATTTAAAATAAGACAAATCTGATATTATTTGAATCTTATATCTGTTATTTAACAGTTGAGATAATTCTTTAATACTGATCTAACCAGCAGAAGACATGAGCCGCGGTTTAAATCCCATGCAGTTGCGCAGATGAGGTGCGTTGTAACACTGCGTTACAAATGAGCCCCTATTAGAAATATGCTATTATTAGTATATTCTATACTTTTATGAATTATTTTGAGAAACCATGAGAAAGGTCAATAATGACTGAGAGTCATTCAACAATGCTGTATAGCTGTATTTAGCGATGTGTTTGTGGTCAAACTAAATAAAAAAAAATATTTTTTTAATGATTAAATAATGGCATTATTTTATTTTAAAAAGTTAATAATTGTATTGTATTGACAAAATATTTTAGTTTGTCTTGGATATTTTTTTTATTATATAAGGTAACTGTGCTAGAGCAGTGGTTCTGCACATTTTGGCTGCGTCCGAAAACCTAGGCAGCTGACTCGTTGCCTCGCTACCTTATCAGACAATGGCTTGTAAGGCAGCGTTTGTGCATGAAGGCACCTCACGAACGTAACAGTTTAATGATCTACAGCAAAATAGAGAGAGCTTTGGTGAGAACTAAATAAATATTTAATTACTGCATTAATAATTTATCGCTAGAAATGACATCAGAAGTAGAAAATGTTGGTAAGAAACGTACATTTACACACAAACTGACCAGCAAATGCAATTTTCGGATGCCATCTTTATTTTTCCAGCTGACAATTAGTTTTATATCAATTAATATATCTAAACAGTTGCTCACCTGTCTAATAAAGCACATGATTCAGTATATTAAAGCATCTTTGGTGTTTCAAGGTTTCTACAAAATAAATTTGGAAATCAAGGGTAACGTGGATATGTCATTGATAGGCGACACATGGACAAGGTCCTGGTTAAAATTGCTTATTTCTATGGATTTAAACATTCTTGGAAACATTTGGTATAATGTAAGTACACAATTCAAAAAAATATATAATATTGTTCTAGTGGTTAATACAAATATCGCACATATTGTGCCTTTAATGACAAGCTAGATATAGACTCACCTAAAGGATTATTAGGAACACCATACTAATACTGTTTGGCCCCCTTTCGCCTTCAGAACTGCCTTAGTTCTACGCGGAATTGATTCAACAAGGTGCTGAAAGCATTCTTTAGAAATGTTGGCCCATATTGATAGGATAGCATCTTGCAGTTGATGGAGATTTGTGGGATGCACATCCAGGGCACAAAGCTCCCGTTCCACCACATCCCAAAGATGCTTTATTGGGTTGAGATCTGGTGACTGTGGGGGCCATTTTAGTACAGTGAACTCATTGTCATGTTCAAGAAACCAATTTGAAATGATTCGAGCTTTGTGACATGGTGCATTATCCTGCTGGAAGTAGCCATCAGAGGATGGGTACATGGTGGTCATAAAGGGATGGACATGGTCAGAAACAATGCTCAGGTAGGTTGTGGCATTTAAATGATGCCCAATTGGCACTAAGGGGCCTAAAGTGTGCCAATAAAACATCCCCCACACCATTACACCACCACCAGCAGCCTGCACAGTGCTAACAAGGCATGATGGATCCATGTTCTCATTCTGTTTACGCCAAATTCTGACACTACCATCTGAATGTCTCAACAGAAATCGAGACTCATCAAACCAGCTTTGCTGCATACCTCGGTTGTAACAAGTGGTTATTTCAGTCAAAGTTGCTCTTCTATCAGCTTGAATCAGTCTGCCCATTCTCCTCTGACCTCTAGCATCAACAATGCATTTTTGCCCACAGGACTGCCGCACACTTCGTCTGGCACCAACAACCATGCCACGCTCAAAATTGCTTAAATCACCTTTCTTTCCCATTCTGACATTCTGTTTGGAGTTCAGGAGATTGTCTTGACCAGCACCACACCCCTAAATGCATTGAAACAACTGCCATGTGATTGGTTGATTAGATAATTGCATTAATGAGAAATTGAACAGGTGTTCCTAATAATCCTTTAGGTGAGTGTATTGTGGAAAACATGGATGGAAACCTGTATTAGACCTAGGAATGAGATCACTTTATACAGTTTTTTTTTTTTTTTTTTTTTTAAATATACTGCACTATATCTTTGTAACTCTTAATGTATTCACCTTACTAGTATTATCTTGTTACTGTAGTTTTTTCCTATATTTCTTTTATTTTATTTTCTTTATTTTCACACCCTTCTGATATTAGCACTGTGATCTGTTTTGAACCCTTTTACTTTATGTATCAGGTATATTTATCTGTAACTAGAGTTCCCTTATTTTTTATACATTTACCATATTATTGTTTCCTTATTGGACTTCCGTTCATTAAAAACAAATGTCATATTAGAAAACAAAATAAAGTTTCCACAAAAAAAAAAAATGTTATGAGGTCAACATTTAAAAAAAAAAAATGCAACATGCATGGTTGAATTGGTCACAATAACTCACATTAAGATGCATTCAATGTGTTCAGATTAATTGAGTATAGGGCTGATTTGGAGTGTTTTAGATCAGTGTAGACAACCATGATCACAGTTTGCTCATATTCTTTTTGGTAAAATATTGCATAGTTGTAAGATCAAAGAGGGAAGGAATTGAGCATGACTGTTCTATCCAGCTCTCAGCATCCTGCTAAGTAAAGAAGCAAATGCATGTGAGTGAAGCAAAGAAGACAGTGGGTAAAGGAAGTGCAGGTGAGAAGCTGTGTGATTTTTGAAGTCTTATAAAGGCACTGTTAAGGCTAATGCCATTTCAACCTTGTACAGACTGTCAATGCAAATCTTTGTTTTGTGTATATCAGATTGGAATCAGATCATATTTAGCAAGTGTGAATGGCAAAAAAATCAGATTTGATTTGTACAAATTCTTTTCAAGCTACATTTATATGTGGTTTGAAATCAAATCTCATTTATCATAATCCGTTTCAGTCTGACCTCTCTGATCAGATTTTGTGTAGTTTTTTTGCTAATGTTACTTTCCCTGTATAACGTAAGCACATCAGACATCATTGCAGAAATAAGGTTGTTGTCAATAATTAGATAATTCTAATATAATTGCGGTATCTCAGAATTAAGCCATGCATGCCAGCCTCCTACATTTCTGCTGCTGCTTTATTTGACATAGCAGTCTAGTGCAATGGCTACACATTGTCATATTGTAAGATAACAGTGCAAACCCCTATATATTGTTTCTGTTGTAGGCCTACTCATACAATGTCATTGCTATAGAAACCAATGCAGAAAACAAAATACCAAGGAACACACAACTTGGATCTGAACAGTTCCAACAGACAGTGTGGGCAGTCAATCATTTAGATCATATTCCAGTTGCATACACAAATAATCGTATTTGGACTAGACTTTTGCCCTTTTTGTACAAAAGTGATGTTAGGTGTTAAAACGGTACTAGAGTTTTTAGATGCTAAACAAATCGGAAATGCGGTTCTATTAAAAGAGCACGACTGAGGATTGCTAATGCAAACATGCACGTACACAAACTGCAAGCCAGCTCCAGAAAAAGCAGCAGAAGAAAGCATCTTGAGCGGAAGTACGGTGAGAAGCGCAGATGCACATGTTCTCTGACTGCAGCATAATGAGGTACTGCGGGGCGTCGATTTCACTTACAGCACTCGAGATGTCAGGAATTAAAAATGCATGTCCTCTTAACGAGGAAACAGTTCTAATTAAGTGAGAGTAATTCTGCGTTATTTCTCTGAAATAGAGACATGAATACTTAATGATTGGCGTAGAAGTGTTTAATACCTCATGTTAGCTGCCATATGTCTTACAGGTGCTTTCTAATGTTTTTAATTGTATGCTGAGAGAGAGACAGAGACAGAGAGAGACAGAGAGAGAGAGAGAGAGAGAGAGAGAGAGAGAGAGAGAGAGAGAGAGAGAGAGAGAGAGAGAGAGAGAGAGAGAGAGAAATGCATGTAGCGAATGTGTTTGTGCTTGTGTGTGTTACAAATGTTTGTTTACAGAATACACCAGCATCTTTGCCTTGATGGACTTCCAGCCTGGGCCTTGGTCAACGAAACAAACAAACATTAGCATATATGTGGCTTGCAGCATGTAAAGAAAGTAGCCATTATTAACCTAGCAATAACACAATTTAACTTGTAAATTGCCATAGAGCTTGTGAGTAATTACATGCAAACATGCCACCTTTCTATTTAAAAGAGGCTAATTGTAGACTGCACCATATTTACAAGAAATGTGGTGGTATCAGAAAGCAGGAGGTAAAAGAGTTTATTTAAATGAGGCATTTTTGGTCATGGTAGCAGAAATTGTAGCCCGATTTCTATCACTTATTTTTTGTTTCCTTCTCTCGCCTGCATTCATTTACTGTTGCTTTGCACATGCAAAATGCATTTTTGAGTCAACAACCCCAATTTTGCCAGTATGTTGCATTACCACATTTACATTATTCCTTTAGTAAAGAAATGTGTGGTAAACCAATGCAGGTATCTGGAAAATCAACTGCTACATTCAGTGCTGTCATTATGACATCGGAATGCTTTCAGGTTTGTGACTCCCATAGCACTCACTTGGTGTATGAACAGGTTTAAATGTCAGGGACTTCTCACTGTCAGATGAATCTTGGGTAAGTGGAGAAATGTCGTCAGATTTAAATCCAGGTCCAGGTGCTTGTAGATGAATTTTGACAAGCATTAAAGAGATCGTTAGATAGACTTGTCTAGACATACCATGTCCCAAAGGAGTTTTACATGAAAGAACAGGAGGGTGTTCACTTAATTGCATCAGTCTCAACAGCTAAGATCTACTCTTCACCTATTGATTTATTTCATAATTTGTATTGTTATGATTAGGTTTGGGAAAGGAAACTTGGTTTAAACAGCAGTTGTATTTCTCTGAGAGGTAATAACTTAAAATGAAAAGATGCCAGTGTGTTATTCATGTTTTGTTTTTTCTTCCCATGTTGGATTTATCACCAAAAATTCAAACCAACCAAACAAACTAAACTCTGATGATGACTATGTAATCTAAGGATCGTGAGCCCCTTAAAGGAGTATATGAAAGGAGGATATCTTGAGGGTGAGTAAATCATGGGATAATTTTCAAAAAGTACAAATATTCCAAGTGTTCCGAGGCCAAATGATTGATTTGTGTGAAGAAAATCCCCAAAAGCAATCGGCGTCTCCATCCGCCGAAGATCATGAACACATATCACATACAAAAATTGCCGCCCGTTACCTCAGATTTCATTGTGAAATTGCATTGGCTCTCGTATGTCTCGTGACCAATTGCGTCATTACGTCAGCTTTGATTGTAAAATGTCATTGGCTCTTGTGTGTCTTGTGTCTGATTGTGTCAAATATGAATGAGTGCATTCACTGAGCAACAGAATCATCTCGCGATTAAAACATTCAAATCAACTCTGTTCTTTACATAAAGACATCGTGTGACTTCAGAAGACTTGGAATGCAACATGAGTTAATAGTTTTATACTGTTTTGGTCAGTTTTTGCGATAAATACCTGTGACTGTACTTGTGCCTGTTACGTGTTTTATATTGTTTAGAAGTAGGTTTAGGGTACGAGTTGGGTTAGTTGTGAAATATAAAAGTAGCCTTTAAATATTAATAAAACATTAATACAATCATGTCTGCTTTTACAAATGCAAAGAATAAAATGCGTCTTTATCTGACACATTGGGTAAACAACTGAAATGAATGGAGCACCCAGCATGTCGATATAGTGACGCCTAGGGGTGCCTTTAGCGTCTTCATTGTGACACAGAAGGCACTTGACCATGCTTCGGATTTTGATGAGAAAGTGAGAACGGGTTGCAAAAACACAAACACAGTTCTCATGAACAACTTGATAGCACGAGCAAGACAGTCCAATACATTAGAATTATGACAAGATAAGAGGGTTATATCGATCACTAAAAGAAGAATCAAAGGAAACAAACATATATTAGGAATTTATTGTCGCTTGAAATAGACAGTGGTTTATAGGACGTGTAAATGAATCGGTCTTTATCATAGCTGAAGTGAACGATAATACGATTGCAAATGGACAAACAAGCGAACATGACACACGAGCATATTCAAGCAAAAGCTAGCATTTATTAGTTATGTGAAACAAAACAAAACCAATGTTACTAGCCTATCGAGAAGAAGTAAAGCAACCTCTGCGTCCGATTGCAGGCCTTAGTGCTCCTTGAGTTCTCTCCAGCGCTGGAAAGCTGATACTTCTTGCCTGATCGTAAGCCTTATTTTGTTCCATAGACATTTTCCACGTTTTTTATCTACAATTTCTCTCTTTCTGTCGTCGCTCGGCTAATGTCCGTCATGTGTCTTGTCTTTTGAATAATGACATGCACCAAGCGCTCTCTTCTCACCATCACTAGTAGACACACCCCTTACTGCTGATTGGCTATAAGTTTGTTTTGGTCCTCGGCCAGAGACACCTCTATAAAGCATTTTTAAAATAAATAATTACCCCACCTTTAATGCTCCTGACCCTCGCCTTTCTGCCAAATCTGTTTACCTTCAAAAGGAGCCTCTAAGATTACATGTGAACTTATTACATGTTAAATGAGGAAAAGGCTTTATCATAAGTTGAATGTATTTTGTTAGTGAATTGAATGTCATACTGTTAACATATAGTGCAAACAACTGACACAACAGTCCACAATGTTATAAAAATAGACTGACGTAAATTGATGGTTTTCAGTTCTTCAAAAAATAAACTGACAAATTGAAGATTAGATTCAGCGCTCATGAAGTGAATCTCATTACCATTAACTGCCAATTAGTGTCAGCAGAGAAGAGATGGAAAGAAGCACTCATTGACATCTTTTCCACTTATTCTATTTTCTCTGAATAGGTTTATATTTATTATCTGTGGCATGTTTTTTTTGATACTGATTGAATCTTATCTTCTGTATCTATACACCCATCACCACTATGGAAGTGAACAGCCAATTTTTTAAAGAGTGAATTTAGATCATGAATTTTAATGATGTCCCTCTTTCTTTTACTTTCAAAATGTCTTTTGAAGCGCCCACTTTGATACATGTGTGAGCGTGGTTGGTTGCACACATCATTTTAGTAGAGTAAAATCATTAACGGCAATTATTAAAGTAAACATGTGCGTGACTTTTTATCATTTATCTAGAATCTAGAACTTTGCTTCTGTGCTAACTGTGATATACTTGATCAAGGGGTGGTTGATTTAGCTAGATCACAGTTTCTATGTAGGAGACAGAAGTTTGAGAATCACAAGCAAAACACAAGAGACAAAAAGTTGGACCAGGATCTCTCAACACAGTCATTCTTCCAAAAGAAATATTGATAGATTCCACATACATAGAAGTGATTGAGATCTGATGATTTTAGTGATTCTTTTCTTGGCTTTTGGAAATACAGCTCTACATGTACAACAATAGTCCTTGAAATGTTTGAAATATTAATATAGGGCTAATTAATTGAATCACTGTTTTACCAATGCATATTTATTGGTTTGTTCAGAAAACATTTCCATTATAAATATACATTTAAATCAATTAAAATGCTGCTCTCAAATCATTCAGTTCAAAAGAAATGAGAGAGAGGCGTTGTGTAAGCCTGCAGCAGAAGCATGGTTCTGAAAACATCTGTTTAGTCTCTCTGGCTGTGTAAGTCTGGCACCAAACCATTTCAGTGTGATTCATTTAACTGTAGCAGAGGGCTTCAGAATGGGTCATCGCTGTGCTTCCTCAGTGTGTGTATGTGTGTGTGTGTCATGGTTTACTTTCTCCATCATGATGTGGCATTCACATGGGCATACTGCACAGATAGGGTGAAAGAGCAGGGATAGTGATATATATATTACAACACATGGTGTGAGATGTGACACTTTTCATAGATTTGGTATTAAATCTTTAATATTATATGTCTTCACTGCTCCAGACATTTGTTTTCAGAAATACACATCAAGAGCTTGGGTTGAGCTATTGATTTGCACACTTTTAGATAAGCTATGATCTCAGGACTTGTGGAAGCCAAATTAATTTGGTGTGCTTCCCAAAATCTATCTAGCCATCTGTCTATCGTCTTCTCTGTATCTATGTGTCTGTCATTTTCTGTCTATCTTTGTTGTTCTGTCTCTCTATCTGTATGTCTGTTGTATACACAAGCGTAATTTGTTTGTCCACGTTCCACTCTGTCTTGGAGTGTGTGCAAAGGAATTTACAATATTTACGACAATTGCGCTACTGTTTTGGCTGATTGACAAGTTTTGGGGTTTTATGGAGTGATGAAAGCACACCACTGTAAAGGAAAGGGTGCATTGGATTTATAACACAAGACAAAACAAGATGGCCATTTATCTACAACCCTTTGCCTAATTAAACTCTTAATTTACTGCCTATTAATATTTAGTAAATGTAGTGGTTAAGTTTAGGTAGGATTAAGGGATGTAGAATATGGTCATGCAGAATAAGACATTAATATGTGGTAATAAACAGGTAATATGCTAGTAATTTGCAAGCTAATAATTAATAGTGAGAACTGGTCCCCAAACTAAAGTGTGTCCATCTTGGTTTTCATAATTGTAAGCCAAAATCATTATTGAACATACATTTTCATTAACTACCCACTATCAGTCTATATAGTTTACACAAATAGTTTTCCTTTTCAAAATGTATTTTTTCCAGATACCACTAGAGTCTATCAACTCCTAATGTTAATTTAGTGTGAACTAAACAGAAACTTTATAAAGTCATTGTTACGTAACTGCTCAGAGACTTTGGGTTGGAGATCCAAATGCAGCTTTATTAGAGGGACAATCCAGCACGTAATCCAAAGTACAGGCAATAGGTCAAAATCCAGGCAGGCAATCCAAACATGCAAACAAGGCAGGGGACACAGGCAAAAGGGTAATCCAAAAACAGGTAAGAAATCCATAAAACCAAGAGACAAGAACCAGGGAAACGCTCAGAGATGCAGTGCAACAACGAACAAAATCTTGCAGTGAATGACAGGGTGAACAGGCTAGATATAAGCTGTGTCTCATTTCATTTAATTTTGAAGGCTGCATCCTCTGGAGGACACATCCTGTGAAGGATGCGGTATACGGAGTGTCCTTAATCAGAATTAAACGAGACGTCCTCCGTAGGACACACAGGCAGGAAGTATCACGTTGCTATGACAACACGTTCACAGTGGAGTTGCGCTCTCACACCAGTTATATGAATGAAAATTATTTATAACTTGAAAATGACTATGAAATGTTTTGCCTTGACAGCAAAGTACTGTTCTAAACGTTTAAAAAAAAAAAAAAAAAATCACTAAACACTTGTAATCCTGTTTACCACAACTATCTATTTGAGGTATATACAGCTTAAAAACAAAAACAAGCTTGAAACTACTTAAGTTTAAACACCACATTTCGCTTGCATGTATATCTGCCAGCGGCGCCATTTTTTCAAATAATATTTAAAAAAACATGACGTTGGTAATGGCGACGCAAAGAATTGTGGGTTATCTGCAGCAACGAAGGATACATCTCATGCACACTCCTACTTACTTTTTTGAAATGAGACAGCCTTCAGACGCATGCAGCCTTCAAATGCGACCTCCGGAGGATGCAGCCTTCCGAAATGAGACACAGGACACTATAGGCAGAGGAAATTAAGTAAATGAGACACAGGTGTAAACAATGAGTGCTGATGAGTCCGGGCAAAAGATTATGGGTAATGTAGTCTTTGGTGGAATAACAGTCCAGGGTGGAGTGACCTCTGTGGTAATCAGGGGCACTCTCACTGGTGAATCGTTACAGTCATACTATCTTTATATCCCATGTGGCTAAAAACTGTTGACATTTAAGGGATCAAGTAATGATATAAATATATTTGTGCTATTCTGTCTCAAATCAAGCAAATTTTCAAAAACTTCCCCAGCTCTCATTTTTGATTTTCTTCATATTTTTTTCTGAGGAAATGCAAACGTAAGTAGTGATGAAAGCCAAAATATTGAATGTCATGGAGGAATATTTATTAAGTGATCCAATGACTTAAGAAAGATGGCAGCATCACTATTTTATTTTTACGCAAAAAAAAAATGTCTATTGGTTAAATAGACCATCACTTCAAAAAGTAATAAATATATGTTTTTAGATTCTGGTTCTTAACAAACCCTTATTTTGGCATCTTCATTTTAACCCCAGATATATGGTGATATTATTGTGGCTCCATAAGTAAATTGTTAAATTGCCCTAATGAAAAGAAAAAAAAAACCTACACTAAAATGTATTTAAAATACATTTATTTCATACTAAGTATACTACAAATCTATTAATCTATTTACTGACATAAAGCCTAAAATGTGTTTTAATATAATTATTAGTAAGGATAGTATGATTTAATATCCGTCTTTAAATTCAAGATATTTAAAGTGTACCTAAAGTATACTTGCAATAGTTCCACTTTAGCAAAATCAAATATACTTAAGTATATCTGTAACAATGTTCGTTGTAAGGAAGAAGGAGGCAGGAAAGACTTTAAAGACTTTAATTTTCAAATAAACACAAAATGAAAGTAAAAACGGCTGCCTCCTTACGGATACAATCCCTCTCTCAATCCCTCTCTCGTCCTTCACTGTTGTCGCTCCTCCTTTTTATGCATCAAGCTCCTCCATGAGATACGAGACTGGTGTGATGCGCAGGTGACACCCATTTGCAATCGCGCCACCGGCCTCACACCATTCTCTCGCGGCTCTCGCCAGCCCTGCTTGTCACAATATCTTTAGTTGAACTTCTGGATAACTCAAGTGCATTTAGTACAAAATTAGTTGTTCCAATTTGGCAGACTTTAAGTTGATCAGTTTTGTGTAATATTAAGTACATACATAAATAAATATATTTGTAGTTTACTTTGCATAAAATAAATGTATTTCAACATGTTGGTATATGTATTTTTCACTAGGGTGTACACATTTTTTTTAAGTGGTCAAAAACCAAATGTGGGTCACTTTTCATACACCTGATACTTTTTTTTCTTTTAAAGAGGAATATCCGAAGAAAAATGTAAAAATAAAATATTGATGCTCCCATCTTTCTAAATTCATCTCTCTCTCTCTCTCTCTCTCTCTCTCTCTCTCTCTCTCTCTCTCTCTCTCTCTCTCTCTCTCTCTCTCTCTCTCTCTCTCTCTCTCTCTCTCTCTCTCTCTCGCTCTCTGTAATTTGGTTATAAATATTACGTGAAAACTGTCATTTTGACCTCCTCAAAATAGTGGATTACTCTTCATAGTTTTCATTACCAATTATGTTTGTCTTTCTTCATAAAAAATATTAACAGAATTAAAAATTTGAGCTGGGGACCTCTGGTTGAGTTGACACAGAGTGTCAATGTCTACAAATATTCTTGATTGTGAGATTGGAAGAACACTTCCTAAAGTATAAAGGACTTATTATATTATATTTTTGAGTTAAATATCATATTATCATAAATATCAATATCATAAATATCAAATATCTTCTATAAATATCATTATTTTGCTACTGTGTATTCAGCACATTTAATAAAACAGATTGAAATGATTTGAGGAAACTGTATTTTGGATAAAATGATGAGAGTGCACTGGCCTGCCCTCTCTCAGATGAGCATGCTGGGTTTGTTGCTCCTCTCTGAAGGTCAGAAGTCAATTGCAGTAATGTGCTAGCAGCAGCCCACAAGCCTCCATTATCAGGACTAATGTGTGGCTGCATTATTCGCCCACACCCTGTGTGGCTTAGGCTGTGCTCCCTTCCCATCAACCTCAGTACACAGGACCCTACAGTCTCATTAGAGACAGCCACAGCCGTCAACAAAAGTGCCCATCTAAAAATACATAACAGCATTTATGTTCTATATTTCTCAACAGCTTCTATACAAACAGTAAATGCATTTCGGATTTAGAGAGTCATATGTCAAAATAGCCTATTGTGTCATGTTCACTGCTGTAAAGGCTGGAGACCACATGCTGCATGTACAGAATTAGTTAACTTAATTTGCTACATTAAAGGGTTAGTTCACCCAAAAATGAAAATTCTGTCATTAAATACTTACCCTCATGTCTTTTGACACCCGTAAGAACTCTGTTCATCTTCGGAACACAAATGAAGATATTTTAGTTGAAATCTGGCTCAGAAAGGTTTTAAAACACAGCATCATGAAGCTTCGAAGGGTTATGAATCAGCGAGTCGAATCATGAATCGGATCGCGTGTCTAACTGCCAAACTGCTGAAATCACGTGACTTTGGAGATCCAATCCGCTGAATCGACTCACTGATTCATAACGCTTCGAAGCTTCATGATGCTGTGTTTTGAAATCGGTCATCATTATAAGTCGTTATTTATTTATTTTTGTGCGCACAAAAACTATTCTCGTCGCTTCATAAAGTTATTGTAGAACCACTGTAGTGAGGTGGACTTTGTAACAACTTCTTTAGTACCTTTTATGGGTCTTGAGAGTGTAAAGTGCATTGTGCCAATTCGTGAGGGCGTTTTTTTCTTGAGTACAGGCACAGGCTGCACTAAACCCTGTGCGCTGTTGCGTTTTCCCCCTGAGTGCTTCAGCAAAAGAGCGTTTCCTCACAAAAAGAGTACACGGGTGACGCTGCGTCTTTTTCAAGATGTCATGCCACCCGTGCATTTCTGGATGCGGCCGTTCCCTGGCGCCTGCTGACGGTCACAATCGCTGTCTCACGTGTTTGGGCAAACAGCACGCTGAGGCGGCGTTTGTGGATAGTTCATGTTCCCACTGCGGGAACATGACTATCTCGGAACTAAGATCGAGACTCATCTACCTTCGGGAAGACGGAGTCCCCATACCCATCCCACGATCTAGTGCTATTCCTAACCAGAATCTAGGGGAGAGATTCTGGTTAGGAATACTCTCTCCCCCCTCACTACCCTCGACGGTGGACCAGCCAAGGGGTACGCGGGGATCCCGCCAGTGGAGCGCGCCGTCGCGATGCAACTGTGTCCGGCGACCGCCTCTAACTGGCGTGGTGACCCACGTCTCCAGTCCCGAGCCTGTAAGTTCTCCTCCTGTATAACTGGGATGGCTTACAAGGCTTGCGAACAGACTGCGTCTGCCTTGCATGCCATTGCGTTGTTTCATTCCACCAGGCCCAGGCACTCATGGACATGCACGAGGGTAGGCCTGACCCAGAGCTCCTCTGGGAGGAGGAGACCGACAAGTATCGGTTCCTGGACTCATTCCATTTCGTCGGCCGGGTTGTTCGGCGATGCGGTCGAGAGCTTTGCCCAGCAGTTCTCGGCTGCCCAGAAGCAGACGGAGGCCATCAAACACATCTGCTCGTCGCCGAGGACGTCCACCCGCCTCCACCCCCGCCAAGGCACCGCAGCAGCTTTCCACCAGCCGACGGCGTGGGGCCGGCCGTGGGAAGGATGTCCAGCCCGCTCAGGCCGTTGCCAAGCCAGGTTGCAAGCGTCGTCGCAAGCGACCCTGAGACGGGCCGCCCAGAGATGGAGGAAACTGCTCCTCCAAAACTTCAGTAAAAGAGCAGTTTCCAATATCTCTGGGTGCCAAGAGAGTACCCAAGGGTCTGGGTACCCAAGGAAGGCGACGGGTTACGGCCGATCTTGGATCTGCGGTTCTTGAACCGGTCCCTTCACAGGCTGCCGTTCAGAATGCTAACGTAGAAACGCATCTTCAGGTGTATCCGTCCCCAAGATTGGTTTGCAGCTATCGTCTTTTATGTCTCGATTCTCCCTCGACACCGGCCCTTTCTGCGCTTCGCGTTCGAGGGACGGGCATATCAGTACCGCGTCTTACCCTTCGGCCTGTCCCTGTCACCCCGCGTCTTTACGAAGGTTGCGGAGGTGGCCATTGCTCCCATGAGAGAGCATGGTGTTCGCATTCTCAACTACCTCGACGACTGGCTGATCCTTGCCCAGTCGCGAGAACAGTTGTGCGAACACAGGGACAGGGTGCTCAGTCACCTCAGCCAGTTGGGACTTCGGGTCAAGTGGGAGAAGAGCAAACTCTGTCCTACACAGAGGATCTCTTTTCTCGGTATGGAGATATACTCGGTCGCCATGACAGCACACCTTACCAAGGAGCGCATCCAGTCAGTGTTGAACTGCCTGAATTCGTTCAGAGGCAGGACAGCGGCACCACTGAAACATTTTCAGAGGCTCCTGGGGCATATGGCATCCACAGCCGCAGTAACGCTGTTGGGATTGCTTCATATGAGACCGCTTCAACGCTGGCTACATGACGAGTCCCGAGATGGGCGTGGCACAGCGGATCCCTCCGCGTCCAAGTGACTCAGAGATGTCGCCAAACCTTCAGCCCGTGGTCGGACCCTTCGTTTCTAAGGACGGGAGTTCCCCTAGAACAAGTGTCCAGGCACTCCGTTGTCTCCACGGATGCCTCATCCACGGGCTGGGGTGCCACGTACAACGGGCTTTCAGTTTCGGGTCTGTGGACGGGGCCTCAACTGCAATGGCATATCAATTGCCTCGAGTTGTTAGCAGTTCGTCTTGCGCTCAGCCGCTTCAAAGTTCCGCTCAGAGGCAAGCACGTTCTGATCTGTACAGACAACACTGTGGCCGTAGCGTACATCAACAAACAGGGTGGTCTACGCTTCCGTCGCATTTCACAACTCGCCCACCATCTCCTCTTATGGAGTCAGAAGCATCTGAGGTCGCTTCGTGCCATTCACATTCCGGGCCTGCTCAATCGTGCAGCCTATGAGCTCTCATGACAGCCAGTGCTCCCGGGAGAGTGGCGACTCCATCCCCAGGCGGTCCAGCTGATCTGGAGTCGTTTCGGGGCCACACAGGTAGACCTTTTTGCCTCCCCAGAGACGATCCACTGCCAGTTGTTCTATTCCTTGACCAAGGGGACCCTCGGGTCGAATGCCCTGGCACACAGCTGGCCCCGGGGCCAACGCAAATATGCGTTTCCCCCAGTGAGCCTTCTTGCACAAACACTGTGCAAGGTCAGGGAGGACGAAGTCCTGTTGGTCGCTCCGTATTGGCCCAACCAGACTTGGTTCCCTTTGAGCCTTTGCAGTCAGCAGAGTTAAAAATCTTATTGTTAAAGACAATACTCCTGACTGCATTGGCCTCCATCAAGAGGGTAGGGGACCTGCAGGCATTTTCGGTCGACGAATCGTGCCTGGAATTCGGGCCCGGTAACTCTCATGTGATCATGAGACCCCGGCCTGGATATGTGCCCAAGGTTCCCACTACTCCCTTCCGGGACCAAGTGGTGAGCCTGCAAGCGCTGCCTTCGGAGGAGGCAGACCCAGCCCTAGCTTTTCTCTGTCCCGTCTGTGCTCTCCGGACTTACGTGGACAGAACGCAAAGCTTCAGGACCTCAGAGCAGCTCTTCGTCTGTTACGGAGGACAGCAGAAGGGAAAGGCTGTCTCCAAGCAGAGGATGGCCCACTGGATAGTGGATGCCATCGTCTTGGCGTATGAATCCCAAGATGTGCCTTGCCCGCTCAGGTTAAGAGCCCACTCCACTAGGGGTGTTGCTTCTTCCTGGGCGCTGGCTCGTGGCGCCTCGCTGACAGATATTTGTAGAGCTGCGGGCTGGGCGACACCTAACACGTTCGCTAGATTTTATAGCCTCCGTGTAGAGCCGGTATCTTCCTGTGTGCTCACTTCCCATAGTCAGTAACATCGAAGTGCCCATTCTAGTGTCGGCTTGCTGCGCCATTCCCTCCCTCATGGTACAGATACATGCGCTTATCTGCTTCAGTCGAGTTCCCCAGAACGGCGAACCCTGTTGAGTCCTCCGCAACCCGCGGCAGTCGGACGTGGCGGAGCGTTCGACGCCAGGTCTAACACTCGTATGCATTGGTGGAACTTGTGTTAGGCTGGGTTCCATATGTTGTGACCCCCACGGCGGTCCCATATGTGTATTCTTCCACGGTACGGCTCCCTACGGCGAGCCCGTGTCTTTCCCTCGGCAGAGTCTCCTCTGCCGTCTCAGGAAGTTGTTGTCCCCCTCCTCTAATTGGCCGGGGCCACCCCTAGGACTTCCGTATGTTGTGCTGCCCACGGCCAGCCCATACGTGTATTTTCCACATGTTAACTCCCTCTGGGCATGATGTGGCTTCCGCAGCGGCCTTCACAGGCACACTTTCCCAGCGTTATCCAATACAGTCAGCTGAGTGGGTCTTGCGGAATAGCAGCTTTGACTCTCCCTGCGTGAATTTTCCCGCCCGCATCAGATCGGGGTCTGATGGGCTCATCGCTGGGCGCTGGAAGTGGTAGTAACTGTGGCGTTTTCCAAAGGGATCCCAATTCGTCGGTATGTCCGACGTACATAGAATGTGACCGACTGAAAGGGAACGTCTCGGTTACGTATGGTAACCCTCGTTCCCTGAAGGAGGGAACGGAGACGTACGTCCCGTCGCCACAGTTGCTGTACCATCACTACAGGGCCGAGCCACTCAGTTCGGCTCCTCAGTGAAAAACAGCGTGCATTCGCTTTCGCTTCCTTTTTATACCCGCGCCGTGGGGCGGAGCGCAAGATGCAAATCTTTCACACCAATTGTTCATTGGCCGGTTCTAAATAGCTCGAAGCTGATAGGAGCTCCCAGAAGTGATCCCAATTCGTCGGTACGTCCGACGTACGTCTCCGTTCCCTCCTTCAGGGAAAGAGGGTTACCATACGTAACCGAGACGTTTTCCCATTCTGCAATAGCCTTCCTGATAATGTTCAGGCTCAGCCTCACTCTCCCCTAGATTAAAGATGCATCTCTTTAGCGAAGCTTTCACATAATACATCTCATAACCTTGTACTTCAGTTATATCAGTGCATATGATTATCAACATAATCAGCAACATGTATTGTTAACAACATGTATTGTTTCAATGAGCTCATTGTTTCCGCCTTAAATCAATACATTGTTTGCTAACGGTGTGATTTGTATATGTACATTTCTGAAATCCATAACTCGGACACAATCACCTCTGATAACAAATCACTTAAAATTATAATGTAGACGCATACATTTTCTGTGAAGCTGCTTTGAAACGATATGTATTGTGAAAAGAGCTTTACAAATAAATGTGAATTGAATTGAATTATCAGGTTAATTGTGCATATTATTCCACAGACCATATTATTCCCAACTTACTTTGTACACTACTGTTCAAAAGTTTGGGGTCAGTAATTGTAAGTATCATAAGACCAATGCTGCATTTTTTAAATTATAAATACCATAATAAAAGTAACATTGTGAATTGATTGTTTTCCATTTTAATGTTTTATTTTATTTTTTTTTTTTTATTTTTTTTTTTGCAAAATAAATTTTTGAGCAGGCATTACTCCAGTATTCAGTTCATATTATTATCAAAGTTAAAAACAGTTGTGCTGCTTTTTTATTGAAGCCAGGAAACCTTTTTTTTTTTCATTATTCTTTGCTAAATGGAAAAAAAACATAAACATGCATTTTAAAAACAGAGATATTTTGTAGCATTGAAAATGTGTTTAATGTATTTTTTGATCAATTGAATGCATCCTTACTGAATTGCGATGCATATTATTAAAATAATAAATTATTCCTTCTCAATCTATGTATTTTATCATACTATATGCTATAACAGATATAATATCTTGTTCACTGACAATGATTATGGAAATAACATGGGTTGATATTCAATGACATATACTACATACTACTATAATGGTAAATGGGCTAAAGTGTTGCATGTTTGCAAGCCGTTTCTGTGCTTGACTACACAAAATTACTGCATTTTACACACTTGAGACAACAGTTTTCAATTATACATTTTGTGCAGCCTCAGAGATAACCATTCCGAAGCATGTGTTAATTTGAGGAAATGTAGAAATTCTGCACAGAGCAAAATGTTGCTTTTATTTTAATGATTCAAAGAGCATGAGAGATTAGAGGTCAAAAAAACAAAAGCAGTTAAAAAAAACAAAAAAAAACAGGAAGAGTCTTGCAGTCAGTGGACTAGCCTACTTTTCAAGCTTCACTAGACAAGCATCTATATATGATTTGATTTTGACAATCAATGGCCTTGTATTTCCAGTGAGTGCTTTATGGTAAGCTATGATTGTTGTTTAAGATGTGCTGTCTTCACTCATAAAAACAAATAAATGTTTTGTGTGCAGATGAGAAAATGACTTAGGCAGGTAATTCATTCACTTCTAGTAGGAGGTCAGCGTGAGTTTTCCCCTCCCATTGCTTCAATTCACAGCATCATTATTCACACTGTTATGATTGGCACTTCTGAGCAGTAAGGAGAGCTTTGTGGCTCCTCTGAAACTGTTTATCAACACCTATAGTTTTCAATTATGCTAAAGAGATCCCCACTTTCCTGAGCTGTAATTGAAACACATTTGGGATTGCTTGTTGGAACATATCTTTGCCACCAGCAGAGTTCACAATTGAAGCCAAGAGAGGAGTTAACAAGCAATCTGGACTGATTTTTTCAGTATTATTGAGCTTTTTGGACAAGAATAAAAGGTTCTTGCTGTGAGAGGACGTGTTATGATTTTTAAAACAAATTTAAATTAATGACTAAAATGTGCTCTATGAAGAAGTAAAAGAAGATATTAGAGCGTTTATGATTTGGACAGAACATAAGGAGATCCAGGCTATTGGATACATGAGTTTATTTTGCAAAACATTAAGCCAAATTTAACTAGGAACCAACATCCACTGCTAGAGAAAACACACACTTGTGTAAATGAACGTAATAACCAGAGAATGCACATTTTCTGAATCTGCTTTTGGTGTACAGTCTGCTTAAACATTGAGAGAGCTGACTTTAACCCTCAATGTTAAAATCTTGATATGATTTAATACTTGTGGTTTTCTAAAAAGCAGCAGTAAGAAGTCACTTTATGCGTCAGTTAATGAGCTTTTTCAGTCAGGTGCTGTGCACTCATTTCCCAAAGCAGATTTAAATAAGATGGGAACCTCCCTTGAGAATTAGGATAAGAATGACTTGAAATGGGCAGCACTGTGATTTCATCTAGGTCTCCACATAAAGTTAGTGAAGCATGAGCCCATTCACAGTAAAACTTGGTTGGTCTATATTTCATACTTCCTTATGCTGTTACAGCATTGAGATTGACTGACTGCTCTTAAATGGTCATTTGAACATTACACTAAATATCCTCTTGTACTACAACAGAATGACTATAAGCGGAGCTTAATGAAGAGTTATTGATTCCCTTATATGTGAGGTTCAAATTCTTTGTTGTGACATGAAAAGGTGTAACTTTTTCTCAAAGCGTTTTATTCCCTGCACATGAGTATTCACCTTACAGCACAGCCATTTAAAGAGGAAATCGGGTGTTGTAGTTTAAAGCAGAAAAAAAATCTCCTCTGCTATCTGTAGACATAGACAATCCTGATGATATATTACCCCTAGTGCAGTAGAGGACAAGTCACATTAAGAAGTGTCAGTGATGAGATCCAGTATCACAGCTGGCTCTGAAATTTGGTTAGGTTGCAGTAAACCTAAGCCTGAAGCGCTCTACAGTTACAGTGATCTTGTGGATTGTATTTCTTTTGTTCTGGTACTTTGCTGCAATGAGCAGTTTTCTGAGTTGGTCGCTACCTTGTGTCCGGTTGTGAAGATTATTTGGTCCTTCACTCTCTTGCTTTTTTTTTTTTTAAATGTAAGAACTCTTTTAGAGGTGCACCGATTTTTACCGATACCAATACCAATAAGTTGATAATTGGTTTCAAGTTTGCCAATAACCTCTGATGAATTTCTGCTATTCAGATCAAATACATGTATTAGTAGTGTTATACATTTTTTATGGCTTAACAAAGTGAGCATTAGATGACAATTAGGTAATTTACATGCAACAAATACGAGAAATGGAATATCAGCAAAAAACAGATAAATAATTAGATGTATACAATTAAACTGATTATCTTAACTTGTGTGTGTGTGATATAAATATGTATTGCAATACATTTTATAATATATTATATTAATATTGCAGATATATATCATGCATCTCTAACCTCTTTGACTATTTATTTTTTTAGTAGTTAAACTTGGCAGATCATCAATAACTTTGTCATCACAATAATTAGTATAAACCATCCGTGTATCTTTTATTCTTTTTTTCACATATAGAACAGATGCTCTTTTTTTTTCCAGGAAATGTGAAAGGATGCAGTGCATTGAAAAATAAGCATCGCTTGAAGGTGGGGGGAATATTCATTGTTAATTAGTTTACTACACAAATCTTCTTTTCAGTCACTGTCCTGGCTTTGAGAGAAAGCACACGCACCTGTTCCAATTTGTTTTGTTTTTCTTAGCCAGTTTCAATAATTGCCTTCCTGATTATTGCAATGCTCTGTTGCAGGATGAAGTTTCAAAACTTTGTTAGTGTGCTTCATAGATCTCATCATTATTGCATTGTTTGGAATTCACAGCTACACTTCCATAACCTGACTAAAAGACATATCCTCTTGTTGAAAGGTGTTAGAGATTTTCCAATAGTTTCTAAGCACTTTGCTGTGGTTTTCAAGTGATGCTGTTTCATTGATCCTTCCAAAGTAACCGCACTTGTGGGAAGATCGCCTAATGTTAGGTTCCTCTGGGCATTTGAGTTTCTCAGGTTTATCCTAACCATTTCAAACTTGATTATTTGACCAATAGTGGTCATTAATGTTTATTGACTCTGGTTTAAGAGCAAAATGTAGGTAAGAGACTGAATCTGAGACTGGCCTATGACTACACCAGCTTCCTGCTCTATTCAAAATGGTTAGACTTTAGAAGCAATGTGCAATTATGTAACCTTTCTAAAGGCTAAGGATATAACTGAAATATTTGACTGTAAGAGTTGGAGAAATATTGCTGACCTTCAGAAAAGCCAGAACGGAGTCTAAGGTCACTGTGAAATGATGCTTTCATTTAAAGACATTTCAGTGGGTAGGGGGTATGATTAAGCATTTGAAGACAGATGGGATCTATCTTTTGCCAATAAAACCTTCATCTCTTATCAGATGGGGAGAGAGGGGTGTTATAAAGAGCTTCTAAAATCAATCTATTTTTATAGTGACAGAGCATCATATGAGAATGAGAGAGAAAACAAGCTGAAACTAAACAAAAACAAAAAAAATTAAGAAACAATGCTGATTGATAATACTAATTGAAAATAGTGATAGTCAAAACACTAAAAAAAGAAAGTAAAAATTGTCCTGGTCACAAAACGGAAGTGAATAAAAACACTGACCCCTTATTTACACTGTACGCGTCTGCGGCGCGTTGTGGCTGCATGCGGTGAGGTTTTGTTCCGTCTTCTATGCGGTGCCAACTCACACCAGGAGCATTTCAGGAGCGAGGCGGCAGGGTTAGCGAGATCATGTGATTACACAGTCCTACGTTGTTTTTCTAAATTTTTTGGTGTTCTAACATTGTGTTCGTTTTGTCCAGTTTAATTCTTTTTTTTTGCTATCCCACATGAAAATATAATACAGTATTTGCTGTGTTAAACTAGTAAATTCCTTGTATACTGTATACATTATAGTATTTAAAACAATTTGTTAATGAATCCTAAAGTATACTGTTGTATTAATTACAGTGAACTGATAAACTAATAAATACTGTAGCAAGTATAGTTATGTGAAAAGTCTGCACGGGGTGTTTATTTTGAAATAAAAAGTTATTTTGAAGTTTTTTTTATTTTTATTTACTGTGTGGCTTCGGCATGGCGTCCGTCAAAAATAGGCGAGCCGCCTATCTTTAGTGAAGCAGGGCGGCTGATGTAAACACAAGCATTGACTAGACTCAGACGCGTGCAGAGTAAATAAGGGGTCAGGCCGGTTTCACACTGCATGCGTTTGCAGAGTGTAAGCAGCGCATATTTTTTCCGGCACCCATGTTAACAGATTAGAGCATTCACACTGCACACAGAGGCGCGGCATCGAGTCTATTTTTGCTGCTCTGCTCATGCCACTCTGCATATTAAAGCCACTCTGCATAGTTCTTGATCAAACTTGAACGGATTTACATGAAAAATAACACATTTCACCATGAAATCATGAAGCGATGCGTTCCGTTTGTTTCACAATCACCATTTGACAACCTACAGAGCCCGGCACGTCACCTATAGGAGAAAAAAACAACAATCTGTGCCGACGGTTTTGCAATCCGTTCCCTCAGTTTATAAACCGTGATCACAAATTCTTAAACTGTTCCCTCGGTTTAACTAATGGTGCCCACGGATTAATAAACCGTATCCACGAATTTCCAATCCTTGCACTCAGATTTTGCAAAACAGTACCCTCGGTTTTTAAATCCGTTCCCACAAATTCACAATCCGTGCGCGCGGGTTTGTAAAAACTTTACTCACGGATTCATTTTAGAAGAAGAACAGCAAACTCCCTGGTAGCCTACGTGTTAACGAATCTTATTGTTTTATTGTGTATTATTCATCAAATTATATTAACTGCAGTGATTCTCTATAAACGGTGACGGAAAACAACGATTTAATAAGAATTATGTGCGTCAAAATCTTGTTTAATGTAATAATCTTAGCACTTTATTATTATTGCCTAATAAACCTGGCATTGTGTATTATGACTGACTTTTAATTTCTTTGTTCCTCTTTTCTTCTTCTAAATGCATGTAGCCTAAATGCAACTATAGGCAAATAATAATTATAATAATAATAATAACAACAATTATTATTAATTGTATTTATTTTTTAAATGTATTTATTTATCAATAATTTTTAATTTATGACTATAAATGAGTGCACTTAAAACAGTATGTTTATCAAAACATAATTAATGAATGCTTAATTTTTTTTTTTTTTTTTGTTTTACAGCCTTGATATTTTTAAGCATACTTTCAACTTTTAATAATTTAGAGTGTGTGTGAGAGAGTGTTTTATATAGTGAAGAATTTTATATAGTTTTCCCAATAAAAATATATTATTTTATGTCATCCACTGTCGTTTTGTGTTTTCATTTTTGTAAGTATCGGTTCAGGTGTCGTTTAGGTACTGGTACCATTTTAAAAGTATTGGTTTGGCACCAGTATTGTAAAAAACCCAAACGATACCCAACCCTAGTTAAGAGTCATAATTTCAGCGACTGATGCTGATTTACATTTATGTGTTTGACAGACGCTTTAATCCAAAACATCTTTGCATTCAAAATATACATTTTATCAGTTAATACATTCCTGTGAATCATATGACTTTGGTGTTATGTCATGCTCTTCTGTTCTGTTCATATATCACATACACTGTAATATATATATATATACAACAGTTTATTAGAGTATGTTTTAGAAAGAAGAAAATACTATTAAAATACTAAATAGTTTTTCTACTTCAAAATGTCACATTTATTTCAATGGTATCATTTGGTATCAAAGGTATCACATTTAATTCAAGGGTGTCGACCAAACTCAATTTTTGGTTGGGACTACTGTAAATTTAACGTAGGCACTTTGACTCTAGAATTCAGTTGTCAATCTCTGTCAAAGCTGCATTGTGTATTTGTGAAATGTATTTAGCACACAAACAGGATGTACTGCAATGTTGTGTGAACGTAGTTCCGACTTTGCCACAGTAGTGATTCAAATTCATTGTTTGAAGACATATCATTTATATATTGTTCCTCTTGGCTTTTTTTGTCCCACTCCTTCCTCTTTTCTGTGCCATGTCATTAGCACCAGCTCTGGGGCGGTGAAGAGCACATTTATTTCTTCATATGGTGTAATGTGTCACCCCCTTTTCCCCCTCCTTTTTCAATTCACTGAAATTTAGATTTCCACATCAAGGGAGCTGTGGCAGTGATGGAATCAAAGGCTCGCCTGTGGCTTTGAACCCTCCTGATGAAGAGATGAAAAGGGCCAGGTTGCTGGAGCTCCTAGTGCTCACCACTCCAGTTCCTGTCTGGCCAGGTTTGCCTGGATGAAAGCCACCTCTCTCCCTATCACTTTCGCTATCTCCCTTTCTTTTTCTCTATGTCTGTTAGTCGCTATCTCAAACAGAAATGTCTTTCAAACAGAGTCGTACTCTCAATTGCTACATTCCATCTCTCTTGGCTCCCCTTTTGTCCTCTTGGACTCATGTCTTCCATGTTTGTTTTTGAACCGTTTTTCTTTGAGACATCACTCTCCCAAAGCTAAATATTTAGTTGCCATTACTCCAGTCTTCAGTGTCGCATGATCCATCAGAAATCATTATAATATGCTGATCTGGTGTTAAAGAATTGATTTATATATTTAAAAAAAATATATTAGGATGGTCTTTTTGGACTTTTGAAATCTTCTGCTCTCACCCACCCAGTCAATTCCTCTTCATGAGAAATGGAAACAAACCAAATTTTGCTGATTGATACATTTTGTCTTAATGACCATAACAGCATGTAATTAATAACTATACAAGACCAGCGGTAAGCGGCAAATTAGGTAAAGAAAAAAAAAAACAAGAACATAGAATGGTGTTGTTTGTAGAGCTCCTTCATGCATCAGTCTACCTTTTTTTTTTTCTCATTCAGAGCAGATATACTCAAATAACTTTGCCAATGAAATAGAAAGGGGAAAGCGACATGTGAGGGCCAAGTATGGTAACCCATACTCAGAATCTGACATCTACATTTAAATAGGGGTGTATCGGTATTCAAACCGAACCGGAAAACCGCGATACACCACCCACGGTACGAACCGCAATACTCTCATGTCGAAGCAATCGCACCCGCCCCCTCTGCCCAGCTCTCACTTCACCTTATGCCACAAAATTATTTTTCTCTTCCTTGACATTTGATTAAACAGTAATTAGTACACGTTTAACAGCTAATAAAAACGGTATTTTTTTACTAAATATTATTCTAATAAAATATTATTTACTAAATATACACAAATGTTTGTCTTCCAAGTGCATGTCACGTGACTTGGGTTATCGCTCAAGTTGCATGGTGGAAAGACAATTTATTTAGCCAGGTAGGCAAAATGCTACCTTGGAGTCCCAACAACATCGTCATTTTCATAGCTTGTTACTAGGGATGCACCGAATCCAGGGTTCGGGTTCGGATTCGGCCGAATATTGGGCTTTTTGACTGGGTTCGGTTTCTGCCGAACCTCAGAATTTATTTCCACCGAACCCGAACCCTAGGCTTGCACTATGCGCGCCCCGCTGGTCGAACGTAATGACGCCGCTGTTGAAAGTGAAAATGGAACTCATGAACAGAAAACGTGGCAGTAGCCTATACTTTAAGTCAAAAGAAGGCGATTCAAGTTGAGCTACGCGTTCAATTTGCGATTTGTCTCGTGATGACAAGGACCCTAAACAACAGCCGCTGTTAAAACATTTGCATATGAAACATCCGAGAGAATACGAGTTGTGCATGAAGGAATCTACAGACAGCCAAAATGTATTTTATTTTACCGTGCAAACAGCCTATAGATCTATAGATCAGATAAAATATAAATAAAATTAATAAAATATATAGGCCTACACTAAATATTTTTCACTTAAATAATTACCAAATTAAGATGACAAAACGAAAATACACTGAATCCGTTAGCTTTGAAGAACCGGAATTAGGTAAATAGGTAGATAATATACTATATATCTTTTCTTTACATAAATACTATTCTCTTAAAACCATCATTTCGTTATTTTTACTAACCCAAATAATGATTCATCCGCTAGGTTGCACGTGAGGGGGAAAAATAGGTTCCTTCCACTTAAGAGTTGAGCTCTTTTTATTTGAATATAGCCTATCTCTTTACATAAATACTATTTTCTACTTTTTAAAAAATAACTTCGTTATTTTACTAACCCAGTGTTTTGTATGTGAATGCTGTTTCACGTGAATATTACCACAGGAGTGAAGCACAAAGCTTTGTTTAGCCTAGAAAGGAAATAATGGTCAGAGAGCACTTTTTCATTCTGTTTTGCAATCTGGATATGGTCACTCGATTTTTCCGTGAATTTGAACAATAGGCCTAGTAGTCCATTTTATCCCAATGGACATGGACATCTCGTTTCTTTTCCCAACTCTTCACTCACGTCTCACCCATATGTCGCAGGGGATTATAAACGTTTCTTCCTAATTAAGTCTATTATAACTATTCACATCCTTTACTGTGTGAAAGTATAAAAAAACACTGTAAGACGAATACCTTTTTACTTCAAATTTTATTTAACACAGTTTGTTCTTGTTATTAAACTTGGTAATGCGCGTCAAGTTTGGTTTATTTGAATAGCGCATTTCACACACGCCGGTGATTTTAGTTTCGTTTTCTCTGGCAGTGAATAATCAAACAATGCCTTGTCTTGACCCTGTGAAAAATAAAACCCGCTCTTCAGACCTTTTACAACAAGTGTTGCTTTGCAACATCAGCAGAACATATGAAGACGAAGATATTCAAGAAGGTGTCTATTCAGTGTCCCATTTACAGAGCAATCCCTGCTAAGTTTTTAGTTTAACTAATACTATAGAAGAGGATTAGTGTGTCGCACACAACAGACTCGCAACGGGGGCGTGGCATCACGATGGTGGCACAACCCTAGCGCGCGCCTCCTGCTCTCCGTTGGGTTGTTCTTTGAAACGACAGAGGACGACTCGGGGTAATTTTTCTATAAACCATCATGAAATAGCGACAATGTTTACTTTAGTAAACTTGACCAAAACAGTTAATGGTCAATAGCATCCCTACACTGCTGTGGACGTTGTTAACTTCATTAATGTGTTTACTGTGATAATGGACTGCGGATGGGAGTAGGATTCGGTATTCGGTTTCGGATTCGGCCGAATCTTAACCAGTGGATTCGGTATTCGGCCGAACCCCAAAAATCTGGATTCGGTGCATCCCTACTTGTTACAAAATAAAGAAATCTCTCTCACCTCAGAAAAACGCTTTCCTGTCCTGTCCTCGTAGCGCACAAGTATTACACGCGCAAATGCGGTGGCGAGCTCTCTATATCACTTCATATTGTAATGTAAGTCCACTGGAGGCAAGTTGAAGTGATAAACCCAAGTGCAGTTTATTTTACAAAGGGAACAGATACAACACAAACGATGACTTGACCAGAACAGACTTGAAGCATGAACAGACACTCACCAACAGCCGGTTACAGGAACAATACAAGACAAAGACACAAGGCAAACATGAGGGCTTAAATACACATGAGGGCTTAAATACACAGAGACTAGTGACAAGACAAGACAAGACAAGGGACACCTGAGAACAATGAACCAATGACAGAACATGACAAGATCACATGAGGGCATGGGAATCACATGACAACCAGGAAACCTGACAGAGTGTGGGGCGGGGGGCACACTGGTCTGGGACATGACTCTGGAAATGGACAGGTGGCATGGTCACTGGACTTAGGACATGAACAGGCTGTGACCGGGCAGGCATGAAGTGAGTGATATCAGGCGTGGCAGGAATGACGTGAGCGATATCAGGCGTGGCAGGCATGACATGAATGACCCCAGACATGAGAGTGGGTGCAGGAAGGCACTCTGGTGTGGTAGATTCTATGGGATTGCTGGACTCCCCATCCGCAAAACCCACAGTAAATGAGGAGCCGCTCAATAGTAGTGCATGGTCGATGTACTCCTCCAGTGACCAGTGGATTTTTTCCCCCAGGAAGCATTGAACAAATGGGTTCCTTTAACCCAAAGCAAAAAATGTCCTTTAGGGCGACATCATTAAAATCCACCTGGCCACAAAGCTCACTAAATTCTGCCACAGTCTTCTGTAGATCGATTGCCTTGTTGGAGGCGCAAGAGATGAGCTTCTGGGTTCATGTTTGGAGGTCTTGTATTCTGTAACGCAAGTCCACTGGAGACAAGTTGAAGTGATGAACCCAAGTGCAGTTTTTTTCCAAAGTGAACAGATATAACACAAACAATGACTTGACCAGAACAGACTAGAACTAGGAACAGACTTGACTTGAACTATGAACAGACTTGAACTAGGAAAAGACTTGACTTGAAGCATGACAGGCACTCACGAGCAGCCGATTACAGGGAACAATACAAGACAAAGACACATGGCAAACATGAGGGCTTAAATACACAGAGACTAATGACAAGACAAGGGACACCTGAGAACAATGATCAAACAGTCAACCCCTAGGTGTGTTCGACATCGGCTGCGGCCGGATTCAACTGATCGGCGAGAGTAGCCGCGTGCAGGCGGGGAGGAGCTGCAAACAGAAACGTGAAGTCGGACACTTTCTGCTTCCCGTAGTGACGCTTGCGCTGTGTTTGCATACTTTATCAGCTGAAGTGAAATAAATGCAATATTTGGCAATGCACAGAGGTTTCAGAGACATTATTGTCATGTAATACTTTATGTACTGCTTATACAGCGTGTGTTTGTACAAGAATAAAGTTCAACATATAAGCCTACACTATCAATGGGGTTTACGTTTTTAATCAGTTTTATTTTGATAAACATGACAATATAACATTGCGACTACATGAAAGGAGGTTTTACTGTTATAAAAAAACTGATTTGTGCGCATTAGTGGAGCTGAAGGTTTTAGAATAAACACGAAACACACGTGATCGCTGTCATGCGGAGAATCCAGCCAATCGAGGAACAGCTGAGTCGTCATCAGAGTCCGTGTAGCCTCTTGCAGCTGCTCTGTAGAAACTGCACCGGCTGTATCAGCCGACTGCTCTTGAATCGCTCTCGCGGCACTTTGTTGACATACGTCACTGTCACGTGGCGTCGGCGCTGCCTTAAGTTGGACAAAATTTCTAACCGGCATGCACTGCTTCAAGTCAGCCTCCGATCGGTCTGCGCATCGCTGGGTGAAGTCGAACAAGCCTAATGACAGAACATGACAAGATCACATGAGGGCATGGGAATCACATGACAACCAGGAAACCTGACAGAACATGACAAACTGAGAAACATTACTGTAAACATGACATTGAACATGATAAACTAAAAACATGAAACAACACCAAAACACCCTGTTACACACACACACACACATATATATATTAGCCTATAGCGCAAGAGAAACTCTACGAGCATGCAAAGTTACGTTGTCAATTCGTAAGTCATGAAATAAAAGTAAAGTACCAATAAATCACGTAACTGGTTCGACGTGTGTTAGCTAGGTAGGCATGCAGGTATAATATTAATTTGGTTTATTAAGAGCAGTTTTCATGTTTCATTAACAGTTCATGATGTATTGTGTATTCACCATGGTAACTTGTTTCTATAACCTCAAAATGCCACTTTATTTTCACTTTGTTATTTTGTTTATTTTCAAATTACTGTGGTGGCTACTTTATTGTATTAACAAAAACTGCTATTTAATAGCTTTAACTTATAGGCCTATTTATTCATCAGTATTAGTCATATCCATACAATATATGTGTTTGTTAAGTAGGCTAAAGTAAGACATTTCTTGTATGTGTGTCATCAATTTTTATGAAATAAATGTCCTTGTTTTTCGTTTTTTAAAACATTATGGTAAATGGTAAAATTGTAAAATTAATAGATCTGTAGTAGTCTGAGGCATTTATTTCATTTTAGTTTACTCAGGTATGCTAACTGCTCTAAAGAAAACGTAAAGCCAATGTATAAAGTTAATAAAGGTAAAGTTAATAAGTTAAATTATTGTTGTTGTTATTATTAAGTTAAAAGTGAATCTAGTGTTATTATTGCTGGTGACCTGCCATGAACCCTGCCTCCACAGCAAACAGAACCAAACCGAGCCGAGGCTCCAAAACCGTGATATGAACCAAACCGTGGCATTGGTGTATTGTTATACCCCTACATTTAACCCATCCATGTTAGTGCCCACACATTAGGAGCAGAGTAGTGAACGCACACACACCCTTGGAGCAGTAGGCTGTAGCATCCGGGGAGCGATTAAGGGTTAGGTGCCTTGCTCAAGGGCACCTCAGTCATTTCCTGCCAGTACTGGAATCAAACCAGCAATTTTTTGCCAATCGGACTTGCTAAACATAAGGCAATGACTGTCCCCATGGAAGATTGCATTTATATATATATATATATATATATATATATATATATATATATATATATATATATATATATTAGGGCCGGGACTCGATTAAAAAAATGTATCTAATTTATTAGAGGCTTTGTAATTAATTAATCGGAATTAATCGCATTTTAATTACATATAAATATTTGACCTGAGAACAGTGAGAAGTAATTTTTTTCACATGGATTTTTAGTATACCATTGAATAATGACTGAATACATAAGCTTAATCAACAAAATATTGTTTATTTATTTCAGTCCAGCAGACCAGTGCAATGTTTGCCATTAAGTGTAGCAATAGCATATTTAGAAATACAGTACATTTCAGAAATTCAGGTAGCCTATAGATAGGTAGACCTTCTGTATACTATGTTTTTTTAAGTAAAACACAATACTTTCAAGTACATTCAGAACAACTTTACTCGGAGTCGGGCTAACGTCCACGCTAACTCCTATGTGTTTTGCGTTGAGGTGATATTTGAGGCTCGATGTGCTGTGGTGATACGCAAATTCCTTGTTGCATAGCTTGCACACAACCATGCTCTTGTCGACGCTTCCATCCTTTCGTTTTTTTTAAACGAAATTTCCCATCCACAGGGCCAAGCAAAGCGGTCTCGTCAGCTTCTTCGTTCATGTTCACTGTGGTTTGTTGTTGTCGGAAGTCAAGAACGCTAGTTGGTGCTCCAGTATAATCGGTCCATCGAAACTCATTAATTGAAAAACGTTACGTGGTGCAAAAATAAGTGTGGTTAAAATTATGCTATTTATTTTTTGCGTAATTAATCTTAATTAACGCGTTAAAGTCCCGTAATTAATTAATCTTAGTAAAACCTGCAAAAAACTCTGCTTTGGAATCACTGAAATTTTGTACTTTTTTTTTTACTTTTTAAAATATATTAAAATAGAAAACAGTTCATTTAAATTATACTAATATTACTCTTTACTGCATTTTTGATCAAATAAATGCAGCCTTGGTGAGACATTCAACTACATAAAAAATATTCAAAATTTTGACCGGTACACTCTAAAAAAATGTAAATTTGAGTCAAATATGAACAAACCCAACTGTTGGGTTAAAAAATGTAATTTAAAAAAAAAAATCAAATTTTTAACTGTACAGGCTAATTTCCCTGCTTTTCCACCATCTGGTGCTTATGTAATTTTAGACTAATATTACTAAATATTAGACTAAATTATATTAATTGTTTATCTGTTACAGTCATTAATTTAAACACGGATGCATCCCTCATCATATCAGTCCTTGGCAACACTTTTCTATATATCTGCAGGGTTTTAGTGGTTAATAGAAATCCTAATTAGTTTATTTAATATTTATAAATTATACAAATGTATAAATTGAAATATGTGGTGTTGGATTTTTAATGATGATTAAATGAGTCCATCCATCCATCCATCTTCCGCTTATCCGGGGCCGGGTCGCGGGGGCAACAGTCTAAGCAGAGTTCCCTCTCCCTAGCCACTTCCTCCAGCTCTTCCGGGGGAACTCCGAGGCGTTCCCAGGCCTGCCGGGAGACATAGTCCCTCCAGCGTGTCTTAGGTCTTCCCCAGGGCCTCCTCCCAGTGGGACGTGCCTGGAACACCTCCCTGGGAAGGCGTCCAGGAGGCATCCGAAATAGATGCCCGAGCCACCTCTGCTGGCTCCTCTCGATGTGGAGGAGCAACGGCTCTACTCTGAGCTCCTCCCGAGTGACCGAGCTTCTCACCCTATCTCTAAGGGAGCGCCCAGCCACCCTACGGAGAAAGCTAATTTCGGCCGCCTGTATCCGGGATCTTGTCCTTTCGGTCATGACCCACAGCTCATGACCATAGGTGAGAGTAGGAACGTAGATTGACCGGTAAATCGAGAGCTTTGCCTTACAGCTCAGCTCCTTCTTTACCACGACAGACCAGTACATCAACTGCATTACTGCAGAAGCTGCACCGATCCGTCTGCCAATCTCCCGTTCCATCCTTCCCTCACTCGTGAACAAGACCCCAAGATACCTGAACTCCTCCACTTGAGGCAGGAACTCTCCACCAACCTGAAGTGGGCAATCCACCCTTTTCCGACTGAGAACCATGGCCTCGGACTTGGAGGTGCTGATTCTCATCCCAGCCGCTTCACACTCGGCTGCAAACCGCCCCAGTGCACGCTGAAGGTCCTGGTCTGAGGAGGCCAACAAGACAACATAATACGCAAAAAGCAGCGACGAAATCGTATGGTCCCCAAACCGGACCTAGAAATTCTGTCCATAAAAATTATGAACAGAACCGGTGACAAAGGGCAGCCCTGCCGGAGTCCAACATGCACCGGGAACAGGTCTGACTTACTGACGGCAATGTGAACCAAGCTCTTGCTCCGGTCGTACAGGGGCCGAACAGCCCTAAGCAGGGGGCCGCCAACCCCATAGAGATGGTCCAGTGTTCCACGACCGGGACGAAAACCACACTGTTCCTCCTGAATCCGAGGTTCCACTATCGGCCGAATTCTCCTCTCCAGTACCCTGGCATAGACTTTACTGGGGAGACTGAGAAGTGTGATCCCCCTATAGTTGGAACACACTCTCTGGTCCCCCTTCTTGAAAAGAGGGACCACCACCCCGGTCTGCCAGTCCAGAGGTACTGTCCCCAACCGCCATGCAATGTTGTAGAGGCGTGTCAGCCAAGACAGCCCCACAACATCCAGAGACTTGAGGCACTCAGGGCAGATCTCATCCACCCCTGGTGCCTTGCCACCAAGGAGCTTTTTAACTACCTCAATGACTTCAGCCCGGGTGATGGACGAGTCCTCCTCCGAGTCCCCAGCCACTGCTTCCTCAACGGAAGACATGTCGGTGAGGAGATCCTTGAAGTATTCCTTCCCCCGCCCGACGATATCCCTAGTTGAGGTCAACAGGTGCCCATCTCCACTGTAAACAGTGTTGGTAGGGTACTGCTTCCCCCTCCTGAGGCGTCGAACGGTTTGCCAGAATCTCTTCGAGGCCAACCAATAGAGACCTATCCCCGACTCGAAGGCGCAGGGAAAGGACCCCCTCGTTCACTGGGGTGAACTCCAACACATGGCGGCTGAGCTGGGGGGCTATAAGCAAACCCACTCCAGCTCTTCGCCTCTCACCATGGGCAACTCCAGAGTGGTAGTGAGTCCAGCCTCTCTCAAGAAGTGTGGTTCCAGAGCCCAAGTGGTGCGTGGAGGTGAGCCCAACTATCTCTAGTCGGTACCTCTCGACCTCCCGCACAAGCTCAGGCTCCTTCCCCGCCAACGAGGTGACATTCCACGTCCCTAAAGCCAGATTCCGTGTCCAGAGATCGGGTCGTCAAGGGCCTCGCCTTCGACTGTCACCCGATCCACTATGCACCGGCCCCTTACGCTCCATCCTGCAGGTGGTAAGCCCACAGGAGGGTCGCCCCACGTCACTCCTTCGGGCTGAGCCCGGCCGGACCCCATGGGGGGAGGCCCGACCACCAGGCGCTCGCATACGAGCCCCAACCCCGGGCCTGGCTCCAGAGTGGGGCCCCGGCTGCACCATGCCGGGGGACGTCTCGGGCCTTGCTGTAGTTGTAATCATAAAGGGTTTGTGAACTGTTCTTAGTCTGGCCCATCACCAAGGACCTGTTTGCCTTGGGAGACCCTACCAGGGGCATATAGCCCCAGACAACATAGCGCCCAAGATCATTCAGGTACTAAAACCTCTCCACCACGATAAGGTGACAGTTCAAGGAGAGGATTAAATGAGTCAGTACACTAAATCATGTTGGTTAACCCTCTAGGCGCCACGGTCGAGTTTACTCGACAAGATGCGGCACTGAATAAAACGGCCGATTTTGTCAAATAGGGTGTCAAATTTTGTTTCCTCCACTCTACTAGATGGCAGACATGTCATACTTCATCCCCGACTCAAAAAAACATCATGCTTCTATTCAAAATCTTCGAGCAAGAGCGCATTGAATCAGTGCGAACAAACGCGAAGCTAGTGTGCGAGTGAGCCATTTTATCAGAGCAATATTGTTAATGTCAGCAAGTATTTGCATTAGATTATTATTTTCTAATGGCATCAATAAAGCTTACCCGCAATGAAGTGTTGGTCTTCTATTCGCGGACCCTGATTCTGAAGGGGAATATCTGCAGTGATTCTGAAAGTGAAACTATCGTCCTACACCAAGCACAAACGGTGAATCCTTTGCCCAATATAGATGGTCCTTTGCCCAGTGTCAGTGGTGGGAACACAGTGGTGTTTCGCGGGGTTGGAGTGTTCATTGCGAAGTTAGTAGGTGTGTTACGCCGGCTTCACACCGCACGCGTTTTTGCGTTGGCAGGGCAGGAGTGCGTATGGAGAGCCGGAGCCGCGCGCGGCCGTGTTGCATTCACACTGGCAGCGTTTGTCTCACGCAGTTGAACCACGGCTCATGTATTGCAAATACAGTTAGTGGGCAACGTGGAGGCAGGGTGGGGAGTCACAATGTCAGTAGTCCGAACTGTACACACTCTGCGGGCGCGCGCGTGCGTCTGTCTCTCGTCTTGTCTCGTCATCTCACTCATGATCTCTGCTTTACCGTGGCGAGTGATCTTTTGTATCATACTTTTGAACTAAACAGGTCTTTGTGTTTGTGTGTCATATGAATAATCTATATGTGCCCCATACATGGAATCAGAGTGCCTGATGTATGCAGTAAATGGAAAGTCTCTACAGCAAAAGGCCAACCGTTACATGCATTCGGTTTGTTTCTTCCATTTATTAGTAACGATTTACACAGTTTGTTTACTATTTACTATTTACCTGAGCTTTCAGTATTGTGCAATATAGCATACAGAAGGTGAGGGATATTTTTGGGGGAAAGAAGTGCTGCATTTATCATTTTAACATGTGACTTTTCATGAAAATTCTTTTTTAAGGTGACCACCACCATATGACGTCATAATATGCAAATTAGATGGGACAATGTAATCCCTACATAAACTTTGGGTCATCCTTAATATTTCTCTAATTTACAGAAAGTCTCTATCTTTTATCACTTTTAAGATATAGCCTTTTCAAATTAAGATGTCAAAATCGAACGTTTTAGGAAAAAACCTCTGGCGCCTAAAGGGTTAATTCATTTTGAATTACTTTTTGAATTACTTCAATAACTTTGATTTATTTCTATTACATTATTTTAAAAATCAACCTGTATATGCATATTTGAATGCAGGATGAACCTTGATAGAGTAGAGGGTGCCCTTCACTGTCCATTTGTACTGAAAGTTTCATAAAAAGCTTTGGCTGAATGGCAACTTTATTAATTTGTTCAGATTGATATTTGGTTGTTGTTTAGAGATGGGAGCTCTTTTATTAAGGTAGTATATCCATACAGATAGTCTGCCTCCTGTGTGCTCAAAGCATCTTTCAGGTTTGAGATCAGATTTCCTCCTGTTCCATATTAGCTTCAATGATAAGGGGGAACAAAAACTGATCCCCAGCTAGACTGTTACTGGGATATTTCTTAGAAAATTAGCTCCTGGCCTCAATCAGTGCCAAGTTAACTAGCACTTTTATCAGACTAAAAAACAGCTTTAGGATCATATGCTTGAGTATTGATTTTTCCTACAAAGCTTTAATTTGCAATGGATTTCTGTGACACAATCGCAGGAAAAAGCTATTACAGATATTGTACATACAAGCATAATAGCCACCAATCAATATCAGAAGAAAACATCTAATTAATATAACATAATTGATGCTAAAAGTACAATACTAAATGTCTATTTAAGAATTGTTCACTAGTTATAGATCTGCTCATTTTAATTGCACTTTCAAACAGTGTGTAAGTTGCACTTTTATTTATCCTTGCACTATTAGCTCAGCAGGCGTTTTTTTCTCTTTCCTTCTGTCTTTCCTTACCCTTTCTCCATGACATCCCTTAGAAGCTTGTATACTTCTCTGATGGACAGTGGGAAAGAACAGAAGCGAGGGCCAGGCTGACCCACGGCCGATGCCTTGCAGGAAGGAACATTGGAAAGAATACCAAAATACTAATCCTCCACTGCTTCAGGAGGTCGGGTCACGCTCGGTAGTGGGCAAAGCTCAAATTCAGACCCAGGAGCATTTCCCAGTCTGCCATTCGAAGGTTCACAAGGTTTGTGAATGCTTGCATGTGTGTGTGGGCAGGCTCTGTAATGGGTGAACAAGGTGGCACGCTATCTGCTTAAATAGTGTGTGGCGGATCCATAACGAGAGCCAAGGAGACAATCGGTGCTCAGTTACAGCGTTACGGGTCACTGTAAAAATCTCCAGAGAAAGTATTAATTCAATCTCTCACATAACAAACAAGCAACGAAAATAGCATGTCTACCGAAGGTTAGAATTAAGCGCAAAAGAACTAAAAGCAAGCTTACAATCTTCATGCTGCAAGCTGTACTTATTCTTACTTTTGGTATACCAGCTCAGTACCTGTAAGCACACAAGAGACTGTTACATGTTAGATTCTAGTCATTATTTTTGGCCAAGGTCAGTGTTCTTGTCAGTGCGCCTGGCAAAATGATAAACAAATGCATGGTGTTTCAATGACCCCTTTAACACGTCTCAAAAGCCTCATGTGGCTCTGAAAGGTCGAAATAAGTTTAGGTGCATAAAATCATGGAGCGGGTTCAAGTCCAATGTAGTCTTTTTGAAATAAGGCCATGGATAGCTTAGAAAACAGTGTGCTTTTCATCTTTCGGTCACAACACAAAAGTGTCTCGGCCTGCAGTGAAGAATGCAGATCAGTGCCACAGGAAGTAGATAAATAAATAATTCAACAGAAGCAAGCCAATCTTAAATCAAGCCTGCATCGCTCACCTGTTCAGTCTCACATTGTATTTCTGTTTCGTTGCTTCTGCTCTACTCTATAGCCTTCACTCACACCTGAGTATGAAAAACCTTGTTGTTTGTCATTCTGACAGATTCCTCTTATGCGACGTGAGATACACCAGACAAAGAGAGATTGGCTGTTGGAGGATACTGAAGAATGGAAAGGCAAGGGAGTGCCCGAGTGCCCAGGAGGGATCACTCACAGTGGGATTAGACATTCAGACACAGCTGGGTACCGCTGTCTGGATGGGTCTCTTTCATCAAATAGATGGCTCTCTATTGTGAGTGTTGCACTAGTGGGAATTTGCTCTTAAGTATGGAGTGAGAAAGGTCCAAGGGACTGAGAGGACACATGCATTGAATGGCAAAGAGCCAAGGGAAGCGAAAAAAAGAGACAGTGGTTACTTCGGAGGGCATTACTTTAAAAATACATAAACTGGGAATAGGAGAGTGCCTTAAACAATAGATTATTTTGTGCCTGGAGCAGCTCATCTTAAATTCCATTGGAGCAATAGAACTGTTTATTTTTTAACGATTATTGAATTACATTGCATTACATTATATTACACTATATATTTAGGGCTTGCATTATATCTAGGGCAAATTTATCACACGTTTCTGCAATCACATTTAATCACATCAGATTAAAATTTGTAACCATAAATATATTTTCACACTGAATCTCCAAATTAATGTGGAAACAACATTTTGAATATCTTATTTTTGAAATTTTTGCTTAATTGCATCTTTTTACAAAGTAGCATGAATGATACCAATACTGATACTGATGCCTCTATTATTATTATTATTATTTTTCTTCTTGTGGGGATACAAATAATTATAGCCATTCAAAATTATATTATATATAGTCTTTAACTAATTAGGCGAGCCAATATTAATGAAAAACCTCATTATTATAAATTTTATATTTATCTATGCCTTTTATAGTGTGTTTGGTGATGTTTCTGTCTTTTTTGCCAATAGCCCACTTTAAAATGTATTTTGTGCTATTATTTTCACAATACATAAGTATTTAAATTACTTGTTAAAAATGTGGTATATTAAGGATTGATCCTCTTGATACAATGTCAGTATCGTCAATATTCATACTTATTTTAGCATGCCTACTTTAGGAATTTACAAATATTATCTCAGAATGAACACGTTATATTTCACAACATTATGTTATATTATAAATAGCTTTGTTAAGTTGAATTGCTGGTAGTTATTAAGACACAGCAAATGCTTGCAAAAGTGACTTTATTAAAAAAAAGTGAGTTTATTAAAAAGTGACTCTGAGCTACACATTCAGAGACATTTAAGATCACATTCGTATTCACTTCGCTGTTGTTTGTGTTGGAGAAATAGACAGAAGACATCCAGCAAAAGAGAAGATTGGCACCAGTTATTATGTTCTTTGTGGCCTTCAATCAAAACATTCAGTGTCCATTCAGATCATTTTTGTAACTAACTATAACATCTATTCATCCATACCTGTCCATATGGCCAGGCATGTTTCAGAAGAGCAGTCTCAAAAGATGTTTTCAACAAACTAACTCGCATATGAAACACAAGACTAAATTACAGGTTCCAGGTTCTTTATCTCAAGGTTTCAGGAAAGCATTTTAAAAGTGACATATTATGTGAGAGTTTACTGTCACTAGATTGTATGATTTCTTCCTGGTTTTGCAAGACGTGCTCTGGTGAAGAATAGGTTGAAGAATGGAAGTGGCACTGATAGTTTTTTTTTTCTGAGAATAAAGCAATGACAGGAAGTAGTTAATTGCATTTGATTCTCATTTTGCTTTGAAAAGCATCATCCAATGGATTGTCATCTCATATGCCATATAGTCTTTCTGAAATACTTTAAAAACACCAGATTTTCTGAGAACAGAAAATGGCCGTATTGCTTGCGGTTTTGGGAAACAACAGTATTTATTATTTCCGCAGAGAGTATATGGATTTTTATCTTCATATGAGTCACCTGTCACACCAAAGCAAAAAGTAATCTCTGTGAGCCCATTACTGAGAAACATGTGTACTGACAACACCGGAAAAGCACATAAGCTCAGTCAGACATCACACAAGTATCTATGAATGTTGATGTGGACTGTTGTTCTACCAGTGAAATTTTGCCAAGGGATCATGTGGTGCAAGTTAAACCTTCCTGTGTTTGACCTCCTCCATGCCTTTTATTGTTCATGGATTTTGTTTACTTGTTTTATTTTTTACTTTTTCTAAGGATGCACAATATATTGCTATGATATTGATTATTGGACAATATTAGCTAGATTGCTTTATTTGTTTGCTGTTAGTTAGTTAGATATTTCATTTTTCATTTTCATTTCCCCAATTTTAAGGTTTCATATTTATTTTGCCCTCATCTAATAATGCCCTTTTTGAGTTGAAAATAATAATCAAAGATATTTGAAAATGAACAAAGCAACCCCCTCTTTCTTACCACAAGGGCCATTTATAATTTCTAAAGACAGAGGAGTTGATAGTCCCCATGCCCTGTAAACCAAAATGTGTGCACCGTTAGTACATTTGGGGAAGTTGTAATTATCTGATTGGTCAGTTTGAATGTCTCACATTTGGGTTTAGTCACATGGTCAAGGAAGGGATAAAATAAGATTGTAAGAAGATTGTAATCAAGAGGGCTCTGCCCTCTGCGAAGATGACTTTACAAGGCAAGGATTATACAATATTGATTAGCACAGAGTCAATTAAATGTTTCAATTGTGGCAGATATGGACATATAAACCAGGCATGTCCATTGACTATTGAGGCTGAGAGTGTAGTTGAGAATGAAGCTGAACCTGTTAATGTACAGCACGTAGTAACAACAGCACCAGAAAACCTAGTTTAGTGAGAACAGCAATGGGAAAAATGATGAACAAATTGTAACGTTGACTCTGTCTGATGATAGAAAACATCACATTGAACTATAATCAGCAAGAATGTGAGAAAATTCAGTGGATGCAGATACTCATTTGAATGCTGGAGTAAATGATTCTGCAATAGTTGCTGCTGGAAAAAAAAAAAATAATCGAACGATTCTGGTTAGGGGGGTACAAATGTTGGTTGACAATTTGTCACAAAATATTATAGACCCACTGTTAGAACAAGGTGAATCTCAGTTGATTGATTATGATTCAGATAGTGCTATATTGGATGAAACAGATGTGACGGAAATCAATTCTCAAAGAAATTCTGAAGAGAAGACATCCAGTTTTAAACTGAAGTCTCATTATTCTGTTCACCCAATTCATAATTTGCTTAATGCTACGTTTAATCAACAAAGACCCAAATTAGAGACCTACTTTTCCTGACTTACAACTTTTTGTTGAATTTGTTGTAATGACAAAAGCTACACTTGAGGAACTTGACCAGCCCAAACATTACAGACTTGAGAAACACATGAGGGCTGTTAAGAAAAGATTGAAAATCTGTCATAAGAAACATTAATATAGTTATGACTGAACATGCGTTTATCTTTTGTGTTTTTCTTTTCCCCTCTGCTCCATTTTTATTTACCTGCTTCATCTGCTTGCATTAATTTGGAAAATTGTACATCGTTATTGCTGGGTGAATGTCATTTTTTTGAACCTCCTAAATTGGCAAACCAGTGTAGGTGGGGCAGGGATGGTTTCAAAATGCTTGGAAGTTTTCAATATGAAAAGAAGAACTGGGAGGGACTAGTTGATCGTGTAAATGGTAGACTTCAGAGGTGGAGATAGCTACTTTCACAACTCTCTTTTAGAGGAAGATACTTAGTTATCAATAACTTAACAGCCTCAATGTTATGGCACAAGTTTATTGTTTTAGACTAT
Organism: Romanogobio albipinnatus; assembly: GCA_023566225.1. Lineage (NCBI taxonomy): Eukaryota > Metazoa > Chordata > Actinopteri > Cypriniformes > Gobionidae > Romanogobio > Romanogobio albipinnatus. The sequence goes on along the minus strand of CM042246.1, from coordinate 21,082,789 downwards.
CTAAAAGACTTGCTTAAAAGTGTTCAAAAAGCATTGGATATTTTTTTTTTTCTGGAATGGCTGTCATTGGCTTCCCCAAGGGATCAAGGGAGGCCATGGGCTAGAGTCAAAGATCTTGGCAATGAGGATGCAAACATTGCAGAACTTATTGTATAGCTCAAATGAGAGGAATGTGTATGGGAAGTCCATACTTAAAGATATTGGGGGAATAGGTATTGATAAACAATTATTTCTAATGTAGAAATCATTTGTTAAAAAGGTTTCTGATCCGTCTTTTAGTTTGTATACATCAGTGCTTAAATCCTGAATTGTTTGAAGTATCAAGAACGTAATGATGAGCATAATGGTGTGGAAGAACCTCTTTTTTATCCTCTTATTGAGCTTGCATCAAATGTATCACATTCTTTGAATAATAGATTCTTAAATGCTGGTGTCACTAAAATGTATTGATTTGATCAAATTAAATGGAGGTCAATGGAGAACTATTCAGTCACTTGTTGATCATATTGGCTTGAATTATGTTAGAATTATAGAAGGGTTTGTCAGGGGTCTTAAATCATCATTTCCTTTATCTATTGATCATTTTGTAAATCATGTTTTAAAGAATGGTGTTGTACTACTTATTTTGAACTCCATAAGGAGGTCATTCACTACTCACCTCATCATTCATTTTTTAAAAAGTTAGACATCAAACTTCTTAGTATTCCTCAATCAATTAATTATACACAATATAACAAGAAAAAATCATAAAATGTATAAATAAATTAAAAAAATGGAAATACAATCCCCATTTTCTTTTTTTTTGTGTAAAAATTGCATTGGGTCGCTAACGACCCGAGCTTTGTAAAAGTGTAATTATATTTTTTCTGCACAACAATAATTCGATCTTTGATTACTGATAAAGTCCAATTCAGCTTTATTCCACAATCTGTCAATGTCTGATACACAATGATGGTGATGTGTATCAGGGTGACTCATAGTTACCGCAGGCAGAAAACAAAAGAATAGGAAGCATGCAATCGCATATTAGTGTCACTTGATGGTGGATCTGATGAAGAAGCTGTCAGCGATCAAAATATTGATTTTGAAGAATTTTGAGAATGTCCAATGTACTGGGAAATGATCTCTGACGAGGCCAGTGATGATGGTATACAACATCTGCTCGAACTGAACTCTTCCAACCTCCAAAAGGTAACAAAATATGCTTTATTTTATTCTTCTGTAATTGTTACTCTATACCAGGAGATTTTTATATTATTGTGACAGGTAGAGATCCATCCGTGTTAGATATGGATCTGGGTCGCTAAATATCCGAAAATGTAATAATGATTGAAACATTCATGCATAATAATTTAATAACACTGTTAAATGTAATCTTCAGCAAATCTCAAAATGAATATCCATTTTCATTCTGTACATGTTCATATTGTGATGCCTAAGTTTACTCTTTGGCATTTCAATTGATTCAAACATTTTATTTTTAATTTATTCAAACAAAGTGGTATAGAATTTTTAATATCATTCATCAATCTGTCATTGGCCATAACCTAATTATTGGCTTATTGGTAATGGCAAGAGTTATAATATTAGCATGTATCTACTTTGTTGTTTGATAGTTTATCAGAATTCACACTTCAAGAAACACTAAAAGTGTTCATCGGTTCCCATAAGAAAAAAATAAAAATAAAAACAAAGGTTCACACTTTGACACCTGCTTTCATTTTCAATTTAATTCCTAGTAAATTCACACATAAAAAAAATTACATATTGCATATTGATAATCTCGTATCACAACTGCTGCTCATCTGTGTGTGTGTGTGTGTGTGTGTGTGTGTGTGTGTGTGTGTGTGTGTGTGTGTGTGTGTGTGTGTGTGTGTGTGTGTGTGTGTGTGTGTGTGTGTGTGTGTGTGTGTGTGTGTGTGTGTGTGTGTGTGTGTGTGTGTGTGTGTGTGTGTGTGTGTGTGTGTGTGTGTGTGTGTGTGTGTGTGTGTGTGTGTGTGTGTGTGTGTGTGTGGATAAGGGTGAGGCCAGCCAGCACACATGGGATTTACAGGCTGAGAGATCAGCCAAAAGAGAATTTGAAAGGCAGAGAGCAGTGAGCCATCGATTTTTTCTCTCTCTCTCTCTCTCTCTCTCTCTCTCTCTCTCTCTCTCTCTCTCTCTCTCTCTCTCTCTCTCTCTCTCTCTCTCTCTCTCTCTCTCTCTCACACACACACACACACACCATCACTAACAACCAGCACCACTGTGTTTCACCTCTGCTGCCATAGCAACAACTCCGTTGACTCGTGTTGCTCATAGGAGAGAACTGGCCAGAGGAAAGAGGGGAAAGCTTTACATTCAAACTGATTTTAAAGCACACTCATTCACTCGGTCACTCACTCACTCACTATTGCTCTCCAGGCTTTTGTGTGGTTTCATGCAGCTTTGCTGATGCACGATTCAAACACCAACATATTAAACCCACATGATCCACAGCTCTTCATATCTGTATTTACTGTATATACTTCCTTTCAATACTCTTTGCCTTTCTAGATGATTTAGTGACTCTCGCACTAAACAATTCACAAAATTATATAAAATGTACAAAAAAAGTACAATGTTATTTTAATTATGGCCAATAAGTCAATACATATGTTATGGTTGAGATTTTGTAGTATGGAATTTTAATTACATATAAAACTAATAGTTTTACATGCAACAGGTGCACGTAGGCATCACATAATTATAATTTAAAGTATGAAAAATGAATTTTCATTTAACAATGTAATCAAATCATTAGTGTTTTTAAAGATAAAGTGAGTGTTAATTGAGCCAATAATTATTCATTTAGAAAAACAAACAGTCAGACCAGAAAAAAATAATTTGAGCAGATTATTGATAACCAATAAATTATTATAAACACTTTTAAATCTAAAAAAAATATGTACCAGTAAAAAAAAAAAAAAAAACTAAAATTAATAATGTTGTATGGCAAAAGTGATTTTAAGCAACACAACGTTATAACGTGCGAAAATGGATATAACAGGTGTTCAATTTTGTCAAAATCAATTTTGATATTTGCTAAATATTACATTTATTAATAAACTTTAAATGAGTATTACATACATTTGGGAAATTAGCATGTACAATTAAATTTAAAAAACTTGCCTGATAGCTGATGGTACTAATATATTGTCAACAATATCTCAACAATAAACACAGATATTTGCATAAAAAGGCATCAAGATACATCAGCCCACACGTTTCATATATCCCAGCTTGGTCACACATTGTGTATCAGCTACTGTATACAGCAGAACAGATGTATTGCTTCTTGCACTGCATGGTGACCAGCATTGGGTTTTACTGTGCGCAGCATGGTTTTGGTTTTATGCTGGAAGATGAAGTGCTTGTTTGGTTTTTATTTCAGACAAGATAAGTCTGTGTGATCCATCTTTGCTGGAGGTTGGACTCAGAGTGTGTTTGGTCCCTACTGTGGGGAAGAGCGTGTGTAATAACCTCTTAAAGCCCCATACACTCCCCCACATACTTTGTGTAGAGGTTGATGGATACTAGCATTAAATCCATGCAGCGACTCCATGCCGTTCTCTCTCTCTCTCACTCTCTCTCTCTCCCACACACATGCACTGCACACATTTCCCGTTCTCATTCATCTACATTCTGTGCACTCTCTATCTTGAGCCTGCTGCTTTCGCCAATGTCATCAGTCACATTACAGTGGAACAGAATGCTGGGAAAAAAAGATATATCAAATATTTTTACTGTAATACCACCACGGCACCGGAACAAGCTTTTTGCCTAATCTAATGTGGCCATGCAGGGAGTAAGCAAATGAGCCATGCTTCATTACACAACACTTATCTGTTCACAAAGTGTGTATGTGAATGTTTGTGCTATAATTTAATCACATATGGGCACCTTTAAACTGTTAGTTTACCCAAAAATGAAAATGTTGTTACCGTTTTTTTACCGTTTGCTCACCCTCATGTCGATTTAAACCTTTATGACTTAATTTCTTCTGTGGGAAAGAAGATATTTTTGCTATAAACTTTGCTATAAATGTACTCATATTTAAATTAACCATTTGATACAATGCATTTATGTGTACATACAATACATGTTTTTACATTGTACTTATATTTTTTAAAACACCTGCAGTACCTAACCATATCACCAAACCTGTCCCTATAACCTTACCTGTCCCACAGTAGTAAGTAGTAGTAGCAAAATTGTTTCGCAATATAAACACAATAAGTACATTGTACTTTTTTTAATTTAAGTACATAAGTTAAAGACACCTAATATAAAGTGTGACCAATTTTGTTTATTATTATTATTTTTTATTTTACTTTTTTTGTCAATGCAATGAAAGTCAGTGGGTTCCAATCTTGTTTGGTCCCGATGTTCTTTAAAATTGTGTTCCTCAGAAGAAAGAAAGTCACACAGATTTAGAATGACTTGAGGTCATAGACTGTAAAAAATATGGACGTAGTGTCCGTGACGTCACCCATAGGGTTCTGAAGAGCAGTTATGAAGCCTCAAAGTCGGCCGTTGCCATCTTGTCAGCGCTTCACTCGTGGATAACAGAAAATGGGCAAAGAGGTGGGACGTGGCTGGACTGAGGTGATGATGACAATCAGACAGCAGACACACATCAATCCACCTATCACTCAAAGTGGCCACACCCTTAATTATGCATAACTTTAAGGCTTTATATAATGTAAAAGAATGAGTTATAAAAAATATTTTTTTCTGCTGTAAAGTTGGGAATTTTAACATAGAGCTCAAAGACATTCTGCTCCCTTTTGAAGCCTGTCCCTAGTGGCCAGCCGATGAATTGCAGTTTAAGTCACTTCCGTATTGGCTTCAAGAAAAACTGGGGGAGGTTGCCGCTTTCTTGAGGTTGAGTTAATGATGACATCATTTTCATTTTTGGGTGAACTATCCCTTTAAGGAATCTTTGATGAGGCGGATGTTAGCATACAAACTAAATGACAATTGTTCAGGAAATGATGCAGTTTACATTAAACAAAATCAGAACAGAAAAAGTCATTTGAGCAGATTTATTACAATACAATACATGTTCAATGTATCACCCCAATGCACAGTACATGCACGCTGCATGAAGTAAATGTAGTATTCATAGATGTTTTTTGCAATGTTTGCTTGGGTATGATGAATGGTGGCAATGCATGGTGTTTTCAGTGTTTTCAGGGTGGTGTTCAGTGTGAAGAGTTACCTTTGTATCCAGTTCTCTCATTCCTCTCGAGTTCTGCAACACTTGCAGCCGCTGGTGTGTGTCTATCACTTCTCTGCACACCTGCAAAGCATCTAGCCCAGCTGGGCCACTGGCCATTTCCAACAAGAGCAGGGGGCCATCTGGGAATGACATGCAGAGACTCATACACTACACATGCCATGCTAACATACACTCACGCAAACATGCATGAAGACAGACAAATACACTGGCCTCAAAAAGTACTTAAAATGTTTCTTTGCATCATATAACAAACTATTTTTCAGCACACACAAGAAAATACTTTCCCCAAAAAAATTAGTTAGCTATCAACTTATTTAAATGAAAAAAAAAAGAAGTAATATATGACATTCCATTCTTATTCTGTAGGGTTTAATACGGAGTTGGCCCACCTTCTGCGCACTGTGAGCCTCAGCATGCACTGACCCCACTCTGTGATTTTACACTTTACACTTGCCAGAGCGTAAACATGCCAACCACTGGGAGAGAAGTGCCTATTGACCACTTTTATGCAAATAAGACACATTGAATGGTAGTATATGTCAGCCTTGGTTTCTCCATGTTTACTGGTGATCAGGAATGAGATCATGCAGTAAGGATTGCACAGACACATTTGTGCAAAACTCTTAGGCGGCAACATCAGGGGAGGAATTACTGTGCATGAACGGATGAAAGATGTTTTACACACACTGTATGGAGTGTGATTTCACTATGGGCCTCAATCTGGATGGATCACAACAGAAAATTGCATTTTCAGTTTGCTTGTGTGTGTTCCAGCTATGAATGTATGTTATCTGGAGAGCAAGAGTGAAAGTCAGAGAGAGCTTGAAAATGAGTCTGGCACATATGAGCAGAATCGATCATAGATAAAAGGCGTTTGTTTGACGTTGTTTACAAGGATAATGGGCTGACAGGCAGCACATATAAATCATACGGAATAAGGGCATGTGTCAAACAAACAGAGTGAGGAGCGACGGTCACAAATCTATGCTTCACCCTGCTCACTACTGTTTGCACACAGTTCTTTCTACCTCACTGGCCAGGCTCAATACAATTAAAGCACTTTTCACATGACAATTAATGCTCATTTGCATACTCAATTGCACCTTTTTTTGCATCCTGTCCTTTCAATGTTGTGTGAAAGTCAGTGGTTGCCATGGAGACTAACCTGATGTAAGGTACACATCCTTTTTTGTTAATGTTTGCTTTGCTTGTGTAAATGCAATTATTGTATTGGGGACAGTTTGAGTGTCTACTTTCAAAATGAGCTGCATATTATTTTTTAAATGCATTGCAGATTTATTAAAAGTCATCTAAAATTCACCTTCATCATTTTTCTCAAAGTAAAAGCACGGATGACTTCTCGAACGCTTAGTAATTAAATATGTATCTTGTTTTCCCACCTTACTTGCCAACATCACACTTTCATCAGTGTATTAGCAGGTACAAGAGAAAATTAATGTCATATTTAACCCTGCAGTTATGTTTTACAGACTGTCTCCAGAAAGGTCAAGGCCTTTCAAACACTTCTTAATTAGACATTGCCTTTTCCCATTAATAATGCTTACATGGGCAAACTTCTAATGACTTGGTTAGATGAGGAAAGTCATATTTAAATTATTACATAAACCCCATGACATAACAAAAACTCCATCATTGCCAATAATTATCATAGCATTTCATAAATCAGTTACACTGTGATGTACAGATAACATGAAAGGCTTTCACTGTAAGCTTTGGACTTTATTATTGGGGAACTGATGACTAAGAATATCCTTGTATGCAGTTTACTATATGTTCTGATTTACAGTTTTTTTCCATTGGTTTGGCTCATTTCTTGAAACAGAAATTACGTTCTCAAAACAACATGGACAAATATCTAAACCACTTGGCAATTGTTCACAACAGAATAGCATTTCTCATTCATTTAACCTCTTAACTGTCACCGTCCCACAGGTGGGACGCCTGGTGATCTTTTTTAGTAATTATCATAAATTAGGTATGATTTGAAAGCTTACAAACTCAAAATTCATCCTGTGAAAACCGTTTTGAAATCGGACATTGTGTTACCATGGAAACGTTACTCTAAATTATTCTAGTGGGCTCCTCCCCTAGTGGGCGGTGTCATGTTTCATATTACAACAATTATTTTAACTACTTTATATTCAAAATCTTTTCCAATCTTGACAAAACACATATTGTCGGAAAGGTCTGAATCTCAAGGGTCCATATTTGGTGACTGACAGAATTTACAGGAAAATGCATCAAAAAACAATGAATGGAATTTAAATGACACCCGGTGGCTATTTTTGGTACAGCGCCTAACAAAATCTCATGGGAACTTCAATTTTTGTGATATCAACTTCAAATTTGGAACACAAATTGGTTAGACATATGGCTTTGATTTTATAGTAATTTTAGAGTAAATTATTCTTTGTAAAATATATATTTATATGAAATAAAAAATATTTAGTACAGTATTTTTCATTTACAGTAAATTTAAACTTCAATAACTATTTCATACTTTCATATTTTGAATTGCTCAGCAATTCAGCAATAATCTGCAGAGTGTCGTCTTTAAAACGAGACCAAACTTTGGTCTATATTCCAAAGCATTCTTGAATTACAGCCCTTTAAGTTTGGATAGTGCATTTTCATGTGTATTCTCAAAAAGGGGGGTGACAGTTTGCAAATGTCTAAGTACACGTCTCAATGTCTCAGTCAATCTTTGCAAATGATTAAGTACAGGTAGCCTACATTTAGCACAATTTCCAAGTGAATAGATCTTGTTGATCTAAACTGATTGTTTGATTCTCAGTCTAATGGTTGTTCGCTCCAAAGCGTGTCAGCGTCATTTCATTGCATAAGTCATCACATGCACAATAGTCTGTTCAATTGTCAAAATTAGTCATTACATTTACATATTTGGCAGAAGCTTTTATCCAAAGCGACTTACATTGCACTCAAGGTACACATTTCTATATTTTGTCAGTTCTTGCTTTCCCTGGGAATCGAACCCATGACCTTGGCGTTGCTAGCGCCATGCTCTACTGTTTGAGCTACAGGAAAGCTAGTCAAGAACATAATACCATGAATACCATATATTAATCCCTTGGAACATTTGATACATTTATTACATCAATTGACAGTCAGGTGAACCTAGAACTTGACTAATGAAGGAGGACTTTCACATATCTCAGATGACCAATCAAACAGTATGTTTAGTTACCTAACAGGTGCTGTCCATGACTGGGAATGCTGCCAAACAGGTATATAAAGAGCTTGACCATGCAGGACCAGTACAATTTCTGAACATGGAGGCACCTGGCCAAGTAAATGAACCAGGGCAACTGCCTGCTTGAGGAAGAGTGAGGATGATACGTGGAGCCCGTGGAGGAAGAGGGGTAGTGAGGGGAAGGGGGGTAGCGAGGGGATGAGAGGGGTAGAGAGGGGAAGGGGGAAGAGAGGGATTGTGAGGGGAAGAGAGAGATAGAGAGGGGAAGGGGGTAGAGAGGGGTAGAGAGGGGAAGTGAGGGGAAGGGGGATGAGAGGGGTAGAGAGGGGAAGGGGGTAGAGAGGGGAAGAGGGGATGAGATGGGTAGAGAGGGGAAGAGAGGGGGTAGAGAGGGGATGAGAGGGGTAGAGAGGGGAAGGGGGATGAGATGGGTAGAGCGGGGAAGAGAGGGGGTAGAGAGGGGAAGAGAGGGGGTAGAGATGGGATGAGAGGGGTAGAGAGGGGAAGGGAGAAGGGGGTAGAGAGGGGTAGAGAGAGAGGGGTAGAGAGGGGTAGAGAGGGGAAGGGGGTAGAGAGGGGAAGAGGGGATGAGATGGGTAGAGAGGGGAAGAGAGGGGGTAGAGAGGGGATGAGAGGGGTAGAGAGGGGAAGGGGGATGAGATGGGTAGAGCGGGGAAGAGAGGGGGTAGAGAGGGGAAGAGAGGGGGTAGAGATGGGATGAGAGGGGTAGAGAGGGGAAGGGGGAAGGGGGTAGAGAGGGGTAGAGAGAGAGGGGTAGAGAGGGGTAGAGAGGGGAAGAGGGGGATGAGAGGGGATGAGAGGGGTAGAGAGGGGAAGGGGGTAGGCTACTCGTACCCTAAAATCCTATTTCTTTTTTTCAGTTTTATTCACAATTGTATACTGTTAGCTAGACAAAAAACATTGTCAATGTTAGACTGGGCTAAGACTGAAATGTGGACATGAGGGATATTTCAATGGTCCTCTGCCATAGTGACAAAACATCTAAACATTTTGACTTGCAGTGCTTACACAATGCCAAAGGGACGAAGCATTTTGGGGGCACTGACTGTTTAAAGGAGAAGGAAATTTAGTTTTGACACATGAGTGAACTGTTTTGGGAGAGGTATGAGCTTTTGCAGGTGAACCATGGTGTTGTGCCGAACCATCCACGTTATTTTGGTAAAAGCACCAAGAGTGTTGAGAACATCCGGTCTGTTTCAAGAAATGAGCCAATAATTTAGTTTTGAAGCTTGAGTGAACAGTTTTGGGAGAGATATTAGCTTTTGCAAGTGAGCTATAGTGTTGTGCTGAACTGTAAGACTGTTTTGCCAAATTATCTTATAATTTTGATAATGTAATTTCTGTTTCAAGAAATGAGCCAAACCAATGGAGAAAAACTGTAACACCATCTAAGATTTTCAAACTGGGGTCCATGGACCGCAATGAGGGTCTGTTAAAAAATGCAAGGGAAAAAAAGTGTGTATATATATATATATATATATATATATATATATATATATATATATATATATATATATATATATATATATATATATATATATAAACGAATGGGTCTTAGCGAGAGCCCTCTGGTAGTGTTAATGTTTCACAAAATATAGTTTTTAAGTCCTTTTCAGGCGCGAATGTAGTTGTTTAAACTCAAATATGTGGTTTATTTATAAAGAAAGTGCCTTTTTGAAAATTTTATCTGCCGTTTTTGGATTTGTGAGCTCCAGTGGATCAGCGGCCCTCAGCTCTCATTAACACCACCGAGAACACCCTTTCCTCGGCCAGTCCTTCTGCCGTCTGCCGCTGGCTCTGATGTCTCTGTAGTGGTTAAACATAAGATATGATTAGTCTGGTGTAGATCTAACAGCTGATCTTTGCTCTCATTAATCTATAATTTGTTCCCTGACAGATCGTTTTGTCTGAGGGCAAAGTGATGTTTATGTTAGCTTCATAACTTTTATATTTGTAAGCTATTAAACTTTACCGTTGTAGTCTCCTAGCGCTGACTTTGTTTGACTGAATTGCTTTATTTATTGTATAGCTTCTTATACCTTTTACTTATACTTTTATAATGGCTATTGATCACACATAAACTAACATTTAACAAAAAGAGACTGGGTTGTGTTTTATGTCATATCTCATTTTATTACAGTGATAATCATAGCCTATATATGCACACATTATTATTATTTATTTTTTATTTTTTTATGTAAACGAAAAGAGGCCGGGTTTTTTTAATATTTCGTTTTGTTATATACATGCATTGAAGATAATATGCATTTCCTGCACTACATTTGTGTGGCTATAATATGTTTAATATTTAAAATATCATTATTTTGTTTTGTTGTAGCCATGAATATACAAATATATAGCCTACTGAGTGATACTGTCAAGAACGCTGCTTGTCCATTAGCAGAGTAGGCGGACTAGTGTCCTCTCGTCCTCGGGAGTTCGTTCTCCGGAGTCAAACTTGGGGTGCGTCTCAATCAGCTTCCTAGTTCAGTAGTCAGTGCACTGATAAGGACATAAGTCAAATGGGCTGATCCCTGATCAGTGCCCTGACTACTGAACTAGGGAGCTGATTGAGACGCACCCTTGGTAAGTCACGGACCCAAGTCAGAAGTTTGCATATGAAATATGTCATAAAACACCACTGCCTCATTTCATAAAAAAACAAAAAAAAACAAACAAACAAACTTAAACATATTAGCCACACAAATGTGGTTCAGGCAATGCGTAGCTAGGCCTACATTGATAATCTTATATATTTATAATAAAACGAAGTATAAAACACCCTTCCTCTTTACGTTTACATTTTAAAAATAATATATTAAACATTAATATGTGGTTTAGGTAAGGTGACCAGATTTCTGAAATGGAAACCGGGGACCGGGGACATTTCCTATTTGAGAACATAAGTACAGACAAGAACACATATTGAGAAACGGCCAGAGTCTCAGATGTTTCTCCGTCACTCTGCATACGTCATCTCCTTCATCGCTCTAATTGGTTTTAGGTCTATCCAATTGCGCCCAGAGGCATTTAAGCGACTCCCGTTGATAACGCTCCTTTGGAAATGATTTGCCTCCAAATTTTGTGGCCTTCAGATTAGCTCAAGAACAGTGCGTAGAGAGCTTTATGGAATGGGTTTCCATGGCCGAGCAGCTGCATCCAAGCCTTACATCTCCAAGTGCATTGAAAAGCATCTGATGCAATGGTGCAAAGCACACCCACACCAAAGCACACCATATATACACATATATATATATATATTAGTGGTGGGCATAGATTTTTTTTTTAATCTAGATTAATCTCACGGTAATCTTGGAATTAATCTAGATTAATCTAGATTAAAATGGCTCATTTGAATTCTGCTGAAGGCATTCAGAATATGTGTGCTCGTAAGTGATCGTTTGTCTTTTTGTAGTTTGAATAATAAATAACTTCTGTCCCTTTAACACCTGGCACATGGATCCCAAAAACTGTTCCTGTGAGCTGGTTACGACTTGTTTACGTTAAAACTCACCAAGATGGAATTGAGACATTTTTGAGTGTATTTGACCATTAATAAGATGGAAAAAGGAGCTAATTTTTGCACTTGTATGTCAGAGGCGGCTTTATTACGGTATGTGTGTGCACGCTTCAGATGCGAGCGCGAAATCTGCGGGAATTAGTAGAATTAACGCTATGTGCAAGCCCGCACGAAATTCAGACCGGTCACACAACCGACAACACTAGTAGGCATACACACAGCTTCGAAGACTCGTTCTCTCGCCCCCTACAGTGCAATTCGGCTTGGTATACATCGGGGCTAAAATATCAAGGTGAAAGTCATCATAGCTTGTGTAGGACCCAGCTCCCAACCCAATTTTGAAAATAGATTAACGGCGATATTTTTTTGATCGCACGATAAGAGTCTCACGTTAACGCAGCATGTTAACGGCTATAACAGCCCACCACTAATATATATATATATATATATATATATATATTAGTGGTCTGCATAGATTTTTTAAAAAATCTAGATTAATCTAGATTAAAATGGCTCATTTGAATTCTGCCGAAGGCATTCAGAATATGTGTGCTCGTAAGTGATCGTTTGTCTTTTTGTAGTTTGAATAATAAATAACTTCTGTCCCTTTAACACCTGACGCACACATATCCAAACACTGTTCCTGTGAGCTGCTTACGATTGTGTTTACGTTAAAACTCACCAAGATGGGCATTGAGACATTTTTGAGTGTATTTGACCATTAATAAGCTGGAAAAAGGAGCTAATTTTTGCACTTGTATGTCAGAGGCGGCTTTATTACGGTACGTGTGTATGCGCTTCAGATGCGAGTGTGAAATCTGCGGGAATTAGTAGAATTAACGTTATGTGCAACCCCGCGTGAAATTTAGACCGGTCACACCAATACTAACAAAAGTCCAGCAGAACACGCGTTCGCAATGTTCAGAGGACTAAACGGACTGAATGAGAGGAGGCGGGTGCGTGTCACTCACTGTCGGTCGGAGAGGAGAGGAGAGCGCAGCTGATATCGATACTGTAGAAAATGAATATTGTATCGTTTCAGATATTTCAGTATCGATACATAGCGAAATATGGATATTTTTGACAACACTAGTAGGCATACACGCAGGTTCGAAGACTCGTTCTCTCGCCCCCTACAGTGCAATTAGGTGTACATCCGCACTAGAATGTCAAGGTGAAAGTCATCATAGCTTGCGTAGTATAGACTCAGCTCCCAACCCAACTTTGAGAATAGATTAACGGCAATATTTTTTTTATCGCCCGATAAGAGTCTCGCGTTAACGCAGCACTTTAACGCCGATAACGGCCCACCTCTAATATATATATATATATAGCCCCCCGACAATATTACTGCTTTGTCGTACTTTGAATGTTCAAATGAATGCATGCTTGGTGAGCATAAGAGTCCATTTAAAGATTACTTTAGGGTTATTGTAATCAAAAAGTTTGAAAACCCCAGATAAAGATAAAAATCTGCCCATCTTCCTATATCCTACAACCATCCATGGCAACGGCCATGTTCCTCTCAGCATCGTCCAGCCCCCATGCACCCACCGACTCAGTCTGTGATGTTTTGTGAGTTTCACCACATGCTAACCATATGTAGCATGCTTATATTTAAGTTTACATATACTTTAATATGACAAAATTAGTGGTGAATAGTCCATCTCAACCTATTTCTGACTGTTTACAGGACCTTGCAGTATTCAGGAAGACCTTAAAAGTCCAACTTCAGGAGCTGGTTTGATATTTCATCAAAAGCTGTGTCCAATTATCCAGAGGGAGTGATATTTGAGTGAGTTTGTATAAATATCCCATCGTGGATGTACAGTTGAGTACAGCACACTGTGTTCTGTCACCTATGCCACTGAGAACTCATTTCTAGATCTCTCGCTGATTCAATCTCTAAAAACGTTTACTCCAACCACTCACCTTTAAATCCTTCCACCTCCGTGATTGTCCCTGATATATATGTTCCTCTCTTTCTCTCTTTTTATATGCTTTACCTATTGATCTTTTTCAGTTCACAGCTCTTGTTTCTACTTTGGTTTCACAGGGCCGCTGTTACAAGGGCTTCCTTCCCTGTCCTTTCCTGGTTTCCCTTTACACATCTATCTGGCATTCTTCCTTCATCTCTCCCCTCAGTTTCTCTCGGTCGCTTCTCTTTTATCCCAGGGTTTCTCTGTTCTTTATTAGTGCTGGCCATCTCTAGGCACAAGATCAGTGATGTACCTAATGGCCTAATTAGGGGAATAAAACAGCACTCTACCAATACAATGGAAATGTCAGACCGCAAGCTATAATTTGACTTCCGAGTCGCTGAAAGGGCGCAGTGAATTTACTCTAGTGACGGGCAACAGCTCAGCTGGGCCTTTCTCTCTCACCTTTATCTAAATGTCAGTCAGGAATCAGTGGAGAGGAGGGTGTCCATGGCGAGATATGAGTGGATATGGGTGGTTGGTTCCCACATTTACTGACTAAAGGGGTTTTGTTGATGAGCGAGTGGGGTTTCGTACAAAAAAAAAAAAAAAAAAGAAATTACACCCATAGAGCATCCCCTGAGATGAACTCTCTCACTGATTAAACGCAGATCACCATCTCTTGAAAACTTTCTGGAGGATCACTCAAGTGAGCCCGAGGTGCTTTTTGATCGTCTGAGTGCTTTGTAACTTTGACCGCTCTCTCATGGGCTTGTGAATAACTGAATTAATAGAAGTGTTCACGGTAGACATGGTGCGGTCTGACCTGCTCAATGCCTGTGAAAATAACTGCTCACCTGCATTACCCATGGCCTTTGACTAGCTAAATGTCCAGGTCGGTTTCTGGCATTACGGATGAATAAATGTTGGCAAATGGCCAAAATAAATCACCCCTGAAAACAACAGAGTGACTGAGGCTCCCAGGAGCAAACAACTTGATGAAAGACAAGACTATATGTGAATGGCTCTTTCATGTGCACATTGATGCACACGACTGCATGGTTTCCCTTAGGAGTCAACAGGCTTTAACAGCAGATAGTTACTGTATGTCCATAGACACAGAAGAGATTGGTTGATTTTCAATTTACCCTTTGCTAAGCTCCACCCTCCTTTTACTGTTGCTAACTTAGATAAGCTTCAATAGAATCAAAGTGGAGTTTTCAGTAAAACCTGAATGGATGTTATTCTAATGTGAGTTGAAATGAAATGTGATATTGCAAAGCATAAAAACAGTGAAGACTGTAAATTAAGTTTATGCAAAAGTTTATGCAAATGTGTTTTATATGGATGTTGGTGTTTTTGTTACACGTTCATTTGAAAATAAGGGTGACAAACACTACAGTTCAAAAGTTTAGGGTCAGTAAGATTTTGTTTTAAAATAAATTAAAAGATTTCTATTTTCAAATAAATGAATAGGAATTGGGAGTAATGTCTGCTGAAGATGCAGCTTTGCCATCACATTTAAAATATATTGGAAAATAAAATGGTTATTTTAAATTGTAATATTTTTTCTCCACATTTCTACAGTTCCCTTTCGTTCAGTCACTACGAAGTAACGTTAGTGACTAACGAATGGGGGTTTCGCTTTGAAGCCAATTACCTTCTAGAATTTAACAGCGCCCAACGGCAGTGCCAATGCCATGGGCATGCGGAATTTGCATGCGTAACTCTGCCCCACATCGTGGGTATATAAGGAAGTACGCTGGCAACATCGCATTATGTTTCTGCTTTGGAGCCAAGAGTATCTCTTCACTCCTTCAAGCCTGCTAACTGAGTCTTTAAGAGAGTCTCGGCGTTCTCTTCGAAGCTTTCTCTCACAAAAGAACATACAAGTGGCACGTCCTTTTCAGGATGTCTCGCCCGTGTACTTCATACAGAAGTATGGGCACAATCACTGATGGGCACAATCACTGCTTGGTATGCTTGGGTGTTCAGCATGCTCAAGCAGCGTTTGTGGATGCGTCATGTTCCCACTGCGGGAACATGACCATCGTGGTGCTGCGGTCGAGACTTGAGGATCTTCGTAAAGAAGTGAGAGTCCCCTCTACCACACCCCAATCTACCGTCTCCATGAGAGGCGGTACTTTGGCTGGTGGTTAAGGTGACCTGAGGGTGACGGTGTGGAACAAAGCCACGACGCTCATGCCTCGGGCCACACCCCCCTCTAGCGCTCCGCAACCCATGAGTGTCCAGACGGAGATTGCAGGGCCTGCTCCGGCCCCCCCGCGTATCTCGTTTGGCGCCCCGGATGATGATGCAATGTCGGTCAACGCATCACAAGGTTGGATCGAGTCCTCTGAGGATGATGACTTGGCTGTGCTGCCGCCTTCGGGCGCGCCAGCATTGCCCGAGACGGACCCAGAGCTGACAGCCATGCTGTCTCGGGCAGCCGTGAGTCTGGGGAGAGAGTGGAACCCTCCGCCCTGTCCGAGCGCTCGCGGCTTGATGATTGGTTTTGGGGGCGCGCGCTGACACCCGTCAGTCCCCGCCCCCAATACCTTTCTTTCCCGAGCTGCATGAGGAAGTTGCGCGGTCCTGGAAGTCCCCGTTGTCTTCCCGCGACCGTTCGGCGACTTCCTCCGCCTTCTCCACTCTTGATGGGGCCGTGGCCAACGGGTACACTGGGGTCCCCCCAGTTGAACGTTCTGTTGCGATGTAACTGTGTCCTCAGAGCTCTTCGACTTGACGTGGTGATCCTAAGCACCCCTCCATAGCCTGTCGATTCACATCAACCTTGGTGGTGAAATCGTACAGAGCTGCGGGGCAGGCTGCCACCTCTTTGCATGCCATGGCGATCCTCCAGGTCTACCAGGCCAGGATCCTCAGGGACATGCACAAGGGTGGAGTTGATCCGGGGCTCGTGGACGAGCTGCGTGCCGCCACCGACCTCGCCCTCCGGGAGTCCGGGAGCGACATTTGTGGCTTAACCTGGCTGATATGCGGGACAGCGAGTGGACCCGGTTCCTCAGTTGCCTCTTCGGTGGGGCGGTTGAAAGCTTCACCCAACAGTTTTCAACCGCACAGAAGCAGACTGAGGCAATCAAACATATACTGCCCCGGCGGCCAGCTGCTCAGCTGCTGCCTCCACCCACCCGCCGGCACAGTCGCCTCAGCCTGCTCCCCGCCAAGGACGCCCTCCTAAGGCTCCCAATCTTGCCTGGTCTCCTCTGTCAGGACGCAGCCGTTAACCGTGCCCCCACACCGGGACGCCCAACAGCCTCCCATGTCCGGGCCGGTAACGCTGCCTCGCTGCCCCACCCTGGGTACGTCTGTGGTTCGAATGACCATTCTGGTGCAGTTCCTGGGAGCCTGGCTTCAGCTTCCGGGACTGTCCCGCTGGGTATCAAAGACCATCAGGCGTGGCTACGCCATTCAGTTTGCGCAGGTTCCTCCCTGCTTCCGGGGAGTCCACTACACTAAGGTCGGGGCCAATGCCTCTGTCATGCGTGCAGAGGTTGCCACCCTACTGGCGAAGGGTGCGATCGAGCCTGTCCCTCCAGCCGAGATGAAGTCCGGGTTCTACAGCCCCTACTTCATTGTACCCAAGAAAACCGGTGGGTTACGGCCAATCCTGGACCTTCGCATCTTGAACCGATGCTTTCACAGGCTTCCGTTCAAGATGTTGACAGCGAAACGCCTTTTCGAATGCGTTCGTCCGGACGATTGGTTTGCAGCGATCGACCTGAAGGACACCTACTTCCATGTCTCCATCCTACCTCGACACAGACCGTTCCTATGGTTTGCTTTCGAGGGATGGGCATATCAGTATGCGGTCCTCCCATTCGGCCTATCTCTGTCCCCTCGCGTCTTTACGAAGATTGTCGCGGCAGCCCTTGCGCCCCTCCGGCAGCACGGGGTTCGCATCCTGAACTACCTTGACGACTGGCTCATAATGAGTCACTCTCAAACGCAGGTTTGCGAACACAGAGATCTAGTGCTCCATCACTTAGCCCGTCTGGGCCTTCGGGTCAACTGGGAGAAGAGCAAACTTTGCCCTGTGCAGAGGATCTCTTTTCTCAGTATGGATATCGACTCAGTCACCATGTGCGCGCAGCTTACGAGCACACGTGCGCAGTTTCTGCTGACTTGCCTCCGTCAAATCGAGAGTGCGGTTCCACTGAAACTATTTCAGAGGCTCCTGGGGCATATGGCATCTGCAGCCACGGTGACGCCGCTCGGATTGCTACATATGAGACCGTTTAGCATTGACTACGCGATCGAGTCCCGAGATGGGCATGACGGTCTGGTACGCTCCGGGTACAAGTGACTCGGGCCTGCTTACAGACGCTCACCCCTGGTCGAACCTCAGTTTTCTACAGACCGGAGTGTCCTTAGAACGAGTTTCCAGGCATGTTGTTGTATCAACAGATGCATCCTCCATGGGCTGGGGTGCCACATGTCCTGGACAGGACCCCAGCACCTTCTGCATGTCGACTGCCTCGAGTTGCTGGCAGTACGGTTCGCCCTGCACCACTTCCTAGCGTTGCTGAAGGGTCAACATGTACTAGTCCGGACAGACAACACGGCCACAGTAGCGTACATCAACCACCAGGGCAGTCTACGCTCCCGCCGTATGTCTCAACTCACCCGCCATCTCGTCTTATGGAGGCAGAAGCACGTGAGGTCCCTTCGTGCTGTCTACATCCTGGGAGAACTGAACCGTGCAGCCGACGAGCTCTCACGGTTTCAGCCACTTCCTGGAGAATGGAGACTCCATCCCCAGACGGTCCAGCTGATTTGGGAATGGTTTCGGTGACGCACAGGTAGATCTGTTTGCCTCCCACGACTCTTCACATTGCACCCGGTATTATTCCCTGACCGAGGGCACGCTCAGCACGGATGCACTGGCGCACAGCTGGCCGCGGGGCCTACGCAAATATGCGTTCCCCCCAGTGAGCCTTCTCGCACGGGTACTGTGCAAGATCAGGGAGGACAAGGAGCAGGTCATGTTGGTCGCCCCGTATTTGCCCGGCCAGACCTTGTTCTCAGAACTGCTACTCCTTGCAACAGCCCCTCCCTGGCCTATTCATCTGAGACCGGACCTCCTCACACAGAGACGGGGCACCCTTTGGCACCCGCGTCCCGCTTTCTGGAAGCTCCACGTGTGGCTCCTAGACGGGACGCTGCAGGTTTGAGTAGCCTACCACCTGCGGTGGTCACTACCATCACTTCTGCTAGGGCAGAGTCCACTCGGCATGCCTATGCGTTGAAGTGGAACCTCTTCGTCACCTGGTGTTCTTCCCGCCAAGAAGACCCCTGGAAATGCCCGATCGGGTCCGTGCTCTCGTTCCTCCAAGAGAGGTTGGAGCGAAGGCTGTCTCCCTCCACCCTCAAAGTGTATGTGGCCGCAATATCTGCCTACCACGATCTCTTGGGGGACAAAAAGGTAAGTCAGCACGACCTGATCATCAGGTTCCTGAGGGGAGCGAGAAGACTGAATCCTCCTTGCTCTCCTCTCGTTCCCTCTTGGGACCTCTCAGTAGTTCTAAGTGCTCTGCAGAGGCCTCCCTTTGAGCCTTTGCGGTCGGTTGATATTAAGTTCCTGTCGATGAAGACGGCTCTGCTGACCGCATTGGCCTTAGTTAAGAGGGTAGGGGACCTGCAGGCATTTTCGATTGACGAAGCATGCCTGGAATTCGGACCAGCTAACTCTCACGTCACCCCGGCCCAGATATGTGCCCAAGGTTCCCACCACTCCTTTCCAAGACCAGGTGGTGAACCTGCAAGCGCTGCCTTTGGAGGAGGCAGACCCGGCCTTGGCATTGCTCTGTCCAGTACGCGCTCTCCGTGCTTACGTAGACAGGACGCAGTGTTTCAGGACCTCAGACCAGCTCTTTGTCTGTTATGGTGGAGAGCGGAAGGGAAGAGATCTCTCAAATCAGAGGTTGTCTCACTGGTTAGTGGACACCATTGTTTTGGCTTACCAGCAGCAAGGTCGACCATGTCCCCTTGGGGTTAGGGCCCACTCCACTCGGAGTGTGGCCTCCTCTTGGGCTTTAGCGCATGGCGCCTCGCTAACAGACATCAACATAGTTGCAGGCTGGGCGACACCTAACACATTCGCCAGATTCTACAATCTCCGAGTGGAGCCAGTGTCCGACTATGTACTCGCCTCTACTAGTGGCCGGTAATGGACCAGGCTCAGGTGTCTTTGCTTGCTCGCCATTCCACTCCACGGACTGGATACGTGCGATATTTTCCTCAGGTGAGCTTCCCTGAGAGCCCTGAGTTCCTCCAGCACTGTCGACGCCGACATCAGTTCAGTCTGCCCTTTCGAGCCCAGACCCTCATGTCCGGCCAGGTGCCCCGTGTGCATGGTTCCCCTCCGGTGACCCCCACACGAGTATTTCCACCGTAAGCCTCCTCAGTGAGCAGGTGTCTTTCCCTTGGCAAGTCCCTGCCACCCCTAGGGTTAAAAGTCCACCCTCTGGCTGGTACCCTAGAGTTCTTCCATATGCAGCCCTTAGCGGGTCATATGTGTATTCTCTTAGTCCTCCACACGGGTAGGTATTTTGGCATATCTCCACTGGAATATGCTTCCCAGTGTACCTTGGTAATCCTATGATAAGTGGAAGTCCTTCGTCCGTACTAGGGTACTTACACTTATGCAGGGCACTGGAAGACAGCCGAGTGGCGTTGTTATATTGGGACCCCATTCGTTAGTCACTAACGTTACGTCGTAGTGACTGAACGAAAGGGAACGTCTCGGTTACGTATGTAACCCTCGTTCCCTGAGGAGGGAACGGAGACGAGAGGGAACGTCTCGGTTACGTATGTAACCCTCGTTCCCTGAGGAGGGAACGGAGACGTAACGTCCCTTTGCCACCTCCGCTGTGCTGCTGGAACGCGGAGTTCAGTCTTGGCTCCGCAGCAGTAACATAATGCGATGTTGCAGTAATGAAGTAACATAATGCGATAATTGGCTTCTAAGCGAAACCCCCATTCGTTAGTCACTATCCTACGTCTCCGCTCCCTCCTCGGGGAACGAGGGTTACATACGTAACCGAGACGTTTTTATTGTATATGTGATTACATATTTATTTATTTATTCTCTGTCACTCATAAGTGACCTGTCAACAACCACCATAGACGTTGATGGAGACCTCCACAATAATTTGAAATTTAGCTAAATACACAGTTTAATGTTGAAATAGAGTGGGGTAAGATGTAAATAGCGACAAATTTAATACATCAACTTACGAAATGTTAAATGTCCAACAGTAACATCCAGTGATGCAAACTACTCAGCTTTCTTTCTCAAATATGGCCATTTTGAATTGAAAATTTACACGATTAGCCGCTCAGACATGCACTCAGTATTTTTGAGCAGGCACCCAAATAAATAAAAAAAACCTGATTATTATGTATATACTTTTTTCTGTGCGGTGTGTATTGGCCTATTCATGTAATTCCTAAATGGTGTACGAAACAAAAGCGTTTTACATTTTCAACACACACTATATTGCCAAAAGTCTGTCTTTCTTTACATGCACATGAACTTTAATGACATCCCATTCTTAATCCATAGGGTTTAAAATGGAGTTGCCCCACCCTTGTGCCTCAACAAGTAAAGTCATAACATAATGATGATACCTTTGCAAATCGTTAGCTAAGGATTAATTAAAGCAGACTATTGGAAGTTGAAATGCATAGCTTTGACCCATTGTGGTGATTTAACACATTAATTTATATAATATAATATATTATTAGGGAATTAATACATGATGTCATATTTAATTAATAGCAATGCATATATTACTTAACCTATTAATCATATTGAATGTTCATTAGTTGATGATGCAGTAATCATTAATAAATGGTTTAGTTCTTCATGAGTCATATTAACTCATGATTATTTGTGCATTAGTTAAGCATGAATTAATGCATATTAGTGCACCCGTATTGTAGTGTTACCGAAATGTCTAACTGAAAGTTACAATACCAGAAATTGTATATGTATAACAAGCTACTGATGAACTACAAATGCAATCACCATATTCATAAACAGATATTAATATGTGTCTTATTTGGCTCAAACTTGAAGTGGCAGTTTAGTATAGACTTTAAAACGTTTTCTATTAGTTTGACACACACATTTTCACTACTGCTATTCTAATGGATTGAATGCATATCATTGTCCTATCAGCAATCTGTTAGTTTGAGTGACCCAACAACAGTTGTGAAAATTTTCATTTACAATGAAAGACAGACGGAGTGTTTGAAATGTGTTTAGAAACAGTCATTATTTTTGTTTCATGTTTGCTTGAAAGAACTTACCATAGGTGAAGTGTGTAATTTCAGCAACATTAGTGGCACCAGACACACTTCACCTTCAGTAAAATCTTTCCAGCACACATAATTATAGTTGTGACATAAGGCCATCCCTCTCAGCTGGCTCGCAACAGTATACACACAAAAGTGAAGTGTAAACTTCTATGACTCCAAATGAACATATGTGTGTACACACTTGTGGGGCAACACAGAGGTACACAAATATTTACATTATCATTAGATGAGTCTTCCTTGTGTCCATGCATTCACATGCGTTTGAAAATAAAATGTTTATGTGTGTGGGAGAGTGTGTGTGTTGAGAAATAGATTAACATGTTGAATTATTCATCCTCTTGTTGGAGTTAATAACAGTGGCTTTCAGGGGGATCGGGTCTGATGGTTGTTTGTTCTATGATAAGCTGACGGAGCTCTTATCTCATGGGCCAGTGCTAAATTAGGCATCCCCCCGATACAAATCTTTAATGCTTGCTTTGCCTTCTCCCCAATACCAAAGAGTCAAAGCTCACCGTGGACCAGAATCAAAATTAGGCTGAAATTGAAGTCAAAAATGCATTCATGCAGCTGTGGTACGTCAAAATGAGTCAGCAAGTTGTGCAGCTGAAAACTTGAGCGCAGCAGTGTGTGTATGTCTGCCCGTCTCAATTTTTCTGACACTAAGCAGGTACACTGTCTCATTAGTACAGATTACTCAAAGCACTTCCTGCTGCCTGTGGCTTCATCCACAAGTGTGACTCCTGTGTGTCTGCGTTAAACCTCCATCCTTTTTTCTTTCTGAGTTCATCTGAGTCTGTTCATTCTAGCCCTAATTCTGAAGTCTGCCTTGCTTCAAAGTGACATGCATTAATTACAGACTTCTAAACACCTGAAAGGCAAAAGGACGGCAGGCCTCACTTTCCTCTAAAATTACTGTCCGAACAAGAAAACGTCCAACTTCATCATGAAACAATCTCACTGAATGACAAAGCGCTCATTTTCACGCTATTAATGTTGGCAAATAATCCTCTCGTTCCTAGTTATACAGATGAGAAGAAATAATTCTTTTTTTTAATGGAAAAGTGTGAGGCTTCCATTCTCTGAGCTCAGCTGTGCAGGTGAACTAATTTCAGAGTGCTGTACCTGTAATTCTTCTGAGGAAATGAGGAATGTCTAGTCTCTGAATTTAAATAATCTACATCTTGAGACAAAAGGACCAACCAGCACGTTGCAAATGAACAGTCCATCAACCACTTTAACACATTCAAAGTCAAGTCGCATTGAACAGGGAGTGAATCACGATGTGATTCATTCTCCCTTCAATACGACTGAGTTAAACTTGAAGATGGACTGTTCATTTTTAAAACCCCTGGTTGGACCGTTTGCCTGTAAAAAAAAAAGAAAAAAAAGTAGAGACTGGAAACTAGATTAAAGCCCTGTTTACACCAAGAAAGATAACTAAAAAACTATAACGATAACTA
The DNA here is from genome assembly GCA_023566225.1 of Romanogobio albipinnatus. Taxonomy (NCBI): domain Eukaryota; kingdom Metazoa; phylum Chordata; class Actinopteri; order Cypriniformes; family Gobionidae; genus Romanogobio; species Romanogobio albipinnatus. The sequence continues at coordinate 21,059,028 of CM042246.1, read as the reverse complement.
TATTAGCATCCACAGCGGACAATATAATTGTGTTTATTATAAGCACATGCTGCAGTTTTGTCGTCTGCCATCATTCTGAAAGTGATTCCAGCAATTTATCTGTGCCATTATCATTATAATTGTAGTGTAGACTCTATTCTTTTATATTTTGAATTATTAATTAATTATTAATTATTAATATTTTAGAACTATATGTTTATCGTTGTCCTTCGTGTTGTGAACGGCCCTTAGAACTGGCATAAACATTTCACTTCTCTCTTTTCAACTTGCAGTTAAATGCTGAAAAAACACCATTCACTATATATATAAGTTGATTTATTTTACTAATTCCATTCAAAAAGTGAAACTTGTATATTATATTCATTCATTACACACAGACTGATATATTTCAAACGTTTATTTATTTTAATTTTGATGATTATAACAGACAACTAAGGAAAATCCCAAATACAGTATCTCAGAAAATTAGAATATTGTGAAAAGGTTCAATATTGAAGACCCCTGGTGTCTCTAATCTCCGCACTCTAATCAGCTAATAATATCAAAACACCTGCAAAGGCCTTTAATGATCTCTCAGTCTAGTTCTGTAGGCTACACAATCATGGGGAAGACTGCTGACTTGACAGTTGTCCAAAAGACTACCATTGACACCTTGCACAAGGAGGGCAAGACACAAAAGGTTATTGCAAAAAAGGCTGGCTGTTCACAGAGCTCTGTGTCCAAGCACATTAATAGAGAGGCGAAGGGAAGGAAAAGATGTGGTAGAAAAAAGTGTACAAGCAATAGGGATAACCGCACCCTGAGGAGGATTGTGAAACAAAACCCATTCAAAAATGTGGGGGAGATTCACAAAGAGTGGACTGGAGCTGGAGTCAGTGCTTCAAGAACCACTACGCACAGACGTATGCAAGACATGGGTTTCAGCTGTCGCATTCCTTGTGTCAAGCCACTCTTGAACAACAGACAGCGTCAGAAGCGTCTCGCCTGAGCTAAAGACAAAAAGGAAAAAAAGTGGTCCAAAGTTATGTTCTCTGATCAGGGCTGGACTGGTAATCTGGCATACCGGGCATTTTCCCGGTGGGCCGACGCACTTTGGGGCCGACACAAGGTTATTTATTTATTTAGGTTTTTTTGCCACGGACTGGCCCATCATGCAGGGACAGCGGCCCATTGGTTTGTCTTCTGAATTGACAGGCCACAGCGAGAGAGACCTTCCTTCTTCCATATTCATAGACTGTGTCCATATTAGGCGCTGTTTTTTTTTATTGTGTTTTTTATTTGGGAGCATGAAACTGCAAAAGGCGAATATCCGCACAGCGCTGCCGCTGACGAACATGCTCTGCGTTTCTGCTGCTCTATTAAGTGATGAATGGCACTTTGACTCTGAATTTTGTTTTATACAATCGTGTGATATGGTAACATAACGGTTCTTTGGTGAATCCGCTGAAAACAGCCGTGAGCATGTACATACACAACGAGGTAAATTGGAAAATGGCAATACACACTACAAACTTCTCACCCTAGCACAACCACAATTTACCTTGCAGCTACTAACAGTGAAGAAATATGGTGTATTGGCACAAATGTATTTATTAAAAATGTTGCTATTATTATAGGCTACATTAAATATTGCGCAATATAAATCACTTTTATAGAGGCTGTTTTTGTATTTTCTACGTGTTTACAATATTTTTTTTTATTACAAATTCAATAGTTTATTATTTATTTATTTATTTATTTTAGAAACCATATACCCATGGTAATGAGGAGCATGGTTTGGCAAAAATTGGCCAACAGTTAAACTCGGTTAAAAGAGACAACGTCATTTCGGTTTGGAACAACTTTACACAACAGAATTTAAAAGCAGTAAATTTACTTTATTGCATCCTAGCTCAAAATCAGTGCTTTACTGTCAAGTGCATTTCTGTGTGACAAAAGTGCAATATCAAGTTTGATATCTGCATTTGCAATAAATTCAATAATATCCATCATTATTTGTCCCTGTCCTAGTTTTATTTATTTACTCCAATGTAAGGCCCTAACCCCAGCAAACACATTCACGAGGATCTCATGGGCCGGGTGGGCTGAGTTTGCCAGGGCCGAATTTTATCCCCAGTCCAGCCCTGTCTCTGATGAAAGTAAATTTTGCATTTCCTTTGGAAATCAGGGTCCCAGAGTCTGGAGGAAGAGTGGAGAGGCACACAATCCACGTTGCTTGAGGTCCAGTGTAAAGTTTCCACAGTCAGTGATGGTTTGGGGTGCCATGTCATCTGCTGCTGTTGGTCCGCTGTGTTTTCTGAGGTCCAAGGTCAATGCAGCTGTATACCAGGAAGTAGAGCACTTCATGCTTCCTGCTGCTGACCAACTTTATGGAGATGCAGATTTCATTTTCCAACCGGACTTGGCACCTGCACACAGTGTCAAAGGAACCAGTACCTGGTTTAAGGCCCATGATATCCCTGTTCTTAATTGGCCAGCAAACTCGCCTGATCTTAACTCCATAGAAAATCTATAGGGTATTGTGAAGAGGAAGATGCGACATGCCAGACCCAACAATGCAGAAGAGCTGAAGGCCACTATCAGAGCAACCTGGGCTCTCATAACACCTGAGCAGTGCCACAGACTGATCGACTCCATGCCACGCCGCATTGCTGCAGTAATTCAGGCAAAAGGAGCCCCAACTAAGTATTGAGTGCTGTACATGCTCATACTTTTCATGTTCATACTTTTCAGTTGGCCAAGATTTCTAAAAATCCTTTCTTTGTATTGGTCTTAAGTAATACTCTAATTTTCTGAGATACTGAATTTGGGATTTTCCTTAGTTTTCTGTTATAATCATCAAAATTGAAATAAATAAACATTAAAAATAAATCAGTCTGTATGTAATGAATGAATATGATATACAAGTTTCACTTTTTGAATGGAATTAGTGAAATAAATCAACTTTTTGATGATATTCTAATTATATGACCAGCACCTGTGTGTGTGTGTGTGTGTATATATATATATATATATATATATATATATATATATAATTTTATTTTATTGAAGTGCCTTGAGTTTTCAAAGTATATAGCCTTTAGATTCAGATGAAGTGACCAAGGTTCGCAAGCCTGACTTTGTAATTGCTAACCTCTGACTGTGGGTTGTCAGAGGCTTGTACTGAATAAACTGAACAAAATGTCAAATGTATCTATACTTTGACTCCGTATAAGCTACAGTCTATCACATATAGTTTGTACTGAGGCACAAATTGGACAGTGTATGCCTTTAACACCTTTTGTACTTGTTTTATAATTGTTCATAACCCCCCCTTTAAACTACTGTATTTTGAACACAATTAAACAGTCTTGTTTCCTGCATTTTACAGTCTGTAGCCTATATCCAGAAACCCACATTGCATCGATGATGTAACCAGGTGGTGAAATTGCTAAGCTGTCTGTGAAAGAACAAAAAAAGTACAATGGTAAGCAAGCACACTCTCCTCTCTTTATCGCATGTACGCCATAAGGGGTAGGCCTATTAGTTTTGTTCACAGTGGGTGTAATAATTATTCCTCTTGTGACCTCTAGATGCCGCTCAGAGCACAATGAACATTTCCTGCCGCGCTCCTGTACAGTATGGAACTGAGATTGTTTCCCCCCTCTACCTTCTACTTAGTGCCCTCATGACAGCGTGATAAACTGCATAATATCATTTCACATGGTGTGTTGACGCAGCTGATCCCTTTTAAACAAAGTAGAGAGTGATTGAAACCCGCGCCGAGTCGAAACATTTCGCCTTAAATGACTCCGTCGTGCCGCCTGCAATCACAACTCTAATGTGCGACTATATGCATTTTGCTTCGAGTTTCGGTGAAACGATACAGACCTTCAATGGTAGATGGACAACGCGTCTAATTGCATGCTTCTTAAGTTCTGTATTTTAAAAGGTAGTCGTTATGTTAATATTATCTTTCTTGGTCATAAAATGTCTTCTTGAATTCCACCTGCATGGGGGATGCGCGCGCAGCGTTTCAGGGCTGGAAAAGTGGACGGAAATACAGGAATAATAGGATATTCCCAAAGTTTTTTTTCTGCTTGCAAAGTGGAGGTATCCCTCTTTAAAGTGTTGCCAGATCACAGAAGACAAACAACAAGGCCAAAGTGACTTCCCTCACCAAAATGAGAGGAGAGAGGTCTATTCAAAAATGAAATCCATTTACAAAAATATTTTTTTAATGTTGCATATTATCCATTTAACGAGATTCATAAAACCCAATGGTACGTTAATATATTCATCAGTCGGGAACGTCTTGCTTGTTGATGAAGCTCATTCTGTATGTGGTATAATTAGTAGCCTACATATAGCTAGCATATTGCATTCACCATGTCCTTTGACCCATATGCTCCCTGCTAAAAGCAGCCATAAACATATTTTACTGTGGGTGTTGCTAAGTAGCCTACCCAAATTGACCCATGCGGAACAACTTTCTTGGTAGCACTAACCAGTAAAAACATGCAGTTTGAGTATTATTCTAGTATTGATCTACTATTTCATTGCATTCTGTGTTGTGGACATCATATTAATTTGCATACTATATAAAGTATTGTATTCAAGTATTAAAGAATTAGCCTATATATCTGACTTTATACTGTAAATGACTGATTAGTAGTTGGTCACACTTTAGCCAAACGCTATGTTCCATGGAGCCCCCAAAACACAACGCGCGACTGCTCATATTTATTAACATTTTTATGACAAAGCAAGCCTATCCGCTTATAATAATCGGACATGGCAACACTGGGACTTGGTAATGTTTGGGTAAATACGAAAGAGGTTTTGTTGTGGAGTCCACACAAGCACGTACGTCTCATCAAGCTCCGCCCTCGACGATTCAAAATGATGTTCTTGTATGAGCTCGGGAGTCAGCGAGCGAGCGAGAGAGGAGGAGAGCGAGAGCGCAATCGGTCGGAAATCACTTCACTCTCACATAGGCTATCCACATTATAGACGTGCGCGGTGAGCTGCGGCAAGAGCACGAGCCCCGGCTTCCTCAGTAACACTGAATGGTGAACTGATGATGAGAGCACGCGCACTGGACTCTACCGGACATAGCTTTGGAAGATTTTTTCTGGTTTCCCTTTTATACACAGACTGTTGTTGACTGAAGGTTGAAGTTTTGGAGGATGCTGTCGCGTGGAATTTGACGTCTCGGGATGCTGTGAGCCCGGTCCGGAGAAGCCTGGTTCGGGGTTCCCTTTCGTGCGCAAGGAGAGGACACTTCTCTCTGATGTGCGTAACCACCATCAGCCAAGTTGCGCGCTCTTGTTTTCTGACGTGACACTTTTCGCTACAGATTTATTGGACCCTCCTTGTTAAAAAGAGGATTTTGTAGGAAAAACAAGAAAGACAGCGGGGAAGGGTGCTGTAGTATTTTTGTTTGTATCGGCAGGATTGCGGTGGTGCTGAATTTTGAATATCCAAAGCCTTGATTTGTGTTGTGGAAAGGGAACGAGTCTCTCGGTCCGACTCCATCAGCCAAGACTACAACTGAGAGGAGTAACTATTCGTTAAGGTATATGAGATTTTTTTGTTTTGTTTTTTTTTGCAATTGATACAAATTTGCACATGTTCTTTCTTTCCTATGTACGCGCTCTCATTTGGTCCTTAACTTAGAATGAGGAGTCATGTCGAGACACTTGACTTTATAGAGAGGTAGCCTATGTGTGTCTGTGATGTGTATAAATTATATTTGTGACAGAAATATGATAGTACCACTCGACATAGCCTAGGCTACTATCAAAAGGTTGCGTGGTTGATATGAGGTTTCGTTATAATAAACGCTGACTGAAGTGCTGCACTCCACAGTTTAAATATCACGAATTTATCGACATCTCAAGTTAACATCGACCCGACTGTCCTTAGAGCTGATTAGGGCACATGTGACATGTTTTCCCTACACTATACTGCTATTGATTTTTTACAAGAAAATATTTTTTTTTTCTACCGAGCGCTGGAGTGGATCGCTATTACATTTCCACATATAGAAAACAAGCCCTTGACCCATGGCTCCACATAACATCTTAATCTAGCTCCAGTGCCGGCCAGTAGAGCTTCGCGTAGATTTTATTCGATTCCCCTCTCTCATGTGTAATATTCATCGCTTTCTTGTGCGCCCGAGAACATCCGTTCATTGCCGATGAAAAAAACCTGACAGCAAACCCTCACATGAAATGCGCTTACTTGCATACAAACTCAACGCTTTTAAGAGCATTTTATAGTAGACATAATGATTAAAGTATATACTTTTGTGAGCTTTTATGGGTAAAACCTAAGTGTAGGCTACTATCTTACTATCTTTAGGTTACCGCTCGCGCCCACAACACCTGTTGCACTCGTTTTTACGCATTTCTCGCATAGCTCTACTTTTCCGCCTCAGAGCGTGATGATTGGAACATGCTGCGGTTAATTCTACCCACAGAATGTCAACTAGTCAACATTTCACGAGACACAATAATGTCCTTCAGTTACCAGTAATGGTGACAAAACAATCGAAAGCATTGCCTGTCATAACAGTGGAATCCGGTTTTTCTAGCCACTCCCGTCGTCGGGTTGCTTTTAAACCTGTTCGTCTGGTCCGGTTGAGAGAGACAGGTGTGAAAACAAGGGAAGGCTTAGGCTTCATTCCGCCCATCTGTGATCGGAAATCTCGAATCTTTATGTGGTTCATCTGTAGGCAAAGCATTCAGCCGGATGTAAACTTTTATAGAAGCCCACAATTGCTTGCAAATGATCTGGTCTAACTCGGAGCGCATTCATCCGCAGGTAAAAGTCATTTCCCTTCCTCTCTATCATCGAGATCGTGTTCTGTAGGCATCAGCACAAGCACACACCGGCACTTGGGCGAGCTTCTCATGCTGTTCCAGTAGATTATCGATCTGAGGATTTTATAAGCACGTTCTTTTATTTCCTTCTTCCATTTATTTAATGTACCGAAACTATATGCATCACCCAAACCCGGCGGTTAATGCGATTTGAAGTATTGGATGGGGGTGGGGCGCTGACCCCCTAATAAAGATTTGTATAGAGACCACCAAACTTTGGTTTTGACTTGCTTTAAGAGTACATGTTTTACATGTAGCTATGGACTTTTTAGTTATAGCTATTTAACTTTAGTGGTTTGCTCAAGGACTATTTTGTTGACGTTTGGACACGATCGAGCTCTGTCAACCTCAACTAATTGCGCCTTGTAAATCTTCTATAAAAAATCATTTTAAAAAGTTGCAAAACATTGAATAATTTGTATATCGGGCTGTTGATCGTGTCGCGGCATTAAACAGTGCTTAACTTGATGGGCGTAAACGCTGCATAGCCTACTGAGTATGCGAGTCTAGCGAAACAGGAGAAAACGTGAGGCTTCACAGGCACACAAAGACCAAAAAAAAAAAAAATCTTATTTTGAGGTGACAGTTCGAGTGAACCGTGACTAGGACTAAGCCATATGTTTTATTTGATGTTAACATGTTACCTCACTTCATTCCACATATTCCGGTGTAAACGTTTTAAATTTGTCTTGTTAGAAAATACAGTCATGTTGATTTGACAACTGTATATAGTTAAATTAGCCATTTCCTCTCATATATAGCCTACACAGCCTAACATGTCTATAGACACCATTTCCTCTCATATATAGCCTACACAGCCTAACATGTCTATAGACAATCAATATAGTGTATATTTTTGTTCAAGGAAAAACAATTAATGTTTGCTGGTTAAAACAACTAAATAACAAGAAAGGACCCATTGTTGAGCTGTACTGCCCTTCATTATCTTATTTTTCAGAGTTACAAAACAAATACATATCCATTAAGTACAAATATTATGTTTATTTTATTGATTTTATTACAACTTCTATGTCTGTTTAACACATAACAGGAGCAGCAGTCCTCCAGTCTTTGTCTATGCTATCAGTGTGTGTGTGTGTGTGTGTGTGTTAGCTGGAGTGTAATGGTGTGTGAGAGTTTGTGTGCCAGCCTTGTGACTGGCCAGCTCTCTGTGTAACAGCCTGGTAGACGGCAGCGGGGCAGCAGTTCATCTCGTCTGAAAGCGGGTGCAGACTAATCTGGCCCCACAATGGCTGAATGAAATAATTAAAGTAATCCTCTGTGCCTCACACTTGGCTAGGGAGGGAAGCCTTGGACCACCCATCCTGAACGGGTCACTGAGCGCTGTGGAGCTGGTGGCCTGTCGAGCAGGATGGCTGCAGCCGTGGACAAAAGCTCACGTGAACTCAACTCTGTGGCTGTGAATTGATCAAAGTCTAGAATCGCAATGCACTAGGATGTCGTTGGTTAGCGTTTGTCGCCCGCTACTTTTTATTTTAGCTCATTTGTGTGGGTTCAGGTGGTTTGATTTAAATTGTCTCCAATAGAATGAGTAAACATGCATGCATTTTATTCACAGGAGGACACTACACACTTTTTCAATTTCCTTGAGTCTATCGGCTCACCTCAAATCATTCTTCAGCTTTTCTACTATATTCTTTCGAAGACTTTTCAGATGTGTACTAAAATGTCAGTTGAGCCGGTTGAGTTAACCATTAACCTAAGACAGATGCTGCACTCTTACTTCCTTCCGAGTCAATCATTCTCCTTGCTTCAGACAAGAACTGACTTCTGAACCCTCATAAATGTCAGCGCTTTAATTTAATTCTTTAATTATCGCAACGAAACCAGGATTGGGAGGGGTTAGAACAATCATTGACTAGGACTCGGTGCGTTACCATGACGCAGTGCCACCACTGTGCTTCGTCCTGGAATCCGACTCCAGCTACGGCGGTACATAAACGCTTTTATTGCTTATTTTCCCTAGAATCACCTTAAAGTTTCATGCTGAGCTGGATGCCACCTGGGGGGGCATCCTCACATTCCCATGGGTTTTTTTTTTTTTTTTTTGGTGGCAGAGCCAGGGTGAGCGTTGGTACAATGATGAATTCCTCGTTACAAGTCACTAAAGAGGAAAGAAGGAGAGCAAGACTCTGAGAGAGAGGGAGAGAGAAAATCATACAGCAATTTTAAAGCATGTCAGCGGGGGAGGCTTTAGAATAGTAATTAGCCTGTTAAATCTGTTAACCTCCCCCTGCGCAGCAACACAATGGCCTTCTCGACAGTATACATATATGAGCGCATCTCTGAGAGGGCACGGGAAGGCATAAAATGATGGTGCGCATATGAAAGATAAAGACAGAGAGATGCCCAGGTGTGAAAATGAACATAATGTGGTTTTTGCGGACAGGAAATTAGAGGGGAGCCATGTTCCCCCGAAGGCTGATGCAAAATTTCGGACCAAATGTACTGTGAATAATCCGCCAAGAGGCTCCATAGGGAGAACTCCGATTCATGCCTTCCCCTGCGCTCACAGCTATTGATTATATTAATGACATCTAGCTTATACACAGCAGTACAAGATGAATTAGGCTACACAGCCTGAGAGCCGAGAATAAATTCTCACAGGATTATGACAGCAGTCATAAATACAGCACGCTGGCGACGCCTGTCTCCCTGCGAGGAGATCTTAGCCATGGCTCGACAATGCCATATTTGAAGACGTTATCAGCGAGGTGGATGGTGCATGTTGATTTAGAGCCCATCATAAATCGGTTCTCTGACCATGTAATGAGGACGATCAAAACTCTGAGGTGAAGAAGAGCCCCACCGACGGCCCATTGTCATTGTAATGGCTAGGCTTATTGTGTACCTGTGTGAAGGCGAAGTGCTAACTCTCTGCAACTGAAAGAAAAGCTGTCTGCTAGATAGCAATGCTTGATTTGACTCTGTTAAGGCCTCCTGTGTCTTGTAAATATTGCTGTCGTTAAGGCCCGCCACGCATATGCACTTATGCATTTCCATTACAAAAGAGAGTTCTTAGCCAAAAGCCTAAGCTGTTGTCACCCTTATATTTCATATACTCAAACACGTTCAGTAGTTTTCTTTTTTGTATAACCTTCATGTTTTTCCCTAAGATTTTCCATTTGCCAGAGCGTCTGCTCGCAAACATACATTGACATTCCTTTGCTGCGTTTGTTTTTAGATCTTGTAAGTTTTACACACCCACAGACGTATATACATGTGCGCACACACGGTCACATTCGCAGAAGAGTGTGGGAAAGGATGTCCCACATTAGGGTTCCCAGTGTACAGTGACCCTTTAACACAGACTCTTTACGCTGGGCCCTTGAGAGCGAATGTCGTGAGAGCTTCTCAAACCCTTCATCGCAACAAACAGATTCACATGCTTTTCATGTTGCGAGAATGTTTTTGAGCTTTGTTGACTTTTCCAGTGCACGATGAAGATGTGATGTTTTGGTTAAGTTTATATATAGATCTTGTTCTTTTCGTTTTATGTTTAAACAAATAGCATTTTAGTGCTATTTTTACAGCCTGGTTAATCCTTCACCCAGTGCTTTTGAGGTCCCTGCCCTGCTTTTTCACGTTGACCTTTTTTCATCAACTCACGGCACAAAATTCAACACAAACCTTCAGCAGAGGCTCCGATGCGTCTCTGTGAAATGCCAACTCCATGAGATGGCCGTTCAAAGCACAGTAAGGGATATGTTGCTTTAAAGGTGAGGTATTTTTCACCTCTCCAGATCCTTTTGTGGTCCACGCTGTTTAATTAGCCACATAAAAGTGTGCCAGAGTCGTCTGTCTCGACAGATTCAAAATTAGACTGTGAAATTAGTAAGAAATGAGTCAAGCTCTCATCATATGTGTGATCAGGGTCACACATCCCACCCTTCATTTCAGCCTCATTAGTGCATTGTTCTCCCTGCAGTGTCATTGCCTTGTGGCTGCAGTTGTGCAAGTGTTTTGGTATTCGTTGGTCTCTAATTTGTGCATATTAACACTGCTTTTCCCATGTACTATAGGGGAGTGTGTGAGGTGCAGAGTGTTTGTTGCAGTTACATTAGCCATTTTGTGTTGCTTTAACCACATGATTTTTCTTTGTAATGTTTTCGTGAGAGGCTCACTATGTCATGTGTTTGCTAATGGAAAAATATTTAATGGAACATGCACTAAACTACTACAATCAATCAATACTGATGAGTGTATGGAAGAACCCACATCCTATTAGAAACCAAATGACAGTCCATTTTGCTGACAGTCATTTTTTTTGTATATTTCTGTTTTTTTTTTTGTTTTGTTTTTTAAATGAAGTTGTTCAATCATATGAGTTTCCCCCAATCTCATGAAAGGAGACATGGATTTAAAAACTTTGATTCTTTAGGTTTGGTATTTATAGGCAGAATGTGTATAGAACTGGTGGCAGCGCTCTCACCGACCCGACCCCCCAATTGGTTTACCACTGGGTCGAGTTGAGGTGTCTGTCTCCTCTGGACAGTAATCTAGCAGCCCTGCCTCATTAGCCATGGGGAGCGTGGTGGGATAACATTCCCCATATGTTAGAGGGGTCTGCAATTACCACAGCAGGAAACATCAGAGTAACATGACCTTAAACGTGATGGATTAACAGAATCTGATTTATTAATTTGATTTTCCTGTTTTATGTTCTTTTGTAGTTCCTCACGCTGAGGTTGTTAATGTTTGGTGAGGTGGCAGCAGGGGGTCGTTGTCAAGATGCCTTCTATAACCCTGTCTATTACCTCCTCTTGGTTGTGTGATGTTGCAACAAATTGGGAGCCATTTGCTGTGAATAGCTATCAGCTGAAGTGGCCACTGGAAGATTAGAAAACCACACTTTACTACCATGTGTTCAATAACTTAAAGACTCGAAGAGTAAAAGGAAGATTCACATGTGATTTTGTAATTCAAGAATGCTTTTGGTTTCTTTTCCCCATTTTGACAATGCAATGTGTGAAGGAAGTGGGCAGCGAACACTCAAAAAAAAAAAAAAAAAAAAATTACAAGTAAAAAGAAATAAATTAGTGCTGTCAAATTGATTAATCGTGATTAATTATTGTGTATATTTGTATATTTGAATACACACACACACGTATATATATATATATATATATATATATGTATATATATGTATATATATATATATATATATATATACATATATATATATATATATAATGTTTTTTGTAAACACAAACTTTATTATGGATGTGATTAACTGCAATGAATCGATTTGACAGCACTAAAATAAATAAAGAGATTCACTTTCAAATCTTTATTTTTACCCCTAATTTCTACTATATTGTTTTGCCACCCATTTTTCACTGTGTTTTTGGAAATAATTTCATTATAGAATAAATTAGGAGAATTGACTTTAAAGGTAACTATAATAACTAGCTATTAATAAAATGAAGAGCAGATTTATTTCAATACGCTGGCAATTGTGTGTGCCAAAAGCTTAATTTAATTGTACTGCCTTAGATCTTAGATATATAGATCTTTTTTGGTTTTGGCCAAAAAATATGTAAGGCTTGGAGAGATGGGCAAAAACCATTTTGATGGATTTCATCCTTTCGTTGACCCAGGCATGATTCTAGAAATGAGAGCCGAGACAGTTTATCAATAGCTTGGGAAAGGTAGATCACGTAGAGTAAAATTATTTTTTGAATGGACATTACCTGTCTGCTAGCTTCATCCTCTTTTAGGGTCTATCAGCCAATGCATCTCTTAGGAAAATGGGCATATGTTGTTTTTATTAATTAGACATGACATGAAGTTTGCAGAACGAAGGTCAAACACAAGTAACTGTTTGTGACACATTTACTACCTCTAAAATGGAGAGGTTTACAACACATGAAGGGACGATCAATCATAAATCCTAGTGAATCAGTACCATAAAACTCTGGCTGCCATCGTTTTACAGGGTTCTTGGCACTGTCAGATAATTTAAAGGATTGTGTCTGAAGAAGGAATGTTTCTTTAATCTTATTTGTTTGTTGATCTTTTGCAGCAACAGACTGACGATGTGCCAGAGTGCCAATACGATGTGGTCACGGTGGAGTGCCATACTAGTGTGGATTTTGCTTCTCCTCTGTTGCTCTGCAAATGTAGTCAACACCATCATCTACCAGGTGACCGAGGAGCAGCCACCCAATACCCTGATTGGCAGCTTGGCATCTGACCAGGGCCTGCCAGACACAGGTCACCTTTACAAGCTTGAGGTGGGCGCTCCTTACCTCCGCGTGGATGGCAAAACGGGGGATATCTACACCACAGAGACCCCGATCGATCGTGAGACTCTCAAGGACTGCCGCAACCTTTTCGAGGGTGATCCTTGTTTCCTAGAATTTGAGGTGTCTATTACAGATCTTATGAAAGGCACAGGACCTCGACTCATCGAAGGCCGCATTGAGATCTTGGATGAGAACGACAACACTCCACAGTTCTCTTCACCTGTCTTGACATTGTCGATCCCTGAGAACACGCACGTGGGTGTGCTATTCGCAATTCCTGTGGCCACCGACAAGGATTCTGGAAGCAATGGCATCGCAGATTATGCACTAACAACTGGCCCTGAAGCTGCCAACCTTTTCAGCCTGCAGGTGGCACAAGACTCAGATGAGAAATTACCACAACTCATTGTATTAGGTAACCTAGATAGAGAGCAGCGAGATTCATATGACCTCAACATAAAAGTGGTTGACGGCGGCTCTCCACCTCGCCAGAGTAGTGCCCTGCTCAGGATCACCATTACAGATGCCAATGACAATGTGCCCAAATTTGAGAAGACACACTACGAGGGCGAGCTGCCAGAAAACAGTCCAGTGGGTCACTCTGTTCTACAAGTAAGTAATGCTTTTTTTATATATATATATAGTTAAAACTAAACAAATATTATAGCACGAGGCCAGCAAAGGGGTCAGTTCTCAGGAAACACACATACTGGCAAAATGTATATACCTTAAATGCATTGTAAGTTGCTTTACACAAAAGTGCCCATTTTTATTATTATTATTATTTCCATCTCTTATAAATTCAATGATCTCACCTGTAAGCAAGGATACGTTATGCCAAACCTTAAGATTGGGTAATAAGTAATATAGGAGTTGATTTGACAGCCTGAAGATAGAAGTGCACTCAAGCCCAACATACAGAGCCTGACAAGCTCTTGTAAATGGAAGTCTCAGTTATCCCAATGGGCTTTAGCCTCGGTTCCCACACAACAGGGTTAAAGCGGAAGAAATGGGAAAGCCAAATCATATTTTCACGGGCAATCGATTGATCCCTCACGGTCCCTTTAAACACAAGCTTTACAAAACAGGAGAGAGGTATTGACTGGCGGTGAGAATTACATGTTGAACTGTTGTGGAAACGAAAACGCTGCTAAGCTAAATGGGGATAACCATGAATGCTGGAAGCTTTCCAAGATCAATCTGAGGCAAGTGTCCATGCAAAACAAAAATTTTAATGACTGTTAATCTCTGTCAACAATTAATCCATGCAACCAAGTTGTATTCAAAAAGCATGTCAGAGGACTTTATTTTCCTCTAAGTCCTGATAAGCATCCTTTGAAGCCAAAGTAAATAAGCAGTAGTGGAATTAAAACAGCTTAATTTTATGATTTCAGAGGGTTGTAAGTGTTGATGGAGTGTTTTAGCTTGTTCAGAGAAATGCTCTTCAAATACATTAAATAAAATGAATTCCCAGTTTTCATGGCAGATGAAATGGAGTGACTCATATAGAGCAATAATAACTTAAGCACCATGAATAATCTTATGACTGACTCAGATTAAGGCTGTTCTCTGTAATACATGGGCTGAAACCCCATGCATGTTTCATACACAGCCAATGACATAAAGAGGAGAGGAACAACTGAATGCTGATTGTTTGAACGCTTTAATCAAGCCACACTTCGATTTATAGTTGTTTAAAATTATTCCCAGGTTCACTATAGACCTAACGGATTAATAGAAATCTGTGCCAAGACTGGTAACTAAAGTAATGTCTCAAATTAATTTCATCTAGCAAACAACAGGTCATTTAGGAGAATTTGACTTAACACAAAACACAGTCTAGTTATGTGCACTAAGTAAATACATTTATAATTTTCTTCTTATATTTTGAATTTGAATAATAACAATTTGCTATACATAATTGTATCACTAATTAGTGAAATCACAAGCTGTTTTTTAATCAATTGATGTGTGCTTGATATTAAATTCCTAGAAGATTCAGTTTATTTTTTAATTACACTAAATTAGTTTTGCGCTTGGATGGCATGGTAATGTATTGCCGCTTACAATGAGCTACATCTATTACATCTATTACAATGATGGTCCTGACTAAACATTTTAACCCTTGTATTGACACTGTGTGTAAATCTCTTATTATATCATCTGTTTTGTAAACTGATGTTTTAGTGCTTTGCTTAGTTTCATTTTGTTTTATGTTGATCTAGGTGAAGGCCAATGACTCTGATATGGGTCCCAATGGAGAGGTGACCTACAGCCTCCACCAGGCATCACCAGCAGCCCAAAGACTTCTTAGTATTGATCGCAACACAGGCATCATTTTTGTCAAAGGCTTGGTGGATCGTGAAGAAATCAGCACGATCAAGTTCTATGTCCAAGCTAAAGACAATGGTCCCCAAGCAAAGAGCTCCAAATCCCTTGTGACTATCACAGTGAAGGACCAGAATGACAATGCACCCTCCATCCGGATCCGAGGCATTGGTCTTGTGACACATGAAGATGGTGTCGCTAACATATCGGAGGACATGCCAGTGGGCACAGCTGTGGCTCTGGTGGAAGTATCAGATCGTGATGAGGGCGAAAATGCAGTTGTGACCTGTGTGGTTGCAGGGGACGTCCCATTTCAGCTGCGTTCAGCTAGCGAAACTGGCAATGACCGTAAGAGGAAGTACTTCCTCCAGACAACCACACTACTGGACTATGAACAGATCAAAGACTACAGGATTGAAATTGTGGCAGTGGACTCTGGCAACCCTGCACTATCCAGCACAAATTCCCTGAGGGTGCAAGTGACAGACATGAATGACAACTCTCCAGTCTTCTCACCCTCCTTGTACCAGGTAGAATTTTCTGAGGAGAACCAGCCAGGTGACAAGGTTTTGGACGTGTTAGCCACAGATGCTGACAGCGGGACTAATGCGGAGTTGACATACAGTATAACTGGTGGATCAGTCCCTGAGGGACTCTTTGAAATTAACCCTAACACAGGAGAAGTACGTGTTATGAGCCAGTTGGACCGTGAACAATTAGATCATTATCAGTTTCAAGTCGCAGCAGCTGATAAAGGTGTACCAAGCTTGAGAGGAACTGCCACTGTTGTTATTAAGGTGCTTGACAGAAACGACAATGACCCTAAATTTATGCTTAATGGTTACAGCTTTTCAGTCCAAGAGAACATGCCACCCCTTAGTCCTGTTGGAATGGTAACAGTCACTGATCACGATGAGGGTGACAATGCTCGTGTTCAACTCTCTGTAGAGCCAGACAATGGCAAGTTTATGATTCAAAATGGAACGTACACCATCCTTTCCACAATTTCCTTTGACAGGGAAAAAGAGAGTACCTACAGTTTCCGACTTAAAGCTGTTGATGGAGGTGACCCACGACGTTCCTCCTACGTTGGCATTACTATTAATGTTCTTGACGAGAATGACAATGCTCCTTATGTCACCAAGCCCTCAAACTCATCATACAAGTTCTTGGATCCCCGCACCAGCCCAGAGACCCATGTAGAACGCGTTGAGGCGGAGGACTTTGATATTGGTTTAAATTCGGAGATGGATTTCAGTATTGTAGGGGGCAACCCTCATGGCTTATTCCGCATCTCTTCAGAAGGTGAGATTACGTTGGCTAAAGAGTTCACATCCAAACACATTGGCCTCCACCGTCTGGTAGTAAAAGTTAGGGACAGAGGCACACCGCCACGCCATACAACTGCACTGGTTCACATCTATGTCAATGAAACCATCGGCAATGTCTCGCATGTCGAAGGACTTGTTGGACACAGTCTTTATACGCCACTTGAAATGGACATTGCTGGAGATCCAGATTATTCTCATGACCAGCATAGTAACATTCTCTTTGGAGTCTTGGGTGGCCTTTTTGTGGTCATTCTAATCATTGTGGTGGCGGTGATCATTAGGCATGTGCTGAAAGAGAATAAAAGTGGCTACCAGGCAGGCAAAAAAGAGACCAAAGACCTCTATGCTCCCAAACCAGGACCTAAGACCAACAAGAACAAGAAGGCAAAGAAAAGCAAAGCTCCAAAGCCTGCCAACCCATCTGAAGAGGATGAAGGGGGAACTCTTCAGAAAGGCCTAAAGTTCAACCTCATGGATGATAGTGTCAATGATAGCCCTCGGATTCACCTGCCGCTCAACTATCCCCCTGGGAGCCCAGACCTGGGGCGACACTATCGGTCTAATTCTCCTCTGCCATCCATTCAGCTCCAACCTCAGTCACCTTCTGCCTCAAAGAAACACCAGGCAGTGCAGGACCTGCCGGCAACCAACACCTTTGTAGGAACCGGAGACAACAACTCAACAGGCTCAGACCAGTATTCGGATTACAGCTACAAGGCCAACTCTTCAAAATATAGCACCAAACAGGTAGGAGACGACTTCAAAAGCATGGCAGGGTACTACAGCCCAGGGTACCATACAGAGTACCAGAGTCCAGAGTACCACAGTCCAGAGTACCACAATCCAGAGTACCACAGCCCAGGGTATCAAAGCAACGGGTATCAGAGCAACATGGTGTGGACTGAGGGCATGTATTAGGGGCTGGACCTGAATGAATGCCAAACCAAGGCTGCACTGATCACAAAGCATGCTCATCACTTGATTGAAATAAGTTTATTTGTCTTTTTTCAGTTCTGTAGTATCACTTATGTCCTGAAGGAAACATATGATTTAATTTAAGTATTACTCATTTAAATGAAGGAGACAATTCAAGTCTTATTTTTCTCTTTAATTTCTTTGAGAGGGCCATTTTCATTTGGACAGTGTTTATTGCTGCCCCTCAAAAGATGAACAGAACTACGTCTATCTTTTGAAACACATAACCTTCAGATCAGAGAGATGTGCCTTTTCTTTTTTAGTTTTGCCCTGAAAGACAACAAATAATAGCCGTCATTGTTTTGATATCTTTTGTTAGACTAGCTACAGGTATTTGCACAATTGTTAATGCGTCAAAATGATTCTAAAAAGCGAAACTTTGACATTTTTGTTTTGCATAAAAAAGAAAGCGTGCTGAATAAATAAAAAGACACAGGAAGGCCGGTCAAATAAGCTGAACATATTAGAATGTTTCCATGGCACACTTTAAAAATGTCTTTAATTATTTGGACCCTGTTAGTCAGAGTTCAAGTGGATTATTTATACAGCTCCAAAGGTTGGTAATTCCCCCCACCCCCACTTCTTTCTCAATCTTCATTGATTGTGCATGCAAAGAGTGCCTTATTTTTGTTATGTTCATAAGTGGAATGGGTTAATGGAGATTCATAATCAGCTACTGATGTCAAAGTGTGCCATCAAACATCTTTTAATTAACTGCAGGATTTTCTGCAACGCTGTGAATAATGTCACATTCATTGTAAATAGAAAGCTACTTGAGGTTTAAACTAAACCAGAAATCTTGAATTTTGTCTTGAATTTCATTAGCAAACCTCTGGAGACAATCATTGGAAAAGGTTTTTTTATTATGCAAGTTATATTGTGAATATATATTGTTTGTGTTTCTCCCTTATGATGTTTTTGTTCTATTGTGGAATGGCGATGAACAACTTAAATAGCTTTATACAGAAAAATTTACTTAATTCGTTCTTAGCACACCAAATATGTTTTTATACCAAATTTGTAAATATACAGTTTAGAACCAACTAGATAGATCTCAGCTGCTTTGATAGTGGCTCCATATAATTTTTGTACATATGAAGTTCAATGAGACGCGTGTTTATATTTAAAGCAATAATCACTTGTGTTAATATGATGGAAAGATGCAATTTTAATATTATGTTCTGCAGTATCGGCTAGTTTACACAACGCAGCACACGCATTGTACAAGCTGAATATGACACGACACTTTGCATTCTGTGTAAAGTGTGTATAATTTGTGGAACTGCAGCTGCAGACATCCCCACTTCTGTTGAATTTCTGTCATTTGTTGTTTTGTTTCTGTTGATTTGCTATTTGTATTTTGTATTTTTTTTTACAAGTAAACAAGTTGGCTTTCAATAAAACTTTTGTGAAGGTGTTACATTGTGGATTTAATGTTAAACAGAATCAGTCTATTGAAATTACTCACCAGGGGACATTAATACTTAAGGTACAGTATTTAATTTCCATATTCCCATATTTATTTATGACATTGCCCTTTCTATATGTCACATTTTACCTGTAAACATTAATTTTCTATTTACTAAATGACACCATAAAATGTCTACTTTGAAAGCTTTTTTTCAAATTCTCACTGTACCAGTGAGCACAGGTCGATGCGGTTGCATTACCGCAGCTATTATTTTAAGCTTCTAAATTGATAGCTAGACAAATTGATTGATTTTACTTTACTTCTCATCAAATTTAGTTTTATAGCATTCACAAAATGCCAAAATGTCTGTCTTATGTGATCCATATCTTAACACAATTAATATGACACATTTAAAACATTGCACCTCTGAGATTGAGCCAAACACAGAGGATGCATTTACGAATGCATTTTTTTTCATGTGTTTTTGTTTTTCTCATTCATAATGCACATCACAGGAACAAAAATCATGTTCCAAGAGGATTTGAGCAGTGCAGACTTGGCGTATCCGAATGACCCAAGAGGAAAGTGAGGTGTTTTGTACAGGTCCTGTCAATCAAAGGCCCTTTTTTGGGCTCCATCTTTAGATTCGAGGAATAGGATCAAGGGATGGTTGCCAGAGGTCTTGTTACGTTTTTTTGTACTATTCGATTGGCTCCTTGTATGCCGGCAGCTAATCTGGGCCTAAAAAAAAGACACTCTCACACACACACACCACACACACATGCAGCCTTTCCTGCCGCTGTCCACCATTTAAATTCTAGCAGCGTCTGCGCTTCTTAAAAGCTGTCGATTTTGTCCTCAGCTTGCACCGTCACCATGGCAACGGACTGACCAGTGTGTGTTGTGTGCTGACTCACAGACTGCTGAGTGCAGGTTGGGGGAGACAGAGATACTAGAAGGGGTCATTGAGAGATGAATAGAAAGAGGGCATAAGATAAATTATACAACAACAAAAAAAAAAGATAAAAGTGTCGAATTAGAAAAAAAAAAAAAAAAAAATGTCATTCCACACCATTCTTCCATGTACTCCGTTCATGATACCCTTGGTGCTTCTGCTAATGGAAGAAACAGGCCATTCATTCATTCATTTGGTCACATTCCCTTCTATCATGTGCTAGTACTGTCCACTTTACATTTCATGAATGCAAATCCACTTTAAATGCGGTCGTGTATTAGTCTCTACTGTACCTTAAGTTTGTCATTGTCCCTGTGATCTGCTCTCAATGATAGAAATTCAAAGAAGAGGGGATAATGTAGCCTTAAACCAGTTCCTTTATGTGTCTGCATAGCATTTCCTTTCTATACATTGTTTGGTATGGAATATCATGCAAAATATACACTCACCTAAAGGATTATTAGGAACACCATACTAATACTGTGTTTGACCCCCTTTCGCCTTCAGAACTGCTTTTATTCTACGTGGCATTGATTCAACAAGGTGCTTAAAGGATTCTTTAGAAATGTTGACCATATTGATAGGATAGCATCTTGCAGTTGATGGAGATTTGTGGGATGCACATCCAGGGCACAAAGCTCCCGTTCCACCACATCCCAAAGATGCTCTATTGGGTTGAGATCTGGTGACTGTGGGGGCCATTTTAGTCCAGTGAACTCATTCTCATGTTCAAGAAATCAATTTGAAATGATTCGAGCTTTGTGACATGGTGCATTATCCTGCTGGAAGTAGCCATCAGAGGATGGGTACACGGTGGTCATAAAGGGATGGACATGGTCAGAAACAATGCTCAGGTAGGCTGTGGCATTTAAACGATGCCCAATTGGCACCATGGGGCCTAAAGTGTGCCAAGAAAACATCCCCCACACCATTAAACCACCACCACCAGCCTGCACAGTGGTAACAAGGCATGATGGATCCATGTTCTCATTCTGTTTACGCAAAATTCTGATTCTACCATCTGAATGTCTCAACAGAAATCGAGACTCATCAGACCAGGCAACATTTTTCAGGTCTTCAACTGTCCAATTTTGGTGAGCTTGTACAAATTGTAGCCTCTTTTTCCTATTTGTAGTGGAGATGAGTGGTACCCGGTGAGGTCTTCTGCTGTTGAAGCCCATCCACCTCAAGGTTGTGCATGTTGTGGCTTCACAAATGCTTTGCTGCATACCTTGGTTGTAACGAGTGGTTATTTCAGTCAAAGTTGCTCTTCTATCAGCTTGAATCAGTCGGCCCATTCTCCTCTGACCTCTAGCATCAACAAGGCATTTTCGCCCACAGGACTGCCGCATACTGGATGTTTTTCCCTTTTCACACCATTCTTTGTAAACCCTAGAAATGGTTGTGCGTGAAAATCCCAGTAACTGAGCAGATTGTGAAATACTCAGACCGGCCCATCTGGCACTAACAACCATGCCACGCTCAAAATTGCTTAAATCATCTTTCTTTCCCATTCTGACATTCAATTTGGAGTTCGGGAGATTGTCTTGACCAGGACCACACCCCTCAATGCATTGAAGCAACTGCCATGTTATTGGTTGATTAGATAATTGCATTAATGAGAAATTGAACAGGTGTTCCTAATAATCTTTTAGGTGAGTGTATATTATACAGTATTTTTAACTAGTCCGCAAAGTCTTCTATACACATTTGTGACACTGGACCACAAAACCAGTCGCACGGGTATATTTGTGGCAATAGCCAACAATACATTGTCTGGATCAAAGTTATTGATTTTTATTTTATGCCAAAAATCATTAGGATATTAAGATCATGTTCCATGAAGATATACCATAAATATATTTAAAAAATGTATTATTAGTAGTAATATGCATTGCTAAGGTCTTCGTTTGGACAACTTTATTGACGATTTTCTAATAGTTGTATATCGGCCAAATATTGTCCTATCCTAACGATCAATACATCAATGGAATTATTATTTATTCAGCTTTCATATTATGTATACATCTAAATAAAAAAAAAATCACCCTTATGACTGGTTTTGTGGTCCAGGGTCACATTTATAAATTCTACCGTTTACCTTTATAAGTGTTTCATTCTGTTGTACCTGTTTAGCCTCCACTCGTGTCTCCCGGTTGTAATTCTTCAGTCTGAGCGTGATTGAGAATTAATGGATGTCACTTTGATGTCGGTCCCTTTTATGTTTCATGGTTTAGGAAAACATGAATTGGAAGATAAAACAAGAGGCTGTCCATTTCTTCTCGGTTTTTCTAAGTTTTGTCCCCTTTTTCTCTGTCTTGTGTGGTGTGGTCTTGTGACTGTAACCGTTACAGAACAAGTCAATTATGCAAAACAGTTCTGTGGTCTGGGCTGCGGTACAGCAGCTGCAAGTCACCCTTTAGCAGTCCATGGCTTCAGTAGCATCTTGATCTCAGCAGTCTGTCCACCTTTCTCTCCTTTAAATAAGCAAATAAGTGCCTACCATTGCTTAGCATTTAATCAGGCAGAACAAACTCGCCAGTAATAATTGTGACTCATCAGGAGACAACATAGCTGAAGGGAGGAAGAGGAAAACAAAATTGTTTCAAAGCAACTCTGATGGAATATTAAGCAACCAGCTTCATTTGCATTATTCAGGTGTTGTAGTTGACAATGCGAGGCTAATTAAAATAAAAAGCTGTTAATTGTGATGATGGCCCTTTTCCCCTCCATTGACTTGACTTTTTGACACATAGATAAGTTGGAGAATCATTAGCTTTGCTGTGCCTAACACCTGCAAGAAGCCCTAGACTGATAGCATCTTTTGTGTGCATTTCACAGGAGAAAATTACACCAGTTGGAGTGATGCCGCTAAAATGCACTATTTGCACACTGACTGTTTTAATGTGTTTTTTTTTTACGCATGTGCCCATTTCTGGCACATAAGAAAAAAGCCATTATTTGGTAAATCATTAAGGGTCAGATTTACTAACAGTTTGCGCCAGCGCAAACCCTCTTTTGGCGTTACAAATAAACTACTGTCAGGATTTACTAAAGACACAGGCATGGACTGGGTTATTTTTTGGCTGACCTGATTGCATGTATTTGTAGGAGTACCCCTTACAGACACAAACTGTATGGGAGGAGAGTATTTAAATGAATCATGCAAGTGATTTACTAAGGTTTGTGCTCGTCAATTTACTGGTGTTTGCGCCATTATTTACCGCCCCCCAAAAAATCACGTCTTAAACCAGGCACTAACTGGTAGATTACGTTGGTCATTATGTAAATGATCCGGCTGCGTCTGTGCTCTTTAATTTGCACAGCGTTAGTAGATCACATGCAGAAATTTCCACTCCCATCGCCACTTTTTGGGATTTGGACTCTCACTCTAATTTGCCTTGTTTAGTAAATCTGGTCCAAAAAGTCATAATTATTTGAAAAATATATATAAATTGACAGAAACATATAATCTGACAGAAAAATATAAAATATAAAAGGACTGTTAACACAAAATAAGTTGAGTTTTTTTCACAAAGAACTGACAAAAAGTAAAAATTGGGATGTCATTATAAGATAAAAAAATGGACAAAGTCATGAGAAGTCAATCATGACAAACATTTGGACTTTTCATGTCATATTTATTACTTTGTTACCTCACAGTTAACCCCGGCATCCTGGCCAAATTTGCCCATAGGCCCCTGTCCATCACGGCCTCCTAATATATATATATATATATATATATATATATATATATATATATGATTGGCTTCTGTGGTGGGCATTCTGGTGCAATATGGCTGCCGTCACATCATCCAGGTGGATGCTGCACATTGGTGGTGGTTGAGGATATTCCCCCCTTTTATATGTAAAGTTATTTGAGTGTCTAGAAAAGCGCTTTATAAATGTAACAAATTACAGTTATGTGTTTTTTTTATTTTACTTTCCAACACATGCTTTACCAAAGCATGACTTTTTTACTTATGTTGCAGAAATGGACCACTTCGGTCAATTGCAATTTCTATCACTTCATCCATTCTTTTGAGTTTTTTTGTGAGAAGAGAATGGGGGATATGGAAGAAAGGAAGGAAATAACAGTGATATTTCTGTTTTGAGCTTTCCTTCAGGTTTTGTTGAGGGAAGGAAAGAAGTGGAAGTAAGTGCCAGTGACAGAGAATGGAATGGAAGGAATACATGAAGAAAGAAAGGGCACTGATATTTCAGCCTTTTGAGGTTTACAAGTTTGTTGAGAAAATAAAGAAAGGAAGCCTTTCTTCACAGTGTTTGAGGTGTGAATATAATGAGACACATAACTAAGCTTGTCTTTTTGTTTGTGTTATCCCATGATACTGTTGTAATATTCCAATTAGCTGCCAGTGCTTTTCATAACATGCTTTTTGTGACTCTTCATGTGCGGTACTCCTAAATGTGGTACTGCCATCAAGATGTCTCTCTTTCCATGGCTTAAAATCCTGCCCCCTTAGCGCCTCCATGTTATTACTGTACTTGTTTCACAAGATACGTTGCCATCCTATGGGCTTAAATCTAGGACAACAGTGGCAGACAGGTAGATGGCCATCTTGACGCACACACAAAGGAGTGTTTTTACCTCTCTGTAATCAGTGAATTCCTGAGAGTACAAATCACTCAGCGAAGGAAAATTACTCTAGTCTTGCTGGTGTGTGAGTGACTCACAGCAAAGGCACGTGTGCAAGCCCATCCAGCTCTCAGTGGGAAGATAAGGGGACACGCATGCATAAAGGTGAGCAGGAACACAAAGGTTCCTCTATGTGGAACTCTGACGTTCCCTGTCAGAGCCTCTCTCATTAAGGTGCCTTTCTCTGGGCTCGCTCTACAACCCAACATCAAGGTCGAACACATTAGCTCTCATTTAGCTCCATTATCTAGATTATCTGAGCTGATCTAATGATAAGTATTAGCAAAGTTCAGCTCTGTGGTCAATGTTAAAGAACTAGCTGGACTATCAATTGTTGCTCGGTTGGGATGGAGGCCTTATATGTAGCCATATGGCTCTCTCTAGGCATATGTGTACCATTATTTTAATGGCCTCTGATTAGTGATTAGTGTGTTAGGACATGCTAATTGGGAAATGTTTCCGGTTAGCCTTTAGGGTTGAAGGATTGGGCAGCTGGATGGAGACCAATGGAAACCTTTGTCTAAAGGTTTCATCAATGTCTCAAACTGTGCTTAGATTTGGCAAAAGACTAAATATGAACTCGCATGACTTGTCAAATACTTACAAGCTGAAAAAGTTTAGCTTTTTTCAGTAGCCATTACTCCAGTCTTCAGTGTCACGTTATTCTTTAGAAATATGATTTTGTGGTAAATTATTATTGATGTTCAATTATTAATAATTCTCATTATATCAATGTTAAAATATAAGTTTTAGTTGCTCAATACTTTTGTGGAAACCGCAATATATATATTTTTTGTTGATTGATAGAATGTTTAAAAGCACAGTATTTATTTGAAATGGAAATCTTTTGTAACATTATAAATGTATTTACTCACGTTTGATCAATTTAATGCAGTGGTTCTCAAGTGCTCTGGCCACAGAACCCAAATTTTTAGGAATTTTAACCAAGCTAATTTAATTTTAAACATTGGTTGACGTGCTCAGAAGTGCTGTCCTTTTTTTACCTATCATGCACCTAAATTGTAAGAATATAACATCGATATTTAACAGTAAAGGTAATGCTGTTAAAGGTAGGGTATAAAACTTTTTGTTATACATGTAGAAACTGTTCACATCCTGATAGCAACCAATAATAGAAACATTTGCATACATCTTCAGTGGAAGTCTCAGGACCAATTTCTCCAATCATTGCATTGGATCCATGATGCAATGTCCTACCTGCCTGTCAACATACGCATTACCATACCGGCATGCAAATCCTTCCCAGCTAACATAATTTATTGGTACTTTTTAATTATTTCATGACTTCCTAATTGCGACATTGCGATTTAATTTGCTCTTTATTATAGTGAATTGATATACAGCGCATGGCTCCACATTTGAGTGCGTAACTGAAGAGTGGAAAGTTAATTTTTGTTATGAATATAACGTTAGAATAAAGATACTGACACATAGCCTTAATAAGATCTCATCTGATCAATTGCAGATCAGCAGATACTGAATCAGGACAGCATGTTTTTTCTCAAGCACTCTTTACTTAAACTGCATCTGACAGAAGTGTGAACAGCTTTCACTGACATATTTCAAAATAATTCAAAAAAAGTTCTGCTTCAGAAAAACATTTACAATTACACTTTTTGTGGTTGTTGTTTCTTTGACTACCACTTTTGGGTCGTGACCCACCAGTGGAGAAACACAGATTGAATGTGTCCTTGCTGAACAATAGGAGTAATGGCTGCTGAAAATTCAGCTTTGCCATCACAGGAATGACTTACATACAATTGTATTGTTTTACTGTATATTTAATCAACTAAATGTAGCCTTGGTAAGCACAGAATACTTCTTTGAAAAAAAAAAAAAAAAATATTTTAAAAATCTTAATTATCCCATACTATTGACTGGTATGTGTACAAACTTTATTTTATGCCAATTATTTTCTGAATTGTTTAAATTTTTCATCCTATTAAGGAATGTGAGAGATTACATTACATTTGAAACATAGCTGACCTGTATTAGGTCTCCTGAGCTCTAAACAGAGCATATAAAGTTGTCCTCTGGGGTCTTTCTGAGGTTGATAAAGGCCCAAGCGGTGCATAAAACGTTTCTCTTTATCTCCCTCTCTCTTGTTCTCTCCCCTGTCACTTTACTCTTGTGGGCTGTCATTGTTTCTGGGCGAGGTGTCGTGTGCCGTGTGGTGACTGCACTCTTTGCCTGTGCAACTGCGGAATCCGACTGCTACTCCACTTCTCTCCTCCCCGGAGGCCCATCCACACACCCTGGCATTGTCAGGCAACATCTGCTGAAATTACGCCTGGCTGTCCCCCTCCTGCGCACACACACACACACACACAAACACACACACATACTCGCTCTCCGCACAGACGCTGACAGCGTCCATCTTTATAGGTCCTGACAGCAGATGAATAAACTCGCTTGCGCACGGTCAACTACTTGCTCAGACAAATACACACACGCAGATGCGCTCGGCTGCATGGACAGAAATTAGCCTCATAATCGTAAAAACGAACATGAAATCCAATCAAACCCTTCATGTGCACAGTCAACAGAGTTTAATCCATTTATTTATGCATTTGCTAGCTCTAAATTCGAAAAAACAGGCTTCACTTTGCATAGCCATTAAGAGAATTTTAGTCCAATGATGTTACAGCGATTTGCATGGTGCGTGTTTATGGCACATTTAGCGTTCTGCCTCACTGCTCTGCTCTTCTGCCTCATAAGGCACTTGCTGTTCGCTGTGTCTACAGATCTGTTTTTAATTTCACATTAAGGATACAGAGAGAACTGTTGAGAGAAAGAGACAGCAGTGTGTGCGCATCTTTACCTTTGTCTTTACCTTGCTAAGCTGTTGCTTGGTCACCCACTGAGAAAGGCCAGTCCGTGCTGTCATGTTCCATAATTATTTTGTTCTTACTGGACAAACATGAAGTCAACACCAAGCACACTGTAATAATAATATGACAACACAGCTTGTAATGATATGCATATGTATATTTGCTGACCACAAAAGTCTAAATAATTTGGGTAGGCATTACTGCTGTTTAGGGTTGTGTTGTCGTTGTTATTGTAATATTACTGTTTAGCATAAAAAAAATTCTATATTAAAGGGGTGGTTGATCAGCTTGATTGTGTTTCTGGGTTGCAGTCTAACATGTGTTCATGCTTTGTTTATTAAAAAAAAGTATATATATATATATATATATATATATATATTTTTTTTTTTTTTTTTTTTTTTTCACATGATTTAACTTTATTCTACACCACTGTGTCCCTTCGCGTAAAAACGTCAGGATAGCTTCCTGTTTCTATGAAGCCCCTCCCTCAGAAATACACAATGGGCTCAGATTGGTTAGCTGGCCTAGTGAGTTGTGATTCAATAACCACCTAGTGCACGTTGTCCGGAAACGTCACGCCCCTTACCGTTATGGGTAGTTGCATATGCTCAGGTGTATTGCAATAAACAATGGCGTCAATATTGCCATATCAATTTGAGCCTGAATCAGATCCATAACATTTTAGTGAAGAGGATCGAGCAGAACCTGTGCAATCGAGCAGAACATCTGTTACAGGACGTTTCAGAATGGTATGTTTGTTGTTTGTAGTTATCTTATACTTTTAGAAACGCTGTTGTTTGTAAATGCTTGAAGGGATTATTTGGATAACAGACTGTGATCTATAGTGATCGCTACGGACTGTAGAGCACCATTAGTTTTGTCTATATAGAACAAGTGTAGCCAAATATCTGTCACCAGAACTATGTAGACATGGTGTCAATCTAGCGTCCCTAGGAAGGTCGAACAAAGAGGACCTGCAATCGGGGTGAAAATGACAGCGTTTCGGCGGCACCAACATGGCCTTACCCCCTTTGTTGGGTGTTCCCGGAGGCAGGATTTATGTAAATGTCAGGGTTAGTAATGTCACTAACCTGGGAGGAAGCTTGTTGTAGTCCCTACCAGCTGTTTGTTGTAGTCCTTAAAAAGCAATTTCTGTAAAATAAAATATCTCCCTTTGCACTGAACATTGAGCATCATTACTTTGCAGATGTTGTTTATTATAAATGCATCCTTGTCTATTAAAATCTTTTTTTAAAGTAAAATAATGAATCTTATTGTCCCCACATTTTTGAACGATCATGTGCAATTTTGTAGATTTTTAGGAGTACTCTAGCATATATAGATAAAAGCCCCACAACTTTAAGACCCAATATTTAGAGCAAACCAAGAAGCCATACGGACAGAGCTAAAATGGCCGTAAGTGATTTGGCTTGTATCGCTAGTAAACGACAGTGACAGAACAGATGTTTTTTTTAGCATAATGGCACACACACTTACATACATACTCTCTGGCATTAAGATGGAACAATCTGGACCTGCATAGAAAGGAGTAAACACGTTGCAGACAGGTTAATGGATTTTGCTGCGGTGAATGTAAATGCATGTAATGTGAATTGCGTTGTTGCTTAGTCCTCTGAGCACAGGGTGGGGTCTTGATGATCTTTGACCTGTGCTGTGGTTTCTGGTACATGTTGCAGACATCTCTCGTTTCTGTGCCCGCTGTTAGCAGGTGGCACGGATCTGCCAAGGCGTGTGCTCACTGACCTGTGCTACAACCCCCAACACTTGCCGTCTGTGTGTGGGTGTTTGTGCGAGACTGATACACAAGGAATCTGCTGCCCTTTTGTGCTCCTCATAATGATTTTGTCCAGGTCTTTATCAGAGGAAGGAGTGTGATTGATGTTGGAGGAAGATTTTACTACTGTCTCAAGCATGTGGTTCATTTAAGGCAAACTATGCAGCCAGAAGCATAGTAACACTTATAGGATGTGGCTATGCTGACACATGATACTTGTGGGCTCTATATTTTCCTGATGCTCGCACTAGGTATTATTTACGTTTTGTCGTCCTATTTTTGTTTCCATTTCCGATAAGGCAGTAAGCACTAAAAATGTCTTCCATATTAATTAGTTAAAAATAAATATTGAATAACTGTTTATTTTTGTTCCAACCAGCCATGACTGCAACTAGCAACAAGACATTTGAGTGGTCATTTGGTTTGTTGCATTTTTCTGGGTATTTCAGTATTTTTGTCCGGTTTCCACTAAAAATATTAATAAAACCAGTTGTGTAATATAATATTTTCAGATAATAAAATTAGGCAAATTTTAGGCAAATATTTGACCAAGTTTTCTTAAAGATAAAACACATTTTTTTTGATGGGATGTTTTTACTGGAAAATCACACAATATTGCTTGATTATTATTATTAATTTTATTTTTATTTATTTTTTGCTGT
This sequence comes from Romanogobio albipinnatus, assembly GCA_023566225.1. Lineage (NCBI taxonomy): Eukaryota > Metazoa > Chordata > Actinopteri > Cypriniformes > Gobionidae > Romanogobio > Romanogobio albipinnatus. The sequence continues at coordinate 21,028,927 of CM042246.1, read as the reverse complement.
GTAGCCCCGCCGACAGCAAATTCCCATTGTATCAAAATTCCTTTCCACATCAAAACTAGAGCGATTTTTTTCAATACCTTTTTTCGACTGTGAACAGATCTATTACTTGATGCTGGAAATGTGTTGCATTTCGCCTAGTCAGAATGTGTACAGGTGCTGGTCATATAATTTGAATATCATCAAAAGGTTGATTTATTTCACTAAATCCATTCAAAAAGTGAAACTTGTATATTATATTCATTCATTACACACAGACTGATATATTTCAAACGTTTACTTCTTTTAATTTTGATGATTATAACAGACAACTAAGGAAAATCCCAAATTCAGTATCTCAGAAAATTTGAATATTGTGAAAAGGTTCAATATTGAAGACACCTGGTGCCACACTCTAATCAGCTAATTAACTCAAAACACCTGCAAAGGCCTTTAATGGTCTCTCAGTCTAGTTCTGTAGGCTACACAATCATGGGGAAGACTGCTGACTTGACAGTTGTCCAAAAGACGACAATTGACACCTTGCACAAGGAGGGCAAGACACAAAAGGTCATTGCAAAAAAAGGCTGACTGTTCACAGAGCTCTGTGTCCAAGCACATTAATAGAGAGGTGAAGGGTAGAAAAATATGTGGTAAAAAAAGTGTACAAGCAATAGGGATAACCGCACCCTGGAGAGGATTGTGAAACAAAACCCATTCAAAAATGTGGGGGAGATTCACAAAGAGTGGACTGGAGCTGGAGTCAGTGCTTCAAGAACCACTACACACAGACGTATGCAAGAGATGGGTTTCAGCTGTCGCATTCCTTGTGTCAAGCCACTCTTGAACAACAGACAGCGTCAGAAGCGTCTCGCCTGAGCTAAAGACAAAAAGGAAAAAAAGTGGTCCAAAGTTATGTTCTCTGATGAAAGTAAATTTTGCATTTCCTTTGGAAATCAGGCTCCCTGAGTCTGGAGGAAGAGTGGAGAGGCACACAATCCACGTTGCTTGAGGTCCAGTGTAAAGTTTCCACAGTCAGTGATGGTTTTGGGTGCCATGTCATCTGCTGCTGTTGGTCCGCTGTGTTTTCTGAGGTCCAAGGTCAATGCAGCTGTATACCAGGAAGTAGAGCACTTCATGCTTCCTGCTGCTGACCAACTTTATGGAGATGCAGATTTCATTTTCCAACCGGACTTGGCACCTGCACACAGTGTCAAAGCAACCAGTACCTGGTTTAAGGACCACGATATCCCTGTTTTTAATTGGCCAGCAAACTCGGCTGATCTTAACTCCATAGAAAATCTATAGGGTATTGTGAAGAGGAAGATGCGACATGCCAGACCCAACAATGCAGAAATGCTGAAGGCCACTATCAGAGCAACCTGGGCTCTGCCTTGAAGACTGCCTTGAAGAACAAGCAGAGGAGGAAGATGATGAAGATGATGCCGCCGCCGCTCCGTGTCTCTCCTGAGAGCTCATCTTTACAAACTAATAAACTAAATTGTTTAGAAATTCTTTACAAACTTGTATAAACTTTATGCAAAGCAACGCGAAGGTTTTCCAATGTGCGGTACTGAGTGACGTCTATAATTCCAGGTCAGAGAGCACCTGTCCATCAAAAGCTCACTATCCAATCAGAGTAGATCACTGTTAAGCCCGCCCCCACGAGAAGTTTGTGTCAAAACAGCAAACGAAAAACTGCGAAGCGTAAGCGAAATCTGTGGCAATGCAGAATCAGAATACCGATTTGTGAAAACGAATCTTTGAGAAACATTAACAAAGAATGAAGCATATTTGAATATCCTGTTAAATATGTGCGACTGTTTTTCTTCTTTTGTAATGGATATTTTTGATAGTTTCTGAAAAAGTTTTGTTTAGTTTTATAAAGTTTCGTTCCGTTTCATAAAGTTTCGTTCATTTTTTTTTAAACAAATGTAATTCCATATTTCCTTAGTTGTCTGTTATAATCATCAAAATAAAAAATAAAAAAAACATTTAAAATAAATCAATCTGTGTGTAATGAATGAATATAATATACAAGTTTCACTTTTTGAATGGAATTAGTGAAATAAATCAACTTTTTGTTGATATTCTAATTATATGACCAGCACCTGTATATAGTAAACCAGTCATAGACAGTTGTAAAAACTTTACTTCACATCCCCCTCATGTTTTACCCCCAAGATGAAACCGTACAGCTCAACTGATTTTATTACTTTTTGTCTGTCGCACACAAGTAGACACTCACTTCAAGTCCCTTCATCTCGAATCAACTTTTGAGTGACAAACGACTGGGCCCGGGCATCAGGGCATGTGATTTCTTTGGCATACCTTAGAGGAGCCATTAGTCATGTCTATATTTAACCTAGCTCTGCACTGGTGCCCACCTCTTATGTGCCAACTTGGCAGAGAAGAGAGAAGATATTGGAGAAAAACGAGAGAGATTGGAGAAAGAAAGTCTCATAGATAGGATGTATAGTATTCAACAGCCATCATCACTGCTGCCTTCATTGGCGGGGTGAGAATTGGTCTTGCGGTCGGCTGCCGTGAGAGGCAGGCACTGCTGCATACTGGTGTGTGATTGCAGTCAACGGGGGGTTTGTTAGAGGAATAGGGCAATGGGAAGGGAATCAGAGAGATGGGACTCTGATGGGAGAATTGTTGATTTTTTTTTCTTCTTTTCCTCAAAGAAAAATGCATTTGGTGAGTGAATGAAAGGAGTAGGTGAGAAAAAATGAGAAGGGGACGATAAAGAAATACTGATTTATCTGGAAGAGCTCAGTGAGTATATTTATCTCAACATCTTGAAGGTGTCACCATTCAGTTTGTTTTCATATGTCACATGTTTCCCGCCAGTCTCCCTGGTTACCGTCATTGAGTTAATTTAGTACAACTGTGTCCAGTTAATTATGTCATTTCTGTTTACTATTTAGCTATTCCCTTTTAACTCAGTCTTTGTCTGGTCACCGTTATGTTAAGGTGTGTTGTTGCCTTTCTGTCTGCCTTGAGTTTATTTGTAATTAAACTGTTTTGAACTTTATTCATCCATATTCGTCTTCCTGTCTGCACACACCCGTGACAGAAGGGATACGTTACCCCCAAAAAATTACAGGTCACTTTTTTTCTCCATTAAAAATGGTATAATCCCACATAACTATGTATTCAGAGTCTTCTAAAGCTATATGATTTTTAAGTTATCATTCATTGATAATCTATTATGCTAGTGTTGTTGCAGGACAGAGCTACTGTATGGCTTTAGAAGAGTTGGAATATAGTCCATGGATCACTTGTATGATACTTTATGGTACCTTTTTGTCATTTTGGAGCTTGGCATCATTGTACTCATTCAAATGCCTTGCATATTTTTTTTGATGAAAATCACCCTATATGTTCCATAGAACAAGGTCAAACAGATTTAGAACAATATGAGATTGAGTAAATGATGACAATTTCATTTTCAGTGAACTTTTCCCATAAGATGTAAGAGAGATGGTGAGATGAGTAAAGGAACGGAAAATTAAGTTGGGGTTTCAATGAACACAAGAGGAAGTATCTCTCACTCATCTATCGATCTCTCAATCTATCGGTCAATCTTTACCAGTCCCTGTGGGGGTCTTTTTCAGCCTCATGGCAGTGCCTATCGACAGTGAGACAGCGAACCTTCAATCCATACTGGCCACATATATGCACGTAGTCAGGCTTTAACATTTTTTTTTGCCATTAAGTCAGAATTATTGTTATTTTATATATATATATAAAAAATTAAAATATCTGTTTTCTATTTCAATATATTTTAAAATTTTAATTTATTCTTGTAATGACAAAGCTGAATTTTCAGCATCATTACTCCAGCCTTCAGTGTCACATAATCCTTGAGAAATCATTATAATATACTGATTATGTGCTTAAAGCTACACTGTGTAACTTTTTTTGTTTATTCTTAGCTAAAAACACTTAGTTCTTTCAAAAATATAAGTGCTCATTAATGTATATTTACTTATTTCAAGTTATAAAGTATTCTCGTAAGTTAATAATATGCCATTGAAAATACATACGGGTAAGGGGTTCGAATGGGGGTCGCCATGTTGCCCCTCCATCTTGAAAGTACATTATCCAAAGAGGGACATACCCGTAAATTCAAGCTTCGCCTTTCGCGTTTTAACACTCGATGGCACCGTGTCTGGATTGAACTGGAAGCCATGTTAATCTTGGACTAAAACGGCCACCGTAGGAGTTAAAACGAAATCGGAATTGGGAGGAACAGAACCTAATATTTACTGGATGGTCATATACCTTTTCACCACTAGATGGGGGAAAATATCACACAGTGTAGCTTTAAGAAACTTTTCTTATTTTTAATGTTGAAAACAATTGAGCTTCTTACTTTTTGTGAAAACAGTGATACGTTTTTCAGGATCCTTTGATGAAAAGATAGTTTTAGAAAATAAATCTTTTGTTTCAACAGCGTTTTCAGTCAGCTGTGCAAATAGTCAACAATCAATGTGATACATTTTTCCCAATATTTATATTGGGAATTCCTGTGTGAATGCATTTATGCCACCTCACTGCATTAAACGTAAATGCTGAAGTGGTATGCCTCTTCAGATGTGAGTGAGTGAGTGAGTGAGTGAGTGAGTGAGTGAGTGAGTGAGTGAGTGAGTGAGTGAGTGAGTGAGTGAGTGAGTGAGTGGATGATAATCACTGGGGTCATACCCTTTTATCCCGGCTGTACGTGTGTGGAGTGAGGGATAGAGGGACATCAGCAGCATGGGTCCATGTGGGTCATGGTCAATCCACTCCTCCTTCTGCTTGACCGGATGCCAAACTCAGAGAGGTCACTCGCTGTCTCTCCACTCGCTCTGTCTTTCAGTCTCTTCTCAACTACTCAGAACTGACATACTGCTAAAAGTCACTTTCACAGCATACCTTCTCAATTTGCTCTGTGTGGGCTCCATTTTATCCCTCTTTCCCTCCAGTTAACCATGTCTGGCTGTTGGCCAGCTCTGTTTGTCCACCCCACACAACTCTAAGACTGTTGTCTCTCTAAAACAAAGGACTTTTCACCAGATGTGGCTGGCCAAGGGAGAGGATAAGAGACAGGACAGAAGAGTGGCTATAGCCTTGGGTTGTTCTTAGTATAGTTGCAATGGTTATGAATCACTCTGACAGGTTAGCTTGAGGTTTTAGGCTGACAAGCAGGAGGTAATAAGTTGTGAGTGTGTAAATAAGGCACAAAATGAATGTAGATGTTTTACCATTATAAACACTCCACTACCCTTCATTAATATTCTCCTTTTCCAGTTTCACATCTTGTATAATGAATAGCCAAGTGCATTTCATTTTGTGTTTGCGTGTATGTGCGCAGTTGTGTGTTTCATGTCTGCCCCGGGCCTCTGCAGATCACTTGAGCATACACCTCCTCACCACAACGGCAAGAAGAAGTAGACACTGTCCATCTGTTTATCCACAACAGATCCTCTCAGCTTCTGCTGCTACCAGCCCTGTCCTCTGCGTTCATATGTGTGTGAGAGTATGCGTATGTCAGATTTACTCAAATATTCAAGACCTCATTATATAATTACTTTATAATAATACTTGTATTACTAGGATGCATTTAATTGATCAAAAGTTATACAGTATAGTATATTTTGTCTGTGTCAACTCACTAGTTTAAATTTTTTATTTAATAATCTATGATTTTATGACAATTTATGATTTTTGTTCTTCATGAACACACACTGCTTTTGTGCTTCCTTTGGCCCAGAGCTGTGGTCAGTCCTCACCCCAAACACACACATCCCATCTATCTCTGCACTCCTTACTTTATTTAATATTGCCACTGCTAGTCTCACCTTGAGCTTTCTCCCCTCAGCTGCAAACTGTTTGCCTGAGATAACACAATCTTACAGGAGAGATAAATAAATAAAGAAAGAAAAGGAGAGAGCGAGAGAGGAAGAGAAGGAGAAAGAGAGAGAACATTATTTAGTGAGGTTGCTTCGCAGCGTCTCCTCACACGTAATCAAAATTCATTAGGCACATTAGTCTTTTTTCAGCAGGGCACGATGTCTCTTCCTGTAAAGTTGAATCATTATGACACCTTTGTTCTACCATCTCTCTCTCTCTCTCTCTCTCTCTCTCTCTCTCTCTCTCTCTCTCTCTCTCTCTCTCTCTCTCTCTCTCTCTCTCTCTCTCTCTCTCTCTCTCTCTCTCCCTCCCTCTCCCTCTCTCTCCTTCTTTCCCTCAATTTCTTCTTCTATTCCTCTCTGTCTTGAGGGCAGAATACTGCTTGCATATGCGTGGTGATATGTCAGTCAGACGTTAGTGGGGAGGTGTAATCTATTCTGTGGATAAAGAAAGAGCGATAGTGAGAGGTGTAGTGAAGAACGCTGGGTGTCTCCGAGCTGTCTCATACTAGTGTTTCTCCCATCCTGGCTTTGAGTAATCTACACTCTCAAGTCTCAAGGTCAGCGTGCTCTTCAATGAGGTTTTAGCAGAGGATATCCACTTTGTCCACTTGCTGATCCATGTGCTGATCATGTGCTGATCCATGTACAAACCACCCATATGTTTCTTTTTTAAAGAAAACCCCTCAATATTCGTTGTCAGTTTAACTGTTGTATTAAAGGCCCCTTCACATTTTATAGCATAACCGGGGATTCCTAATTTTGTATTCTTCAGGGGAGGCTGCAGAATGAAGGTGGTACTGAAAACATCAGTACCTATGAGGCTTGTTCAGAAGAATCCTTCCTTTTTTGACATACATGGCTGCTATCGGTTAAGAAAGACTTTTTACAGATGTATCAGGACCTAAATCTAACTTTTTGCCACACCTGCCAATGGCCAGTGACTTAAGAACATTTACTAGAAAACATTTTTTTTTTACCAGCCATGACACAAAATTTGAGTGACAATTCACAATCCAATTTCTAGTCCATCTTCGATACCACAGCTAAAACTACTTAATTAATATAAATGGAATAGCCTACATTTTTAAAGACAAGTAAATAAAATAAAATAAGAACAAACAATTAATTTACAAGCAATATTACCAATAAATACAATAAACAAAGATACAAATTAAATAAACAGTGCTCTTCAGTTAGGTCTAATAGTTTTCAAGTACTGAAATTTAATAAAGTAGGCTAATAAAATAAATAACACATCCTTTTTAAAGTTCAAGAGCAGCGAGTGAATTTTTTCTTTTCTTCTTTTCTTTGTCCTTTGTTGTTTGATTATCACAACGCAGACAGTAGCAGGATTATTAGGAGGCTGTTACTTTAAGACCGAATGAACGCATGGATCATGCGATTTGTGTTAATGTTCAATTAAGATATAAGCGATCATGTTTACTAGAATACTCACCAAGATGGGCATTTTTAATTTTGAGTGAATTTGCCTATTCAAGTACAGGAAGGCATGAAAGAGAGCTCAACTTTGTGCTTTGGATGTTTAAACTTCCCGCACAGCGCTTGAGTAAAAAAATCCCTTTTTTGTATGTTCCAGTGCTTGAATATTTACATTGTAAAGGCTGAAACTTTCGTGATGATGCAGCACTGACCCGTCAACTGTACAGAGTTTGTTCGCCATTGTTGATTTTTACTGGCATTTGGTGCTTGGCGAGTGTTAATTTTAGGCTCTGGATGGTACTCATTGACTAATTGATGGACGTTTATGTATGTATGTAATGACTGATGTCGCCTATCATGTACTGTATAGAATGCCCTCAATTCACAGCGGCAGCCTCACTCTATTGATTCATATATCCTATTTGTGAACCCTGCAATGTAAAACTGTGACAAGGGCATCTTTTTCACCCTGAAAAAAGACTCACTGGTGACAACCCTCAGCCTTTTTGTGCTGACCCTTGCCTCCTTTTTGGGCGATTCACAGCCTCACTGACCTGACCATCCTTTAATCAGAGCCATGCCTCTGCTCTCCCTCTCTTCTTCATCCCTTGGCTTTAAACTCTCAGCATTAGGCAGGGTTGAAGGCTAAATGTGTGCCTTGGTCTTAATCACTGGTCTGTCTATTCCTTTCTGCCAGATATCTGCCAAAGGGCCTGCGCATGACAGAGAGAAACAGAAGAAAGGGAGTTAACGGAGGTCTGAAGCTGTCAACCAGGCATTCAAATTGCACCCTAGTCAATACAATGCATAAAATTCTCCTGAAATCAGTTCAGGGACCAAAAAACAAAACAAAACAAAACAACCCTGAATTGATTACATGTAGACCGGATATGTCTAGTATACACAAACATGTATTGTAGCACTTGTTATGCTGAAATCGAGCAGTGTCGAGTCAAATTCAGGTCTGAAGTCAAGCTGGTAGTGCCAGAAAGGGTGGCAGATGCTGTTTGCTGGCTTACAATCGGATATCAGGCCAAACCAGGTACTAAAGCCCTTATTTACTGCCTGATCGTCTTAGCCACCGGTACACACCCATCTCACAAATGGAGCTTAGCAGGAGATTAAGGCATACAAGATCCTCTTTTCGATATTTAGCCAGTCTAATCGTTGCATTAAAACAGAGGGAGGGAGAAGCATCATAGTGCAGCTTCCACCCTTGTTAGGTCTGATCACTCTGGACGGGAGTTTGAGGGGGCGTTTTGCAGTTGGGGGATACAGATATACGATTACATGGCTTCTTATGTGCGTGTTGGTGGTGGCTATATGCTAGATCTCGTTGTGTGTTTTTTGGGAGACAAACGGACAGCCACTGTTTCCTATAAGCTCTATGACAGGGGTCCTAAGGGGCTTAATTAAGGCTGTCTTTAATGTAGTAACGCAGGAGATTAGACAGGACAGAGAGCTTATGGCTATTATCCCTGCTTCAGAAGACACTTCGGCAGCATCCTTTAATTAAGAGAGCACCGCATTCCTCTCCTCGTCCATCTTTCTCCCTCATCCCTCACTCTTTCCGTCCTTGTTTCATAAAGGAGTGTGTCCACGCAGCCGTGGGATTGGTGTGACAGATGAATGCGTCGCGGCTAAGCTTGCCGTTCTTTCCATCTCCATCCTCGCTCCTCAGCAGGCAGCCTCTGTTTCCCCTGAGATACTCGTAAACACTCATCAAAAACGAGAAGGCAGAAAAAAGGACAAGAACTGAAGAGAGAGAGAGAGATGAGGGAGAAAAAATCCAGCAAAGCACTAAAGGAAATAATCATAGCCCAAAGAAAATTGAACCAACAGACAATTTAAATACCCCAACAACTTCAAAGTGTGAGTCATGTAGACTTCAAAACAGAAAATCTAATTTCCACTGAAAAATCTGGAGCTTTTCTTGTAAGCATTGTTTTTGCTCTTTCGCATTCACTTTCTCTCTTTTTGGAGGGCAAGGGCAGAGGTCTGGGAACAAGAAGTGTGCCAGTCTGATTGCCTGACCCAAGAAATAAATGAAGAAATGAGTTCTGGCCTGGTTGCAATGTGGTTTATGGCCCGTTCACATTATTGCTGGAGTTTGCCAAGTTGCGGTATTGGTGGTCATTGGTAGGTGTTCCCTAATGTTATTGGTGGTCAAGCAAAACTTTTCAAATGGAATGTGCTGACAATAAAAATAAAATTGTATTTGTATTTTTGCAGAGGAAAGTGTGTAGTACATAATACATAATATCTTGAACTATTATCAAAGGCATGAGTCAAAATCATGATTTCTGATATGGCTTGTGCATTATCGCTGGGTATCAATACACATTTTCTGATTCAATTAGACTGATTATGATTCACAAACTCTTGATTTGATTAAATTCCAGTTCATGTTGGGTATATATTAGTTACAATATCCTATTTACTTACATACAAAAGAGGTACAACTATGTAGCATATATGTTTCCATACATAATATACATTGAAATCGTTATTAAATGATGCAATACATTAAAAGTGAAAATATTGGAAGTAATGATAACTGGATGTTGAATCTGCAACTGCTCGTTGGAATCAGCTGATTCATGAAGAATTTGCATGTATTCCTGTGATGGCAAAGATTATTTTTTAGTAGCCATTACTCCAGTTTTTAGTGTCACATGACCCTTGAGAAATCATTATAATATGCTGATTTGGTGTTCAAGAAACATTATTGCTAAAAAATAAAAAATAAAAAAACATGCAAACGTGCATGCATATAGACTAAACACGTAATACACATTTTTCACAGATTCACGTTTTTTGAAGTTTACACAGAGATTATAACAGTATCATTTTCAAAACTCGTTTTCAAAAACTTGCACTTTGAAACCTATTTCAAAGTGCATTCTCAGTCCACCAAAATGCTGTTGTCATGTAAATGAATGGCCAGAACGCATACGTTTTCTGTTTTCAGTTGAAAACAGTGTTGCGTAAACAGCCCTCAAATTAATAACTAATGATTTTTACAACAGAAATGAACCAACGTATCAAAATATAAATAAAGGTGACTTGATTTGACTTGAATTGACGACCAAACTTTTGAATGGTAGCATACATGTTATGCATGCAGTAAAATGACAAATCATAGAAAAGAGTAAAGTTAACATTCTATCTACATTCCATTACTGTATCTCAAAGGAGATCATGTGAGCCTTAATGTCTTCTCTCTCATTGTAAACTGTTAAATTTGACTTCCGGATCGATGTATATACGAACACCCCTTTAGACACTGAGAAGGAATGCAAGAGGTCAAAATACAGGGAGTGCAGAATTATTAGGCAAGTTGTATTTTTGAGGATTAATTTTACAACATTAATAATTAAACAACAACCATGTTGTCAATGAACACAAAAAAAACTCATTAATATCAAAGCTGAATATTTTTGGAAGTGGTTTTTAGTTTTAGCTATTTTAGGGGGATATCTGTGTGTGCAGGTGACTATTACTGTGCATAATTATTAGGCAACTTAACAAAAAACTAATTTATACCCATTTCAATTATTTATTTTTACCAGTGAAACCAATATAACATCTCAACATTCACAAATATACATTTCTGACATTCAAAAACAAATCAGTGACCAATATAGCCACCTTTCTTTGCAAGGACACTCAAAAGCCTGCCATCCATGGATTCTGTCAGTGTTTTGATCTGTTCACCATCAACATTGCGTGCAGCAGCAACCACAGCCTCCCAGACACTGTTCAGAGAGGTGTACTGTTTTCCCTCCTTGTAAATCGCACATTTGATGATGGACCACAGGTTCTCAATGGGGTTCAGATCAGGTGAACAAGGAGGCCATATCATTCGATTTTCTTCTTTTATACCCTTTCTTGCCAGCCACGCTGTGGAGTACTTGGACGCGTGTGATGAAGCATTGTCCTGCATGAAAATCATGTTTTTCTTGAAGGATGCAGACTTCTTCCTGTACCACTGCTTGAAGAAGGTGTCTTCCAGAAACTAGCAGTAGGACTGGGAGTTGAGCTTGACTCCATCCTCAACCCGAAAAGGCCCCACAAGCTCATCTTTGATGATACCAGCCCAAACCAGTACTCCACCTCCACCTTGCTGGCGTCTGAGTCGGACTGGAGCTCTCTGCCCTTTACCAATCCAGCCACGGGCCCATCCATCTGGCCCATCAAGACTCACTCTCATTTCATCAGTCCATAAAACCTTAGAAAAATCAGTCTTGAGATATTTCTTGGCCCAGTCTTGACGTTTCAGCTTGTGTGTCTTGTTCAGTGGTGGTCGACTTTCTGCCTTTCTTACCTTGGCCATGTCTCTGAGTATTGCACACCTTATGCTTTTGGGCACTCCAGTGATGTTGCAGCTCTGAAATATGGCCAAACTGGTGGCAAGTGGCATCTTGGCAGCTGCACGCTTGACTTTTCTCAGTTCACGGGCAGTTATTTTGCGCCTTGGTTTTTCCACACGCTTCTTGCGACCCTGTTGACTATTTTGAATGAAACGCTTGATTGTTCGATGATCACGCTTCAGAAGCTTGGCTATTTTAAGACTGCTGCATCCCTCTGCAATATATCTCACTATTTTTGACTTTTCTGAGCCTGTCAAGTCCTTCTTTTGACCCATTTTGCCAAAGGAAAGGAAGTTGCCTAATAATTATGCACACCTGATATAGGGTGTTGATGTCATTAGACCACATCCCTTCTCATTACAGAGATGCACATCACCTAATATGCTTAATTGGTAGTAGGCTTTCCAGCCTATACAGCTTGGAGTAAGACAACATGCATAACGAGGATGATGTGACTCATTTGCCTAATAATTCTGCCCTCCCTGTAAATGTACAGTATGTTTCTCAAAAGATTTGCATCACTCTCTCTCTCTCTCTCTCTCTCTCTCTCTCTCTCTCTCTCTCTCTCTCTCTCTCTCTCTCTCTCTCTCTCTCTCTCTCTTGCCTTTATCACTCTTTATCAGCATGTCTTCAATGACTAAAGGCTAATTAAATGTAGCCCCTGTTTGTCACACGCCAGTCAATATGTGAAATAACCAGCATGCCTTTATCTTCTGCATATAAATGAGCGAACGAGCCGAGGAAAATAGGATGACAGGGAGAAAGAACGAGAACTTTCCTTGAAAGAGGGTCGGCCTATTTGTATGAGTGACAGATTGACCTATTCTGCCTTTAAGGAGCTAATGGTGGAGTGTAAGGGGCATAAGTTTGATGTATTGAGCAGGGAAGGGAATTTTTTGAAGACTTCCACCCTTCCTACGAGGTTGTCGTAGCATAATGAATTAGAAATTCAGTCCCCTAGCCATAAATATCAGACGTGGATTTTTTTAGCTATGTTCATATTTGGCCCCTGAGCAAACAGCCACATCATGATGACAGGTATTGTCCTTGTGTTTATTATTTGTCTCATCGGCACTGTGAAATAAGCCTGGGATGTCAATACCCACATCTGTCTGCACAACGTCGCCCTGTGAATATTTCCTCTTCCAGGAGTGTTTCTTTTCTTCTCCCGTCCATTGTTCTCGTGTTTATAAATAAGTTTGTCTGAGACTTGTCGCCTCTGTTGGGGAAAGGCAGTCCATTATTCAAGTGACTCTTTCAAACCCCACAAAACTGCTGGAGTCAGAGTTATTCATGGCCAACCTTTGTTTCCCCCCCTTCTCTCTTTCTCTTCTCTCACAAACAGCCATTGACTTCCATCGATGTCTTGTGCTGCGGGGAAAAAGCACAGGGTCTTGGGGTGAAAGAGATGTAGATTTTGAAGTAGATGAGATGCGTGTTAAGGAAAGAACGTGCACATACACACACTGTAAGGTCTCTTTTGGATTATCTAGTGAGAGGCACCTTTAGAACGCTCCGAAGGCTCGATGAAATGCCCCTGTGTGTGACATTTATCCGCACTCTCAGTGAAGCACACTGCTTTTTATGCCTGTTAACTCTGGGCCCTCTGTTCTTTACTCTGTCTCACAGTATGTGTGTGCGTGAGAGAGAGATGGAGAGATATGTAAATGTGCTGGATATTCTCTGTTGGCCTGTGCAGGAGAGTCTCCGTCTCACCCCTAAATGATGATTTCCATGTCATTGGGCAAATTCCATTTCACAGTGATAAGGGGATAAGAGCGGACATTACACACATGATAAGATAAAATGGGTAGGTCACTTCTGTTTTCTCTTCTCTTTTCGTCATGTCTCATTTCTTTTCCGCTGATCTCGTCTCATCTTGTCTGGTCTTCTCTTCTCTTCTCTTCTCTACCCCTACCCTACTCACCTCTTTTCTACTCATCCCGTTTCTTCTCTTTTCTTTAGTTTATTTTGTCTCCTTGTCTCGTCTCTTCACTACTCATCTTCATTCTTGTCTACACGTCTCCTTCCCTTTCTTCTCTAATCAACTTGTCTCTTATTCTCTATTCGTCTCTTTTTCTTTTTCTTCTCTACTTGTCTCTTCTCTGCTCGTCTTTTCTCTGTTCTTCTCTGCTTGTCTCATCTCTTCTCTGCTCGTCTTTTCTCATTTCTTGTCTACTTGTCTCTTCTCTGCTCTGCTCTTCTTTTCTCTTTTATTTTCTACTTGTCTTGTCTCTTTTCTTTTTATCTGTACTTGTCTCTTCTTTGTATGCTCTATACTCCTCTTCTCTTTTTTTCTGTAGTCGTTATTGCGTTTTTTCTCTACTCATGTCAACATTTGGTAACATTTTATGTCAATGGTTCACTTTAGACACTCTAATAATAAGTAACTTTGCAATTACATGTCAACTAACTCTCATTAGAGTATTAGTAGACTGTCTGCTTAATATCTGATAACACTTTATTTTGATGGTCCCCCAACAGACATTCTTCTAACTGTAAGTAACTTTGCAACTATGGCCCTGTTCCAAATGTCACACTTCATATGCACTTTTGGTCTTGTGGACTTACAATGGCTGCCACATGTACGTGTCCGTTAAGTCGTAGGGTGTCCCATAGGGTTAAGCCGTAGGGTGTCCCATTTGTCATTTTATGCCCTTTGAGGTCGATATGCGGCCTTGATGCGCACTTTTGCAGAGCACGCACTGGTGCAAGCTCCACAGCAGACTTCTTCCCAGCAGTCACAGTGGCGTTACATCACGAAAGTGCGGACTCGTTGGAAGACCACGAGTATTTAGGGTGCCATTTGGGATAGGGCCTACATGTCAACTTATTCTACTAACCTGAACCCTAACCCTAACCTAACACTTCAATGAGAGTTAGTTGACATGTAGTTGCAAAGTTACTTTTAGTTAATAGAGTGTCTAAAGTAGACCATCGAAATAATAAAGTGTAACCCAACATTGTTTCTTTGCTTTTCTGTAATTATTTGTTGGTTTAGGTTCTTCATTTTTTTGTCTGGTCATTTCATCTTGTCTCTTCTCGGATCATCGCTTCTATTATTTTCATTTAATTTAATCTTTATTTGTCTCAACATTACATTCTTTTCGTCTTTGTTTCTTTTGTCTTAATTTATTCTCTTGCCTCACTTTTTTCCTCTTCTTGTTTCATCTCTTCTCTTTTCATCTCTTCTCTTCATTTTGTCTCATCTCTGCTCTTTTCTGTCACTCTCACTTTTCTCTGTCTCCTTTGCGCCTCCATTTCCAATCCTCTGCTTGACCTCTTCTGATCCTCATTTCGCGCTGCCCTCCTCCTCCCCTCCTGCTCTGTCATTCCATCTCACTCTTCTCTGCCTTGCTCGCTGCCCTCCTCTCCACTGCGTTTGTAAATCCCATAAATTTGCCGTGGCCTGTGAACGAGAAAAAGACTTTGGGAAGTCATGCGTTGGTCTCCGTGGGCCTGTTCACTGGGTTGGGCTTTCCGTGACACTTGTTTCTAGAACATGTTTGTCAGCTACAAGGCGACATACACCTCCAGTGTTTTAGCATTTCAGCTTGAAAAATATATTGATGTCTTTTCTTTTGCAGTGTGACAGTACATGGAAACTATGACAAGAATAAAGAGATGCCCAGGAAGCAGAACTGTACAGTTAGTATTTAGTTAGCAGTTAACAAGGTGTTTTACAAAACTTTGAACTGGCGTGCTGCAGGAAAAAAAAAAATCAGGCAATTTTAAAATTCCATGTTTGTAAAGTTATTGGACACAAATATTTATAATTAAATGCTCAATTCTAAAGTCAGCGTTCTCACTTCAGTTACATTTCCCTAGTGGTTCAAGTTGGAACTGCATGTTCATGAGATTTCTATAAAACATATATAATAATTTTTAAAACAAAAACAAAAAAAGTGTAATATTTAGTGTGCCGATAGCCTCGTGGGCAGCGCCACACTCAGGTCCGACTCATAAACCTTTCCCAATCCTGCCCCCCTCTCTTTCTCCCACTTTGCTTCCTATCTGCTTACTGTCCTATCATAATAAAGGCAAAAACAGCAAGAAAACAAAATAACTCTTTTGATTTTGATCCATTCACATTATGTATATAATATAGAATGTAGGCTACCATTAGTTTGTTGTTGCAAATCTGTTATTACTTTTATTGTATTATACTATTTTGCTTTAGCTGACTGTCAGAATGCTGCTTAAACAGACACTTATCAAATATGTAAAAAAGATACATTTTATAAATATTTATTTTAGCTTAAATTATTTTATTATGTGAGAATAAGGAGACCGCAGAGCAGTATGAGAGATATAAAAACAGCGACATCGATCAAATCTTCAGTTAAGCTGTCATTACATAAAACGATTTGACCACAGGATGTTATGATTGACCAATCAGACTCACATATTCCAAAGAGTCGTGATACAAATTGATTGAACATCCAAAACATTATTTAAAATCTTGCCGGGTGCTTCAGTAAATAATTTAGGTCATAGAGGTTCAGCAGACCAAAAGGGTTGCTAATCCCTGCCATACGCCAAAATTAAAGATTTGCAGAGATATTCTTATCTGTGATGTGGTCTGAAAGCTGTAAACGGATTCAGGAAAAGCTGTGGAACTGCGTGTACTTTCCCGAGCGGCGTCTTTTTCGTCTCAAATGACGACAGAGGAGTAGTGAGCTTCCTGGTCTTGACTCCACTAAATGCAAAGCAGGGTAAATCGGAGACACGATTATGACTCTCTCTTCCTCTCTCGCCCTACATCCCCTCCTTGCTCTCCTATGTGAAGGAACAGCAGCATATGCACTCTCCCAACTGAAAGTGATTTTTTTTTTTTTTTTTTTTACTTCTCATCAGATTTCCAATTTAGAGAGATTACTGGGTGAGGCCATCATTAATGGAACCCAAATAAGCCTTTGAGAGCAGATTCAGAACAGGCATATCTCAGCACAGATGTAGCATTAGCCTCTCTCTCTCTCTCTCTCTCTCTCTCTCTCTCTCACACACACACACACACACACACTCGTGCTCCCAAAACACATCAACAGACTCTAATCCAGGATCGCCAGAGAGCATGGATGTGTGTCAGTCCCAGCTTTGACTGTGACACACACACACACACTCTCTTTCCGGGTCCTGAAAGACATGACATTTGTGACGTATTCATGTAGGAGTGTTTTCCTAATCCCTACCTTCTCCAGCTGCATCTTCAGCCTCATATAACCTAAGGGATGGAGAGAGAGAGAAACGGAAGGAGTAGAGGTGATATGCACAGAGAAACAGGGGAAGAAAGCTGCAAAGAAAGCAGAAACAGAGTAGGGAGGATAAAAGAGGTTGAGGTTTTGATTTTATTTCTCCTTAAAGTGCCAAAATCGAAACCTTGAGGTGATTTATACCAACTTCTACCCCAGCACCGCTCCCATACCGGTGCATAATTCACAGCTCACAGCTGAAGATAAGACAGAGTGGAATGTTTCTTGCGTACATGTAAAAGCGATAACGTTTACTCTAAATGTCTCCCATAGTTTTTAAGGCAAGAGGACTATGCGGAAGTTCCCCTCAGAGACACTTGTTCCCACAGTCTTGTCCTGAAAGTGCTGAACTTTTAAGTCAACACTGTCACGCCAAAAGGCTCTGTATTGATATCCCCCTGCTTTCTATTCGTGTTCTCCAGTTTTGCAGTTAATTAAGTTTGAACTGATTCATGTAATTAAGTAACCAATCACATTTGATTTTGTAGATAATTCAGTCTATTTTTTTAAGTTTACACTTTTTAAGGATTTGATTTAATTGAATTTTGAAATGTCATTGTACTTCTGCATAAAGAGTTGAGATGGCTGTCATTCTTAAATGGATAGTTCATCAGCATCATCATCATCATCATCATCATCATCATCATCATCATCATCATCATCATCATCATCAACAACAACAAAAAATACATATATATATTTTTTATTATTATTATTTAACCTTGTATCATTCCAAAACTGTACGCTTTCCTTCTGCAGAACACAAAAGAAGATATTTTGAAGAATGTTGTTGGTAACCAAATAGTTTTTGGTGACTGAGAAACACTGAGGCATTTCCCAAAATATCTTATGTTATGTCTCCACAGAAGAAAGAAAGTCTACAGGTTTGGAACTATATGAGGGTGACTAAATGATGACAGAGTTAGGGTTAGATTTTTGGGTGAACGCTAAATTGACTTAGATACTGAATTTTGACTTCTATATATTGCATATATTTTGCATATTGAGCTTTTGATTTTTCTAACTATTATTTAATCTCAAACATTAACTTTTTTAAAATGCAAATTTAGCTCCTCTCCTCTAACTTCTATTTTAGCTCTAAACTCTTCTGCGGCCAAACTTGTTCCTTTCTTATTCAAATGAGGTGGCACAATCCAGTCAAGCGTGTATCTCATCTCAGTGTCCCGTGGACTAACTGTCACTAAGACCCCACAAATCATAGTATACTTATTTTTGTTCTCTAAAAAAAAAAAAAAAAAATTAAGCAGCACCACTGTTTTTATCATCGGAAATACTAAGAAATGTTTCTTGAGCAGCAAATCAGCATAATTTGAATTATTTCTGAAGTAACATGAATTACATTACATCAATATATGTGACCCTGGACCACAAAACCAGTCATAAGTTGCACAGGTATGTATGTGACAATAGCCAACAATACATTGTTAAAATTATCGATTTTTCTTTTATGACAAAAATCATTAGGATATTAAGTAAAGATCA
The DNA here is from genome assembly GCA_023566225.1 of Romanogobio albipinnatus. NCBI lineage: Eukaryota > Metazoa > Chordata > Actinopteri > Cypriniformes > Gobionidae > Romanogobio > Romanogobio albipinnatus. The sequence continues at coordinate 21,010,477 of CM042246.1, read as the reverse complement.
TGTCCCATGAAGACATTTTGTAAATTTCCTACTGTAAATATATCAAAACATTATTATTATTAGCAGTAATATGCATTGCTAAGGACTTCATTTAGATAACTTTAAAGGTGATTTTCTCAATATTTAGATTTCTTTGCACCCTCAGATTTCAGGTTTTTAAATAGTGTCCTATCCAAACAAACCATCCATCAATGGAAAGCTTATTTATTCAGCTTTCATGTGATATATAATTCTCAATTTCAAAAAATGTACCCTTATGACTGGTTTTGTGGTCCAATTTTAAATTGTAATAACATTTCAAAATATTACTGACTTTGTTTTATTTTTCTTTACTTGATCAAATGAATGCACCTTAGTGAGCAGGAGTCCTTTCAAATACATTAAGAAAATCAAACTAATCCCAAGTTTAATAATGTTGTAGAATGACAGAAAAAGATACAAAAATAGAGTTTGGTAAACAGTAGCGATTGGCGTCCACTTACATCAATGGTTGTGCTATTGCTGGCTTAGTCTTTGAGTTTCTCATCTCAGCAGTGGAGACCTGTCAGCCTCTGTCAGATGAGTTTAGTATTTTTAACAATATGATTCTCACGTTCTCTTGCCTTTGTAAGAACCGCATGACAGGATGATTCACTTTATTCTCCTAGTTTTCTTTTGCTCTTATGTCGAGATGGACATTTTGTTTCCTTCATAATAAAAAGTGGGTTTGTTTAACTTCAACGTGTACCACATGAAATGGAAATTATGTTCATCTTCTTTAATATCTAATGGAGATGTTGCATAAACTAAGGGTAATTCATATTTATTTGCAAGCCATGGGCAGATGGGAATGTGTGATGATGAACTTGTCATCAAACAGAAACAATCCCTGGTTGAACAACAAAATGTAGATGACGGTGTGAAATTCTGCAAGAGGTACATTTGGCACCACAGCAAAAACAAAAAAAAAGATTCATAATCAACTTTTTATGGATTTTTGACTTGTGATATGCTTTCTCCAAACTCTCGGGGAACATTATTAAGAATTTTTTAACTGATCTTGCTGACGTGTGGGCATAGTGGGCGCTGGATATCTGCAGTGTCAGGAAGTTGAAAACTTGGTAACAATTGTGCGATTGCCCTGCAGGCCTGACAAAAAAAGTGCTTAAACCAGAAATATCCTACGCGAGTAGGAAAATCCAGCGAGGGAAACTGGGATGGAGCAAATGATGCGATAAAGTGGAGATGGAGTGGACAGAGGTCAGAAAAGAAGCTGTAAGTGAGTCGGCGAGCGGCAGTTTGGGCTCATTTTTTGCAGAACATAAAAACGTGGCAGTGGCACCTGTCAAGACATGGTGAAAAGAGAGGAGTGAAGACAGAGGAAGAAGCCGAGTACTGCATCTGACATTTAACTTCACGGAGAGGAGCTGCCAGTCTGTCACCACTTAAAGAGAGGGAGAGAGAGAGAGAAAGAGAGAGAGAGAGAGGGAGAGAGAGTGTGTGTGAAGTTGTTAAGTGCTTTTGTGGTGCTGCTCTATCAGCCTCCCACTCTCCTCTATGTCTTTGTCTTTTTCACACCCCTCATTTAGCCGTAAACCTCTGTCGATCACACTAAAACACACACGCACACACACACACACACACACACACACACACACACACACACACACACACACACACACACACTGCAGCAGCAGGATGCATGGTGACAATGGCAGTGTACTGGTGAGATGCGGGGAGGGGAACTCCTCAACAACAGCTTTGCTTTGTGTGTGAGACAGAGAGAGAGAGAGAGAGAGGTAAATGAAAGGAAATGCAAGCTGTCTGGACAGAAGGATGGACGTTGGGACAAAGGCAGAGGCAGTTTCAGACGAAAACCAATCTACATAGGCAGGGTACTTGTTTGTGTGGTGTGCACGTTTGTGTTTGGAAGAGCTACTCTTGGCCCTCTTAGTACTAGTATTGTCTTGGTAAGTGTTTGCCTACTTACAGTAGGAGAGGAAGTCATCGACTTGTATTAAGATATGTGGCTACACTTCTGCCCTCTGGAAACACAATTATACTCTCTAATTCCTGTCTATTATAGATGTTTGGTTTCATCCCATTTCACATATTCCTCCACTATTCTGTGAAATTGTGTGTTATGTGTAGTGTACATTTTTCAGAATGAACTTCTGAAAAATGTATTCCTGTGATAGCAAAGCTAAATTTTCAGCAGCCATTACTCCAAGCTTTAGTGTCACATGATCCTTCAAAAATTGACCGCAAACATTTGAACAGTGATGTATATATAAAATATTACTTAAATGATTTTACATTTCAGTATCCGTTCACGTGCCAGTGGTTTCTGACCTTTGCTGTATAGTGTGAGTACATGGTGAATAGTAGATCAGGACGTACAGACGCACACACCCTTTTCTGTGCTTCATTAGCATCTGGCTTGTCCTCACTGTGTGGTCCTTGTTGCTCTGACGATGGAAACGCATTACAATCCCTCTGATTACTGTCCCACTGACGTGTGTCATTACTTGTGTGTGCATCGTGTGTGTTGTGCACATTGTCCTTAGTTAGATTGTTGGGATGTCCAAATTAATGTCTTAATGGCACTCGTACCTATTTGCAGAGCTGATGAGTAAAAGCACTTGTCTGATCAGGTCAGGCCCAGGTCAGTGTTTACTGTGCAACAGCCCATCAAGAGAATGGATCCTTCCCTCCAGCCCCGTTCATTTACACCCAGTTAACGGCTTCAGTGAACACCTGCTGACTTGTGTCCGCAGATAACAACCATTTAGCATGAGGCTGTGATCGTGCATTAAATGCACCAAAAGGTGAGAAATTTACATCACGCCCATTTGCCAGCTAAAATAAATGCACAAAACCTATTACCGTTCAGTTTGGTTTGTTTATGCATCTGACAAGGGGGGAAATAACTGTTATATTGGATACAATCATCTCCGAATGGGAGATTTAATTTAGCAAAAAATATTTCTTGGTGATGTGCAAACTCATTCACCCACGTATACACACACACTTACAGATACACATGCATCTACAGTATAATCTTTGTCTTCCTTGATTGGGTGTAGAAACAACATCCTGTTTCCATCATTCTGACAGACTGTGAATCAAGCCTTGGCAAACAGCACCCCCCTGCCAATTAGACTAAAACACGTCAATATGGAGGTCTTACGACGCCAATGCCCAAGGATCAAACTCACAAAGCATGTATAATATTGATTATTGACTTGTTTTTGGGTCTACTGGAATAGGATATATAATGCTTGAATGTTCAAAAAAACTATTTTTTTTTAACATATTTTACATTGTTGCAGCACCTCTCTTCCTAGTCTATCAGTAACACTCTGTTTAGTAGCACGTTTAGTTTTTGTCTCTAAGAAGCCCCTCCTGCTGAAAAGCAATATGCTCTGATTGGTCAGCTGGACCAGTATGTTGTGATTGGTCAACTGTGTTTCGGAAATGTGATGTCCCTTATCATAACCTTAATATATCAACCAGGCCTGCTCACAATAGCGATTTAAGTACAAAAACCGAACAAATCCCTTTAAATATATAATCGGATCGATGTCTTGAGGTGTGGTAACCATAGTATAAGCGGAATAATTGACTCCAGGCTGTTGAATTATTAGAAAAATAATGCACACCCGCTTCGTGTCGTGACCGCATCACCACCTCGGGTGTGCATTATTTTTCTAATAATTCAACGGCCCGTCGTCAATTATTCCTTACTTAAATTATATTATATTTAGATATTGTACTCTATCAGCTGGATTCTGGGTTGTTAATGAATACATTGAAAAAGAAATCATACGTAAGTTGTACAACTAAGTGAATTTGCCCCAAGTGTCCTTTCATTAAAATGCCACAAACCATAACCGCCCCAGGAACGGGCCGCTAAACACAAATCCTCCTCAAATTCAAATTCAGCTTGAGCCAGATCTGTCAAGCTCTGTGTCCCCTGCCGTCCACCTGCCATTGAAATATTCTCAGTGTTTTAGATCAAAAACACAACACAGTCACTCATACACAGGGGGAAAAAAATGCAGGACTAGGCTTTATTCACACCAGAGTCATGGAGTCAGGGACACACCACGTTCCCCAGCAAAGCCTCACAATACCGGCTCTCTCCTGAGTTATAACCATGAAATTCATTCCTGTCCATGCTCTTTCCTTTCACTCAGCCCTCTTTCACACTTTAATGTCACGTCTGAAGAGAGAACGAGAGGGAGCAGGGTGTGAATGGACCCCAGTGTGTGTGGCTAGCTGTGCTCTTACGTTCGTATTTGATGATAATGTGCCTTAATAAGGAAAATACACTGACTTCTTGTACTTAGCTAACAGAGCGTTAATGGCCATGTAAGATGCATGAGTGACTTGAGTGGAACTTTTTCAAAATTATTTCCTTGTTTTTTAATGAGATTCTATTTGCGTGTACGGTCGTGATGTGTGTAGTTGAATCCTAATGAGTTTGCATTTGCCGCGGTGTACGAGGTGCCACTGTAAATTGGTTGGTTAACGTGTGATCGCCCTGAGGCAGATTGGCTGTCTTTTTTTGAAAGTGTGGCATGGAATACTTCAGCGGTAGCTTCAGGAAATGTGTGTGTATCTGCGTGTGTATGTGTGTATGTGAGAGAGAGGGTGTGTCATCTTATTTGTGTTGGTTAAAGTCAGCCACATCCAATCACATTCAATCACTCCAGATTACAGTCTGACAGCCCATGAGTCGCTATGGGGACTTGGCTAAATCTTTTGCATGCTGAAGGGGCAAACTGCAAAGAAGAGGAGGAGTAATACAAATCAATTGGTGAAAATGGTCATTTTGAACCCCCATATAAAATAGTGGATTACAAAAGCAGTCATAAATAAGCTTCCCATTGATGTATGGTTGGTTAGGATAGGACTATATTTGCCCGAGATACGTAAAAAAATGCAATCTGAGAGTGCAAAAAAAATCTAAATATTAAGAAAATCGCCTTTAAAGTTGTCCAGATGAGGTCCTTAGCAATGCATATTACTACCAATTATACATTTTTGATATATTTACAGTAGGACATTTACTAAATATCTTAATGGAACATGATCTTTACTTAATATTCTAATGAATTTTTGGCATAAAAGAAAAATCAATCATTTTGACCTATACAATGTATTGTTGGCTATTGCCACAAATATATATATATATTTTTTGTACAAAATAAAATGTGAATGATTTTTGACATGGAATGACCCAAAAGTGATACAACAATAATTTATTTTAAAACGTTACTAAAATGTTTAAGCAGTTTCTAAAATATCATAAATCGCAAGTATTTTGTTAGCAGATATATTACTGCTTTAGTCACTGATTATGAATTCATGAAACGGCATTATAGTTGTCCCTGCTGCTTTTCACATCACTTCTGTTGTCGCATTATTAAACGTAATGTTTACATTTCCCTCACACATTTGAAAGCAAACACCCATCAACACCCACATTGAGTAACAAATGTCCTTGCCAGGAAAATTTATTCCAACCCCCACACTTCAATTCCAGTTTTCACACCTTCATATGCTTAATTCTGTAGATTACCTGACCTTAATGTTATTGCTCCCAATGAGGTTGTCTTGAGTCACATACTGGTTTCACCTGCTTCTTGTCACCAGTAACACGATATGTGTGTCCTGACTCACCTTAGTGACTTCACCCCATTGTCAAACAATTGGTCTCACTGCTATTTATCCTGAAGCCTTGGGCAATATTACTACTTCCTACTGTCTTTTAAAACACATTACTCGTTGTGTCTGTCACACAGACGGCGTTAGAGCTCAACACAGTCCTGAGGGTAGCACAAAAGTGCTAATGAGAAAGAATTCACATTTAGCTATTGTGCAGCAGCTTAAACAATGAATGGAATGAGTTCTAAACGATAATACTTTTTAATGATGCTGTATTATTTCCCTCATACCATCTCTTAATTTGTTTATTTCCTGTACAAATTCCTGTTTCGGCCCATCTATGGGGGCTGAGGTGTTTATTGAACGATGTTGTGTAAAGCGGGAAAGCATGAATTGCGTAACCCTTCTCTCTAAGTGGCTGGATGGCCTCAGTTAACATCTTAAGTAATTATGCTCTTTGCTCTTTTTTATTGAACCACTGCAAGTCATACATGCACTACACTCCGATCCGGAGTACCATAGTGAATACTGAATGGTGCAGCAGTCAACTGCTTGTCTTGTGTAAACCCGGTCGCCCCCATGGCTCATTACGCTCAATAACTCGAACAAACTCTCTGTCTCACAGATGAATATGAAATATGAGAATAAACCATGGTAGTATTGCAAATATCCACACTCTGTGATCAGCAGTTTAATGTAACCGTGCTCGCGATCAATCACTCTCTGTTGCCGGATTCACATTCTGACAAAAGGAAGGGGTGCATGTCTGGCAAATGAGTGTAAGTAGTAACCATGTTTTAAATTGATTCTACCTTCCCTTTTGGATCCCATCACACACGTTTATTAAAGATGTCAACTTTAAACACAGATAAAATGAATGGTTAGATCGAATGACTTTTCCTCTTATTAAAAAAAGCAGTTCCTTTAGAGAGCGATAGAAAGAGACAGAGATACAGAGACAGAAAGATAGAGGTGAGTCATAAGCCATTTTCATTTACCCATAGGTCTCCTCTCCTTCTACCCTCCATCTCTTTATTTGATCGACACGGTTGTCTGAGGCATAATTTGACTGCTAGGCAACTGGTGTGGACTTTGAAACCCAGATCCCAGTGTAATTGCATGGTGTAATGAGAAGGGTGATATTTAATGATATTTAATTCTCCAGTCCCTCCATTTATGACAGTAAGAGGGGATGGTGCTCTATGAAAATATAACTCTTGACATCAGTAAGTACTTTTATTCTGAGGGCTGATCTATTTCAGTGAAAACTCTTTACCCACCGGTGACATTTAATGACATCACAGTGACTTTGTGCATGGATACAAAAAATGTATTAGAGATGGAGATCATTTTAATCAGCGGAGAATATGGTAATGGTCGCTTTGAACCTGGTCTTTTGCAGTTTAATGCCATATGTATTTCAAAAGATATCTGACAAATATCCCCTATCATCCGAGTGCATAGCCGCTCTATTGTCCTGTGCAAACCCTACGCCAAACTAATTTCACTGCCTTGGCTGGGCAAATCTCATTGTTATGCTAACTGCTTGGCCAGTTTAATTTCTAACCAACTATTTGGCAAACTAATCAAATCCAGACTAGCCTTTAAACCATGTTACAATGTCAAAGATGCGGCAAAACAAATAGGCTTTGCTTGCAAAAGCTACTTGTTTGCTCTATCATCTATCTATCTATCTATCTATCTATCTATCTATCTATCTATCTATCTATCTATCATCTATCTATCTATCTATCTATCTATCTATCTATCTATCTATCTATCTATCTATCTATCTATCTATCTATCTATCTATCTATCTATCTATCTATCTATCTATCTATCTATCTATCTATCTATCTATCTATCTATCTATCTATCTATCTATCTATCTATCTATCTATCTATCTATCTATCTATCAATCATCGCCTGTCTGTCTGTCTGTCTGTCTGTCTGTCTGTCTGTCTGTCTGTCTGTCTGTCTGCCTGTCTATCTGTCTGTCTGTCTGTATGTATGTATTATATTTTATATATTGGCTATTTAGCATGGTCCAGTTAGCCCATTTATCTATCTATCTATCAATCATCTATCTGTCTATCTATCTGTCTGTCTGTATGTATTATATTTTATATATTGGCTATTTAGCATGGTCCAGTTAGCCCATGTTGGTCGATGTTGTAAGTACACCTTTCTGTTGCAACAAGCATCTTTCAAATGTCCAAATGTGCATTGGTGAATCACATCTGCCTCTGGTGTGGTGTGGCCATCTCTGTGGCTTGTGGTTTTGAGAGCCCAGCAGGTGCAGTAATTGAGTCCTGATAGAGTCTGGCGGGGTTTTGAGAAACCTGCTTTACCCTTTACCGCTCGTCTCTCTCTCTCTCTCTCTCTCTCTCTCTCTCTCTCTCTCTCTCTCTCTCTCTCTCTCTCTCTCTCTCTCTCTCTCTCTCTCTCTCTCTCTCTCTCTCTCTCTCTCTCTCTCTCTCTCTCTCAATGTTGTCTTCGTCCTCTGTGGTCACACTCCATTTGCTGTCATACATCACTCTTTCTCTCTCTCTCTGCTTCCTCTCAAACACAATCCTAGTCTACTGGAAGCACAAGTGTCACCGCTGCTTCAGTAAGAAATGCTCTCGCTATTAAACCTGGACCGTTCAACCACACTCAATCTCCCTGCTGACCCGGAGAACATCTTTCTTCATTCTGTATTTTCAAACACCCTGGCTTCCGTTCTCTCCACCTGTTGGGGCTTAGGTGTGTCCTTCCAGGCAATCAAGGCACAACATTTTGATAGTGTTGTATAGTGACTCACTGTGCTTGGGTCTCCTAGTATACTAGTCTCCCTGGCTTTCCTACTTTCTTGCTATTGGTGGTCACAGTAGGGTTTTTGTGCACTGGTCCATTCCCCAGGGCCTCCCCAGAGTCTCTGCCCAGGGCTGGGACCCAAGGCCCCTCCAGGCTCTCTGATGACTGACAGACAAGTCCCCAATTCAGATTTCCCTGAGTCCAACTCTCCACTCGGCTACAAGCCCCACAGCTGATCATTTCCTCAGATTAAGGACTGAATCATTCACAGTGTTTAAAGAGTCACATGACCTTCCTCATAACTGTCAGTGAAGTTTGAACAAGAAGTTGTGATGTTGACACAAGAAAATGGAGAAATAAAACTTATTTTTTATTTCAATCTCATCAAAACCTCAAGCAAGATGCTTCCTGAAAGCCGCAGCTGAAACAGGAAGTCATTCTTCCAGGCCGTCATTTTGAGAGCTGTCGGGTCATGAACTCAATGGCTTTTTGTTTCCACTCTTAAGCAGGGCCGTGCACAGGCGTTTTGAGGGGCAGTGGCCCAAACCAAAAAAAGGGGCACTATAATGGGGTTGAGTATCACCTTAATATATAGAATGAATAAAAAACCTTTGACAATCATATTGTAATACATTTGTTAGGCTTTAGTGCTAATTACATTTTTGTTAATTATGCTTCTAAAAAGTTGATTATGTGCTAATTTGATGATCTCATATTTAATGCTACTTAAAATGTTGTAAATCACTAAAGTTATTGAATATATTTTGAGACAAGGTCTTGTTAATGATTTTCCGTTTTGTTCAAGGCAACTAAAGCAACAGTTTTTCAATAACAGAATAATATGTAAAGTATGGTATTTGGGGTAAAAGACACCATATTTAACATGATAATAAACAGCATCTTAATTAAGCATCTTTTGACATGACATGGTGAGATTTATATGGGAAATATCAAGATGGGTGTCCACCTTTTAAAAAAAAAAACATCTGTATTTTTTAAATATATTTGTATATTAACATATTTTAATATTTTTATTTATCAAAATAAGTATAGTACATAATACACACTTTGCTAAAGAGATTTTTTTTTAACAAGTATTAACTAAGACATTATTAAAAAGCATTTTCTTAGGGTGTGCCTTTAGCCCCAGCATTGTACCCTATGATACAACTTATTTGAAGTATGTTGCCTTTTTAAATTGTGTATCCTATTAACATATTCTTAATAATAAAGACTTGCTGGAGAATCCATTGAATCCCTAGTTGTAAAGTTGTTTGGGCTTTAGCCTCCATTTTTGAGTCCATTGGTCTTTTTTGTGATGTCATTGTTTTTTTGTCTACAAAGTGTGCTGATAACAGCACATTTGGTGTTGTTTATATTAGATCAGAACAGGTAGGGCCTACAGTAATTTGATTAGACAATTAATTATCTTCCAAGAACGTGAATATTTTGCACAAGTTGTCAGCACTAATAGAATACCAGGAGCAAAACATTACCGACATAAATATAAAAAACAAGCTACCAAAGTACTAATTCCACAGATAAACCACTGTCTGTAATGTGGATTGTAGTTTGTAATTTACCTGTTAATGGGACGACAACATTACGGAACTGTCATCTCCACAGAGAGCGGGCACAGACTGTGAACGATTCTGCGGAGCGAGCAGGAAAACACGGAGTGGATTGGCAGATTTTTAGTGGAACAGAATGCTTTTATGGCAATACTCTGGGGGTGAGGGAGGGAAGGGGGGAAAGAGGGGCACCTCAGCTGATGAGGGCAGAGGGGCAGTGGCTCTGGCCACCGGGCCACCCCCCTGTGCACGGCCCTGCTCTTAAGTGAAGTCATATGTCAAACATGTATTGTTTTTCAACAGTCAGTACATATAGGATGAATGTAACAAGATTTTTTTATTATTTTGATGCCTATTCAGTTTTGACATTATCAATGTCATGGTTTCCGACTCTTTCTTGTAATCACGAAGGATAGATTTTACAATAATGCCTTTCATAACAGATGGAAAGTGTGCTTGATACAGTGAGGAAAATAAGTATTTGAACACCCTGCTATTTTGCAAGTTCTCCCACTTGGAAATCATGGAGGGGTCTGAAATTGTCATCGTAGGTGCATGTCCACTGTGAGAGACATAATCTAAAAAAAAGGTCCACTGTTGGAGCAATCAAACATGACTATCAATCTCCCTCGGACTGGGGCTCCATGCAAGATCTCACCTCGTGGGGTCTCAATGATCCTAAGAAAGGTGAGAAATCAGCCCAGAACTACACGGGAGGAGCTGCTCAATGACCTGAAAAGAGCTGGGACCACCGTTTCCAAGGTAATACACTAAGACGTCATGGTTTGAAATCATGCATGGCATGGAAGGTTCCCCTGCTTAAACCAGCACATGTCAAGGCCTGTGTTAAGTTTGCCAATGACCATTTGGATGATCCAGAGGAGTCATGGGAGAAAGTCATGTGGTCAGATGAGACCAAAATAGAACTTTTTGGTCATAATTCCACTAAACGTGTTTGGAGGAAGAAGTATGATGAGTACCATACCAAGAACACCATCCCTACTGTGAAGCATGGGGGTGGTAGCATCATGCTTTGGGGGTGTTTTTCTGCACATGGGACAGGGCGACTGCACTGTATTAAGGAGAGGATGACCGGGGCCATGTATTGCGAGATTTTGGGAAATAACCTCCTTCCCTCAGTTAGAGCATTGAAGATGGGTCGAGGCTGGGTCTTCCAACTTCCTACAATGACCCAAAGCACACAGCCAGGATAACCAAGGAGTGGCTCTGTAAGAAGCATATCAAGGTTTTGGCGTGGCCTAGCCAGTCTCCAGACCTAAACCCAATAGAGAATCTTTGGAGGGAGCTCAAACTCTGTGTTTCTCAGCGACAGGCCAGAAACCTGACTGATTTAGAGAAGATCTGTGTGGAGGAGTGGGCCAAAATCCCTCCTGCAGAGTGTGCAAACCTGGTGAAAAACTACAGGAAACGTTTGACCTCTGTAATTGCAAACAAAGGCTACTGTACCAAATATTAACATTGTTTTTCTCAGGTGTTCAAATACTTATTTGCAGCTGTATCATACAAATAAATAGTTAAAAAATCATACATTGTGATTTCTAGATTTTTTTTTAGATTATGTCTCTCACAGTGGACATGCACCTACGATGACAATTTCAGACCCCTCTATCCTCTAAACAACCCTTTTTTTGGACTTCCTCTAGCATCTTCCTGAATGAAACAATGGATAATGCGGACTCGCAGCTGTTTTAATGTATGATTGCTCTTCATTAAGTTTCCTTTAGCTTCTGATCTGAGCCAATCCATTTCCCAATAATCTCCTGCGTCTGTGCTTGTATTCTTCATCGATCCCTTTGTTCTTGGGCTGTAATTACTTTCTTTTGGCAGTAGCTGCGCATGATAAGACGATGTTTATGGAGGACAACACTTTGGGTAACACGCCAGCCGTCTCCGCAGGCGATCAATGGCAGCGCATGCAAAAATTATCAATCAGTGCCTACTTGGGTTAGAGGGACGAATGTGTCTGAGTGGACAGACCTGAGAGAGACAGAGCTAGAGGGGTTCAGGGTACAACACACCCCGTTTAAAAGAACAACAGGCTTTTTTTATGCAATCCCAAAAATAGGTGACCATCATGTTTTCCTTGATAACACACCAGCAACAAATCTGCACCAAACCATGCTGCCACAGATGAGGTGTACAAAAAATATGGATAATTTATGAGAAAGTGTGTTTTTGTAGGTGTAGATGATAGCTCTTGTCTAAATTCTAGTGATCTGCATTTCTAGACAGCAAAGGCAGGTTCCTTAAGTGAAGTCTGCTCCAACTTGAAGCAGCCTCCTAATATATTAGGTTTTGGCCAAATAAAACAGCATTGCATGTGTCCTTCACAAGAAGGTAATCCCAGAATGCACCACAGTGAAAACTTCATCCAGGATGAAAAATACTGGTGAGTCATTTAATTCAATATTGAAAAGTATTGTTAAAAGTTGGCTTTTACCCAATATTCCTATGTATTTTATGCTTGTAAGAACATTGTGGATTTGTTTAGCAACATGCTAATGTGCCAACATGCAAGCTTTAATGGAATCAATTTACGAATCAAGTATCCTGTATACTTTGCGAAGTGCAATCTAATGCTGCATACCAAATATCTCAGAGTAGATATATCTGTAACACATTAGAATACTGTTCCGTCATTAATGAATAACAATGGGAACAAATGAGTAACACAATATAACATTAGTAACTACTATTAACTAACAAACAATTCTGATTAAATAATTAGTAGTAATAGCACTCAGATGAATGTGGTACTTCACTATTAGCTGATCAGTAGCTACTATTTTTACATACCTCCAAGAGGACTACTAAGAACTATACTAGCATTTTAGGTTTTTGCAAGGTTTTGGATTATAATTCCTTTTCACGGATATGGTAGCATTTGAATCATTACTACTGAGTTACAATGATGTTCACTTTAGAATACTGATCCAAATAATTAGTAATTCCATTAGAAGGATATAGTAACACTTGAGTCATTACTATCCAAAACATTACAAAAACCTCAAAAAATCAGAATGACTTCAGTCATTACTAAGGAGTTTTCATGCTAGGCCTACATGTTTTTTGTTGCCTACTCTATGGTAGTAGGAATATTCGGATGCAGCCTAATATCATTAGTCAGTTCACTTTGTGGCCATCTTGGTTGTCTTGGTTTGGCTCATTAGACAGCTAGGAAGTTTATTATATTTTAGAGCACAGCTGTTGAGAATGGTGGTCCGTTCATTGGTGGTGCGGTTACTAATGACCTATTTGTGTGAACCTAGTGCCGGCTGGTAAACGTGTTTACACTGTTGGGTTGTTGGTGTGTGTTTGTGTGCCCTTTGTGGGCAGTGTTATTGGTATGCATGCTCACACACCTCAGGCACACACACATATATGCTTCCACCTGAATAGCTGTGTGTACAGAGCGGAGCATTGATCCTTCTTTGTGATAACCTGTCCTATTCTCTTACAGCCATGGCATGTCTGTGAATACAGAGGAAAGAGAATCTTTATCCAAACATTCCTCCTGTCATCTCCCCCGTCAGTTCATCATTCCCCATCTTCTGCTCTTTTCCTTCCTCTTCCTCTCTTGTCCCCCCAGCCCTCCGCCTTTCTTCTTATCAGATGTGTGCACGCGAAAGAAAACAAAGAGTGTGGCGCTTTCATTTTTGCTTCATTATTTTGTAATTTCACAATCCAATAACTTTGCCTTTCCCTAAAGAGAGATACATGGCGCCGCGCTTCATATGCTGGGCCACGCAGAACAGAAAGAAAAAGAAAGAGAATGACTGGAGGAAGGTAGGGAAGACGGCTGCAGGTCGGAGTGCTCAGGGAGGAAGAGAGCTTTTTGTGACGGCAGGGGAGAGAGTCAAATCACAACCGTTACGGAGGAAATGAGTGCTGAATGAAAGGAGGCAGAACGAAAGCCGTGTTTGTGTCACACTGTGATGTACACATGCTTTTTTAGTATTATTCTGCACACGTTAGAGGTTTGCGAGTTGTTTCATATGTGTGTATGATACCTTACTGTATCAGTGCCCTTGAAAGCCACAATAAACCTGTTCTCTTCATTTGTGCATACCAACTAGTGTTGCAACTTTTTTGTTGGGACTTGTGATAGTTTTCCACCCTTTTCTCATACTTTGCACCTGGGTTGTTGTCTGGATTTTGTTATATTTACCCACTGATTTGTGTCTCTGTGTGTGTTTTTTCATGTCTTCAGTTCCTGAGGGTAACCCAGAGGCTAACACAGACCTTCACAAACTACCTGTAGATATCAGGGAGATTCTACCTGTATGACTTCTGCCCTCCCAATATGGTGTCAGCCAAGAAATCTGCTAGACATATCAATAATATATGATAGATTTCTCACAAACAGATTCAGACCTGCACACGTTCCATGTACGAAAAATATTAGCTTTTAGCTAAGGCGAACCTCTGCATTAAGTCCAAATTTACTATAAGTTTCACCCATCGAATATGTTTTCTCTGTTCTTTTCATGGTGAAATTGATTGTGTTTGGTGCCCCGAGGCAGAAATCACACTGTGTGAATCTGTCTGGATTTCGTGAGTCTGGGGCGTAAGAAATAAAAATGTAAATAGGCTCATTGGAGTGCTTATGTAAACACTGCAAGGCCTATATAGCGCCAGTTTTCTAGCAGAGAAGACCATTATTGTATGAGTGTGTGTGTTAAGGAGGATGGGAGTTTTCATATGCATGTGTGTCTAAGCACCTGTCCCATTAGTGTATATGTTTAGGACAGTCATATTTAATTTGAATAGCATAGCGCACTTTCCTAAGCCAAACAGAACAGACTGCTGCACGGCTGTGCTACCAAGTGGAGTTTATTGAACCATGGCTGCCTGCCAAATCTCTGTCTTTCTCTTCATCTTTAACGAGCAAGAAAAATGAAGGGAGGATAGGGAGAAAGAGAGAGAGAGAGAGGGAGAGAGATAGAGAGAGAGAATAGCTTATTCATTATCCCCTGTGTTTGAATTAATATTATGATGATAATAATAGAATAACAGTAATAAAGATTACAGCATCCATTTTGTATACACAGAGCGTTGCTTTGTGTTGTCATTTGTATTATTTAATGATGGGCTTTATCGCACATGCTAACTGCTATTACGAACCTCACTATCATCAAGTCTAAGGAGAAGAGATCTACGAACGCCCACGTTCAATTTCCCATTTTATTTCTCTTAAACTCAGGATCTCAAAATCTAATTTAATTTGTGCGCTCTGTAAATATAACATCATTTGTTTGAAATGAACTATGTCACTGAGCATTTGGAGTAATTATATTGCTTGTTATTGTATCAAAAGTGCTTAAGCTCTTCTGATGGAAAAATGGTGTGGAATATAACGGAGGTGAAAATGCACACAGGGTTGTGCCAATTTAGCATAGTGCACAATTGTGCTGAAATAGCACTGCACAGTGCATACATTGATTCAGTGTCATATTTTTAAACGCAAACATCTCCTTTGTTTGCAAATTTGGCTTGTACCTGATTTACTAGCAATTACCATTAGCACCTGCAAGAAATCAGGAGGTAAGTTTTCGTTTGAAAACGCATATTTTTATCTCCGTTTTGGCCTTGCGTTCACAATGAGACTGTGTTTTTGTCCTTTAAAAAACTGAGCTTTTTGAAAATACTTTCCCAAGTGGATAAATTTGATAATGCCGTTTTCGTGTTGTAGAAAACTAGTAAAATACTGTGAAAATGGTGGTATTTGAAAACAATGACATGTTTAGTCATGTGACGCATATTCAACCAATAGATATATATGTTTATACCACTATTGTGCCTGTTATGTGCTATTCACTTTTATACTGCATATCGCAGCAGAAATGGTGTATCCAGTATGCCAAATTGCGGTATAAGAGTTAAGCTCTTAGAACTGTCCTGCAAGATGGGACATTGTCATGAGAATTGCATTCAGAAAAGATTTTGTTGCTGTGTTCGGATTGATACATGATTTGCATAAGTAATTTAGTAAATTTGGTGCTAAAACCATGCAGACAGCATGTGCACATAAACAACAATTCATTATTTTTGCCGCCAAAGATATTTATACATAGCTAGTCACATTTTCTGCTTTCAAAATTACCAAAGGAGAAAAGAAGACAACGAAAGGAAAAGTGGTTTGTGTCGAAGAGATTCATGGGGGAATGGATAAAGAGACAATCTTACCTAGACCAAAAGAATAGCTTGATGCCATTGGCAAAGACATTCACAGGCAGATGGGTTTATGCATATGTGTTTCTCTTTTGCATATAGGAATGAGTGTGTTTTGGGTCATTATCAATGACCTACAAAGGTAGTTGTGTATTGATGGGGTTTTTTTGGGCACATTGAGGGAAATCTATTATTTGTAATGGATACGCCCACACACAAAATATTTATCATTGTATGCTCACAGATCCAGTTTAACAGGTATTTTTGTTCTTTAGAAAAATGCTTGTGTGCATGTGTACAATTGTGTGTGTGTGTGTGTGTGTGTGTGTGTGTATAGGTGCTATTTTTCTATAAACAGATGTGGAAAAGGACTGTAAAGGAGACAGAGGAGAAGGAAGCACTGTACTTACGTGCAAGAGGCAAGCACAGCTGACAGTGACAAATGCGTAATCCTCCGTTTTTCCCCAGCCATGACCATCTCTCTTTCTTACACACACTGCATTGTGATAACCTTATTCTGTGTGGAGGTCTTTAGGGTAATATCTGAGCTCAACCTGTCCACATATCTAGGTTACAGTCACTGCCCTAGAGATAATGAGAGTACCTCTAAGGTTCTTCAAGAGTAACCTCTGCACCACCAGCCTCATGCTACATTGCGTCATCAACAACAAATCAAGCCCTTAATCAATAGTTTTCATTACAAACATCATCAAAACACAATAACACTTATTTAAATTGTTTAAGAATTGGTAAAAAAAAAAAAAAGAAGAAAAAAAAAGAAATTCTATCAAATCATCTATCAAAACAATTAAAATCCTTTCAATATCTCAATATTTACTTCTCAAATGTATCGCATTTTAAGGATGGTTTAAACATTTTTCTACTGGAAAACAAAATAAAATACTAATAAAGAACATGACACACACACACACACACACAGGTTTGTTTTGCTAAGTGAGTACATACCATAGGTATAGTGGTTTTTATACTGTTCAAACTATGCCTATGGTATGTACTCACTTAGCAAAACAAACCCGTGTGTGTGTGTGTGTGTGTGTGTGTGTGTGTGTGTGTGTGTGTGTGTGTGTGTGTTTGTGGGCATGTTGTTGTGAAATATCAGGACACAAATGTGTATAATGACATGGTTATGACATAGGTATTGCAAAAAGAGGGTGAAATATGAGGACGTTCCCCATGTCCCCATCCCTTTCAAAATGCTTATATTTCACACAGAATGAGGTTTTTTTCACAGAAAGTAAACTGCACAGTCTCCTGTGAGGGTTAAGTTTAGGGGCAGGGGCAGTGTAGGGGGATAGAAAATACGGTTTGTACGGTATAAAAACCATTACGCCTATGGAATGTCCCCACATTTCACAAAAACACCCCTGTGTGTGTGTGTGTGTGTGTGTGTGTGTGTGTGTGTGTGTGTGTGTGTGTGTGTGTGTGTGTGTGTGTGTGTGTGTGTGTGTGTGTGTGTGTGTGTGTGTGTGTGTGTGTGTGTGTGTGTGTGTGTGTGTGTGTGTGTGTGTGTGTGTGTGTGTGTGTGTGTGTGTGTGCGTGTGCGTATCTATGTGTGTATGTGTAAAGCAATTAACCTTTTATTTTTGTTAAAATAGCTAATGGGTTTTGTTCAAATATACATACAATTTGAAGAAAAATATTACATATATTTAACCACCCATAAAAAATGTGTTAATGTATTTAAGATGTAATATGTAGAATGATTTCGAAGGATCATGCGACATTAAAGATTGGAGTAATGGCTGCTAAAAATTCAGCTTTAATGTCACAGGAATAAATTACATTTGTACAATTTATTAAAAGAGAAAACAATTATTTAAAATTGTAATAACATTTCACAATATTACTGTTTACTGCATTTTTGATAATAAATGCAGCCTTGGTAATCATAAGAGACTTTCAGAAATATACTTTTTTCCCCAAAATGTACATATACCTGCAGCCATATTCAGTACATTCGTATAACACATTTATATGGCAGTATGCGATTAAGTATGCCAGATTGACAAATTGTCAAAATCTTAACCAATCATCCATCCCTCCTTGTTTATCCCTCCATTCACCCCTCCATCTGGACTTCGGTAAGCTAGTATGTGTCCCAATGACATATCCGTGTGTATCACCAGACTCTGCAAATCTTCTCCCACACCAGCGCTTTGAAGAGAATGGTGATTTATTGCCCGCTCAGTGATTGATTGATTAGGACTGACAGAGCCTAAGAGTGAACGTAAACAGCTTCTTTCCCCCCTCCCACGTGCATCCCGTGGATATTGACAACTCTGGGTGGCCATCCATCCGACTATCCATTTCTTCATCCATCCATCCATCCATCCATCCGCCAGTCTGTCTCCCCATCCATCCATCAGTCTGCAAAAGCCTCGTGTTTTCACTCTAGTGTCTGTTTCGCACAGGCTAGTTGGTGAGAGATAGACAGGGCCTTTGTTTGAAGGTATTGGTGATGTCTGGAAGTTGCGCTACTGAATGTGTTGATTGTGGCATGTAAGGTGTAAGGTATCCTGCCTGACCCTAAGGACACGCTGAAGTGGAAATGCTAACACATTGAGCTGTATAACTTGATCTGTGACACTTCTTCATTTTCACACTGGAACCTGTGAGAATGCTGAATACACAGAATGTCAACATGGCTTTGCTCATGCGAATTTCAGTTCAAGTATTTTGGTACTTGAACTTTAAGATATGAGTGTATATTATTGGCTTTCACTAAATGAAATGGCCTGTGCCTGATTGTAATAATAGCTTGTTGTGGTCTTGTGAATGAAAATCAGCCAAATATTTTTGCATGAAAGAAGTGGGTTTTTTTTCAGCATGTGTGTGTGTGTGTGTGTGTGTGTTTTAGAGAGAAAACTCTGATTGATGACTGGCTTTCAGCTCTTAATTGACAGGAAATGGCCACCAGTGCCCTTTGACCTCATCAGGCTCTAAAACCCCCTCCTTTTAATATGTGTGTTCATGCAGTAATGAAAAATCTGGACTTTGTTCAGTAGTTCAGGCACTTCCCATAGCTTACTCTTTGTTATAAAGACACACTGACCAATATTGCAGATATAAATATATGTGTGTGAATACTGAGGGCTGTTTAGTCAAGCCCTTTAGCCCTTTAAACAAATACAAACATCCACTTTGAAGCCCAGTGACCTAACAAGGAAATTCCGTGTATATGACATTATGCACACATATAATTATGATCTAGACAGATTTTTTTTTATGGTTCCGCGTGGAGAAATTAAAGTAAAAAAGTGTTTTTTGCAGTAGATGTTAGTAATATGTGAGTGAGTATTGTATGGCTGTTCAGTAGGAAAGGTCTGGACTTCAGGTGTTCAATAGCACATTTCCCACAGGTTACTCTTTGTTATAAAGACCCACAGTTCACCATTGCAGATATAAATAGGCTTCACTGTGCCTCCATCTCAGCAGGTGGTTTTAGGTCAACAAGTCTCTCATTGCTAGTATTCAGAAATTGTGTTGGATAAAATTATTTTTATTTTAGTTTGAAAATAATTTGTTCATTGTCAGTATGGCACTGCCTTTAGTTGGGTTGATCATACAACGTATGCTTGGCTGAATCTGTCACTCATATCATAGCCAATCACTCGAGACTGATTACGCTAATGCTGTGGGTGGGCCCTGGACTCAATTGCCTTTAACTCCCACTTGTGTGATATTAATTACCTAAGTCAAGTAAATAAGTTAGGGGATTGTTCCAGGGTTCCCCCACAATGCTTTGTCTTAATTATCCCATTTCTTCTGATTAGATTGAAACTTGAACCCCACAAATTAATTCATTAGTCGGTGGAGTCCCCAGAAAGCGAGCGAGAAGTGCAACCATTTGTTTCTCATCAAGTGTTTTCTTTGTTAAAAGGCTTTTATAGGCAAATTATATCTCATTGATTAATATTTCATGCTTTTGTTCATTCATTTTTCACAAATCACCTCTTTATTTCAATCAAAGGACATTCATGATGACCAACATGCTAAATGTCAAGAATGTCCTTTGATTGTCCCACACAGATTTATCTATTGATCCAAAACTGCCATAGAAGCACATATGGACGCTTAATTGTGCCATAATATTTCTGCAATATACCTCCGTGTTCAATGACGCTGGTTGAGAGAACACAGTGAGAGGTCAGAGGTCAAATTGAGGTTATAATGTCAGCACAGTGTTTCAGCTAAACCCTTGTGATTGTGAAGTGAAGTGAAGTGAAGTGACTTTGTGGATTTGTGCTCTGCATTTAACCCATCCAAGTGAACACACACACCGTGAACACACACCCGGAGCAGTGGGCAACCATATTGCTGTGGCGCCCGGGGAGCAGTTGGGGGTTTGGTGCCTTGCTCAAGGGTCCCACTTCAGTTGTGGTATTGAGGGTGGAGGAGGGTGCTGGTTATTCACTCCCCCCACCAACAATTCCTGCCTGCCGGACCTGAGACTCGAACCCGCAACCTTCCGGTTACAAGTCTGACTCTCTAACCATTAGGCTACGACTGCCCCCCTAAAGCGTGTTCCCTGACCGGGAATCGAACCCGGGCCACGGCGGTGAGAGTGCCGAATCCTAACTAGACCACCAGGGAGGTGAGGTGAGAGCGCGGCGAGCTGACATCCCTACCGCCCGAGAGAAAAATATCACTCCATAAATCTGCATTCCCTCCATTTTTCACTCCTTTCTCATCTCTCTTTTCCTCTACCTCGCCTCTCCCCCCTTCTAGCCGCTTGTTCTCTCCTTCTTCCTCTAACCATCGCTCTGCAGTTCTCCCTCCCAACCACTCTCAGCTCTCCTAATCAATCTGGCCTGTACTTTCTCTTTTCTCTTTTTTCCATCCTCGCTTCCTCATTTATAGAGCATGTAAGACTGTGTCTTTCTTAATTAAACGCTGAGCTTGCATTTCCACGCTCACGAGAGTCACTTCTACAACACGGACCATTGTTTAAGGTGGTCCCCCGCGGGGAAACCAAACACTAGGGAACAGATGACAGGACGGATCTGTTGCTTTATTGGGCGAGCGTATGACAGGACAGATCTGTTCTTATCAGAGCGACTTGTGCTTCGGTTTAATTATTCTCTTGTTTCGGTAATGGACTTTTGGAGCATCAGAGCCCAAATGAGATGTGAGAAGCAGGAGATAATTGATTGTGTTTTCTCCTCCCCCACCACACACAGAGACACGCAAACACTCGAGGATCCACCGAGAAATTAGGGGTTTCTCGTTTTTTATGTAATGCTTAAAGGGCAGATAAAGGACTGGGTGAATTGCTGAGAGAAAGCGAGAGAGTGCTCTGGTATTCAATGTAGTAAGGGCTGCACGTGCAGCTTTCATCTCATCCATACTAATATCTCACTGCAGTGTGAAACGGGGCTAGTTTGTGTGTTCGTGTATGCACATAGAATTTTTTGCACTCATTCATTTAGAAAGACACAGCAACTTCACACACATCTTAAATTACAAGCCATGGGTGTGGGACATCTGTAATTCTCACTGAAGAGGACTTGAACAGGTTTTTTTTTCCCAGTTAAGTCGGTGGGCTCTTGCTGTGGATATTTGTTTAAAGGGCTTGTCTTTGATTGAAGAGTCGCTACACACACACACACAGTCCTCTTCAAAAGGTCGGACAATTGTAGATTGTGATTTGCTTGTGAAAGGCCTCTAAAATCGAGATCAGGGGCCAGGTAAACACACCCTCCCCCTCCCTCCCTCTTTTCCAAAACTCCCCGCTTCCCTCCATCCTCTCTGTCGTCCTCGTGCCCTCTCTTTCCAGCCCACTCCTGAAGTGCCATCATCTGCATCTCATTAGTCATTATGCTGGGAGATAAAAGAGGCAGAGAAACAACAGACGAAAGGAAGCCATGGTGATCTGTTTCCCCATCTTTATTTATCCTTATTTGATTAATCAAAGACAATAAATGGACATTTGGATGAGTAAACTCATGTATAATGCCTTTACCAGTCTCTGAGTGTATGTGTGTGTGTGTGTGTGTGCAGTTTCCTGGATTCAGCACTAATGAGGCATTTATCTGACGGGACTGAACTGCGCATTTAGAGGGTGATGGATGATGTTCTTACTGTTTTCTTCTGTGTGTGGATCCATGAAAATGTGTGTCTGTATGGGCATGTGTGTGCATACTGTAGATGCTTTTATGTATTTTTAAAGGCACACTCAGTCATTTTTTTTTCCTGATTAAAAAGTTCTACTCGCAAATAAATCAATAGTACTTTAGGTGAATTTGTTTAAAATATGATGTACAGTGATTTAGGATGAAGACTCTCGTCATATCAGTTGCTTAATAAAAGCTGATTTATTTATGGAGCAGGTTAGATCACATGACCAGCCACTACTTATTTTACCTTTAGCCCCAGTTTTTTGGACAATTTTGCTTGTGGAATAATTTAATCATGGCTGATGGTTAGTACAGTGGCATTGGTTACTCTCTTTATAGCAGCTTCCTCATCTTACCGGATTATCCATTGAAAAGCTTGTGAAGTACCTACATCAGTAAATGGCTCAGAGCCTGTCCAGGTTAAATTATACAGGATGTACAGACCAAAAGTGTAAGTACAGTATATGAGCAAAGACAGTAGGATTCTATACTTATCCTCAGCAGGAAGCCTTTCTGCAGTAGTTATAAGCCACCCGGTAGTCCTTCACTTTTGTCATTTCACAGCTATATTTAGATCTTCCTATTGATCTGCGGAACCCTAAATTAAACACCCACGATAAGGCAAAATAAACAAATCAGGTAATGTGAATGGACAATGGCGTAAATAAACACAGAATACAGAAATAAAACACATGGATATTTAAGATATTTGGGTAGTTAACATGAAATACATTTGGGAATATTAAACAGCTGTCCTTACAGCAATGCGTCGACTACCCATTTACACATTTGCAGTATCCCATCTCCTTTTACATGCTGTAACATGTTTCGTTTTGATCAATCTCTTCGACCTTGTTTACATCAGCCTATTCTTCAGGAGAAGTTGGCAACAAGCATTCTGACATCTTGTTGCCTGCATCTCTTTCAGACAAAAAATGTTCTTCCGTCAGAGCTGGCTTGTTTCAATATTCCAGTCTGTTGAAATGTTAATGCTATTCAGATTCCGGTAGACGTCGGAGGCTTTTAAGATGTAAAGCTGAGACATGTGAGGGACCTCGTCTGCGGAATCAGCTGTTGATAGTCAACAATGTCTCTGCTTAGAATGATAAAGGCTTCGCTCCAGACCATTGCTTGTATGTGCAAGGAGGGGATTGAGACAGCTTTGTGTCTTAAGAGGGCCCGTCCCAGCAGGAAGCCCGGTTGAATGCTAGCGATCTGTGGGGGACTTGCAGCTCCGTCAGTGGGCTGTGAACTGCAAACCGCCCCCTGTGGTTCTTCTGAAGACCCAAACCTGCTTTTGGCCTGACTTAATGGCTGCCATTTAAAAACAGCAAGGACAAACAATAAGAGGCCAGTCGGCAGGGATAAAAAGATACTAGGCTGACTGTATCTGCCTCAAACACAGTGTCTTTGATGGTCTGATATGGTTAGAGGTAATTCTATTCATCGCATTCATTCTAAACAAACAAAAATGTAGCGGGAGATAAATGAGGTTGGCTTCAGTGAAGCCACAGAAAGGCATTGAGATTTATAGTTTAGCAGAGGATGAAAGCCAGACCCAGCCTATCTCTGCCTATTGGGAATGGGTCACTACGTAGAACCGGTGGGAATTGTTGCATCTTGCTCTATAGCTCCCTCCATTTTTCTTCCTCCTCTCTTACTCTCTCTCTCTCTCTCTCTCTCTCTCTCTCTCTCTCTCTCTCTCTCTCTCTCTCTCTCTCTCTCTCTCTCTCTCTCTCTCTCTCTCTCTCTCTCTCTCTCTCTCTCTCTCTCTCTCTCTCTCTCTATTTCCATCCCTTGAGACCCCCTAGTTACTGCTGGGCTTGTTGACAGGAAAAGGTGTTACCTTTGGGTCCCCTTTCCAAACATAACCTAATTAAATTAATTCTGCTTTATTGCACTGGTGCCAAAAATAAACTAGTGCTTGATTTAAATTTAAATGCTTACTTATAATACATAAATATACATTCAATTATTTTTATTTATTAATTTATTTACTTACTTGAAGCTTTATCATCATACCTAAGCTAACGACCTTGAATCATTACAATCAAAATTGATACCATCTGCTAGTGCTAAGCTTAGCTCCATTCATTAACGCTGGTGTTGATGCTATGCCTAAATATACATTAAAAGCTCTTTGGGATGTTTGGGGTCATGACAAGGGTAGCGCTGAAAACGGGTGATGGATATTCCCATCTCTCCAACACAGCAGTAGTCTTGTCCGTGCATTGTGTTCCCTTCCCTTCACCCTCGACCCTGTGACATCCCACCTAAGGGGATTAAACTTCACGGCTAGTGGCCAACGAAAGCATATATTGTCTGTTTTGGACAATGGATATGTAGTGTATGCTGAGGTCGACACCTCTTGCTTCTATAAGCCAAGATACATATATATATATTTATTTAATTTATTTTTCTTTCTTTGTATTTTATTTGATAGTAATAAGAAATGTAATTTGTGTGGGACAATGAAAACTGGGGTAATGGGGTATATATATATATATATATATATATATGGTATTGATTAAAACATGAGCATTTAAATCAATATCATCACACATGTAGGTTAGAGTATCCACTTTAAAGCATGTCCGTAACAACGACAACAACAGCAAAAAGAGACAAGGATAAAGCATCCAGGCTAAAATTCATGCATAATTGAACAGGATGTGAGTTATTGGTGTAAATATCCTGACAGCAGATAATTGCACAGTTGCTCTAGGCTAATGGGCAGCCATTGGACATATGCTTCAAATAAGCTTCACGAGTGACGTTGAGATAAACACAGCGAGATACAGAAGATGTAAGAAGATAAAATGTTGCAAGCAAGTATGTGGCGTAAATACTGTATTCGGATAAATATGCATGAGTGATATTTTAAGTCAGGTAAAGTGGTGTGCTTTGAAGGGGAGTGCTATATTACACGTCTATCTTCACACACAAATGCTCATAAGGTGTACATCCTCTCCTGCTGCTGCCTGGTTTGTTGCTCACACACACCCCCTCTTGAGTAATTAATTTTCACCCTGGCTGTCGACGCGTGGTGCGTGTGTAAGAGGGAAAAGGGGCTGCTGCCTGTCTGCCTACTTGCCCGCCTGCCTCCTTGCCTACGTCAATACTCATTTCTTGAGGAATAAAACAAATGTATTTAATGCCAGCTTGTCTTGTCCGTTTTTTGTATCCCGTTCCTTCCTGTTCATATCCCCCCAACTGGGAAGCTCAGAATTTAGCGCAGCAGCCTGGGTGATTGAATCCTTGCTATGCCGAAGCGGCACACCGAAGTTCCCTGTGGCTTTTTTGGACCAAATGAATGAAATCTGTCACTGATTAATGAGGTAAAGTATGAAGAAGCTGTTTGTTGTACTTGTTGGGGAAGTTTCGGTGATGTAAGGAAGAATTCAGGCACGGCTAAACACACACAGCAAATGTGTACAAGTCAAATAAATTGCAGAATAAATAGTGACAGAGCGGAGGGTGAAGGAAAGTGCTAGAGGGAGTTTATGGCATCAATAAGACCCTGTGATGTCAAGCAATTTATTTTGCTGCATTGTTCTGGTGGTTTTTGTATGTTAGCAGAGGGTACGTCCCTGAGGTGGCACAATGAAGGTGAGGGAAACCTTCCTCTTTTAAGCTTGAAAACCTTTTAGTGAACGCTTAGCTGTCAGAATCCGTTCCAAATCTCATGACAGCCCACAACTTCTGTACTCCGTTTTCATTTAAGTAAAGAGTCAAAGGGGTGTCAACTGTTGCTCATTTTTGTGTTTGTTTTTTTTTTTTCATTCTCCATGTGGCTGACTGCCTCTGTTTTGCTTTTTCTCACGCTCTCTCTTTCTCTCAATCTCTCTGTCACTTTACAGGGAGGCAAACCATCTGCGGTTTTTTGTTGTTTGTTTTTGTGCCATACCTGTTCTCATTGCCACTCTGCCAGTCCAAAACAACACTATTTCACCTGAAAGGTGCAATATTTTTGATCTCCTTCTCTTTATTTTAGCATGTTTGGGCTCTGCACTGACCTGAAGCCTCTCTGGTGAGTGGACAATGAACAGAACAGAATATATAGAGGCACTTTTTCTGGATCAGCAGAGCCTCTCTTTGTTTCCTTGGGGCAGAACAGTATTTTAGTCCCCTCAGTGCTTCTCCAGGAGATAGAGGCCCACAAGACGAACAGGATAGAGGAAGAGACAGGAAGTATATCCTCCTCCTTCACACTCTCCTTTCCTCTATATGTATAAATACTCTAAAGATTGAGTTAAATGTGAAAAGACCAGCTGCTGTGACTCACTGAACTGTGAGAGAGGTAGTCAGTGTCGTGAGAATTTGTAAAGGTCATCCCTAAAACAAGCTTCGGCTTCATTTTTTTTTATTGCAGATTTCTGTTCTTGTTTTCAGGTGTTTAGCAATGTTTTGAGCACAGTCCAACACAACCACAAACTAGCTTAGGCTGGTGTAGTTTGTTGGTTTTCGAGCAGTTGTGGGCACTTGTCAGTTTGGCCAGACTGACAAGTGCCCTTGTCCTGAATTCTTCCTTACATCACTAAAACTTCCTCAACAAGATGGTCTTGCTTAGGGAAGTGCCCAGCGTAAGCAAGACCATCTTAAACCAGCAAAGACCAGCTTTTGTTTTAGAAAGGTTTTGAGCACGCACTTGTTAGATTGGAAGACCAACTCAACTTCAAATCAGGCTGTGTAAAATTATTCTCATCACAGTTCATGGCCTTATCTGATCTCCTAGCCTCATTAGGTTGGTCTAGTTTGCTAATCTTTAGGGTTGTGACACTTGTCAGCTTTGTGAAATAAAAAACATTAAAAAACAGCTTTGATTATAAAAAGGTTTTGAGTAATTGTCAGGCTTGGAGACCATCTTGAGCTGGTTTAAGATGATTCTTAGCCCAGTTTCTGGCCTTATCTGGTCTCCCAGCTTCATTAGGCTGTAGTTTGCATTATTTGTATTTATTGTTTTGGTGGGTTGGCTGTGGGCACTCATCAGGCCAGGCCAGGTTGGGTTAGTGCACATGACGTTTGTAAAATTAGCGCGGTGGCAATTATCAGACAAAATCCATTCAATACCAAACATAGTCATGCCAAAACATAAAACCGCCACAAAATTGACATTTCACTCTACATGAGATTACGAAATGTGCAGGCTGAAAAAAAAAGACCAGTAGAAATAAATAAATCAGCAGACAGAGAGAAAGCGGAAGAGAAGCAACCACCCTTCTGAATAAAGGATGAGGTGGGCTTCACACTGATTCCCTCATTGCATAACAGTAAACAGTGGAAGAAAGACGACCTGGGTCATGCATAACTGCGCTCACGTGCATGTTCCTCTACCATGGTCACATATCTAAATGATGCCGTTTTGCAATCATGATTGGGAAATCGGCGGCAATTTATTGTTTCCATTGAGCCATTGATTGGATAGTGCAGGCATGAGTGGTTGGGTCTTTGAACAGAGCGTAACAGGCCAAGGTAGAGGGTCGTTCAACATTCAATCTTCCGGTAGGATATATGAAGTGCAGTGTTCCTCTGGAGGAAATCTACCACAGTGCACAGTTTTTAATATATAATCCAGACCTTGCTTGTGTATTATAGTGTTCTCTTATTGTCAATAAGGGTCACTGAGTAACTGTGAGGGGACACATCTTATTCTTGTTGTCACAGTGTCTTTTCATTTCCTCTGGAAGCCATTGGAATGTTTCAGGAAGATGGTCAGAATTGTCGGCTTTATATGATGATTTTGCTTCTTTCTTTGAAGCTTGAGACCTTACGTTCAGTGTTATTTTAGTATTATTTATATACTATTTTAGCATGCATATTTTGAATGTGTTTTATTATATTATATATTATAATTTAACTCTTTCCCTGCCATTAACAGAATGTTCCATAATTTATGATACAATGCTTCTCCGCCATTGACTGAATTTTCCAGCAATCCATGTTTTCACTGTTATATGGTACGGCGTGCTATTACAGATCTTCTGAAAGAGTCTCCAGATCAAAACACAGGTGAAAAAGAAGCAAAATTGATTTTACAAAATTCTAGTGTTTGACAAAAATCTTTATAAAAAATGTATTAAAAAAAGAATGCATGAAGCTCGATTTGGTTCTTTCTTTTTATATATTGCATGTCCAGATAGGCATACAACAAAATATGCTTGGGGCCAAGAAAGTTTGTTTTAGAATTTTAAACTTATTTCAGTTACTTGCCAAGTTTCATTTTATTATTATTATTTTTTCTAACTTTTCATCTAATATTTATATTAGATTTTATTCTAGCTTTGATTCCTCTTATTTTCTTTATTTCAGTCACTCTCTTATTGTCAGGAAGGTTTGTTGAGTAATTGTCCGAGGAGCCAGTCTTACTCTGGTTATCATAGTGACATACTTTTAATTTCCTCTGCAAGTTGTCGGAATGTTTCAGAAAAAAGGTCGGAAAAAGAGTTTTTTTTCTCACTCTTGTTGTGGAGAACATTACCATAAAACATGGAGGCAAATTAAGGTGCATATTTGCTTTATGTTGTTCATGGACAAATTAAACAGGCTCATTAAACGGCTGCTTTTTTCCTTCCACCTCTTCCAGTTATAGAAGAACTTTCATTGAGCCTTTACAGCCCACATAAAACATCATCTCCGTTCGCAGCAGGATTTGCTGACTCTAGAATTTTCTATAACGGCCTGCGATATGAGGTGCCCTACATTCAAAATAAACTAGCGAGCAATGCGCTCACAGTTCCCTATCTTTCTCTCCGCGCTACTTATAGCACACCACAGTTAACTGTATGCTCCTTATGGCCCTTCACTCTTATAATCACCTGCTATTTCCTTTTTCACCTTTAGCTGTTTTCTTTTCGCACGCCCCCTATATGTGAAATCCTACAAACACAAATATTCACTCCCATCTCTCCATCTCATTTTGATGTGAGGAGTCTTCATATCTCTAGCTGAGACCCTGTTCAAAACATCTATCTCTCTGTGTCAGGCACAGGGGACGGCGAGGTCCATTCAGCCCAAAAATGTTCTTTCTCGCCACACACACGGGTGCACGCAGATAATCTTCAAAGCACATTTACACACACACACGCACGCACGCACACACACACACTTTAAAATGTACCATCCACCCACCTGTACTCACAAACACACACGTATGTACACTAATGTTCTTATGATTTCAGCTGCTGCAGCAGATACACTCTGTTCTCAGGCCTTTCATCTGTGCATTTTTAGAATAAAGAAAATCACTCTCTCTCTCATTCTCACACACCAACGTAGAGAGGTCCTCGTGGGACATGAGTATGTGCATTTGTGCACTCACAGCTTTCATAGCACTTGGAAGAGTTTTTGTAGCTACAAGTCCCTCAGGCTAGACAAGTAGATCATCATGGAGGATGTGAGGGTGTCACCTTTCCTGTTTTTGCAAGAGAAAAATGATTATTTTAATGATTATTCAAATCACCTTTATGTGTCAGATGTACAATTCTTTTGAATTCTTCCATATTATTTCCTACTGTTTGTGTTTAGTTACATTCATATGGCTGTCGTCAGGGGAGGACAATCGAGAATGCAAGATACTCTAATCTAGCCACACTCATTAGGAATAGTTCATTTAAAGGGATCACCTTAAATTATTTATTTTTTTTAGCATTTACTTATAGCCTACTCTCATGTTATTCCAAACTGACTATTGAAGACGGTTTGCCATGCAATTATAATGAATGGGGACTGAGGCAGAAATGTTTTACAGTGAAACTGTGAGGTTGGTCCAATTAAATGTTTTAAATTGTAGTCACAATTGTTTATTTCTCACTGTCCCAAAAGACAAAAATGACTAAAACCATAAATATATTAAGCAAAATACAGAACACAGACCACAGGGTTGACATTTTATCACATTACTTTATTAACAAGTAAATTCCAAGACAGGATATTTGGTGAAAATACCTTATTTTCAATAAGGAAAAACTCTAAATTCAAGTCTTCTGCATAACAGGATGTCTTAATGTGGTGAAGAAAACGCGGCACTGCATAATCTAAAAACCTGCAAATAAAAATAAAAAAGAACATTAATGACAAAGTTCCCCTGCATCACATCTGGCAAATGACAGAACAGAAGTTACTTCATTATATAATGAGGATGAGACGAATGAATGGAAAGAGGCCGACGCCAAACGCAATCTAACGGCACAGAGTGGCATGGCACACATATCACACAAATGACTTAATTTCCTTATTACCTATTGTTTTAGACATATAAGACATGAGGAAAATAAAACTATTGGCTACAGGCTACCATTAGATAATTATGTGGTAAACGACAACACACTCATGAAACAAATGAATGCATGAACTCGTGATTCTACAAAATGTCTTTTAAACTTCATACCCGGTCATAAAGCAAAACTCTGGAGAATAATTTCAGTGCTAAATACTCACCAACGTCTTTGTGAGATGAATATCTCTATTCTCTTGGGAATGTCTGTTTCGGTCTTCAGCACCTGCTGGTTCGGCTCCGCTCACGCTGCCGCTCCGCATTTGAAATCTCCACACGAACGGTTTTCCTCAAGTGCATTATGCGCATGCGTATACCGTTTTTCGGACGTAGGACTTGTTAAAATATGTTAAATATGTTTTTATTTGATTAAATATGTTCGGTGAATATACAATTTTAATTTTGAGTGAATGTAGTACAATGCATTTTTTTGCATGAGGATAATTATTTGGAAGTCATTTATAGGGCCAATATGTAATGATCAATTTTCACAATTTCCCCCCAATTTTCTTTTTTCACAGTGTAATTGAAGGTGGTTATCAGTGAATTGCAACATCATTTTGGCCTGTATATTGTGAAATATTACTACAATTTAAAATAACTTTCTATTTTTTTTTTTTTTTATGTATTTATTTATTCCTGTGATGGCAAAGCTGATTTTTCAGCAGCCATTACCCCAGTTTTCATTGTCCCACACAAATTACATTTCTTATTACTATCAAATAAAATACAAAGAAAGAAAAAAAAAAAAAAAAAAAAAAATATATATATATATATATATATATATATATATATATATATATATATATATATATATATATACACTGTCACTTTTGATTAAATTAATGCATGGTTAACTTCTTAAAGGTCCCGTTCTTCGTGATCCCACTGTTAAAACTTTAGTTAGTGTGTAATGTTGCTGTTAGAGCATAAATAATACCTGTAAAATTATAAAGCTCAAAGTTCAATGCCAAGCGAGATATTTTATTTAACAGAAGTTCCCTTTCAAAGCCTACAGCGAACGGCTGGCTTGGACTACATCCTGGTACTTCCTTCATAAATGACGTCAGAAGAACAGTAGAACAGACTAACCTCCGCCCACAAGAATACGCGCAAAAAGGGGGCGTGGTCTTGTTGCTGTCCCACGTGGAGAAGAGGACGTGTCGCGTGGAGAAAAGGAAAAAGCGTTTGACTGTGTTTGTCGCCATGTCGTCGAGACGCTGTTATTTTCATCCCGGAGTCAAATCACCTTTGTTTGGCTTTCCCAGAGACGCTGTAGAGATCATTAAGAGCATACATCTCCCATTAAGAGGCGTGACCTTTCCACGTGCGCTAAGCTGCTGTTGAATCACAACACAGGAACCGCTGGCACATTCGCTAAGGTGCGGTCAAATCCCAACACGGGAACCGCTGGCACAATCAGAACTCGTTACGTATTTCTGAAGGAGGGACTTCATAGAACAAGGAACTCATCAACCCGTTTTTAGGACAGTGAAAACAGCGGTGCACAGATAAGTAAATTGGGTTAAAAATACTGTTTTTTTTTTACACGCGAAACATGAACACATGTTATATTGCACACTGTAAACACAATCAAAGCTTCAAAAAACACGAAGAACGGGACCTTTAATAAAATAAATTTTTAAAAAAACCTACTGACCCAAACTCATTGTACTCATTGTGACCCAAACGTACTGACTCCATATTCATTGTAATTGAAAATAGTGACCAGCACAGTGTTCAGAATTTCTCAATGTGTGTTCCACAGAACAAAGAAAGTCATAACAGGTTTGGAACGACATGAGGGTGAGTAAATGGACAACTACATTAACTATTCTTAAAGGAATGGAATTCTGTCATCATGTAGTCATGCTCAAGTTGCTCCAAACCTGTGTACATTTCTTTGTTCTGCTGAACACAAAGAAAGATATTTGGAAGAATGTTTGTAACCAAGCAGATCTCAGCAGCCATTGACTAGTTGGCAAAAAAAAAAAAAAAAAAAAAAAAAATACTATGGTAGTCAATGGCTGCCGAGATCTGCTTGGTTACAACCATTTTTCCAAATGTCTTCCTTTGTGTTGCAGCAGAAGAAAGAAATTCATACAGGTTTGGTACAAATTGAAGGTGAGTAAATGATGACAGAATTTAATTTTTTTGGTGAACTATCCCTTTAAGTGACAGCCCTCATTATTATGCAAAAACTCCTGCCACATTTATAAATAAATAAATAAGGGCTCTACCACATGCAAATAAAAAAACCTATATCAGTTCATCAGGAGCAAACGTACAAAGAAACTGAGTTTCTTCTCTGCCTTGCATGAGGGGTCTTCTAGAACGTTCCACCATGTGATCCCTTGCACTGAAGCTGTAGGCTCATTTATAACTCTCCACATACAACTGTTATCAGTGACCTTGTAAAACAGGAAGTGGATTCTCTCCTTCTCTCCTCCCAACAATTCTTAACTTTATGCCGCTTTTTAAGGGAGGACAGTAAAGAGTCAATTACACACTGTCAGTCTCAGTGACCAGCCACCTCATAAAAACTTTATGCAGGACAGACGGCCGCTTCAGGCATTATTCATAGGATGTCCCTGATGCCTTCCTCTGATTGACACGAGCCATGATACCAGCTATAAGCCTCTAGAGCCGTTCAAACGCCTGTGAGCTTTTGTCTCCCAAATAGGATGCTGATCACTGGTCTGGTCTAAATTGGTTCAAAGGCAATCAGACACAAAATAAGACTTTGATTTATTGATCTTGTCTGCTGATGTTCTTGAAAGACTCTGCCGGCTGTGTCATCATCACACTCAGGAGAATGTTGCCTTTCTTTTTTTAAGGCAGAAATGATCAGAGAAAATAGGTTGAAAATTAAAAGATGGAAATTAGCCAAAGAGGACAGATTTTTCATTTGAGCACCAAAAAAAAAATATATAGTGGATTTTCCCATTAGAGATGGAGCTCTAAAATAAATGTTAATGTCCGGAGGATATAAGCACACCATTTCCGTTTTATTTCCATTCCCGCAAATATGACCGCACAGGCTGGATTTGTGTCTCTGTGTTATTTAAAGTTTGGTAACTGAATCTGTAGGGAAGTATCTTGTGGAAGTGTCTACTTTCCTGTCCGGTAAGGTGACTCTTTGCCTCTATCCTCTTTTGCTGAATTTTGTGGGTCTTTGAACAGCAAATGTTGAGTCATCTAATGCTATTCTTGAGATGTATTCCTTTCGGGCTTGGGTACACGTATATGTGTGTTTGCTTGAAGAAACAACCAGAGCGTACCAATTATGACTCTGTTAGCCAACAGCCCATCAGCACGCATTGGGATGGCGGCTATGAATGTGTGTGTGTATGTGTGTGTGTGTGTCCGTCAAGGATTTGTGTGAAAGCTAAGACTGATGAAACACAAGTGTGTTGTCCCTTCTTTGTGTGACGTCACCACAGGAAATGAGGTTGTGGCCTCATTACTGAGGGCTGCCCTGTAAGCAAAGTAGCATGTCGCTGCGCTAATTAGACTAACGAGCGTTCAGAACACTACCTGAAACAAAGACTCCCTGTTTCTTACCCAGCTGTACAATATCACACTCACTCACACCCCACGGGACCAGACGAACACTGGAGGGTTTCATTCGCTGGCCTCTCACCTCTCTTTCATGAATTCACACCGACACATGCAAATGCTCTCTCTGTAAAATTAGATATGGTTCTTGATCTTTTCTGATTATATCAAAATAGTTTAAAATGGATAGTTCACCTAAGAATGAATATCACCATTTGCTCTCCCTCATGTCAAACCTGTATGACTTTCTTTTTCCTGCTGAACACAAAAGAAGATATTTTAATGATGTATTTGGTTGTTCCCCCCCACCTATATTTTAATGATACTGTTATAGTTCTTTTTTTGTTATTTGTAGAGCTTGACACCCCAGCTTCCATTCACTTCCATTGTATTAAAAATATGTTAGAAAGTAGAAAGAAGTCAAATGGGTATGGAACTACACTGCCATTCAAAAGTTGGGGAGCTGTATTTATTTAATAAAAAAGA
This sequence comes from Romanogobio albipinnatus, assembly GCA_023566225.1. Taxonomy (NCBI): domain Eukaryota; kingdom Metazoa; phylum Chordata; class Actinopteri; order Cypriniformes; family Gobionidae; genus Romanogobio; species Romanogobio albipinnatus. The sequence continues at coordinate 20,975,812 of CM042246.1, read as the reverse complement.
CAATATTGTGGAATACTATTATAACAAAAAAAAAATTATATATTTTAATATTTGTAATATATTTTAAAATGTCATTTATTTCTGTGGCAAAGCTGGATTTTCATCATTCTAATGCCGCTCAAGAAACATGTCTTATTATAGTTATTGTTGAAAAATTTTGTGCAACTCAATATTTTTGTGGAAACCATGATATATTTTTCAGAATTTTTTGAAGAATACAAATCTTTATGTCATTTTAAATATCTTTACCGTTGCTTTTGATCATTTAATGGATCCTTGCTGAAAAAAAAGTATGATTTAAAACAAAAACTTAAAACTTTTGAACACTAGCATATATATCAGAGTAATTATTAATAAAAAAGTTTCCCGTTTATTGATTTGGAGTGATATAAATGCTACTTTTTTGCATTGCATGGTAGGATTTATATTGCGGACTAGTCAGAAGATTCAGAGTTTCAAAATTCTTAGAACAAGCCCAATAAACTAAAGGTCGGTCTGATCAGAACCCCGGCGTGCTGATGATCCTTTTCGTTTAAGTCCAGGTGAAGCAGATGTAAGAAATAAGATCTGAGAAGGCTTTTGGCATCAAGTATAGTCCTAAAAGTAAAACGTTATCTTGAAAAATATTTAGCACAATTTGTTCTTGGAGTTTGTGCAGATGGTAGGTGTGTATCGGAAAGTGGGCGGGTGTATATATATTTAGTGGATGCAGACTGCACATTATTTCTGTGTGAAATATGTGAACCATTACAGCACAATTCACCCATGGCATAACTACATAACTAGCAGACTGAAATGTGTGTGTGTGTGTGTGTGTGTGTGTGTGAGAGAGAGAGAGGTTGAAAATGTGGACCAGGTGTTTAATATCACCACTGTTTGCTCTTTTAATGTCCTCTCATACTGTTTTGCTTTTTTTGGAAGCTTATCAGCTTTTACATGTGCTTGAACAAACACACACTTTCTCACAAAAACTGACACACCTGTCTATCATTTTACCCACTTGCTTTATTCCTTTCCTCTTCTCTTTTGCCCTCCTCCATCATTCCAGGCCTGTGAGCTCACAAGAGTGCCGTCATAATAATATTGATAAAGCAGGTTTGCTTAAACAAACAAAAACACACAGGCAGCCCACATACTTGGAAATATTGACTCTGGAATAGTCTTGTTCATGTCTGGAAGCCTCACTTCCTCCCACTGCATTTAAAAAGCAGGTCTAACACAAAGTTAATGTCCACTCAAAAAAAAAAAAAAAAAAGGTTCTATATGGCACCAAAAATGGTTCTTGGCTCGTAATCATAGGGAAACCTTTTTTAAACAAAGTGGTTCTTCAGTGGTTCTTCAGAGGTGCTATATAGCACCTTAGTTAAAGAACCGCTGAAGAACCTCTGAAGATCCGCTGAAGAACCACTGAAGCACCAAAATTGGTGCTATATAGCACCAAAAAAGGTTCCCCTATGATTACGAGCCAAGAACAATTTTTGGTGCCATATAGAACCTTTTTTTTCTCAACCAAACACACATCATCTTACAGCAGTACACACACACACACACACACACCACCTGCTGGCTGTTTGTGTGGGCTTGTGCTGTAGTAGTGCAGTCTCTCCCCTCTTTTGTTACAGAATTTAATTTCATTGATTTACAGATTGGAAACTTTAATTAAGGAGAATTCTTTGCCTCTTTGTATTTTCCTTCTTCTTCTTTGTTCCTAGTATAAAGGCAGCTAGAATGTGTGAGCGTAACTTTGTGAGGAAAAAAATCCCTTTGTGTCTGTGTTGGGATGTGTGTGGATTGGTGTGTGCGTCTGTAATCATCAAACAGCTAAATTCCTGCTAAGTAATGATGCAATGCACTGCTATATAAAGTCAATTCAAGCTTGAACTACTTAAGATGACCAATGAATAAATGTGTGTCTCACACACACACACACACACACACACACACACACACACACACACACACACACACACACACACACACACACACACACACACACACACTTTGCCCTTTAATATTCTGGTCTGGCGTCATGATTGTAGATACATTCCTTCCTTTTTTATAAAAAGTTGGCCATCATGTATGTTTAATGCTGATGTTTGATTAGCACATCCGATAAGGGTATCTGCTCCGTTTTTATTCCGCCACAGCACACAGCAAAATGAAAGAGCGAGAAAGAGTGAGAGAGGCCACATCGCATTTCTGTCCTGAATAATGATTTCGACCTGCTCCTGACGACTCTTGCACCAAAATGCTAAAGACAGACATTCTGAAGTGTCATCGAGAGCGAGAGAGAAAGAAAGCCAGAGAAAAATGAAAAGGAGAGGAAGAGAGAGGCAGATTGCTATTTTAGATTCAGAGCCACTCAGTGCAGTCTTGCATCTAAATCTAGGGAGTAAATGGGAGAAATCTAGAGGAGGCAATATGGTATAATTAAAAGTGTTTTTGATGAATAGGAGTGAGAATTCCCCAGTCTCTCTGTCCCTCAGTCCCTCTTTCGCTTTTTTCATGATCTCTCCTCTCTATCTCGCTCTCAGCGCTATATGTGGCTGAGAGCTGGAATGGGAGCTCTCCCTCTCTCTCTCTCTCCCTCTCTCCCTCTCTCTCTCTCTCTCTCTCTCTCTCTCAAGCGCAGAGCCCAGTCACATTAATCAGAGCACTGAGCTGTCAATCACCGCTGCAGGCACAAACCCTCACACACACACACACACACACATATACATACTCATAGCATCTTAACTTACTTTAGCATAGTGGGAAGATAGATTCAACATTGCAGAAGTGGGAATAACATGGTGAAACATGGGAAACAACTGTGCAGGCTGCCTTCTTACAAGCTAAATTTCATGAAATCTGTCAAAAACATGTCATATTTCATGTCTATAATATGTATGTATGTATATGTATTTAACGCAATATATTTTTCTACCATTAGTAGGCTATATGATCACGCTATCATTCATTCAAGTGACATTAACACATTTAAGCTCTATAAGACGCAAAAGGTGTCTGTACTAGCGCGCTATCTGTGAATCTCTTATGTGTGACACACACACATGACTCGTGCGTTCAGAAAGCTGCTTCAGACAGCGCATGGTCGCATTCAGTTCTCTTTCGCACTTGAACGGACAAAAACACAAAAGTATGCCAAAATGTCCGCTTTGTCGAGTATCCTTGTAAGCACAGTCTTAAATTAGTTAAATAAAGTCTTAAATGACCATACAGAGTTGTGAGGACATCCGCGTCTTAACGGTCTTAAAGTGACAGCAGCCTAGTAAACCTGCTGGGTAACACTTTAGAATACTGTTCCGTCAATAATGAGTAACTACACAGGACAACCTGGTCTCACAGAATTCCGTGAAATGAGCACGGGTCCCTTAACTCAAAATCTGTGGCAGTTTCATAGAATCGCCCAAAATTCCATGATGGGTCCACAGAAGGGATTCCTATGCAAATCAATGACAGTAAAACGTAGACATGATTTTATGAATATTTATAGGCTACTTTTATATTTTGGAGCAACTAACTCCACTCCTACCCTAAACCTACCCACTCTCAACAATATAATACACAGAACAGGCAAATACAAGTACAGTCACAGGTATTTATTGCACAAACTGACCAAAAACAGCATAAAAGTATTAACTCATGTTGCATTCCAAGTCTTCTGAAGTCACACGATGTCTTCATGTAAAGAACAGAGTTGATCTGAATGTTTTAATCGCTAAAATGATGATCCCGCCACTCCATGAACACACTCATTCATATCTCATTCAAATAATACACACGACTCTTTAGCGTGACACAATCTGTCACGAGACACACGAGAGCCAATGGCATTTTACAATCAAAGCCGACGTAATGACGCAATTGGTCACGAGACATACAACAGCCAATGCTGTCAAAGCTGACGTAACGTTTCTTCCAGTGGTAAAATTTTAAATGTGTTTTTGATCTTTGGCGGATGGACTCGACGCTGCTGATCGCTTTTGGGGATTTTCTTCACACAAATCAATTGTTTGGCCTAGGAACACTTGGAATATTTGTACTTTTTGAATAAATTGTGACTGCAGTCGTATCTGCCTGTTACATCCTGTTTTTTTTTATAATACACAAATGGGTAGGTTTAGGGAAGGGATTGGTTTACGTGTTCAAAACGTGTCTAAATACTGTAAATAAATAAAAAATGAAAATAATTATACATAAAATTATGCTGGCTGATTAAATCGAGACTCACACTCCATGTCATAATGGCAAAAATCATAGTTTTATGATGATAACCATGCCCAACGTGTCTGTATACTGTCATTGACTTACATAGGCATCATTTCCGTGGACCCATCACGGAATTTTCGGCGATTCCGTGAAACTGCCACGGATTTTGAGTTAAGGGGCCCGTGTTCATTTAACGGAATTCTGTGAGATCAGGTTGACACAGGAACAAGTGAATAAAGCAGTATTAACACTCTAGTAACTACTATTAACTAACAATAAACTAACAGTAACAACTATTTTTTTCATACCTCCCAGAGGACTACTAAGAACTTTCTATTACTCACTATTACTTACTAATTTGTTCAGAGTTTCTTGTTAGTTAGTAGTTACTAAAATGTTAATATTGCTGGGTTGTTCCTGTGTAGTTATTCATTAATGTCAGAACAATATTCTAAAGCTTTACCACCTGCCGCTCTCTGTCATTAATGTTAATCAAAGAACAAAAGACATAGAGAAAATCACTCACTTTGCTTGACTGATCTTTTGTAGCTTTATTATGGATTAATCTATATTTAATTTATTATTTATGCAATGAAAGACTGTGAAGTGTTTCAATTGCTGTGTATTTCCTACCTGATATATCAAAATATTTATAATATACTGTCTTTGTGTTGTTTCTACATTAATTTGGAGATTAAATATGAAATTATTACAATATAAAATATATTAAAAACTAAAATATACACTGATCAGGCATAACATTATGACCTAATATTGTGTAATAATCCCCCTTTTGCTGCCAAAACATCCTTGACCCATCAAGGCATGGACCCAAGGTTTCCCAGCAGAACATTGCCCAAAGCATCACACTGCCTCCACGGGCTTACCTTCTTCCCATAGTGCATTCTGGTGCCATGTGTTCCCCAGGTAATTGATGCACACGCACCCAGACATCCACGTGATGTAAAAGAAAACGTGATTCATCAGACCAGGCCACCTTCTTCCACTGCGATGCACTGTGTACTGACACCTTTCTATCAGAACCAGCATTAACTTCTTGAGCAATTTGAGCTACAGTAGTTGCAGTTTTGGAGATGCTGTGACCCATTTGTCTAGCCATCACAATTTAGCCCTTGTCAAACTTGCTCAAATCCTTACACTTTTACCATTTTTCCTGCTTCTAACATATCAACTTTGAGGAAAAATATGTCACTTGCTGCCTAATACATCTTACCCACTAACAGGTGCCGTGATGAAGAGATAATCAGTGCTGTCAACGATTAAAAAAAATAATAAATCACACATTCTGTAATTGTGATTAATTGCACCTATATATATATATATATATATATATATATATATATATATATATATATATATATATATATATATATATATATATATATATATATATATATATATATATATATATATATATATATATATACACTCACCTAAAGGATTATTAGGAACACCTGTTAAATTTCTCATTAATGCAATTATCTAATCAACCAATCACATGGCAGTTGCTTCAATGCATTTAGGGGTGTGGTCCTGGTCAAGACAATCTCCTGAACTCCAAACTGAATGTCAGAATGGGAAAGAAAGGTGATTTAAGCTATTTTGAGCGTGGCATGGTTGTTGGTGCCAGACGGGCCGGTCTGAGTATTTCACAATCTGCTTAGTTACTGGGATTTTCACGCACAACCATTTCTAGGGTTTACAAAGAATGGTGTGAAAAGGGAAAAACATCCAGTATGCGGCAGTCCTGTGGGCGAAAATGCCTTGTTGATGCTAGAGGTCAGAGGAGAATGGGCCGACTGATTCAAGGTGATAGAAGAGCAACTTTGACTGAAATAACCACTCCTTACAACCGAGGTATGCAGCAAAGCATTTGTGAAGCCACAACACGCACAACCTTGAGGCGGATGGGCTACAACAGCAGAAGACCCCTCCGGGTACCACTAATCTCCACTACAAATAGAAAAAAAAGAGGCTACAATTTGCACAAGCTTACCAAAATTGGACAGTTGAAGACTGGAAAAATGTTGCCTGAGTCTCGATGAGTCTCGATTTCTGTTGAGACATTCAGATGGTAGAGTCAGAATTTGGAGTGAACAGAATGAGAACATGGATCCATCATGCTTTGTTACCACTGTGCAGGCTGGTGGTGGTGGTGTAATGGTGTGGGGGATGTTTTCTTGGCACACTTTAGGCCCCTTAGTGACAATTGGGCATCGTTTAAATGCCACGGCCTACCTGAGCATTGTTTCTGACCATGTCCATCCCTTTATGACCACCATGTACCCATCCTCTGATGGCTACTTCCAGCAGGATAATGCACCATGTCACAAAGCTCGAATCATTTCAAATTGGTTTCTTGAACATGACAATGAGTTAACTGGACTAAAATGGCCCCCACAGTCACCAGATCTCAACCCAATAGAGCATCTTTGGGATGTGGTGGAACTGCCCTGGATGTGCATCCCACAAATCTCCATCAACTGCAAGATGCTATCCGATCAATATGGGCCAACATTTCTAAAGAATGCTTTCAGCACCTTGTTGAATCAATGCCACGTAGAATTAAGGCAGTTCTGAAGGCGAAAGGGGGTCAAACACAGTATTAGTATGGTGTTCCTAATAATCCTTTAGGTGAGTGTATATATATATATATATATATATATATATATATATATATATATATATATATATATATATATATATATATATATATATATATATATATATATAATACTTCATTAAAGTACTGTAAAAGTGTTTTACAGTGAAAAAAAAACATTACAGTATTACAGTAATTATACAGTTATTACTGAAAATAGTAAGAATTACAAACAAACAAACACAAAATTCTCAAACATCCAGATTCCAGAATACATTATGATAATGACAAATTAATGGGGAAAATATATTTTCGTGTGTGTGTTGACGTGTTGTTGTTGTAATCTGACTTACACATACTGCATACAAGGCGATGTGTGCTAGCTTGCTATATTGCTAAGCTGAAGTGCATTTAAGTTTTTAAGCATTTAAGAGAGAGAGAGAGAGAGAGAGAGAGAGAGAGAGAGAGAGAGAGAGAGACTGGCTGGTCTCACAGCCACTGTGTCTCTGCCTAATATTATTATACGTGCAAAGCCTCCACCCTCATTCCTTCTTCTGCGTTTACTGGCATCAGAGATCCTTACTGAACAGTGGAAGAGTTGATTTCTCCTTAAATGTTTTTCTCAGAAATATCTTTCACTTTAAGTGAGAATTAGGGCATATGCTCCCAGCAAGCAATTTTGCGTTTTAAAGGCTTCTAATAGCAGTCCAAACACAGCCCTGATGTCTAGGCTAATACAAGGCAACATTTGGGCTGTCAGTGAAAATTTAATAGACGTCTAACCATAGCCCAAGAATAGACTAGTTATCTACAACATGAGCATGTCAAAGAAATTAAACCAAACACCTTGTTATCACTGTTGACTTGTCTTACAAGATGGAATATCATTTGCAAGTTATTTTGGCAAAAATGACATGTAACAAACTTCAAGGTTATTTTGGTTAGTAGTGGGTTACTCATAGTCAGACCTTATTGTATCTATAGATAACCGAGACTGTGAAATGGTGACTATTGCTTGCTTGGTGCTCAAGTGAGATATGAAGGTTTGAATCAAGTTTCCATTGTGTCCTGTGACCTGCTGGAATCTCCTTTACTAATTTCCTTTAATCTCTTTACTCAGCTTTCCATGTCATTATCTTTAAAGAAACGCTTATATCCTGCTAAGACTAGTTAAGTTTACTGTTCACCAGTGAAGCTTAGCTAGTGAAGTTATTCAGCCACTATAGTCTTTCCCAGTGAAGCTAGGAAGCACACCAGCATCCTAAACACAATACATGACAACCTTTGTCAGTCTCTTCAGCAGGAAAATCTATCATTCAACTATCTGATTTGCTGTGAGATTATATGCAGAATGTTTCTGGCTTCAGAAATCGGGCAGAATCGGTTTGGAAACAACGGCAAGATGAAAGGTGGTGGAATCGAGCTCCACTATCTTTCTTGCACACACTGTCATCAATAACAGACACAGATTACAGATTGATCCACTGTCACCCAACGCCAAGGTAACCATCTCCGTCAGCAACAGGCCCTGTCTGAGCCAACAATACAACAGCCCCTGGAACAATTGTGGGTGTGTGTCTCCTCTTTGGATGTCTCAAGAAGACACTGGGAAATAAGTGTCACACTATATGTGCGTGTCTGTTAGCATGTGTGAATTATGGTGCATACGTTATGGTGAAAGAAAGATCTCCCTGTAAACGATGCACGTGTGCGTGTTGAAAGTGGATAAACAGTGTTCACTGGACCTCAACCTGATCTATCTCCGGTGAGAGTGTGGTGGCGGTAGTGTGTGTGTGTGTGTGTGTGTGTGTGTGTGTGTGTGTGTGTGTGTGTGTGTGTGTGTGTGTGTGTGTGTGTGTGTGTGTGTGTGTGTGTGTATCTTTGCTGTGACTGATGGAACAGCTCTGTCAACTCTACTGCCCCCTGTCCAACTCATGATGAACGAGATGATGTCCGCAATGCATCCTCTCTCCCTGACCGCTGGCCACTGGTGCCTGACAAAGTGTGTGTGTGTGTGTGTGTGTGTGTATGTATGGGAGAGAGAAAATCAAGGGGACAAAATATAAAAGCCTCAAACTGAATTTAATCTAACAATGACAAATGTGAAAGTGCCCCAGGCATGTTTTAATCAAGCTTATATCCTTATTAACAATGCAATGCTGGTCACTTTGTACCGCCGTACAAGTAACGTATGGGTGTGTGTGTGACTATGCATGTGTCAAAACACAAACAACACAAAATGACAAATCAGTGGTGTGAAACAGTATGCAGAGTAGCAATTTCAGATTGGATGTAAAGACATAGAATTAAAATTCATTGAGATAAAAAAAAAAGAAAAAGAAAAAAATCTTGACAACAAACATGTTTGAAAGATTTGAAATAAAAAGAAAGAAAAAGGTTTATTTATTAATAGATTTCAATTCAACTTCATGTGAGGTGCGGCCAATTCAATTAAAATCCAATCCTGATTAGTGGGAGTAATTAATTAGTAAATTATCATTATTGTGTTCTTTCTCATCCAATCCTAGCCTCTCCTTTCTTCTTATCCAATCCCAGCTATCAGAGCAAGCAGCGGGTGAGCTTAATGAAATATCCTCGACATTCCGACCTCAATCGAACGCATATTTACATTTCCACCTGCAAACCCTCCCTCTTATCTGACTCTCTTATTTCACACTTTACCTGTTCGTTTTACAAAGCCCAAATGAAGGTAATTGGAGATAACATGTCTCGGCGTCCAAAGACATTACCATGTCTCTGTTAATAACGTATTAGCCACGTAATTATGCCTAAATTGTCATGCCACATTTAGGAGATGTATTGAGATTGAACGGACCGTTTAGCGAAGGCCAGACTTCAACAAGAAAATATTCAGGCTGACAAGGGAATTGTTTTTGTTCCCGCAAGTCTGTTATTCTTATGTAAACACATTTGATATGCAAACCGAATAATAATGACAAGGTAAACGATTGATCCACTCAGACAGAATGATGTTCATCTCTCTCTCTCTCTCTGTCTCTCTCTTTATTTTGTCCTCTGATATGGAAAATACTGACTGTATTGTCAATTGAATGTGCCAAAATGGCCACAGTGGAATAATCAGTGTTTGCAAATTTGCATTAAATACAATAGAAAATAACTTTATGCAGACTTCACTTATCCTGCTTAGACAGAAAATCTACTCTACAAAAATTGAGCTGTAAGGGGCTTTTGTGGATAAATGCACTCTTAAATTGCTGCTCTGATATGGGGGAGCCCCTGGGTACTGTAATGTAGTGGTAGTCGAAGTTTGCCAATGCTTCTGAAAGCATCTTAAAGAAATTGTGGTCTCCACCTTGTTTGATTAAGTGTGAAACAAACAAATGGCTGAATCCAGCTTAAAGGTTGTTTCCAGATCTGGCAGTGGCTGAAATTGTGATTGTAAGTGAACCTGGGTCAGTCACTTCTCTTCATTCTCAGGCCTGTGAGGTCGCAAATTAGAGCACAAAAGGCTCTCCGGCAGGGTGCTTGTTAGCAGACAGATGCGCAGTGAACTCTGTCCCTTTAACGCTGACAAGTGAGGTCTTCATTTGGGTCATTTGTTTGGAGTTCCTGGTGTTTCAGTGTCTCCGTCCTTGCCGCTGTTTACACACAAACAAACAGGGACAAAGACAGGGGTTGCGCTTGTCAACACGCTCCTCTCCCACAGGCTGACAGGAGCCTGGGAGAGGAAGAAAGACTCACCTACGTTGTCGATTTTGCTTGGTGGCTTTTTGCTGTGTGTTTGAACCAAGGTTGTGTACAATTTTTAATTGAAGAACTGGCTCCCTTTCAGTTCATGAGAATGAATTTCAATTGAACTGGAATGACAGGAAGAGGAAGAATTTACTGATTTGCAATTCAAAGAACTGTCTGTCTGTCTGCATGTCTATCTGTGTTTCTCTTTCTGTCTGTGTTTTTCTGCCCTATCACCCCTCTCAAAAAACAAGTTTTGTCCAACCGATTTAGGTTTTCATTGACCCAATTTCCAATGACCCAAATTCAATTAACTTTAATTCTTTTTCTTTACATTTAATTTACTATTCTTAATTTTATCACATTCCAAATTATATTCAAGCTTATAATATACAGGAAAAAAAAAACAATTTTATTAATTTTTCAAGTCAAAATTAGTCTAGATTGTCTTGACATTTTTTTGTTGTTGCTTTTTTTGGGGTTAAAAAAGAATTATATTTGTTTCAAATCACTTCCTCGCATTCAAACTCAAAAAGTGCACAAGCCTGGTTTGAATGGATGATTTGATTGACATTTGTACGGTGGCATGTAAAAAAAACGGTACAAAACAAGAATAGGCCCACTCTCGCACTGTTAACCCCATTAACCCAATGTTTTCTTTCTGCCTATTGCCATTGAAAGTCACAATATCGTTCTTTTCTGACTCTAACCTCTCTCAAACCATCTCCATGCATGTTCTAACACGCCCGCCACAGGAGTCACCCAAAGCCAGCACCGCAGGAAACAGACAAGGTATCGGTGCTGGCACGGGTCCAGAACTTGAATCATTCTCATTCGACTGCACTCCCAGCATGCGTCGTGAAAAGATCGGCTGGTTGAACCTGTCTCGCGCAAGGCACGGCTGTTGTTTTACTTACTCAGAAAACATTCGAAGTGTAAATGTGTGGCTCTCCATCACAACCTGCTCTCCTCGGGGGCATCTCGCAGCAAATGGCAGCCGTTGCGCACATAGCGTCTTTATCTCCCCATATCTCATTTTGGCTCTTTAATTCCCCTCTTTCCAGAGGCTGTATCAGGCTGATAAATGCTGCCCTAGAGTTGTTTTATGTTTGTAAAGAAATGCAGATGGGTTCTAGAGAGAAGCCAAGATGCCTCTGCCAGTTCTGCTTACTTTCCATTTCCTGCTTTCTTATTTGTTTGTCTTTATTTATTATGTTATTATTTTTGTCAATTTTTTTCTAGCCCTGCAACAGCATGATAATGGGCTTTCACTGCTGTTAAGTCTCCAATTTCCCCTGCCCCATCCCTCTTATGTTTCCATCTCTTCTGGCCTTTGTGCCAGGAACGTGACGCTTGCTCGGAGAGATAGAGCCCTTTTGATTGGCGGTCATCACTCACTCAGTTTTTCCCTCCCTTTTTTGTGTCCTTTCTCTCTTTCTATCTTTTTGGATGAGTTTTGTTTATACGGCACAGCCCTCAGCCCCTAGACTCCAGCCCGCTCTGCATGCCATGTGGTGTGACCATTAACATTGCTGTTGTAGCGCTCACACTCAAAATGGGCCAGTGGCCTAATGCAAACAAACACACACTCACACAAACAGACTCAAAAAGGACATAAATGGATCGCTGCTATGATCTTGCTTATTTGGTCTCTATTGTCTTTGGCAGGCTGATCAGACTCTCCAATTATTGAAGGAACGTTGTAAGAACGGAATGTTAGAAAAGTGACCGTTCGACCTATTGTGTGCTGTGAACAACTGAAAGAGCCAAAATAAAAGCCCCTCCATCTGGACTGACCACAGAGAACTAGGCCAAATGATGAGCCCAGGAGGGAGACTCGGGTACCACGCCATATGTGATGTTGGACTTGCTCGATAGCAACTACGGCCACTATAACACTTTAACGTTTAGTCATAGTTATGGTAATTTCAGATACATATGCACAACTAGTCAAGTCCCTGTGGGCCGGTTGAGAACGTGCGCTAATGCACAAGCCTGATATGAGAAAGCAGGCTTTGAAGTGCACTACAATGCAGTCTTTCCATATCTACAGTCAACCAGAGCTACACAACTCAGTTAGAAGCCCCACCTCGCTAAACTTCCTCTTATCAACAATAACATGCAAGCATGTAAATGCAAAAACACATATGCAAGCACACACATGCATGCATGCACACACGCACACACACATTTACGTCTTCCTTCCAGGATGCTTGGTGGTAGAACTCATCCATTGTTATGGGGCCAGTTCCTGGTTTTCTCTTTGAAGATGATGTTCCCCTTGGTGAACATTTGCATGCCACAGACATTGCCTGGCTACTGACGTCAACCATGAACAATTGAAATTAGGGTTAATGAGATGCTTATTTATTTATTTGGGTTTTAGTTTTTTTTGTCCTTTCTGTTTATTTATTCATACAATTACTTGAATACATGAGCAATTAAATTAATTATGAATTAGTATTATATAATGTGAATTATAATAAAAGTACTTATAATAATTATGATTATTATATTTAAATGTATTATAAAAAAGTCGCAAGTCACAATTTAGATTTAAAGTAGATAAAAATGTTAATTAAACATTCAATAGATTTATCTTTTTTTTATATATATATATATATATATATATATATATATATATATATATATATATATATATATATATATATATATATATATATATATATATATATGATTTATTATACTGTATTTAACATTTTATATATGGTAAAAACTTTTTTTTTAAACCAATTGAAATCCACATGAATACAAAGCGTACATTTGTAAGAACTTAAAACCATATTTTTGACCTATTAATATATTTGTGTGTATGTTTGATATGATGTCATTTGGACATAAAAGCTCATGTGATGGGTTTGTTTGCATGGACACACTGCATTTGCATGATTTTGTCTTTGCATGGTGGAGTTCGCTGTGTGAACTCTGACTCTTTGCGTGTGTGTAAATGCAATAGCCAGCGCACACAGAGTGTGTAAACACTGCAACTTATGCACAGACCCATGAGCAAACACAAGACATCACCTGTACAAGTTCAACCATTCGTGAACTTTTCTTCGGTTGACTCAAACTATTTATGTATAACAGCCTTCATGCATGGCAGAAAAATTTAGTCTGACAGTAAGACATGGAAATGACGAAGAGACTGTCATTTGTTTAAGTCGGAGAGCTTGCCTCACCACCACACTTGAATCCTAATGGGCAGTGCCGGTATGAAAGAGCTTGCTGTTCAATGAAAAAACGACGAAAGGCTGGGAAGGAGGGATTCAGGGAGAACAGAAAAGAGGGGTATTGATCTGCACCTCAGAGGTGTATAGACCTTTACTTGCATATTTCAGATCAAAGATCTCTCCAGCAGTACCAATAACTTGGCCATCTTTGAAGCTTTTGATTTTTGGCAAGCACTCAAAAATGCTAATACATAGCTGGAATATTATTCTAGAAGCAATGGAATTTAACCGTTGATTATCCAAAAAAGCTCACTTTAAAGGAAAAATGTAGCATATTTATTAAGTGGTTTACTATTTAAGCATTAGTTGTAGTAGTGAAAATGCTTTTCTGAATAAGGAAAAGTCTTGTCTTTTGAGGGAAAAGTCTTGTCCTATTGTGGAACTTTGTACTTACCTTTCCATACAAAAGTGATCAAACAAGTAACATCTGTGTGTCCTTCATTGCTAAATGACACATGCCATGCCGTCCCTTACGGAAAACAAAAATATATGGAAATATACTGCAAAATGTAATGCAATATATTTCATAATACATTCCCATATATGGGAAACTAGTGCTTATATTGTTCAATATACGGCAATATATGAATTGGCCATCTATGGCTATATATTGATGCATATAAAATATTTAGAAATGCACACAAAAATAACATTACATAACACGACATATGATACGTTTCAGTAAGTTGTAAGGTAATCCTCAACATACTTTCATATGTTGATTCATGTTTATTCTTTTGACTAGGAAGAGATGACACGCCTATACAGTGATCAGTCACGTCACATTAAAGAGTGTCAAAACTGCATTTATTTGAATTTCATGATAAAATGGACAGAATACTTAATATGTTTGTGTGGGAACCCAGATTGAAGTATGGTCCACGCATAAAACAAGCCTACTGCTAACTGTTAAAGTTTGCATTCGTACCATTTGGTACACACGTACACCGCAATGGAAGTCCTGTACTGAAACGGTTCAGTACGAATACGTACCGTTACACCCCTAGTAAATATATTTGCAATATTGCATAATGCATATCATGCACTACCATATCTGATAACATACAATATGTATCTATATATTATGAAATGTATTACTGAATATTAAATTACATACATTATGATATATTGGTAAATATATAGTCACATATGAAAAGCGGCAATTCCTTATGCATTATTCAATATATTGTAATATATTAACACAATTTATTATTCTGTATATTTTCTAATCATTTAATATATTGATCATTCATATATAGGGAAATATATTTTCTTTCCGTAAGGGGTGCTACAAACAAAGAATGAGTGAATTAAACAAGCGAATAAATAATGAATAAATAAACATATAGGGAGGAACATGAACATGAACGTTTGCACAAGTAGTCGTCATCACCGCCAGCTAATATCAAGGGTTCTTTACCAATTAACTGATTGCTATCGCTAATTAAGATAGCCATGAGAAGGTTGTGCCATTGTTTGTGGGAGGAAGGAGTAATTCAATCTGTCTAGTTTGTATTCTCATGCTTTTCCTGTTGAGTCATACTGATTTATAAAACAGTGTCATTGCCCAAACAAATCAGACAATGGCCAATGTCCTGGGCAGCTGTGGCTATTGTTCTGACTAGCATTCCTTAGAGTTTATGTGTCGAACACAAAAACCAAAGACAAAGACTTATGATAATAATAATAATAATAATATACAGTTATTTCCTTATAGCTTGGTCAAACATTCTCAACGGTGCCTCACCACAGTTTGTGAATTCACACTATTGTTTTGTCTGTACCACGAAGACATATGTTTATGTGTACTGTAAATGCGTATGGTGTGTAAATGCATTTTAATGTTTATAATTAATGTCAATGCGATCATTTTTCTGAGGGATGATTTGTGGATAATCCGTTCACAGTTGAACTATTCCTGTTTGTTGCATCAGATCAAATATTTTTTTGTGTTGCTTGAAAGACTGCTGTCGTTTGATTTGACCACAATTTAGTAATATGTTACCATTCATAATTCTGGGGTTAGTAAAAAAGACATTAAAAACTTTTAATTCAGCAATGGCATATTAAATTGATCAAAGGAGAAAGTAAGGACATTTATAATTTTATAAAATATTCATATTTCAAATAAACACTCTTTTAAAATGGCTATTCTATTCACAACTGATTTTAAAATTGATAATGGTAAGAAATGTTTATTGAGCACCAAATCAGCATATTATAATTATTTGTGAAGCATGCGACACTAAATACTGAGTAATAATGCTGAAAATTCAGCTTTGGCATCACAGTAATAAATTAAATTTTTAAATATGTTGTTTAAAATTGTAAAGCAAAATACACTTATTTTTTAACAGTAGTCTATACAATGTTGATCTGGTGGTTATATCTATCACAGTATTTTCTCCATCTTTGCAATTAAAATGATTCTTAATTCTTGGCTAATACTCTGTACCCAGAGATGTGGTGCATTATATCTGCCTGTCAATCACTGTGATCAAAAATATCCCTCCTCCCCGATGAGGTGACCCTGTAACTTTTTGAAGTTCTGGTCTTGCCAGACTCTAGGAGGAAGTTTGAATGCTGGCAAGTGGGTTTACCATCTGTACTTCAAATGACGGCATCTTGTTTTGTAACCAAATGCTCTATAACAAACAGGACTGAGTTCCATAATTTCGCTTTAGCAAATTAGTACCTCTTCAAAATATGAAACCAATAACATCACTCCCTGCAACCCACTGGAGGCTTTGGAGACACTAGCCAATAAATCACACAGCTCATAATTTGCACATAAGCACGACTGTAAGACTCTGGCATATGAGAGCTGTTGGGAGTCCCTTCATAATTGTGCTAATTATCATTGAGGTTTCGCTGGTCACTTGTTTGTTCATTAATATCAAGGCATTTCGGGAAATGAGCAAATGTGCCTAATCAGGAAGTAGAAGCTCTAATACACTTCCTAACGTGCACACACATCATGTTTTCTGTGGAAACACGGTCTGGCTTGATTAACAAGAGCAGGTCGATATCTTTTGATTGTTGGGTTTGCAGTAGCAGGGTGTTTTTCTTGTGTATTTGTGATCTCTCTCTCTCTTCTTTTTTCATAACAGATGACACGATGCATCCTGTGATCATTTTAGAAGTATTTTAAAAGTGGCTTTTCAATACTGTGACATTGCTTTCACACACACACACACACACACACACACACACACACACACACACACACACACACACACACACACACACACACACACACACACACACACACACACACACACACACACACACACACACACACACACACACACACATTGTCTGGTTTACTATCTTTGTAGAGACTCTCCATAGACGTAATGTTTTTTTTATACTGGACAAACTGTATATTCTATCCCCTTACACTAACCCTACCTTTAAACCTACCCATCACACAAAATTTTTACATTTTCAAAAAAACCTCATTCTGTATTATTTATAAGCTTGTGTGAATAGACAGTGTGAATTCAGGTTGAAGTCCCCACCTGGATAGAAAAACATGAACACACATACACACACACACTCACACTTTGAGTTTTCATGTTTTATGGGGACTTTCCATAGAGATGTTTATACTGCAGGCCTACAAACTGTATATTATATCCTTTAACCCTAAACCTACCCATCACAGAAAACTCTCTGCATTTTTACATTTTCAAAATACATAATTTAGTCATAATTAACATAATTTAAAAGCTGTTTTTCTCATGGAGACCAAACAAATGTCCACACAGACAAAGATTTTGGATATTGCCATCTTTGTGGGGACATTTTGTCCTCATAACATAGGGTTAACTTGGACCACACACATACAAAGTTCTTTCCGTGCCACCTTTTATTACCAGCAATGTGCATCAATATTTAATTATTTTGATGTAAAAAGAAGTAAGAAACAATACAGCCTCACTGAAAGCAGAAGTGGACACAACACACATGGGAACAAGGGAACAAGACGCTGCGTCAAGCGCTGCGGGAACGCCTCTGCGTGATTGCGTCATGAAGCACTCGTGAAATCAGTCCAATGGCATGACGGGACGTCGAGGCGGGTGACGTCATTGACCTGGAAACTATAAAGCACCCCTGAACCAAAAGCGTCAGCTTCTGAAAAAGTTGAACAAGTCGGTCACAGGCATACCGGGAGTAAGGCAAAGCGACGCAGCGTCTCATTCCCTCTCAGGGAACCATGGTTACATATGTAACCTGAGACGTTCCCTTTCAAGGGAACTCGCGCTGCGTCAAGCGCTGCGGGAACTGAATACCCACACCTCCATAATCCTCAAGTGCCTGTATATGTGAAATCGTAATGCACATTATGCTACAAGCACCCGAGAACCCGGAGTAGAAGCCACATCCAGGTTATAAAATCTTATAAAGGTGTGAGGAGAGGACCATCCTGCTGCATTACACACCTCCTGAAGAGAAACTCCTGACAAGAGAGCCATAGAGGCAGCCATACTCCTAGTTGAGTGGGAACTTTAGGGATATATCCTTCTCTTGGAAACAAAAAAGCTTTCACCATACCCGGTGCAAACTCAAGAAATGAGGGAGCAACAGACAACGCTTGTAAATCTCCAACTTTCTTAAGAGAAGAAATAGCCAGAAGAAATAGCATCTTTAGTGTAAGGAACTTTTCTGGCACCTCCTCTTTAGGTTTAAAGGAGGCCAGAGTCAGGCCTTCTAATACTATGGCCAGGTCCCAGGTCTTAGCCTCAGAGTACCACGAAGGAAGCGGGTTACCAAAGGGTGTCTCCCCACTGATGCACCATTGAGATGAACGTGATAGGCGGATATGGCCGACACGTATACCTTTAAGGTGGACGGAGATAACCCTGAGGAGAACTTTTCTTGAAGAAAATCTAGCACTGAACTCAATTGGCAGTTAACAGGATTCACTGAATGGTTCGCGAACCATGCAACAAAGACTATATATTAGTTATACATTTTAGGGCATAAAGCCTCGTGGACGGAGCTCTGGAGTGTAATATGGTCTCCACTACCTCGGTAGAGAGACCTAAATCTACGAGCTGGGCCCCCACAGTTTCCACAGCTCTGAGCGTGGGTGCAGGACTGACCCCGACGCCTGAGAAAGAAGGTCCTCCTGATCGGAATCTCCCCCGGGGGACCCTCGAGAAGAGACACAATGTCTTATAGCCATAATCGGCCCGGCCAGAACAGGGCTACTAACAACAGACGGACACCGTCCCGGCGTACTCTCTCCAGAACTCCCGGTAGCAATGCCAGAGGGGGAAAGGCATACAGACACAGCCTCGGCCACGTCTGCACCATGGCATCCAGCCCCAGGGGGTTGTCCCCATGTGATGTGCCCTGAGGTCTGGGAGAAAGTGCCTGAGTGCCAGGAACACGGGCATCAGCTCCAGCTAGTTTATGTGCCAGGAAAGCTGATGGCCGCTCCACAGACCCGGACCGAGCGACCACTCATGATCGCCCCCCAGCCGGTGGGAGACGCATCCGTCGTTAGTGTTAAGCGACGACAAGGAGCCCCCAACACCGGACCCTGGGACAGGAACCAATAGTTTTCCCCTTGGTTTTGAGCCACCACTGCAACGTTCTCATGTACAGCAGGCCAAAAGTTATCACGTTGGAAACTGCTGCCATCAAACCTAGAAGTCTTTGAAACTGTTTCACAGTGAGTGACTGGCCTAGCTTTATCCTGGATACGGCTTCTAGGATGGACTTCGACCGGGCGGGCATCAGCCAAGCCCTCATGGTCTTTGTATCCCATACTACACCCAGAAAAGTGATGTTCTGTCGTGGAGATAACATGCTTTTCTTTGCGTTTAGCCTTAACCCCAACACTTTCATATGAGTGAGAACAGCATCTCGATGCAGAACCGCTAACTGTTCTGACTGTGCTAAATGACTGAGCCAATCGTCTATATAATTGAGAACGCGGATGCCCTGGAGTCTCAGAGGAGCCAGTGCTGCATCCACGCACTTTGTGAATGTGCGGGGTGATAATGCTAGGCCGAATGGAAGAACCTGATATTGGTAAGCTTCGCCCCCGAAAGCGAACCTGAGGAACTTCCTGTGCTGAGGAAGCATGGAGACGTGAAAATATGTGTCTTTTAGGTCTATTGTGACACACCAGTCCTCGGACCTGATCTGATACACAATCTGCTTCAGAGTGAGCATTTTGAATTTTAACTTTTTTACTGCTCGATTTAGCTGACGCAGATCTAGAATAGGATGCAGCCCTCCATCCTTTTTTGGAACTATAAAGTACCGGCTGTAAAACCCTGACTCTGCTGTGGGGAGGGACCCTCTCTATAGCCTCTTTTCGCAGAAGAGTTTGTACCTCTTGTTCCATAACCAGAGCCTGCTCGGGGCTGACCAATGTGGGCACCACCCTGTTGAACTTGGGTGGGCGAAACCCGAATTGTATTCTGTACCCTTTTTCTACTGTCTGCAGGACCCAATCTGAGATATTTGGCAGAAGTTTCTACGCTGCCAGAAAATCTACTAACGGAACCAGCCTCTCGAGGCTGGCCCCTGGTGTTTTTTGAGTGGTCAGCTCGGTTCCCTGAAATGGCGCACCGGCAGGGAGCAACCGAACTGACCCCTTTTGAACCCCCCTCGAGGGGTGCGAGCTTCCCCGCGCCGCTACGTTTCCGGGCAGACACAGAGATTTGTACTCGCTGAGGACCACTGCGCCCCGAAGCACCAGAGGTCGCGGGGTTGGCAGAATGGCCCTCTGATGGCACCGCTTCCCCTTGGAGAGGACTGCCATCCGAAGCCTGACGCTTTTGGCATCAGGACTTCTTCTTTGCCGGGGCCTTCCTGGAGATAAGAACGCTGTCCCAGTCCCCAGTCTCTCTGTGGGGGAGCACGGGACGCCACACTCCCTTTTTGTTGTGCTCTATGAGCTGAGGAGGACGCACTCGGTTGGGACTGCTCCCGCCCAGCAGCCGCAGAGACATAGATTTTTCGGGGAAGAAACTTTTGAAAGGTGGCTGCCTGCTTTTTAGCTTCTTGAAATCTTTCAACCACCGAATTAACAGCACTGCCAAAGAGACCGGTAGTGGAGACAGGAGCATCAAGCAAAAATGTTTTGTCTCTGTCTTTAATTTCGGACAGGTTTAACCATAAATGCCTCTCCGTGGCCACCAGTGCTGCCATGGAGCGGCCGATTGATTTCGCCGCTTCCCTGGTGGCCCGAAGAGACAAATCGTCTGCTCTCCTAACCTCCGCTATCGTATCTCTTTCTATCTCTTCAGCAGTTTCATCTATGTCTTTTAAGATATGCTTGTAAGACCGCCATCGTATGTAGACTGGCGGCCGCCTGACCTGCTGCCGAGTACGCCCTGCCCACTAAGACTGATGTTGTTCTAATTGGCTTAGTGGGCAGCTGCGGGGCTCTTAGCGACGACGCAGACTCAGGCGAGAGATAGCCGCAAGCGTCTCTCCCACCTGAGGCATCGCTGCATAACCATTTTCTTTCAAACCCATTATATTTGAATATTCTGATGTGGCTGGGTTGAATACTCTAAATGAAGCCGGTTTATCCCATGACTTCGACACCTCAGTGTGGAGGTCAGGGAAGAATGGTAAGCATCACTTTGAAGGCTGCGATCTCACTGGCAGGAAGCGTTCATCTAATTTGCTTTTAACTTGACGGGCTTCCTGATCGTCAGCTGGCCAATCTATATTTAGTCTGGCAACAGCGCGAGTCACAACCTCCAAAAGCTCCTCTGTGTGTGTGTGTGTGTGTGTGTGTGGTTCATTGTCAACTTCCAGACTCTCAACATCTAATTCCTCAGAACTAGAATGTTGAGGAGCCTGCGCTTCAGCGCAAGCAGAAGAAACCGCAGCGCGTGCTTCTGACTCGCTATCTGGAGCGTTGGATCTAGCAGGTAAAGGCACAGATAGGGGATCATCCGTCTCTAACCCCGCCACTAGATCCATTTGTGATCCCCAGGACGTGCGCCTTCGCCGTGCCTCAGTAGCGGCGGGACCCGAGCCCTGGGGAACGCGAGCCGAAGCACCCTCCTTGAAGAGTGCTCGGCGGGACCGGAGAGTTCTCATTGGCAACCCCTCGTTATGCTCACAACCAGCCCCATCGAGGGCTGCCTGAGCATGCTGTGGTCCCAGACACATAACACATTTCGTGAGTATCCCCACCCGTAATAAAATGCGGGCAGGGAGTAACACACTTCTTAAACTGTTCCATACTTTTTGAGAGACAACACACACCAATACTTTCAAGACAAACAATTTCAACATAGAGCGCTTGTGAAGACACAGAAGCTGACACTGTTTGGTTCAGGGGTGCTTTATAGTTTCCTGGTCAATGACGTCACCCGCCTTGACGTCCCGTCACGCCATTGGACTGATTTCACAAGTGCTTCATGACGCAATCACGCAGAGGCATTCCCGCAACGCTTGACGCAGCGTCTCGTTCCCTTGAAAGGGAACATCAGTATTTCATACCAATGGGCTAACATTGGAAAATATAACACTTAATACAAACAAAAGATGTACAAAGTGAGTGGAGGAGGCTTTGTGTGCACATGGAAGAGACGGCTGCTTTGTCTGAGGTGTATAAAAGAGTGCTTTGTATTCTGGGAAGAGGTCTTGAACTGTGGGTTCAAATCAGATGCTTGTCTAAGAACACAAAGAAGACTCTCGCTCTTTTTCTCAATCTCTCTCTCTCTCTCTTTCCCTTTTATTTTGTATTTCTTTGCCGCCTCATAGATCTACTTTTACCTTTGCTCACTATAGCCACAAAGGTGACATCCGGGAAGGAAAGTAAAAGTAAAGCAACCAAACAAAAACTTCATTTTTTTATGATCAGAGCGGTTTGTCATTGGGTGTACAGATCGTATAATCTTCCCGTTTCGAAAACACAAGTTCGGATAATTCCGTAAAAAATGACATAAACGTTAAACGTATGTCATGTTTCACAGCAATGCGTTCATGGATGCCTGAAGTTTACTGATGCATCTAAGCATCTCGACATGAAACATTTCTGTTCGTGGAAAAACTCAGTTTCACTCTATCCGGAACCGTAGAGACTTTAATCAGATTTATAGTTGTATATCGGTTGACATGATGTTTAGCTGAAAGCATTATGCTCCTGAAACTTTGTAGCAATCTAGATACAGATCTGAGATAGCGTTTTCAAAGATGACTGCTAAGGAATGACAAATACCTTGTGTGTGTTCATGCCATCAGGTTTAAAGAGGGCTGAGATAAGGCTCAACAGAAGGCCTTAGCACAGTAAAATGATAGTGCCAATGCTGATGAAGTGTTATGAATGGTGCCGGTATTGTTTTGAACTCTCTCTCTCCCATGAGGATGTTTATTTTTGTGCATTAGTGAGTATGAGTGCGTGCATGTGGAGTTACAGCAGTAGCCCTGGTGAACGAACACAATATAGAGATGATAAGCAGCTTTCATATTTTGAATGTGAAAGAGATTGTGTTTATGTGTATGTTTGTTTGTCAGTATGTTTGTTTGTCATCTCCTGTTTCTGTAGAATTCTCTAGTGTCTCTTAGTTTCAGTATCGTAGGCTTGCTGAGGAAGCCTTGTTGCATGCTGAAGTTTGTATTTTAGCAAGACTTTTTCTACCCTGTGGCTGTCCAATATTAGAGTTCAGGCATTCCGAACAGTTTTGCACATATGTAGCATTCCATCAGGATTGTTTTTTTTTTTTTTTTTTGACAGAATTCCTTTTGGGATCATTGCATCTGTCATCAACTAGACAGTTTTCCATCCCATTGCTTTATTTAACAGTTCTCTCTGTGTTTGTGGCATTAGCTAGACTACCGTTCAAAAGGTTGGGTTCAGTTTTTTTTATTTATTTTTTTTATAAATGCATACTTCTATTCATACTTCTAATATTATAATATTACAAAAGATTTATATTTCATATACCTTTACTGACTTTTTGATCAAATAAATGCAGCCTTGGTGAACACAAGAGATTTCAACTAAAAACATTTAGAAACATTTATCTTACTGACCCTAAACTTTCACACTAGCCTAAAAGCCCGTTCACACCAAGAACGATAACTATATTAGCATCCACACCAGCGGACGATATCGCTCTGTTTATTCTAAGCGAGCGCTTGTCTGCCGATTTAAATGCTCAAGTTTGTTACAGCAAGATGGATTCTGATTTTAGCGTTCATTGGCTGGATAAAATCACTCTGAAAATGATTCCAACAATATTGTTTCTCTATATTGTTATCGTTATACCGGTTATGTGAACTTTGCTATTCTTTAATATTGCGAACGATCTTTATCGTTAACTTTATAGTTATCGTCCTTAAGGAGTGTTTTTACGCATATTTTGGCATTTTTAATTTGTATTTATTTATGATTTTATTTATTACTAATATTGTTTCTATTCAGCATTTTTATGCAATATCCCCAAGTTTGCATAACAAATTTTGGCTGGAATTCCGGCTAATGACTTCTTGGCTTTGGATTCTTTTGACAGTAGCATGTCATCCCTCAGTCCCTGCCAATGTCGCCCTCGCTCTCGTCATCACCAAACCCTTGGCTCTGTTAGACATGTTGTGACGGGTACAGTATTCCAAAAATGAATCAGTTAACATTATGTAATAGTATGTGTGATCGTTAAGAAAACTTGACTTTTTTTCCCCTCCTCACACAATCTGTGATTCAGTATAAACACACCTTAGGCTACACAAATTACTGTTTAGTTTTCATTCCTTATTTGTTCCATGTCTATCGCTTTTGCATCTTTATGTGGCTATTTTGAAATGCAAACTAAAGTAGGCCTAGTTTGCATTCTGTCTGCTTAAAAACAAACAGTCATTATCAATGGTGACGTCTGCCACGTATTTTGTAAGCATAAAAAAATCAAGATGTCAGCAGTGACTGGCCATGACCTCACCATCTCTCTCATTTGCCTATCCAGAAGAACATAGTCCTGTATTCATAATTCAGCTGGAGCAATAGAGAGTGGATGTCTGTAATTGTGTTGTGCTGCATTCGCCTGCCTATTGGCGTCCGTAACCTCTCCTCTGAGCGTAGAGCACCATCTGTTCCCCACTCTCTCTGACACTAGCACCATGTGTACAGATTCATCATTCTGTATGAGAGAGAGAGAGAGAGAGAGAGAGAGAGAGAGAGAGAGAGAGAGAGAGACAGACTTTGAGTCTCCACCGACATCCACATCAGATATGTATGCAAAATAACTGGGTCTTTAAGATCAGATATTCCCAGCCTTGGTCTGCTGAGTTTCACAAACACACTGACAGATTTTGATGAGGAAGAATGAGAGAGCTGACCAACAGAGGGAGATATTAAGCATTGTGTCCCCTTGCATTGCATAGTTGACTCAGATAAGCACTTCTACTGCTCTCTTTGGGGTTTAAACTGTTCACTGTCACCCTCTTTATTGTGTATAAATCTGAACTTGAATGGTTGTAAATCATGAATGCTTTGGAATACAGACCTAAGGTAAACACAGCTTCACAAAATGTATAAAAGTGTAAATAAATTATGGAAGTTTATGTTTACTGTAAAGCAGATATTCTGTATTTTTTTATTGTATACAAAATATATGTGACTGTGCTGGCAAAATGAGTCGGAATGCGTACAGGATCATTTTAGAGCTACAGGCCAAACAAGTGAAAAATGTATATATATATATAAAAAAAGGGTAATTAAGCCCTCAACTAGCGATCCCAATGCTCCAAATATAAATTAAACATCTAAAAGTATCTTTATTTGTACGTTTTCAGAGAGGAGTACCTTGCCTTTGTCCATTAAAACGATGTTACTCGCGCTGACTGACAGCTCCGAAGAGTGCGCATAAATATGTCTAACAGTGAATGATCTCAATATACACATACACAGAATTATCTGTCTTGGCGAGTATTCATGCAAACATTATCTGTTATGTCTTATCTGAACATTTGGTAAACTGTTGGGGAAAAACATCTGATGTGTAACATATATTAGGTCCGTGCGGTACAGTACGTCTTAATATATAGGCTGTCTGTTTCATTAATGTTAATCAAACAATTGTGGTATCATGGGAAAAAATGTTGAATAAATATTTTTCCTATAGATATTTGTTTGAATAAATTTGGTGTTGTTACCAGGGATTTTAAGGTATGGTTGCTAGGTGATTTGGTTTTCAAACCTTCAGAAAACTCAATTGACTTTACTCACTCTATCGACCTCAAACAGGTGTAGCTCAATACATTTTTTGTCAGATTTCAACAAATCATACATAATTTATAACAATAACGCATTTTTGAAAATTTGCTCATTGTGACACATTTCACCAGCACGGGTCACATATTTTAAAAAGAAAATCAAAGCCATGTGCAATAACCAAGCTATGTTTAAAATTTGAAGTTAATAAAACATAACTTATTTTCACTTTCATTTTCCACTCTCTTTTACGTGTCTACATTCCTACCCTACCAGTAGCCTACGATTGGTTAATGAGCAACAGCTCGTGGTACCATCACAGAGAGGCACAAAATCACTCTCCAGAACATTTTTGTTCACTGTTCCTTGATGGTGGAACGATCTCCCCACCTTCATCTGAAATGCAGAATCGATGACAATATTCAAAAGACAGCTGAAAACTCATCTCTTCGGTGAGCACTTTCACTTCCCTTTAATCCCTCCCTATTGTTGCTTATGCTATACTCTGCACACAGAGAAAAAGGGTGTCAAAATTGTACCTTTGAGGGTACAACAGCTTGTTCGCTGGAGCAGTACCTTTAAAAGGACATATTTGTACCTTTTTTACCACAAAAAGGTTCATAGTAGTACCTTAAGGTACGTATTTGTACTCTAAGATACTAATATGCATCTTTTAGGAGTAGAAAAGGTACAAAGCGACAATATGTTGTACTCCTAAAGGTACAATTTTGACACCCTTTTCTCTGTGTGTGAGCAACATCTGAAACTTTGTATTTAGAGCACTTTTTGTGTTTATTTGCCTCTTCACGATGAATCGCTTGCTGTATTCCTCATTTGTAAGTCGCTTTAGATAAAATCAGATATTCTGTAAATTTTTATTTTATATTAAATATATGTGACCTGTGCTGGCAAAATGTGCACGGATCATTTTAGAGCTAACAAGTGAAAAATGTCTATATTGAAGTTTTGACAAACCAAATAGCAATTAAACATCTAAAAGTATCTTTATTTGTACGTTTTCGGAGAGGAGTACCTTGCCTTTGTCCATTAAAACGATGTTACTCTCGTTGACTGACAGCTCCGAAGAGTGTGCACAAAGATGTCTGACAGTGCGCGATATAAACATATACACAGAATTATAGTATTTCAAAATATCTGTCTTGGTGAGTATTCACGCAAACATTATCTGTTATGTCTTATGTGAACATTTGGTTAACTGTTGGTCGCTTTAGATAAAAGCGTCTTCTGAGTGAATACATTTAAATCACAAGATATCACAAGAATTGAGCTCACTAAAAGGCATTAAGGTCCAGTTTAAAGCAATGTTCAATTCCTTGAATTGTGATGACACTTACAGTTAACAGGCTAAACTAGTTTGAATTTGGAAGTTGGTTTGGGAAAGGTCTTGTTTAAACTGGAGTCCCCAAACCCCCCTCACACAAGCACTCAACCCAGGCATCTGCTGTTGTTGCCATCTCCAGTAGTTTGTCGTTGTTGTCTCCTGTTTCTTTTGTGAATGTAAGACAATAGCCCGGGGCCTTGTAGACAAACTAGTTCGAACAAATTTGAGGCGCATGTGTGAAAAATCACATTTAGAAAATCCGATCTGCGCAAGTACAGTATGTGTGATCTGTGCTGATGATGCAGTTTGCAGTGTTGCCACCTTGTGGACAAACTAAATGCGGAAATGTGTGGAAAAATCGTGGTTTAAAAAGTGCATCTGCATGAGTACAGTATGCATGTAATGTGCTGATGCTGCAATTTGTGTCACATTCTACGCATCCCATAGCATAAACCATTAAAAAGTAGCTACATACTCCAGTGTGAACTCAAAACTTCCAGATTTGGCAGATTTTAAATCACATACTTCCAAGGGGGTCCTGCCCTAGCTGAGCAACTGTCTTTGAGATGAATGCTACTGCTAACCGTTAGCCTTCCCCAGGTTTTATAGCCCTCCTTGATGCAAACATGCATGCGCACACTAAATCATTTGTAGACGCTCGCTCCCCTCCGTCCCGCATGTACGAAGTGGGCTATATTTAGCGTGTACAGTGTGATAAAGACCAGCGCTGCAGGCGGCGATGGAGTAGTCGCCCGTCATCCTTCCTGCCGAGGCCACAAAGAGAGGCAACTGGGGGAAAAAAATGAGGCGCCGGCAAGAAAGTGACAAAGAAGGAGAGCACCTTTAAAAAGACGCAGCAAGCATAAAATAATGAAAAGTGAAGTAGAGGGGAACACAAGGCGTACACACACATGCTTTTTTTCTGTTTCTTCACGCATACACATCGTCTCATCTGCCTTTCATTTCCTCCTTCCTTCAAACACCTTTCATCTTCCTCTCCATTTGTTTGATATCAGCACATTTGAAGGTATAAGAAAAATTGCACAGGGTGATGGGTAGGTAGTTGATTCTACTGATATATTGAAATTAGAGTAAATTTAATATATATTCTGTCTGGTTTTTCCTTGATATATATTTTGAATTTCACAACAACCCTTGAATGTCCCAGCGATGGCACAGTTCCCATAACAAGTGGATGCTGAAGACCTGCCAATGTGTTTTGTGATGCCCATGAAGTCGTTCCACTGATTTACAGGCAGCAGAACACTCACACAGCCCTCCACAGAACTGTCTGAAACCTATTGCCTCATTGCAGTAGAGGCCACACAAACAATTACTGATGTTCACCTGCATCTTCTCACCCTGTAGTGCCTTTCCTGACATCAGGTCTGTGTTGAGTCTATTCCAACCACTGAACCCTGAAACTCCTAGTGAAAGCATCGGTGTTTAGGTCTGCTTGAGTGACATCGCCAAATACCTCATACATTTTAAAGTAATTTGACTTTGATTGTCACTGTGTAATAATCAAAGCAGCACTAAAGTTGAATCTGATATGTTAAGATGAACTTCAAAGCACACCTGTGTTAGATTAAGTTTACTTTTAACTTAGCCTTGGATGTAATCTGATCTGTATAGAGCAGTTCTTTCTCACGGGAGTGTTGACGTTGACTACCATTGCAGTATGTGAAAATGATTAACCTTGCTTGGGGTTTTTTGCACTTCTTTGCAGATTCCTAATGATTATAAGCTAATATTGCTCTTGCAAAGCAAAATGCTCACGTAATTAGCCTTTCTCACACACACACACACACACACACACACAATTAGAATTTTAACTGGAAATACTTTTTTTTAGTATGTTGGTATTTATATATACCAATATACAGTACATATACAAAATATTGAAAAAAAAAGGCAAAATGGAAACATTTTAATCGGTTTCAGACCTCACTGTTCATGAACCCAATCACATAGGAAGAAGGCCCTTCATTAACCTCTAGATCCATTCATATTATTATCCATTCTTGCTGCCATCTATTATGCTATATATCAAACTGCAGTCATTTAGCCTTAGATCTCACTATGTGTGTGTGTGTGTGTGTGTGAGAGAGAGAGAGAGAGAGAGGAGAGAGAGAGAGTTAATCTGGTCTTATCTGTGTATTGCCAGCAGCTATCTGATAGCAGGATGTCTAGCTAACAGAGAGCACCACTCAGCTCTTTTACAAACACTTACCAACACACGCACATACACATACGCATCTCTAAAATGACCTCCCAATTTTCTTCAGTGAAATAAGAGGTTATAGTGTTGTTTGTGAGTATAGATAGAGGGAGAAATAAAGAGAGAGATAGAGATACTCAGAGTGTCTGGCTGATTAATGTCCTGCTCGGAGAGAGGGAAGGAAAAATGGAAGTGGGGAAGGATTCAGGGAATGAGAGGACCATGGGGAGAGGAAGACAGGAGCACCAGAGGAGGTGACCTGCCTCCCAGGTCTATGGCACATTCTGTGAAAGTCACACACATTAACACAGCAGTGGCCACTGTGAAGGTGAAGCCACCGATTCTAACTAGTAAAGCTAAAAACGCTTACAATTCCCACATGAGGTCTTTGTGAGAGAACAAAGCATTTAAGCACTAATGAACGATTTAGACCTATTATTCATCATTTAGTAACCCATACAAAGACGTTACCATGGTTGCAACAGATTCAAGCCAATGTTACTATGGCGAAACCATAAATTACAGTCATTTTGGGGGTTCAATAGAAGAAACAGCATCTGTGGCCATTGTCAGATGGCAGTGACGAGTATTGACCCATGATGCAACATTTTCTGTATTGTAATTTGATGGTATTTTGGTGGAAACTATGGTTATCGTGGTAAATTTTTAGTGTTGTAATGTTGATTAACACTGTTCAAATCTTTATTTAACATTGCATTTTTATACATACCTCAGACCTTTGGAAGTGAAGTTTTATATTGGTTAATTTGGCTAACGGCTGTTTGTGTGATGCTAAAGTTAAACATGCTAATGCTAGTCAGAACCCTGTCAATTATTATTTTTTTAATAGTGTTAATTAGCTTTTTTATATTTTACATTTAAACACTGAATGTCTCATTTTGTATTTCTATATACACCTCAGACCAAACCTGTTTTGGAAATGTTGTATTGGCTATATGGCTAATGATTGTTTGCGTGACACTAAACACTATAGAGGCTAGTCATTTGGTTGACTTTTCTCCACGACTCGAATGTCCTTCCATCAAGAGTCTTTCTTTCCTCCCCTTCCAGAGATAAAAATCATTTACACGTACAAACACACACACATCCATACCCGCACCAAATGTGTCTGAAAATACTGAGGGCCGTATATACCTTCGGGAATAGATGACTCAATCGATGTCCTTCAAAGAGACACAGTGACTGACTGCTGTTCATCACTTTATCTCTGTCTCTTTCACTCTTCTTCCATCTTTATTTTCCTCTCTTTTCATCAGAAGAAGTGACGGGCTAAAGGAATGACAGTAATTGAGAAAGAGAATGTAGCAATTACCGAAGACTGAAGGTTGACCATTTTGGTAGAAACATTTTAACCAGCCTAAGCTGGGCTGCTGGTGTTCAGCTGTTTGGCCTAACCAGGTGATAATTGCAACACAGGCTTATAACAAAAATGTGCCACTAGCTAACTCCAAAAATGTACCTAGGCTATACGTACAATTCACTGCAATTCCCACCTGAAATGAACAGTAGTGGCAGTAAAACACCAACATCTTTCAGACAATGATTACTGGGCAGATAATCGATTAATACAGACTTTTTTGCGTGGTTTCTAACAAAATCTTATAACCTCAAAACACTTTTACCAGTATTAGCCGGGACGTCCTGTATATTGGGACTAATTTATTTGTCCCGTACATGACCTCCCTTGTCCCATTTATTCACAGCTACGCCAATCTAACCGGGTTGTTCATATATGTTGCGTCTTTTGCGCACTTAAGTTCGTTATTTTAAATATAGAAGCACGACAAGCACGTTCAAATAGAGAGTGTTGTCACAACGCTCATGCAGCACGAGATGAAAAAAACGCAACTTTTCAGAATGCCACAAGCACCACAGATCATGTGACATCGAACCAACCAACCAGCTTCGGCCTTTCCGTAACAACATCGAAAGCTCAGCCAAGATGGACGAACAGTTGATCATAGCTGTACAGGGCAGGGTTTTTATTGCTCATCTCCATAAATAAATCTAGCAGTAGAGCTAATGCAAGGGCTGGAAATCCATTTATCCTCTGCTGAAACTTCATCATCATGGAGAATATTGAATATTGATAAAATATTGTTTTATGATATTCACAGTGATACTGTTGTGTCATTTTTTTCAGGATTCTTTGTTGAATAGAAAGTTCAAAAGAACAGTATTAATCTGAAATAGAAAGCTTTCATAGCATTAAAATGTCTTTACTGTCACTTTTGACTAATTTAATGCATTCTCGCTGAATAAAGCTATTCATTTATTTAAAACAAATTCTTACTGACCTCAAACTTTTGAACGGTATGTAAAATGCGACAAAAGCTTTCAATGGTTTGTGTGTAACAATTGACATTTATTTCTATGACGTTAATATTCTTTTTTAGGATTACATTGTGCATTAATAGGCTAAGCAAAACAAATGTGTTTATGTCTGAGAACCTTTTATACATATACCTAACTGCAGACACTGAAAAATGTTTTGAGTGCCCCTTATTTTCCTATAAAGAACCACGATTATTCCTTATTTTCCTTTTCTGAAGTTTGCAACCCTACCATTGTGCTTGATTTGTAAACTAACACATTTTGACACATAGCCAGCTCCATATGTATGGCTTAATAATAGTTTGAAAGTGTCATGTATGTGCAAGAAGCAAACATCACGTTTTACCAATGAATCTGGGTTGGATATTGCCCTGAAACAAGAGACTAGAAGAAAAAAACTGGCTTATCCTGTGTTTTAAGCAAGGTAGTATGTGTTTTCCAAGGAAAGAGGAAGATAAATAAGTTTCAGTGCACAATTGTTCCACTTTAGTTGATATAACCATAAATTTGCATCAGCCAGCATCCTGGCATTAATCGCCGAAGTCTGACAAAAGGCTATGTATACCTTTTTTATGCATCATTTCAATGTTTTTATTACAGCCTCAAAGGGCCAATAGTCATTTAATGTAGCAATTGCTCAATTCCTTCAAACACAAAGAACATTGAGAGAGATTAACTACTGAGCTGTTATGCTGTGGAATCGTAGTATGGTTTAAAGAGAGGGGGGTATCAGGTTTTGTGAGTTTGTGTGTTTGTTTTCTGAAGTTTGCCTGAGGGAAAACATATATCTGAAGAGCTTAAGAACTCGCCCTCTCTTTGTAAGTGCATGCTTTTAAAATAATTAACTTCAGTTGAACCTAGTGTATGCTAAAATATGTGTGTGTGTGGGTCAGGTTTGCTATCCACACACACACACAGTTGGTCCCTGCAAGGACAGTAAAACCTTAAATCACCTAGATTGTGAGGACCATAAAGTAATGTCTTAATGAATATCTAAAAATGCATAAAGGTATCTGTGAGGGTAGTTTAATGGCATAGAAAATACTGTAGCATTATCTCATTATAGAAGACAATGAAAAGTCCCCAGCATGATAGAGTAGCATAGGTATAATAGTTCCCTCTTGAAAAAAGAAAAGAAAAAAACAACAACAGTAAATGCTGATTAGGTATGCTGGTTTGAGCTGGTTTAAGCTGGTCCTTAGCTTGTTTAAGATTGTCAAGTGACTAGCTCCAGCTCAGGACCAACTTAATCCAGCTCATGACCAACTAAGGACCAGCATAAATCAGCTCAAACCAGTTGCCATGCTTCAAAACATACCTAACCAGCATATGCTGTTTTTATTTTCAAAAGGGTTGTCTCTTTATGGGTCTACAGTTGTTGTTGTTTTCTCTTCCCCACCTGCCTTGAGAGAGAGAGAGAGAGAGAGAGAGAGAGAGAGAGAGAGAGAGAGAGAGAGAGAGAGAGAGAGAGAGAGAGTACAAGAGATGGAAATATGCTTTTCTTTAATGTTTTTGCCACTCGTGTCTATATAATGAAAGTCAATGGAGATTTGAGCTGTCGAGATATGAGAGATATAAGTGGATAATAATGACTTAAATTTAAGACTATTGAACCATGTTTGTTATTTGGAATCCCCATTCACTTTCATTATTATGGAAAATGGCTCAACATTTTGTAAAATGTCTCTTTTTTTCCAAAAAAGAAAATCATATAAGCCTACATTAGTTCCAAAGGTTTGAGGATTGGAAAGAACTTTTAATGCTTTTGAAATAAGTCTCTTTTTTACCAGTATTCTTTGATGAATAGAAAGTTCAAACCAACAGCATCTATTTGAATGATAATACAAGTGTTAATTTAAAAATCTTACTGGGCCAAAACTTTTGAATGCTTGAGTAGGATTGGAACAATAAATAATGACATACATTTTTTTTTTTTTTTTTTCTTTTTTTTTTTTTTGGGTGGAGGATGATGCTATAGTGATGCATATCGCCAAAGTATTTACACATGACTACTTGTATATATATTTTTGGGGGGTGGATTTGACTTTGCATGGATATTGGAATTAACATTTTCTGTTTGATTCTTATAGGTGAAATTCTTATAGGAGAAACTTGTAGCAGAGCTCAGGTGTTTTAATACCAGTTCACAATTGTCCCCCAGATGCCTATGCGTGTGTGTGTGCACGCGTGCACTCGCTGGTCGGAAATACCCTTGACACTGTAACTTCCAGAGTAATCTAAACTGAGCTGATAAGTGTGTGATTGGCATGCTGCCGTTGTGTTGCCAGCAATATCTGAGCGCTTGAGAGCTGATATGTTTGGTGCATTGAGGCAGTAAATTGAAAATATATTCACAGACACTCTTGATGTTTTTAAAGTTGATTTGTTGTGTTGAAGCGAGATTTGGGGGGCTGTGTGCGTATGTGTGAAAATGCTGCCGTCGCTCTACCTCAGTCAGTACTGTAGTGTATCCATCACAGACCCCTGTTGCCATGGCAAAACTTCAGAACCGTCACTTCGTGTTGCGTTTAGCTGCACCTCAGGTCATGTGAAAAGAATTCAAATGATAACACAACTGAAGATTGGCGAATATCGTGCGTGTATTTAACCATGTGGTCAAAACAAGGCATTGTTAGATATTTATAGGTTTGTTTTTTTTGTTTTGTTTTTATGTATGAGGTCTTTGTAATTCATTCTTAGTCATCTCTAGTCTGACCATTTCCATTTGAGTTAGTTTAGTAGGTCACACTTAATTTACATCTTAAATTTACATAATGGCCATTTATTTTGCAAATAAATATACCACATCTGTAACAATGACGGAAACATGCATTTGAAGGCATGATAAAATTAAGTTCTGTACAAATTCTTGTAGCTTTTGATAGCTAATTTAACATGGAAAAATGACAATCTGGCTGCCTATTGCTAAGACACCAGCACCATCTGAAATGTGCTTTGGCGGAGCATTTGCCGAGCATGTCTGTTCGAGTGCCTGTTAGAGGTTGTTAGTCTTAAGTCAGGTGATTGGGCAGCTGCTGTCTGCTCACATCTCATCTATCTAATCCACAGGCAAAGTTTAGGCCTGGGCCTCTGGCTGCTATCTGAATAAGACACACATGCTAATGTAGTATTAAGAGCCGTGTCAGTAAGGCAGTGGATAGGAAGAGAGGGAGGGAGGGACGGAGTGTGTGATGAAGGTATAGAGAGTTGAGTGTTGTCTTCCTGCTCCTCGGGGGGTGGGGGGATGTATCTGCTGAAAGCCTCCAAGAGTGCAAATGAGTCTTCACTCGATTAGCAATAATGTTGGGATATATATCTGTGAGTTTTGACGGTGATGCTGTCTTTCTTAAGAGAAAGGCATTTGTATCTTGGATTTAAAACCACACACCCTCTGGGGTTTTGGGTCAGTCCGGCAACCCATTTTATATTGTAATTTGTAATTATAATGTATTATTGTTCAGCCTGATCTCATGAAAATGCGTATCTATAGCACAAATTGTATTTATCATGCAATTTATACACCAAAATGATTGTTTACGTACATATGATACGCAGTTTCCGCATGCATATGAAACGCACTTTATAACGTGTTATATGCACGTAACCCACACCACTAAACCTACCCAATGGGGGACAATGTGTATCATATGCACGTAAAAACTAATTTTGGCATATAAATTGCACGATAAATAAAATTTTCATGAGAACGTGTTGAATTGTTAGTGCTTTCAAATAGATATATACAATCTAAAATTGCACAACAAATTTTTTTTTTAACAAAATAAGAGTGTAACAAAAAAGTTTTTTGTTTTTGTTTTTGTACTGTCCTGAATAAGATATTTAACATACAATATGTTTACAGAAGGAAACAGGATGCATTGAGAGCCGGTGGGTGTACACTTTTGAACAGGATGAAGATGTCCAAGTTTTTCTTATATGTTTTGTCAAAGACTACATCCAGATCAGATGCAGAACGATGATCAAACACAGATGAAGTAGATCGAGTCACCACTAATGCTTGACATTTCATTCAGTAACATTAGATTGTTTTGATTTATATGCTGTTTAAAGTCAATGATCTCATTATTTTACATATGCATCTGCTTACATATGATCATTTGTTTTTTTTGCGTCTTCTTCGTCTGTGTTTTGATTCAGAATTTGTGTAATAGTGCCCCCTAGCATATAACAGTGAAAACACAGAACCCGGAAAATGTGTTTGGTTTGAACCTTTTTTAGTAGTTGTGTTTGAGTCCCTCAATTGTCCTCAAAATCACTGCTGGAAAGGGTCCAAATAGCAAAAGATGATGGAAAACTGAAGAATTTGCAGGATCTGAAGGATTTTTGAAGGACATTGGACAGTTTAATTGCTCAGGACATACAAGGGACCCCTGAACAACCATCACAAAGCAAACACACTCTAAAAAAATGTGCTATATGGCACTAAACGTGGTTCTTGGCTCCACCACACCATATCTTAACATGTTCTGTATATGATAGTGGTGAGATAGTATATAGCACCTAAGCCAAAGAACCGCTGAAGAACCACTGAAGCACCAAGATTGGTGCTACAGCACTTAAAGAGGTTCCCCTATGATTATGAGCCAAGAACCACTTTTAGTGCCATATAGCACCATTCGAGTGCAGTATTAAGAATCAAGGGTATGTCAACTTTTGAACGGGGTCATTTTTATAGAATAAAATAAAAAAATTGTCTTGTGGACTATACAGTATGTAAACATATTTTATCTTCAGGACAGTACTAAATAAAAATAACATTTGTATTTGTATGATTTGGTTAATTGTTCTGTAAATTGTTTACATTTGCACAGATTCTGCAAATGGGTGTGTAAACTTTTGAGAAAGACTGTATAACTTTATATCAGTATGTTAAATTAGATGTGGTTAAGTGATTCGACATCACTACTAAGTATATTATATTTTGTATTATATGATAGATATAGATAAACAAATGAGAATGATCACAGATTGCTAGCCTTACCCAGGTATTATAGACTTCCTTAGCAGGATGCAGCCTCGGTATGACAGATGGATTGGTGACGTCAAGAAATTCATTATAGAGGAGAATGAATGTTACACAGACCAATATTTCTTTGGAATAACATGCAGAGATGTGGATTAAGAAATGAAATAGGTCAGTTTTGACTTCACGTTGACTTTAAGAATAAGTTCAGTGTCATTCCAACCCAATCGCATTAATCACTCTCTCCATTTTTTATTCTTCACCTTATCTGTTCATCTCACTCCTTCTCTCCTGTTTGGCTTGCCAGCGCCTCAGTATCTCCATCCCTCATAGTCACCGAATTCACTCCCACTTTCGTCTCCCTGCACTCTTGTCTCCCTCTACAGATCTTTCTGATGCTGTTAACAGGAATCAAAGCTTTTCTGCAGTTAGAGGACTGATGCAGGTACTTGAGTCCCACAGGTGCATTTTCCCAGCTAGCCAATCCCGTCCTCAGGCATAGCTGTCATTCCTTACATAACTCAACCCTGGCACCTGCCCTCTAGCTTGGAACAGAGGGAGGGAGAGTAAGACCGACAGCATAAGGGAGGGAGAGGGGAGGTTAGTAGTGGGAGCTGGTTTTGTTTGTGAGTGAGTGCTGTCTTAGCTGGGGGCTAAAATAGTAGAAGTACACCAAGAGGGGGAACAAAAGCAGCTTTTGCAGAAAGTATAGAGAAAGAACCCCCCTCCCCACACACACACACAGCACTCGAAACCTTCTCTATATTCTGGTCCACTTTCTCTTTTACTCACCTCAGTTTGAGAATGAGATACAAGAATCTTATTATCATAGCAGTGCATCCACTGTCTCATCTCTGCATATGTTTGTGTGAGAGTATGGATTATAGTCTCACAAAATAGCCCTTCACTGCCTTATCCTCACGGAGAGAGAAAACTAATGAGGAACAGAACACAATGAAACGCACACAGAAAGATACAGATGCACAGATCCAATAAGCTTAGAGCGGCTTGTCTGGTATTATTCACCTCCCCTCTTACTGAACAGGGAGGACAATAGACCAGTGTGTTAGTGTATCCATCTACACGCACCCACCGGAGACTCTGCACACTCCGGTTTATCAGCATATGGGGAGGGCAGGCTTCGTAGCAGATACAGCTAGAGGCCTAAAAATGAATCCCTCAGCAAAAACTATTCACCCCTCTGAATAGAAGTGTTGTGCTTTACACAAATGTGCTCTATGTGGCTTATCTTTATTTTATTTGAAGCGGGTGGAGGAGATGAGCCATGTGTTGGGAGTGGTAAAAAAGTCAAAAGTAGCATTAGGCCAAAAGTGTTCCATGCAGCAGCCAAAGGTTTTGAAGCCTCCCTTGAGCCTTTGCATGCATCACGATGGTGGAAAGCT
Organism: Romanogobio albipinnatus; assembly: GCA_023566225.1. Classification (NCBI taxonomy): domain Eukaryota; kingdom Metazoa; phylum Chordata; class Actinopteri; order Cypriniformes; family Gobionidae; genus Romanogobio; species Romanogobio albipinnatus. The sequence continues at coordinate 20,937,517 of CM042246.1, read as the reverse complement.
AGACTAACGCCCATCTACCGTTACATCAGATGCACTTAAGTATTGGCTAATTATCTCCAGCTAGTCCTTTTCCATTCATTAAAGTTAGCAACTGCAACACACATACAATATAGGTGATGTGTCCTCATTAATGGACTTATGGAAGAATATTTCTTGTTTGTGTGGTGGAAATCTCCATTCACCCATACTGAAATCCTGTGTATTATGTTGCAGCATATTCAGTTGAAAATAAAAGTTAATTTAATCTTTTTTTTTTTTTGCTTAATAAAGCAACAAACCACCCAAGCAGAGGCAACATTCTTTGTTTTGTTTTACCTTGACTTTATTATACAGATAATATAACTTTTTTTTGTTATATATACATATACATATATATATATATATATATATATATATATATATATATATATATAGGGTTCTATTCGTCAAAGACTTCCTAAAAAAGTATCATTGCTTCCACAAAAAAACAAAATAAAATATAATAATAATAATAATAATAATAATAAAAAGCACCAAAGGGGGGGTTCTATTCGTCAAAGACTTCCTAAAAAAGTATCATTGCTTCCACAAAAAAAACAAAATAAAATATAATAATAATAATAATAATAATAATAATAATAATAATAATAATAATAAAAAGCACCAAATCAGCACATTTGAATGATGACACTGAAGACTGGAGTAATGACTGAAAATTCAGGTTTGCCATCAAAGGACTAAATTACTTTTTACAATTGTAATATAATTTCACAATATTACTGTTTTTACTCTATTTTTCAACAAATAAATGTAAGCATGAGTGACTTCTTTCATAAGCATTACAAACTTTCACAATCCAAAACATTTGAATGAAGTGTAATAATTTGCCTCAGTCACATTTACCAATTATTCAGCTGAGTAATACAATGAATTAGAGTAAATATACTTATTTAGACTTAAATTCATGTGTAGTCACAGGTGTGCATACAAAAGTAGCTGATTCAACTGTGTTTCAAAATAAGTCATGCTATTTACTTAAAGGTAAAAAAAAAAAAATCTTAAAATCATCTTGGAACAGCTTATATGGCTTGAAACTTTGCACATAAATTACAAATGTCTAAAATTTACAGCACTTAAGAAAATTGCAATTACAGAAAAGCAGACAGTAATGACACCCCGCTGAACAATAGTCGTTTCTTTCAGCAAATGTAAAAGCATCACATTCACAGCGATATAGTCATTATCTATCCTCTGAGCAACATGTATGAGATATGACAACAGCCAATGGGAAACACTTGTGTTCTGAACGGCAGGGTCATCTGGTCTGTCTTGAGAAATGCTTTGTGTTCTCCAGGAGTCCTTCATTGTCACCAATAAATAGTGTGAGAAGTGAGTTCAGTTATTTCTTTATGTGTTGCTTTAGGAGTTTCTCCTTTCACTCAGAAATCATTTTTGTGTGATGCAAGCAGCTATTCAGAGCGGAGTGTTACACAAGAAAATGTTTATCTTGTAAATCTAACCAAAACAAACATCACAGCTTAGCTCTCAAACTGAATGTGTGGAGGTGAAGAGGAGGCTGAGAAGTGGAAAGGGAGGGATAAATAAAGTGGTTGTGTTTCCCTGTGGCATCTCCACAGCATGGCGCAAGGGAGGGAGAAAGAGAGAGTCAGAAAATAAAAAGAGAAATGTGGTAGAGGAGCATCTCTGTATTATTGATAACAGCGAGAGGATGAGTAGAGTTCTTCTACTTGTTTTTACTTTCCCACTCCTTTTCTCTCACTCTCTCTGAAGGTTTGTGGTTTGTGATTGGTATGTGGAGGGGTGGATGTGCCTCTGAGAGCTGGGTGGCTGACAGTGGTCTCTGTCTAGCTCCAAATGCCAATTTGCGAGCTGTCTCATTCCATCTTGACGAAATGTCCTATTCTCTTGTCGGTGCCGCTGGAGGGAGGGGTGGGGTGTGAAGTGGGCTTCTCCTGTGGGAGAGCTGTGGCTTCTATCAACCTTATCAAACCTGGCTTCTGCAGTCACACTGGATTTAGCTAACACTTGCTTAATACACTCCTCACTGAGCCTTAGGTGTGTGTGTGTGTGTGTGTGTGTGTGTGTGTGTGTGTGAGAGAGAGAGAGAGAGAGAGAGAGAGAGAGAGAGAGAGAGAGAGAGAGAGAGAGAGAGAGAGAGAGAGAGAGAGAGAGGGTCTCTGTGTGTATGACTCTGGGATATACAGCGAGCTTGTGCTGAGGGATTTGCTCTTGTGAAGGATACAAACATATGTAAATGTAAGGGAAATAACCTATGTGGAATTGCTAATGGCTGTGGATATTCATAAAGATGAAATTCGAGTTACTACAATTACTACATAGATCAATATTGCCTCTGCTGTTAGTATATGTTGCTTTGGATGGAAAGTTTGGGGTCAGTGTGATTTATTTTGTATGTTTATTTTTTTAAGGATGTCTCTAATGCACACCAAGTCTGCATTTCGTATTATTTTCAATGATGGAAACAGTTGTGCACTTAAAGTTATTTATTCAGAGCAAATATTATATATTTTTTTAATTGAATTGGATTGTAATCATTATTTATTTTCTAAAAAAAATTAATGTTTATTGATTGGAGCCCTCTTTCTTGCCAAAGAGCCCATGGCCAAGTCTCTATGATATTCTGGTCTCTCAAAATATTATTTCGCCAGGTTAAAATTCAGATTTCTTAAAAAAGAACACCTCTTTTTGTTTTATAATTCTCAATTAATGCTGTAAACTATATATGGTAGTCAGTTGGTACTAGCCTTCACTAGGCTGTAATATTGAAGGTTAGAATTAACTAATTTAAATACAAACATAAATTACAAGGATATTTTTTATAATAATAAAGTTATAATACTAATTCTACAATTACATAATCATATTTCTACTCCAATTAGTTTTTTTGAAATATAAACATTTAAATGGAGGCAGTCATAAAAAACATGATGTATTTATTCAAACATGCATTAATATTGAAGAACATAAATTATAATGAATAGCCTATATAATGTGGTGCATATATTTATCAAAATGCTCAGCTCTAGATAATTTTTCTAGCTTACTAATGGGTTTATGGACACTGAATGTTTTTTATGAGGTTAATGTGACATTACGTGACATTGTTCACAAGCTGTTTTATTGATGTCTTTCTGCAGCGGAAACATTGAGCGATTACATGTGACGTGATAAGGATTTCAGTACGTTGTACTCTATCTTTTAAAACACCTTCAGATGTTTATTAATGTTTACTTTGTGCTGTAATTGGTATTAAAGCTGAGGAGATGATCCGTTCACGTGAGCTGCGAGCTGCTGCTTCTCATGAGCTGAGCTACGCTACTATGTTGTGTCACGCCACAGCACCAAATTGTTATTTTTTAAAAATATTTCATAATAAAATGGACTTAATTTGAAATCTGAAACTTTGTTTCATATCAAAAGTAACAAAGCACAAATATTATTGCGATTTATTGGGTGGGAGGGGTTCTACAAAATTCCGTTCATTTATCAACTAGAAACAGGATTAACTAATCAATATTGGTTCATAAAAATGAGAATCGATTAAAATCGAGAAATCTATCATTTTTACCCAGCCCTAGTTAGCAGCGCTAACTATGTGAGCTATAAACTGATCAATATTACTTTTTTATTCAATGTACATAATTGTTCTCTTGTATTAGAATGAAATCCATTCATTCACCAAGATACTTGATGATGTCATCAACATGCACACTGACCTTTGAGCTCTCTCTCTGTCTCTGTCAAATCACAGCTCCCGCATCGCAGAGTGACCTTCTCCACAGCCAATCAAGCGCAAGATCTGCAGGATCCCTCTCAGCACAGTTACTATGACAGCGGCCTGGAAGAGTCAGAGACACCCAGCAGTAAGAGCTCTTCAGGGCCCCGTATCGGCCCCCTCGCCCTACCCGAAGACCACTATGAACGCACCACCCCGGACGGCAGCATCGGAGAGATGGAACACCCCGAGAACGGTAAGAAGAGGTGGAGTGTCCCCCTCCCTTTTATTATCACTCTTCTACTTCTTTTTTAGAACAATCTTTTTAGATCTTCTTCATCTTAAAGCTTTTGTTGTTGTTGTTGTTTAAGTAACAGTTGGTAATGAGCGGTTTTCTTTTATACCCTTCACTCATGTTCGTTTTACTTTAAAACAGAAAAATATATATATATATATATATAAAATAAGGCCAATCTGAATTCTTAGGCATTGTGACCTAAATGTCAGGATTTAAGCAAATTAACTAATGATTTGAATATGTTTTCCGTTCAAACTGTATAGACTCTGTCAGCACTCATATACATGTATAAAAAGCATTAATTATTGGCAAGATATTGCAATGACCCAGTCATATTAGCACACACACACACACACACACACACACACACACACACACACACACACACACACACACACACACACACACACACACACACACACACACACACACACACACACACACACACACACACACACACACACACACACACACACACACACACACACACAGAGAAACCTGATTTAATCATCCTATGTTGTAGCTGTAGGGATCAGCTACTTTCCTTTCTGCTCAGGCGACCAAACAAACCAAGAATCCACAGCAACAGCCTCTGAAAGGGTCTTGAAAGTCATAGCCAAAAGACAGGCTTGCATTTAGTATTTCAATTACAGTAGAATTATTCAGTGCTGTGTATGTGTACACACAATACACACTCTCAAAGTCTTATTTGGGGTTCAATACAAGTTGAGTTCAGTGAACAGCACTTGTGCCACTATGTTATGTCCTTCCTTAAAAAAGGGTTACAATATGAGGGCTAGTGTGTGGAATTTTTTAAGTTAATATTTTTATTCAGCCAGGATGCAATACATTTGACAGTAAATGTTTTTTACATAGTTAAAATATATATATATATATTTCAAATAAATGCTGTTATTTTGAACTTTCTATTCATAAAAATGTTTCACAGTTTCCATTAAAATATTAAACTGTTTTATTGACGATAATACACAGGTTTTATTTTTGAAAATTACCTTTCATGTAGTGTGTAACATAGTTCTAAGTGAATGAAAACACCCTGCAAAGTTTTAAATCTGAAAGTGCAGCGCATATAAAGTTATTGTCTCTCAAAAGTAAGAGTCGACTCTGAGTCAATAAAACAAATCGTTTTTTTTTGTTCTACGCTGTTTCGTTGTGACGTCATGACGAAACATTAGCATATTGCCCATCCACTTATTGCGCACGCACGCCACTCAGAGACCAGGGAAACCTTGAACACTGCAGCTGTTACATATCTGTGTTTCTGTCGTGTTGTTTGCTTTGGTCACATGTTCCTTTGTCTATGTTTCCCGCCACTTTCTCGGTTTCCTTGGTTACCCTCGTTAGTCTAGTTCTGTTCAGCTGTTTTAAGTTATCCTCATCTGTATCACCTGTGCCCCTCGTTAGTAAGTCATCAGTGTTTGTATTTAGTTCCCTCTTGTTCACTCTTGCTTTGTCTGATCTACGTTATCTTAGTGCTGTTTGGTGTTCTGTTCTACGTATACTCTGAATAAAGCTATTCTTTGTGGAAGTCCCGAATCGCCTCTTCTCTGCTGCACCAGACAACTGTAACAGAAGATCGGACCTAGACAGCAAAGGGACTTCTCTTAAAGGATGTGTATTTTTCTGTATCCGCTCTCTCCGGTGTCCCCTGAGGAAGGCAGTTCGGCGGAGGATCGTCTCTGGGGGATTAGGCAGAACGGTTGGTCACTGGAACGGTATGTGGAGGAATTCTCTGAGCTTGCTAATCTGGTGAACTGGCCAGATGCACCGCTTAACGCGTTTTTTCTGATGGGCCTGGACGAGGACACTTCGTTTCCTGGAACCTGCCTGTTCCTTTTCCCTATTCGAGACAATCAATCTGATTGTCCTTAAATTGTTCCGAGTTCGAGATTGCAGAAGAGGTTCCTAAGAATGTGTGTTCCTCGTCCAGTCCCCTCAGAAAAGCACGCTGCCTGGTCAGTTCACCCTCAGCCAGTTTCCTCCGCATATCCCTCCAGTGGGCCTGCCGGGAGGGTCCTACCTGTCCCCAAGCCAGGCGGAAGAGGAGAGCTGCCGCAAAGCCCCCGTCTCAGATCAAGACGGCCGCTACCATGGCCGATTCACTGGAGCGGCGGTTGATATATTTTGGGAGCGACCCTGCCGATCCGTGTTTCCTTAACTCTGCTCCAGCCAAATCAAATTTTGGGTGGGGGGCATGTACCTGTGGGTCTATCTGTGGGAGTCTTAGGGCGCTTAGGCTAAACCAGAGCCCCACTCTGGTTTAGCCTAGGCGCCCTAAGACTCCTGCTCCGCCCAAGGCTCCAGACCTGGACTCCAGGTCTCCTGCTCCGCCCAAGGCTCCAGACTCCTGGACTCCAGGTCTCCTGCTCTGCCCAAGGCTCCAGACCCCCCCAGGTCTCCTGCTCCGCCCAAGGCTCCACCCTGGAGGCCCCCCAGCCAATCAGACCCCAGTGCTCCCGCCCCCAGGACTCCAGGGTGCCCACCCTCCCTCCCTATTTGGACTTCTACGGCACGAAGACGCGCCTACTGGGAGGGGGGGCGTTATGTTACATATCTGTGTTTCTGTCGTGTTGTTTGCTTTGGTCAGTTTCCTCCGCATATCCCTCCAGTGGGCCTGCCGGGAGGGTCCTACCTGTCCCCAAGCCAGGCGGAAGAGGAGAGCTGCCGCAAAGCCCCCGTCTCAGATCAAGACGGCTGCTACCATGGCCGATTCACTGGAGCGGCGGTTGATATATTTTGGGAGCGACCCTGCCGTTCCGTGTTTCCTTGACTCTGCTCCAGCCAAATCAAATTTTGGGTGGGGGGCATGTACCTGTGGGTCTATCTGTGGGAGTCTTAGGGCGCTTAGGCTAAACCAGAGCCCCACTCTGGTTTAGCCTAGGCGCCCTAAGACTCCTGCTCCGCCCAAGGCTCCAGACCCGCCCAGGTCTCCTGCTCCGCCCAAGGCTCCAGACCTGGACTCCAGGTCTCCTGCTCCGCCCAAGGCTCCAGACCTGGACTCCAGGTCTCCTGCTCCGCCCAAGGCTCCAGACCTGGACTCCAGGTCTCCTGCTCCGCCCAAGGCTCCAGACTCCTGGACTCCAGGTCTCCTGCTCTGCCCAAGGCTCCAGACCCACCCAGGTCTCCTGCTCCGCCCAAGGCTCCACCCTGGAGGCCCCCCAGACAATCAGACCCCAGTGCTCCCGCCCCCAGGACTCCAGGGTGCCCACCCTCCCTCCCTATTTGGACTTCTACGGCGCGAGTGCCTACCGGGAGGGGGGCGTTATGTTACATATCTGTGTTTCTGTCGTGTTGTTTGCTTTGGTCACATGTTCCTTTGTCTATGTTTCCCGCCACTTTCTGTTTCCTTGGTTACCCTCGTTAGTCTAGTTCTGTTCAGCTGTGTTAAGTTATCCTCATCTGTATCACCTGTGCCCCTCGTTAGTAAGTCATCAGTGTTTGTATTTAGTTCCCTCTTGCTTTGTCCGATCTACGTTATGTTAGTGCTGTTTGGCGTTCTACGTTTACTCTGAATAAAGCCATTCTTTGTGGAAGTCCCGAATCGCCTCTTCTCTGCTGCACCTGAAAACCGTAACAGCAGCAGATACTGGATAACCAGCTAACTCATGTTATGACTATCTTACTGAAATACTACTGTAAATCAGCTGTGGGCTGCACTATTACCTAAAACTGTGTCTATTAATGCAGATTGTCCTTTTTTTTTTGAGTAAAGATAAAGGATGGAGCAAGATTTGTTTAGTTACTGTTTACATCAGCTGGGCTAATGTCTGCACTGTTATTGATACAGTTCCCACATGTGCACCACAATACATTAGACACACGTTAATGCTGATGGTGAGGAATTGCAGTTGAAACATCTCATAATGTACCTTAAACTGAGTAGCATCACTGAGAAATGTCCTGCTCAAGGTTTGTGTTGAAAAATTAGTTCTTCCATTGTTTCATCCTCATTTCGGACTTGCACTGGGATTGATGTAAAATCACGTCATTACTGTCTTTACAGTGTGTACTATCACTGAGCTTTAGAAACAGGAAGCCTCCTGAACGGAGTTGACGATCATGTTTCCGAAATATGCGCAGTACGCGGTAGACCAATAACAACAGACTGGGCCATCTGGCCAATCAGAGCAGAGTAGGCTCGCGGAAAAGAGGGATTTAGAGAGACTGATTCATCCGTCGAGTCGTTTGAGAATCATTGAACAATATGGTGATGTGCAATGTATATTATGAGAGAATTAAATTGTTTTTTGAACTTTTAAGCCTGTAAACCTGTTGTAGGAGACCTCCAAAACAAAATGTTAAACTTTAAAATAGCATAATAGGGACACTTTAAAGGGAAAAGTTTGAAAAATAAATACATCTCACAATTCTGACTTTTCTCAGAGTTGCGAGATATAAACGCGCAATTGCGAGTTATAAAGTCAGAACTGCATATTATAAAGTCAGAATTGCGAGATTTAAAGTCAGATTTGCAAGATAAAGTCAGAATTGCGAGTTATAAAGTCAGATTTGTGAGCTATAAAGTCTGATTTGCGAGATATAAACTCAGAATTTTGTGATATTAAGTCAGAACTGCATATTATAAAGCCAGAATTGCGAGATAAAGTCAGAATTGCGAGTTATAAAGTCAGAATTGTGAGCTATAAAGTCTGATTTGCGAATTTTAAAGTCATAATTGTGATATAAAGTCATAATTGCGAGTTATAAAGTCCGATTTGTGTGCTATAAAGTCATAATTATGAGATATTACTCATTTGCGAGTTATAAAGTCCAATTCTGAGGGGATATTGTGGAAAAAAAAGTCAGAATTGTGAGATATAAACTCGCAATTACCTTTTTTTTAAGGCAATCACCAGTATGCCACAAATGCTGTCATTTGAGCTCAGCTTAAGCAATATTCAAACATGAAATATTCTGTGATAGAGGCAAGATGCATAGAAAGAGACTGAGAATACTGAGAATCAGCTGAATGAAGTAAAATTGAAGGGAAAAAAGGGAGAATTATCACTAAGAAAGTGAGGTGGACTAAGGCCTAAATGTCATGGCTGTCTTCCCACATCAGTGCTTTTACTGCAGCTCCAGGACAGTGTGTGCGTATCTGCAGGGAGGGTCACTCAGACAGGTCTCACTTATGGCATCTGTACACACACAGCTGCACGCAAAAAGCCCCTGGCAGGTGCCATCAACCACAGCCTCACCACACACGCTGAGAAGAAGGGCAGTATGTGTTTCTGTGCATGCAGAAATGAGGTCAGGTGCAATGGGGGTTAGGGGATATTTAACCGATTTGCCCGCTGGTGTTTCCTTAGGATGTGTATATAGGGATGTGCGTGTGTTTGCGTATGTTATCATTGTAGACAGACTCTACTTGTGCCTGTTGACCCTGACTGTAGTGGTTTGTCTTCATGGATTGCTGCCAGCTTCCTAGGGTCGACATCGCTGGCGCTGAGTTTTACTGTACTCCCTTACATCGCTATACACAATAGAGCTAATAAAAGAGCAGGGATCTTAAAATAAATAGTCCCAGCGCTCAAAATGACTTTAGCAGCTGCATAACGCAGCAGTGCTAGTCTATAAATAAAGCGCTGTTCTTCAAATGAGCTCTGCTTCATATAGCCACTATGGATAATGCATGGATGTAATGTGTAAAAGAGGGCAGGGTGAGTGGGGAATGAGACTGCTAAGCATGAAGGTGACGGGGCACCTGAGTTTGCACAAACGTACTGTGATGAGGCAGCCTAGCAACCCCTGATTTGGCTCATGCACCTTTTTAAAGAACATTGTCAAACCATAAGAAATGAGGCAACATACTAGACAATGATTAATGTTGTGAGTTATTTATGGTACATGGAATAAAGCTGCTGCCTTCTGTTTCCTTAAAGGTGAAGTGCGTAATCTAGTGGCACCAAACAGACCTGTGAAAATAATTGCAATAAAGTTTCAAACACTCCCCATCTGCAATTGGAACATTCTGTTCTAAAATCACCCCAGTCAGCAACTCAAACAAGCAGTTTGCAGTTCTATTTGGTGCCACTAGAGACATAAATGACTCACTTCATGTTTAATTTAATTTAAAATGTACTGCATTAGATATATTCAAGTAGATGTTGACATGAAAACAGTATCCTTCATATCTCACAATTAAGATTTTACAAGTCAAAAGTTAGGGGTTGATAAGATTTTGAGAGGTATCTTATGTTCACAAAGGCTGCATTTATTTGATCAAAAATACAGTAAGAACAGTAATACTTAATTATTACAGTAAAATAAATTAACTATTTTTTAATATGTGCTAAAAAAAACTGTGCTGTGACAGCAGTCCAGTCTTCAGCCTCACATGATTCTTTAAAAAATTTCTAAAATGTTAATTTGTTGCCCAGGAAACATTTCTTGTGTCGGTGTTATAAACAGTTGTGCTGCCTACTATTTTTAAGACATTTTTTAAGGATTCTTTGGTGAATAGAAACAGCATTCATTTGAAATAAAAATCTTGTGGAACATGATAAATATCGTTACTGTCACTGTTTAGAATTTTAGAATGCTTAAAGGTGAAATGTAATTGTATAATTGTTTTCAAGCAGGTTTCCTAAATGCTTCCTCCATCAGCCATTTGCACAAACAGGTAGCCCCGCCCCTGAGCTCACACCATTGGTTGAGAGGCGCCACAAGCCAGACTTCTCAAACAAAAGCATTTCTTTATGAAAATGTTATAACTACAGTGTTTACATTCTTTGGGGAAATCAACCCACAAACGGCATACTTATAGTTGTCTCTGCACATTAAAAAGTATTTTAACACTGCAAAAATTGCACATATCAAATTTAATTAGCTTCAGTGTGTCACTTCACAACAATGTAGGCATGAATAATTTAAAGATGATGTGTGTATTTTTTTTCCATGTTGAAATATTTTCTCCAATCCCACTTTAATGTGCAAAGACAACTATAAATAAGCTATTCGTAGGTTGAGCTCCCCGAATATTTTAAAAACTGCGACCCAAAATATTGTCCTGTTTGTTTGACCTTCTTGACCAGTCCAGTCCAGTCCAGTCCATTTCTTTTATTTATCATTCATTCATTCAATTCTGTTTGGTGCCAGCAGTGGCATAGAAATTGCACACTTCACCTTTCAATAATTCATTATAAGAATATTTGCAGATTAAACCTTTGTGCATTGTGCAAATGTCCTTGTCAAACAAGATCTGATATTTAGTTTCCTGAATTTGCCAGATCCATTTTAGAAATCCAGCTTTATTGTACCTGAGGAAGAGAGGTGGAGAATAAAAAGAGAAATCTCAGATATCTTCACGTTTCCGAAGATAATCTTTTGCATTAGACCAACAGGAGTCAGAACAGGCTGTGCCTGGTTCCGCTCTCTCTCCCAGAGACCCCTTCCAGCAAGACAAAGACTCGTCGCAATGCTCTGAGAAGAGAAATAACCAAAGTATATCCAGTGGGGGGTGACTTAGCAAAACTGTCTAAAAGATATCCAGTCACTGTAGAAGACATGGACCAGGTTGTCAATCTATCGCCAATCCATTTTTTTCTTTTTGTTTTATTTCATGAGTTTGTCTACAATCTTTAAGCTATTAAGGTTAAATGTATTTGGCTTGCTGTCTGCAGTGGAGGGGTTCGAACAAATAGCTTCAACTTAAGCTTCGATATACCACCCCTCACACACACACACACACACACACACACACACACACACACACACACACACACACACACACACACACACACACACACACACACACACACACACACACACACACACACACATACACACACACACACACACACACACACACACACACCCAACCCCCAAGGCGAAATTACCTTTAGGAACTTTGCTTAAGTTTTTCACGTAATATTTATGTTTGATAGATATTTCAATGACAGAAAACAATTGGTTTTTGTTTTACTTTTAGTTAACAATAACAACACAGGTCAAAAGCTGTGCATCCAATCAAACTAGGTAAAATAATAATTATATTTTTGTTGCCTTTGTATTTCTAAACCATTTTGGTACCATTTTGAGTCACCATTATGTTTAAATCCTGTGCCCTGAAATGAAACCACTGCACCGGTAGGCCGTGGAGCTCAGTGAGCCCTTGCAAGTTTGGCCCTGGAGAAATGCCGTGATAGCCAACACACAGTAGCTGTTGTTTAGCTAAGATTAGCTTAGATGAAGCAAAATGGACTGAATTCACTCTCTTCCTCTCTCCATCCCTCCCTCTTACTCCATCTCTCCGCCGTAGCTCGCTCCTCTCCAGCTAAATGGAATCATCTCCGTCTGATAATGGAGCGTAATTCCATTACCCCTGCTCAGCGTCCCAAGGGGGGGCATTTCCGCCCGACACCCCCTTCTCTTCCCTAATGTGCTCATTTCCCCTGCCTAATATAAATGGATGGGTCTGTGGGTCTTCTCTGGGAAGAGTGGGCGAAAGCGGGAGGGACAATGGAGAGAAAGAGATACAGAGGAATAGGGGATGGAGGTGAAATGTTTTGGAGAATAATTTGACGGATTGAGTCGAGATGGAAAAGATGTGACGAGCTCAAAGCAGAAAGTGATTATGCGGTAAAAGCCAGGAACGGCAGGCGTGTGGTTTGATGTCGCTTGTCTGAGTGAGATGCTGCCTGAGCCTTTATGAGCAGTTATGGATCTATTTGAATTTCTGTCTCTCATCTCTCCTCTAAAGACAGACCTAGTGTTCGTATCAGCCGACTGGTAATGGCTTCCTCAAACAAGCAAACAAACAAACAAAAAACAAACGAACGGTCTGCGCATCTAAACAGAAGAAAGGCCTTTTGAACATCTGTGCAGTTGTCAGGGTTCATTTCTCAAGAGCCTCTCAAAGGCAGTCGCGGAGCGCTCTAACGTTGCACAAAGCGTCCATTACATCCTCGTTTAGGAGAGCAAATAGGCTGCCGTTTTCCCGCCATCACGCCCATATCAGGGGAAACGAAGGCAATCATTCGTCTCAAATGAGCAAACAAGCCATCTCCATAACGGCAACATCCAATCTGTACCATTAAATCAGGCCACTTTTTTTAGCTGGAAAACAGGAAAATTGTTTTGACGTTTTGATGCACTGAACCGGATGTACACACATTGAGGGGAAAAAACGAGAGTGATTTGAGTTGTTTTTAATGCTTCTAACTAACCACAGACAGCATTTCTACCGCTGACAATTTGCCCAGAGATTTTGCGATGGTAAACATAAATTACACAGAAATGCAACCATTTTAGATGATTCTTGAGGCAGGGTATTCAATCTCCATAACCACATCTCAACATGAGTCTTTAAAGAGAATGGCGTGATAATGTCTAGAACATTTATATTAAATGCAAACCTTGATTAGTGAAGACTGGGGTAATGTATTTATGATTATGTCTGTCAGGCTCATCCTTTAATTACAGACGTTATGCGGCTTTCCTTTAACGTTCATGCAGACAACAGAGATTCTGAATCACTCCTCCCTCAGCCCGCAATTCAATCATATTTATTTAATCTATCACATCAAACCATAAAAAATGAACATAACTAAACACAGAAAGGCTAGCGTAATCCTGCTCCACAATGACTAATTGATCAGAACCTTTTATGATGCCAGAAATATGCACCTTGCCACTTTCTCTTGAAGCGCTAAAATGCTTTGTTTGTATGCCGAGGGCGCCATAGCAACCCTAATTAAAAGGCTAAAGCTGGAGTTAAGGGAGTGGCTGGAGAGGATATAGACAAAGAGGAAGAGAATTCATGGTTTGGTCAGGAAGTATGCTTGAGTGTTTACCACTGCATCTTCAAATCCTCTCGGGATGGCCTGCGAAAGTCTCGTAGGAGGTTTAACCCACTGACCGCCCCCTGAATGTTGAACTTTTAGATGGATGGGAGAACAGAGTGAAAGAGAACTGACGTTGGGTGTGTGTAAGCTAATCAAAAGCAGATGCGCTTGGATGTTCTGGAAGTGTTTCCCACACACGCAGTCTCTGTTACTTCCTGTCCCCACTCACTAGTTTTCCCACCGTGACGTTCTTCCTAAATACAAAGCCACATAAAATTGTTTCTAAAACTCTCGCTTTGCACTTGACCCCCCCCCCCCCCCCCCCCCCTCTCTCTCTCTAACATTTCCCCATCATCGTGATGAGTGTGACTGTGATTATCAGTCATGGCTCCACTCTGACAGGCGCTTGTGGGGCAGCTTGTGGTCTTCACTAAAATGAGCAACCACGATGCATTCAGGCAATGGGTCATATCGTCCTGCTCAACCTCAATGGAGTGCACACATACATATGCAGCTGTGTTTTTCTGTCATGATGAACACTTTCCATTGACTTCTATTGTTTTATATGGAGAAAATTATATTTTTGTTCTGTATTTTAAAAATAAAAACTATAAATATCAAATGGTTACATTGTGTCTATTAAACAAATTAAATACTGTTAAAATATACATGGTCATTGAATCATTCATTCAAGTGATTCTTCAAAAAATGCTTACTTTATAAAGTCGAGACTTTATGTGTTAGTCATTGAATCATTCATTCAAACCATTTAAAAAAAAAAAAAATAATTTAGATTAATTAAATCTGCAATTAACATTTTGTCAGAACCTCTAGTAAATTGTTGTCTGTTCAGAATTGTGATCTCTGTTTGAAACAAACAAACAAAAACAACAGTGGTTCTCAATTTACACAGAATCATGCGGCTCTATGTGAGACAATCACAATTGTGGCATTTGGAACGGGTATTGTGGCATTTGCATACGGGTAGGGTTGCCAACTTTTTGAAACGGAAATAAGGAACGGGTGGGGGGGTGGAGTTGACATATTTGATACAAACTAATTGATACATTTAGATAAATAGATTTCATACATTATAGCATATTATAATACAATATTTCCCGCTGTTGTCACTTGTCGTCATCGTTGCTACGACACGGACACGTGACTCACAATGACTGAAACGACCAATTAAAAGGGCATTCTCTCTAATGATGTTCCAGCATGTTAAAAACGCTTCGCTGATCATAGACAAACGGGGAGAAATTAGTACGCCTATCTACCGCACACTGCAAAAAATGACTGTGATTTTAACGGTAAAAAACTGTGAAAATGTCTGTCATGGATTTGCACTGAATTGATTCTCAAAAATACGGAACAAAGTGTGTTCCGTATCAGTTCAATACGGAACAAGACTTTTATGTGTCGAATACGGGACGATTACGTATTATACAGAACGGTTGGCAACCCTAGATACGGGTAAAGTTAGGGACAGGTGTGGTGGTATGCGTAAGTTTAAGGGTAGGGTTAGGTGCAAGGGAAGTGTCAACTGTGTAATTATGAATGTAATTACAGATGTAATAACATTCAGGTATTTTTTTTAAATGTAAGTACAATGTAAAAACATGTATGTACACAATAAGTGCATTGTATTAAATTATTAATTTAGATGTTAGTACATAGTTAATAGTTATAGGCCACTTAATATAAAGTGGGTCCATTGTGATATATAAAGTCACATTTTGATTATATGAAGTAGCAATTATGAGGAAAAGTCAAAATTAACTTTGTATATCTTGTTATCTAAGGATGAAACGGACACACACACACACACACACACACACACACACACACACACACACACACACACACACACACACACACACACACACACACACACACACACACACACACACACACACACACACACACACACACACCTTAATTGGAATTGTGGGATGCTTGTGTAAGCCCAGTGGACTATGGAAGTAGATCTAATGCCTTCACAAATTATATAATAAAGTGAGTAGCAGTGGACCACAGCTGGGTCTCTCTCTCTCTCTCTCTCTCTCTCTCTCTCTCTCTCTCCTCTCTCTCTCTCTCTCTCTCTCTCTCTCTCTCTCTCTCTCTCACACACACACACACACACACACACACACACACACACACACACACACACACACACACACACACAAACACACACAGAGCTATTCTTAGATTTTTTCAGTAATGCTGAGCACTTGTTTCCAAGCTGAATTTATCCTCCTATCCTCATGAGGAAGGAAAAGTAGGGAGTGAGTGTGTGTGTGTGTGTGTGTGTGTGTGTGTGTGTGTGTGTGTGTGTGTGTGTGTGTGTGTGTGTGTGTGTGTGTGTGTGTGTGTGTGTGTGTGTGCTCGCGTGTGTGTGTTCACGCGTGTGTGTCTGTTTTGGACATTTCCTTACTTCTTCCTAATTAGCTGTGCTTTTTTGCTATAGCTG
The DNA here is from genome assembly GCA_023566225.1 of Romanogobio albipinnatus. NCBI lineage: Eukaryota > Metazoa > Chordata > Actinopteri > Cypriniformes > Gobionidae > Romanogobio > Romanogobio albipinnatus. The sequence continues at coordinate 20,921,201 of CM042246.1, read as the reverse complement.
CTAGATGAAAGGCTTGCGCGTAGGGAAAGTGGGTGATATCCCCCACAGAACCCTGCTCTCTTTCTCTCCTCACAGCCACTGTAGTGGTCCCTGTTCTCAGAGCTAACAATGGATGACGACAAGATAGTGCTTTCGCTAGAGACACTCTCAAAGCTTTTTACTAAAAAACAGCTCATCAAGACTGCAGGGGCAGAGCAGGATATTATCAATTATGAACAATAAATGCAGTCCATTATGCAGCAGTTATGCAGTAGAATTGTAGTTATTCCAGGTTCCTTTTAAAGGTGAAGTGTGTCAGTTCTGTGCTAAACATAACTGCTACATTTATTTAATGATGAAAGTCAATGGTGATTAAAACTTTTGGTTATGTCATGTATGACAAAGGAAGTCATACAGGTATGGAAGAACATGAGGTTGAGTAAATTATGACAGAATGCTCATTTTCGGGTGAACTATCCCTTTGAAGTAAAAAAATAAAATAAAAATACAACAAGAACATATCACACTGTTTTATGACAAATTGAAGCATTTGAAATGATTTATCATTCTCATTTTTTTAAATGTTGTATTTGTTTATTTGCGTAGGTTATAACAATTAGTTTGAAGTAAAAAATTACAAATAATTGAAGAACCCTTCACACTATTTTATACTTTCCATTTATAATGCTATGATGTCAAATTTTACTGGAAGCTTTAAAAATGATTTATTCTCATTTTGTAATGTTTTATTTTTATATTAGACAAAACAATGTCATTTTTTTTTATATCAGGTTTTATTCTAATACTCTCGTGAAAATAAAGGTTCCAAAGGTTTTTTTTTTTTTTTGTAGTGTTCCAGTAGAAGAACAATATGTTCTATTAGTGTGCATAACATCTAAAGAACATCTAATCTAAAGAACCTTTTTCCACTATGAATCTATGTGCCATAGATGTTAAAGTTTCTTCAGAACCATAGATGCCCATTCATAAACTTTATTTTTAAGAGTATAGCATGAAAATAATCAGCTCATTGTTAGTGACCAGACTTTTAATTAAGGTGCATCCGCATATTTGAACATTTGAAAAAGTCACCTTTTTCCCATGTTAAATTGAAGTCTTCTACCATTGCTTTGTTCCTTTGAGACAGCAAACACACTTCACACTTTTTAATGCTGGGTGAAACCGTCTGCAGAGCTGTGTGCTGCTCATGGATTAGATGACAGCTATAGAGAAGGAGGAGAAGCAGTAGACAGCGATTCATGGAGAAGATTCATGGAGGGGTTTACTTCAGGAGTGCAGCTTGTTTATTTGTGCTTATTTGATGGTGTTCTGCTGTTCTACGGTAGTGAGTGAGAGATTGAGTCCTGAGAGAGAGAGGTGTGGTTGTATTCTTGCTTTGTCCAGAGCAGAGCATTGTGGGCTGCTGTTGTAAATTGGAACGGAGCAACAATGACAAGAGTGCTGAGCACTGCAGTTCTTCTGCAATGAGAGAACGACAGGGAAACAGAGAGAGAGAGAGAAAAAAAGAGAGAGAGAGAGAGAGAGAGAGAGAGAGAGAGAGAGAGAGAGAGAGAGAGAGAGAGAGAGAGAGAGAGAGAGAGAGAGAGAGAAAGAGAGAGAGAGAGGTGGCCGTGGAAAATGGGACCGTAAATGTGGAAGTATAAAAGGCACTAGAGAAGGGACAAGCAATGTGTGTGTGTGTGTGTGTGTGTGTGTGTGTGTGTGTGCATTTGTGCGTGAGTGTGCGACCACCCGTACCTCTTCATCATCTAAGGATCCCTGGGTCGTCCCTTGCCAGGCTGTCTGACAGGTGCAGTACAGTGAACGTAGTGTCACGCAGTAATTGTACATCCCTGTTATGTCAGCGTGTAATTGAGCACACAGCCTACAAAGGGCCTGCCAACCCCTCCCCCCCACAAACACAGTCAGTGTGTGAGCAGGACATCACTAACATCCCATACTATGCCTTTATCGACACTGACAAAACACTGAGGCTACACGATTCACAAATCCAGATAACTAGATAGGGGGTTTATTAAGAGCAAAGGATTCTGGGAACACTGCCATTGTGTTTAATGGCTACTGACATTAAGATGTAACTCATCTAATTAGCGAATGTGATGTGGAGTCATGTAAGGACGGATTGAATTCACTCTTTCTTTCTCTCGTCCTCCTTTCCTTCCTCAATTATCTCTCCATTCTCTGCATGCATTGATTTTACCATGGCCTTTATGTCTCTCTCTCTCTCTCTCTCTCTCTCACTTTCCAACCCCATATACTCTTTCTCCCTTCCGCAGACCTGTAACCACACTCGCCTCCTTTCCTCCGTGCTTCCGTGCCTCTCTGTCATTCCGGTTTAGAAGCCGATGGCAGGTTTCCCCACAGAGAGAATAACTGCCGTAATCATATTTGATCAGGGAAAACTTGGTATCACATATCCGTGGCCTAGCTTAAGTAACCAGAAGCACTGTGGCTTCAATTTATGGGACTGAACCTTTAAAAGGCTCTCCGGGTTTTGAGTTCCAGCAGTCCGAATGTATGAATCTGAGATGTAACTGGATAAGTAGTGTATGGATTATGATGGTGTGGCAAATACCGTCCTCGCTCACATAGGAACAGACATTTTAAAAGTTCCTCTTCGCCTGTGTTTGAATTGGAAAATAGAAGTCCTTTTATCTAATTTGTTTGATTAACCAAATACGAGGTATGAATTATTTATTGGTTTTGCAGGATCTGAGAGATTATCACAGTGAAAGAATACGGTGGATTTCTTCCACTCTCTTGCACATGCTGATGTGCTGGAAGCCTGTTTCCACCTAAGAGTAAAAAAACAACAACATTACAACATATAAGTCATATTGTGAAATAACTGTGAAAGTCACAGTTGTGAGATATTGTGTCAAAAGTAGAAAAAAATAATTCACGCTTTCAGACGAAACTGGACAAGTGCAAATGCATCTGGTTGTTCTGTACATTTTACTCCTGGCAAAATGTTAAAAAATAAACATGTGAAAGTGTGTGTTAGGCTATGACATGTAGTCAGATATGACGGCACTATGCAAATGAGTAAAGCAAGCCAACATGCAAACTGCCGCAATTGAAACTGAAAGTACGTTGCAGATGCTCACGATCATCTTTATTAAAATGAATGGTACTAAATGATCTTACCAGTGCTTAGGTCGCTCTTTCTCCTATTGCGGTCTTTGATCTTGAAATTAGCTGATGATAAATAAAATGCAGCTCATATCTGTTGCTGTCGTTGCGACTTCAAATCTTATAAGTGCCACTCTATACATTTATATCTCAATCCATAATCATTGGAATCAAAATTCTGAGGAACTTTCACATAACACATCATTTGAAATACATGGATGGAGACTCAGCAAGCTCTAAGTGTACACGGCTGAAATTTGCAGTTTGTGTGTTTGTAACAGTTCCCCCCTCAGAGCCGGTTTGCTACTTTATATTTTTCATCCCTAGGGCTCGGTGCTGGTCCCCACTAGTCCAGAAGGAGGGTTTTTATTGCCAGATTTACACCTCGTTCAGGGAGTTAGCTTCTACTGCGATCGCCACCTTTGTGCCTAGTCCACAGAGTTAGCTGCTGTTGCCAGGTTCATGGCCAGTGTGGGGAATTAGCCACCTCGGCTATTGCCAGTTTGAAGAGGAGCTTAGGGAGTTAGCCACTGCCACACATGCCACTGTTGCCGGGCCTGCTGTTCCCCCGAGGGACTGACGGCTGCGTCTAATCTAAAGGATATTGTTGTTGTTGTCCATCAACTTCAGAGGATAAAGCCAGCTAGGTGGATCTCAAAGGACTAGCCCGACACGCACAAACGCGCAAACCTCCTATCCCAGTGGTAGGAAAATGGCTTCTTGTTTGTCTCCTGTCCTGCTGGGGCTCTCAGTTAGCGTTGTCATGGAAACGGGGTCCTGTTTTTTTTTGGGGGGGGGGGGGGCGGCAGGGTGTTGGGAGTGTTGAGCTGTGGGGGTGTGCCTGAAGCTTCGCTGCCCACTTACATATCCAAGTGCCTCGTACACCAGTAATGATAGGTGTACTCATAGAACGGCTCATGCTGTCTATACTTAATGGGGTAGTGTCTCAGTAGGCAGTACAGCTGTTCCCACATATGAAGAGCTCTTAAGTTTGAACACGTCACCTCACCTCACCCAGGCCCTATAGATTCAAGATCAATACTGTCTCTTGGTGTGAAGCCTGGCTCTATCTCTCTCTCCTTCTCTATCTCTCTTTTCGCTCTGTAAGAAAAGTGAGGGTCAGTCCCGCTACAGTCAGTATGTTTTCCTTCCACTCTAGCAGTAAATTGGGCTTGATTGAGCAGGTAATTGAATACTGCTTTAAGTCTCCAGTAGAAAGACTTAACACGTGCAGATGTGTTTTTCCCTTAATCAAATTACTCTCTCTCACTTCATCTTGAAGCAGACTTGAGGTGTTTCCCCTCCACACTGAGTTCTAAAAAGCCTCGTCCCTCGTCAGCCCCCCGCCCCCCCCCCCCCAACCCCCGACATTCGCATTTTATGATGCCTGCAATTTGCGAACGCCGCGATCGTGGGCATCATACAGTGATCGCGCATAGGGCATCAAAATGGCCAGCGGCGGTACTGGTTCTTTGGTAACTGAATTGATGCACATCAGGCATTTGTTAAGTAAAAGTCTTGTAGAATGAAGGTGCATCTAACTGAAGTGAAATAAGAAAATTGGTTCCAAATGCTCATTCGCCAAGCAATGCTTTCCATGACGTGTTTGTGTGAATGCGATTGTGAATTGTAGGAGTGTTTATCGTGAAATTAATTATTCATCATTTATCTCATTAAACACATGAATTTTGTCATAATTTGATATATCCAAAGTAAACAAACAGATTGAAGGGTGAATTCACAGTGTATAGCATGTGTACAGAGCAACAACAACGAGATTGTTTTAATTTTAGACGTCAAGCTGCGATACCGAACAGAACCACACAGAGATGCCAAAAAAAACTCCTAAATCAACCGCTTTGACTGTATAAACCTACGATTACTAATCACAACAACGTACATATGACAAATCAAACTTTATCCTTCCTGAGTGTGTGTGGAAACAATGCGAATGTACTGTGTGTCTGTACATGAATGCAGCGTGCGATCAGTGATCGAGAGCGCACACATACACGGTTTGTTGTTTGTGCATCAGAGAATCACGCACTTACTGTACGACTCCGGTACGTCACCAAAATTGCGCTCCTCAGAAACAATTGCAGAATACGACAGAGCTCGTGTTTTAAAGCAAAGCACACTGGAACGAACAATTCACTAAAAACACAATGTGAGTCTGATGTGATCAGCCTGACCTTCTTTACATTAGCGCTGTTTTGGAGTGTTTGAATGATTTCGATTACTGGATCACTGAAAACTTTTTGGCTTTAACGGCTTTAAATGGCCTGATCACAAATAGAGAAGCAGAATCAAGTTAAGAGTTAGAATGGAAATTTCCTCCTACCAGGGTTACAGGTGATGTAGATGCTCAGTGTGATTGTGATAAACTCCCGACTTCTAACATCATCTAACTTGCCATTGAGATGACTTGGAAAAATATACATATTGTTGGTTTAACTTAAAGTAAGTTACCTGGTTGCCTTATAATTTTTTGTTCTTTAAAATTAGGTTAATAGGAGATTGACAAAACATAAAAAGTCATCATCATCAAAAAACATGAACATCATTTTTTACAGTGCATTTGTATGTGTAAGCAATCCTCTCTTATCACATTATTGATGCAGCCTGCTGTTGTTGCGTTCCACAGAGATCAGGCTTTATCATGTCCAAAGCTTGACTGTTTGACCAGTCCACTGCCAAAATACATACGCACGGCAGCAATCATACACTTCTCACGCAAGGTCCTTGTGACCGCTGGGGCCAGAATCAATTTCCTGTAGGACTGAGAATGTGTTCCACCGCTACAGCCTCAGGTTTCCTGCTTTTAAGTTTCTCATTTTTCAGTCGACATGAAGACCCATGAATTCTCTCTATCAGGGATATTATTCCTGTCCTGGCTCATCGCAGATAATAATGAACCAATGGCAGCTTTTTCTTTTCTTTTTGACTCTATTAGGAAATAACTGACTACAACTACACTAGTTTGACATAGATTAGCTATGTTCAAAAAGACATGGAATGCAGCTGTTCTGTTTTTGACTCAGTATTGAAAATAATGATGTTTAATGAGTTAATTCATTAAGCCTAAACAGAAAGTCTAATTGCTCATTCATTCAAAAACATTAATTGTTTTGTCTAAATTTTATTTACATTATTTATTAGGGGTGTAAATTCATCACGATGCGGTCTGCATTGATTTTCATAGCCAGCAATACAAGATTTGCTGATTCCTAACAAAAAATAAGAGATACGATTTTGATTTGATTGATAGATATTGTTATTATGTGCCTATTTTTACACTAATATTTTTGTTTTCTTCTCAAAAAATTTGACATCCTGTACCCCAATTAAGACATCCACATCAACAAAAATACACTTTAGTTTTTAGTGTTTTTTTTTATTATATATAATAAAGAAAAAGAAATAATCAACTCACACATGAGCTAACAGTAGTTGTAGATAGATGGTCTTTTTATAGGTAACTATACACTACATTTAAAGATTTTTTTTGTTCATGTTTTGATCAAATATACAGTAAAACAGTAATAAATATTACTATTTAAAATAACTGTTGTCTGTTTTAATATATTTTCAATTGTTATTTATTCATGTTATAGTAAAGCTCTTAATCCGGACTTTAGTGTCACATGATCCTTTAGAAATCATTCTAATATGTTTATCATCAATGTTGAAATAAGTTGTGCTACTTAATATTTTTGTGGAACCCACAAAACACCTTTTTCAGGATTTGTTGATGAAAAGTTCAAAAGAAAAGCATTTATTTGAAATTAAAATCTGTTGTAACTTTATAAATGTCTTCAAATGTCGATCAATTTAATGCATCCATGCTGAATAAAAGTATTAATTTATTTTACAATATATATTTTTTAAACATTAAACAGGTGGTTTCACCACAATCAGACATTATCCTCACTCAATTGAGGCACTTACATTTTTTGTATTATCTTGAGGTCAAACTGCACTTAGTTGGATTTTAACTAAGTTTAACCTACTCATAATCCACTGGTTCAGTAGGTTCAACAGTAACAACTCCTTATATATTAAACTAGAGACCCTCTGGTGCAAGCTTAGTGAGAGGGAAGACTTGTGGGGTCAGCATTTATCTGGAGCTAGTGTTTAGTAATTCATTGAGAGGTTGATAATAAGGGGGAGGAACACATTGATTAAGCATTGATTTAATGTTGATTTACAGTTCTCACTGGAGTGTCAGTATTATTAGCCTACTCAGCTTGACTTTTTGCTGTTTTTCTCTTTTTCCCTCTCTGCATTGATTAGTGCTTGATGTGTATGTGTAAAAGTAACTAAAATAGGTAACTACACATTGAGAGCAAGCATCACTGCAATGAAAGGAAATAGGTTTGCACTTTCAGATAAGAAGACAGTGTATCTGGCAGATGAAACAGGTTTAAACATGACATAAAAAAACAGCTAGTGGATGTTAAATACTGGGGAAAAAAAACACATCTGATCTGAGATGAGTATACTTAAAAATACACTTCTGTGCTCACTATTCAGCTACTGATAAGAAATGTCTTACTACATAAATGGACATATAGAATGATTAATTAAATTAAATTAGATAGGTTAGATTCACATTGTCATGTTTTTTTTTAGTCTGTGCATGAAACTGAGATGAACACATTCAAAAATGCATCACTTACTTTTTAGCGAGAAGAGACTTAATGGATGACGGGAATAGACTGAATGAATGGATGGACAGACGGATGGATAAGCTGCCTTTTCAATATAGGTTTATACATTATTGTTCTGGAGACCATGTGTTTTCCTCTTAATGGTGCATTAATCCTCAGAAATACATCGCTGACTTGTTTTACTTATGATGGCTGAATAGATTAATTTTTATAGGTTCATATTGTACATAACAGAGGCATAAACAAGCTCAAATATGCATTCTCTGCTACTTCTGAGACATATATTACATGGATGGATGGATGTGTGCTCATTTTAATTGGTCCGAACCATTGTGGGCTTTGTTTTTTTTACACTGCGTGAAACTGAAGGACCAAGAGAGGAACTGATCGGTGAGAGTATGACAGAACACACCAGTCAGTCAAACCGTATAGCATGAATTATGCCTGCTTTTAATCACACTTTAATCTATTCATCTTAAAAAGCACTGTATTTCCATGTATTTCTTTCCTTCCTGTTAGCTTAATCTATTCTTTACGGTAAAGACTTTTGAACCACTACTTCCTCTCTGCAATCCATCATAGCTCACTCCTTCACTCTCTCATTCTCCCCTGTCTTGTATCGTGCAATCCCAGTTTACATCTATAATGCATGCATGTGTGCTACTTTCACCTGCTGCAATGCACTATAGGATCGCAAGCCTCTTGAAAAAGCTTCAGTAAGGTCGATCTCCGTCAAAACAATCAGAACCTGGTTTCTCAGGTAACATTGATTTGTGTTCAGTCCTTCCAAGTTCTCCTCGCATGTACCTCCTGAATGCTTATAAAAATATGGGACAAGTCAGGGGTTTGTAGCATAAGGTCTACCTGTGGAGGTCAGCAGTGGCTTGTTGGTTTTTGAGCCATATTGCGCTGATGGGATTAGGATGGATGTGACCCCGAAAGGTAATCCCAGCATGCAACAGTCAGGGAGAGAGGGATAGAGCTCATTAAAATACACTCTACGGTAGAAGCGGCTTACGCACACAGGAGCTTTTATTGAGCAACTGTGCCGGCTGAGCAGAAAAAACTTCCTGGAATATCTCCCAGCTCTTATTCCCTGAGATAGGAACACACACACTCCCACGCACACCCACGCTACACACCAAGCGTATTTTTTGCTGAGGTTTTAGCATTTCTTGAGGTAGAGGGTTGACTTACAGGTTGTACGGTTTTAAATGTCGCTGTGAAGCTGAAGGCTTGCTTAGCCCTTCCTGGGGCTTCAACCAATCAGAATCAAGCAAGGTCCATTGAGCTTTCCAATAGATCTCACTTTGCTAATTATGAAGTGTGTGTATATTTAAGCATCAGTTCTTCACCTAACTAGTGCAACTAGTCCTGTGTTTGTCAAGCATTCCAACAACATTTTGTGAATGTAGTGTTAAATAAACTGTGTGTGTGTGTGTGTGTGTGTGTGTGTGTGTGTGTGTGTGTGTGTGTGTGTGTGTGTGTGTGTGTGTGTGTGTGTGTGTGTGTGTGTGTGTGTGTTTGTCCTGTCTTCTCTGTCTAAGCTCTGTAGCTCAGGGCACTTGGGAGAAAAATGTTGAGACAGAATCTTAAGAAGTATGATATTTGATTTTGATGTAAACCATCTGTGGCTATTGATTTCTGTTTTTCAGTTTTTTTTCTTTTTTCATCCTCAGGGTGAGTGCTGTTTTTAAGCCATTTTTCACCTTGGGTGATGTCCCTTCTTCTTAATGCTATATGTTTCTTTGTGGAAGTGTTTGTTTATGTGTATGTGTGTGAGAGAGAGATGGGGAAAGAGAGTGTGTGGTGTGGTCTTACTCCGCCTATGGAATGTGAAATATTCTTTAATAGGTTTCTAAGGCCTTAGGTTTCTTAGGTTTGTAATGAACACATACACGCATACACTAACATGCAAAAATGCACAACTCTAATCGAATACTATGCTTGAGTTACCATATCACTTTAAAAGGTGAAGATCTGGTTCTTCCCAACTGCATCTTTAAGCTTGCCATTAGCTCATTGTCAAACACTGTACTGTCTAATGCTCATCTTAACTTAACATTTGTTATGGCCATTTGCACAGTACTTACACTAGTGCCTTAGCCTGACGTCGTCATGCTCAATTCTAGTCAGAATTTGAGTCTGATACTGCTCCGTTGGGCTGTGATTATGGGGCGTGTTTAAACCGAACCAGGAAAGACCTCAATTGGATAGACCTACAACCAATCAGAGCAACGGAGCGACGCATAACGTTAGTTGTCAAATGTCAACATAACTCAACTGCACACAGTGTTGCCAAGTCGCGGGTTGAAGCAACCCCAATTATGTGATATACAGACCCAGGAATGCGAAATGTAACAGGCAGTCCAGCCAAAATAACACATATTTTACCCCCCAAATGCCATTTTTCCCGGAGAACCCACATGGAAAGCTATTGGGCTTGTTTTTAGCTAGTTTTGAGTAGCAATTGGGCGAGTTTTGCTGTAAAAACTTGGCAACCCTGTTTGCACGCACGCTAGAATAAGTCACGTTAGAAGAAGAAGATGAGTGTAAACGATCTTTGCCGGTGTTGTAAAAAAAGAATTTAAGGATACACAGAGTACTTACCAACACGATCATCATTTCTGAGAGAAATAGTAAAGATGAATGCATATACGAACAAGTTCTCCGTTTAGGATTAGAACAAATTCAACCCAAGCGCCTTTGATGACGTGGATGATTACGTTACTGTTTATCATCTGTCCATCATCGTCTAAAGCCCGCCCTGACAATTTCATTGGTCCGAACAGTTTCTGTTCGGGCATAATTACTTCTCTATGGATCAAGTCCAGACCGAACTGCCCGTGCAAAAAAAATTGTGGGCGGGGCTAAGTTCGTCTGGCATCCAGGCTACTAGTGCCTGCGAGTTTCCAGTTCTGCAGTACCCGCGCATGAAAATCTTGACACTATGTAGTGTGCTACATTGTGCAATCTTTTATATTTTATATAAAGCTATTTTGCAGCTGTTGGGTGTCATTGGACAATCATAGATGATTGTATTAACAACCAATCAAATGTCTATGTAAGGCATCTATGTAAGTTAATTTTCAAAAACAACAACATTGTAAAATGTTTAAATTAAAAGACAAATTAAAAGAACATAATCAACAAGGAATACCATCTGCTCTGGTAAACATAATATCTGGATAACTTAATAGTGATGTAACTTGCATATCATGTGTTTATCGTGTGATTTTCTGTTACATACAACTGATGAAGGTGTTTATAAGAACACTATGAAGTGTACAATGATTGAAAAAAAAAAAGTTGGCTTTAGCTTGAATATGGGTCAAACAACATGGGAAACATAATGCTTGCTGTTGTCCCTTTTTCGCATTAATGCTCAACATAAAATAAAATAAAAACTATTTTTATGAGATGGTATTTTTGTTGGAATCTGTAGCCTACAACCCAATTTGTATAGAAACAAGGTGTGTTAAATAGTTAGGGGGGAAAGTAAGCATTAAAGGTGCAGTGTGTAGTATTTATGAGGATCTATTGACAGAAATGCAATATAATATACATAACTATATTTTCAGTGGTGTATAAAGACCTTACATAATGCACAGTTATGTTTTATTACCTTAGAATGAGCCATTTATATCTACATTGCTGATCGCCTTACAGTGAAGTCACCATTATGCGCTGCCATGTTTCTACAGTAGCCCTAAACGGACAAACTGCTCTACAGAGCACTAGCTACACTCTGCTATCTCAGACAATGACATCTTTGTCCTGTGTTGGCCACTGTAGTTTCTCTATGTGCTTCGAAAGGGAGGGGTGAGCGGTGGGCAGTTGCAATTTGCAACTTCACTAATAGATGCCACTAAAATGTACACTAAATAACCTAAACCTAACCACCAGTGGGGCGTAAGCAGATCATATGCATTAATATGAATTGGCCACCAATTCACCAAAACTTAAAACAGTTATGAATTGCCATGAGAATGTGTTGGATGCAGCATATTCTCACTTGCTAGCATTTAGCTAAGGCGTAGAAGACATTGCTGAAGAAGCAGTGAGCGTTGTTCGACAGCGTCTGTACACAAAACAAGTGCAAGATCACAAACAAAACATGTCACCTATTGAGTAATTGCCTTTGGTGTAAATGCTAACGTTCATTTATTACTGTTTATTCAAACATCTTTGTTCAAACTTAAGGCGGGATGGGTTTGGCCTTTGGAATCAGGGCATATGTCTCGGCACACCTTTGTGTATTTAGGTAAGACATATAAACAAACAGATTAAAGCTTTTTACGTGCCCCCGTGTTATTGGCAACTTGTAAGAGCTCTGACATGAGGCTACATCTCTTTCAGTGTATGTCTCTCACTAAACAAGTCAGTCTGGCTGGATAAAGTCACAGATACGGAACAATGTTTAGAGTTCTCCTTTATTGAAGCGAAGCATATGGAGAAAAGGACATGATGGTGCGATGGCCGCCCATCAAATCCACTTAGAGAATGAGCGGATAAGGGGACTTACGGGGCTCATCTTTTGTTTGCCCGCTCCTGTGTGTCTGGATCCTGCTGCGAGCGCTACATAATCCCATCAAAGGCAGAGCATAGCCACCCCTGTATCTACCAGAAGGACCACTGATTATTGAACGGAAAATTAGGATTACGCTGGCAACCGATTGGGACCGATTGAAAGACTTGAACCCCTTTTAAATGAATAAATAAATAATTGTATAGATGAATAAGAATGAGTAAATAAATAAAAATGTGCATCGAAGCATGAAAGTAGAAGCGGTGCATTAGAGACTTGAAATGTTAAACTTTTTGAAAAGTACAGAATGCTTTATGATGCATTTAATTTTAAATGGAAGAACTTGGTTTCCACCAACTTGCTTAGAGTTTTAGACCGTCTGATCTGAGTTTAGCTGCTCAGATTCAGATTTGGGGCTAAGACTTCTAAAGTCCTGACAGCATGCGAGGGGCTTAGAGACCGACCCGGGCCCAAATCCTGCGGTCGGACTGAAAGAGATAAGAGGAGCTAATTTGCTAGATTGTTTATTTATGATGTATATTTTTATTTCATTTAACTATTTCCCAGTTCTTTTAGCATTCATGTCCATCCTTCTGCCTTGTTTGATGTCATGAGTCCCTCATGAATTTGTATTTTGCTCAGCAAGCAAGCATATTTACATTTTCATGCAAGACCAGCACATCATGCCCTGGAGACATTCTCTCTCGAGTGCAGCATGCCGAACAGTCACTCATGTTGTCATTCAAAACTGTCAGTGAAGGCCTTATGAGAGGTTACACTGGAAGGCTTTATACACCATTACAGCACTGCCCATGGCTGCATGATACAGACAGGTCAGAATGGGAAAGAGCTTGCAGTCTCTCCCGTCCTCTCCAACTTTACAGTGAGAAAATCCAGAGCTTTAGACAAAGTCAAACCTGCTGCTGCTGCAGCAAAAAAAAAAGGAAAAAAAAAAAGTTTGTCTCTTTCTCACAAAATTTTTATGAACATTTAACTTTTACATCCTGTTAGCACTGGGAGTGAGCGATGAAGCATGATGCAACACAAACACCTAGATGTCTCTTGTTAGAAACAATGCCCGTCTGCTCTGTAACCACATGACGACACCGTGATAGTCTTTTGACCACCTCTTCATTCTCACAGGATTTTCTGGTGGTCTTTCTTCTCTGCTCTTCTCTCTTTCTGCAATTCTGTCACCTCTGGCTGGTGGCAGAAATAGTTGTGGTCTTACATACATCATAGTGTGTTTTTTTGGTGCTAATTGGGCCGTCGAGACTAAAAGACTGAGTAAAAACAGAGTAAAATCTCACATTAGCTATGAAGTCATTTGTGTTTGCTGTCTCCAGACAGATGAATGAATTCACCTCCTCTTGTTCATTTCTGTGCCAACTCAAACTAGTGTCACACTTCACATATGACAAGTAGTCTCAATTTCAGACAAAGCTGTAAACCTCAGACACAACTCAGATAGATTAAGACGTGATTGTGTCTTACAGTATTTAAGGTGCACTCAGTCTTTTTTTTTTTTTTTGTCCTTTTTTTTACCATGTTCTTTTTTTAGACCTGTACACCTAAAAAAAGAAAAGTGTGTGTGTTTGGTCCCGATAAACCCTACATTGTAATACCATATATTAGATACACTGTAAAAACGAACAAGCTCAATCAACTTAAAATAATTTGTAACCTGGCTGCCTTGAAATTTTGTGTTAAGCTAGCTTAGAAACTTAAGTTGTTTGCACATATATTGGAGTTCCTTAAACATAAAATTAATCGTTGGGATAACAAAGATGAAGCTGACAAAATAGTCTGAGCAACTTTAATTTAAAAGTTTAATGAAAAAGTTTTTTAGTTACTCCAACAAGACAGTAAACGTTCAATAAACTTAAATCCCAGTTTAGGCAACATACAATGAGTTACACCAACAAACTTTTTCTGCCATCTTAAGTTGTTTAAACTAAGTATCTTGTTGAGTCAATTTATAATTAATAGTTGTGCCAACAATGTAAAAATTGGCTCAACTACGCATTTTGTTGAATCAACTCATTTTTTTAAGGCAGCCAGGTTACTTTTTCAAGAATAGTTAGTTGTAGTTGGAATGTTAAGTTCATGCAACAGACTGAACTGCGTAATTTGCCCACACAACTCAAGTTTCTGTTTTCTAATACTACTACATAAAAATGATTCATTGACATAGAAGACTTTGTAGAATAATAGCAGAATGCTATTTTACTTTTATTTTCATTTAAAAATCGACAAAATAGCTACGAAATTACATTTCATATACACATTTCTGTTGTTGTGAAATATAAAAGCTAAAGAGCTTAAATTGCAAATTTTTTTAAACTGCTAAAAAATGCCATTTCATAACGTTACATGAACATTTACCTAAAAAAAGTATGCAAATGAGCTTCAGTATACAAAATAACTGTAAATATAGAAATAAAAAAAATCTTCCTTAAAGTAGAACAGCTTACTGCCTTAAAGGGATAGTTCACCCAAAAATGAAAATGTGATTGATTTTTTTCTGCTTACCCCCAGGCCATCCAAGACGTAGGTGTCTTTGTTTCTTTAGGAGAACACAAATGAAGATTTTTAACTCCAACCGTTGTATAATGCATGTCAATGGTGTCAGTAGAGTATAAGAGCTATGAGAGTAAAAAACATAAGACATCCGAATCCATATTAAACCCTGCGACTCGTGATGACACATTGATGTCTTAAAACACGAAACCATCGGTTTCTGTGAGAAACCGAACTGTACTTATCATTTTACCTCTGACCAGACGAATGTCATCAGGTCTCCAGACCGCCATTACTTCCAGCGAATAAGGTCAAAATACTGCCGTGATCATATATATATATATATATATATATATATATATATATATATATATATAGATTCTTCATTAGTGCCTGCGTGGAGCGGTCGAATGAAGAATCTATGTATATATCTATGATCACGCAGTATTTTGACCTTATTCGCTGGAAGTAATGGTGCTCTTCAGACCAGACCAGACATTCATCTCAGAGGTAAAATAATAGCATAAATACTGCTTGGTTTCTTACAGAAACCGATCGTTTTGTGTCTTAAGACATGTGTAGTCACAAGTCGCAGGGTTTAATATGGATTTGTATAGCTATGTGTTTTACTCTCATAGTTGTCATACTCTAAACAGGCCCCAGTGACATGCATTATACAACTGGATACTGCAACGGTTGGTGTTAAAAATCTTCATTTGTGTTCTACTGAAGAAACAAACACGCCTACATCTTGGATGGCCTGGGGGTAAGCAGAAAAACATCAAATTTTCATTTTTGGGTGAACTATCCCTTTAAAAGAGATGTAGTTAAATTGAAATGTTTTGATAACAGTAAGCAGCTGGAAATTGACATTACATAACATGTACATTAACATTTATCTGGTAACACTTTACAATAAGGTTGTATTAGTTAACATTAGTTAATGCATTAGTTAACATAAACTAACCATAAACAACACCTCTGTTCAGCATTAGTTCATCTTTGCTAATGTTAGTTAATACAAATCCAGCTGTTCATGGTTTGTTAATGTTAGTTCACAGTGCTTTAACTAATGTTAACAAGATTTTAATAATGTATTAGTAAATGTTGAAATTAACATTAACAAATATAAAGAAATTGTTTATAAGTGCAGTTCATTATTAGTTCATGTTAACTATTGCAGTTAACTAATCTTAACTAATGAACCTTATTGTAAAGTGTTACCATTTATCTAAAAAAATATGCAATATGCGAACTAGTTATAGTAGACAAAAGAATTGTAAATATAGAAATATAAAATTTCATTAGATTTTAGAAATATAGAACAGCTTACTGCCTTAAGTGCTTTAGTTAAATTGTAGATTAACAAAACAGTGTCATTCTACTAACATTTTTAGAACATCTGCAATTAAACTTTTTTTTTTTCTGTAACTTGCCCTACACTTTGCTTTGAAGCAGCTTGTTGCGGAGTCCATGAATCTTTGCAGAACAGCTGCCACTGCCGATGCCCATGAAAACTTTCTGGACCATCTCAAATGTGTACCGTAGTCCCTTGGGATAGTCTATATTAAGGCAGTACAAAAGACCAACGAGAGTAGAAAAGGCATCTGACACATCTCCTAGATCACGTATGACGATGCTCCCTTCCAGCACAACTGCAATATCGACTATCTCCTTCGCCAGTAGTGCCTGGCTGCTTCTGCCTTCCTCAGTCGAGAAGATGAGAAGACCAACATCAACTTCTGTTATTGCCTCTTGTTCGGAACCTGTAGTCTAAAGAACATAATGAAGTATTTAGATGCATGTGATCATGTGTTGGAGATTAAGATTTTGTAAATTAAGTGGTAACGTTTAAAAGTAACATTTTTAATTAAGGTCCGTTCACACAGAACTTGTTTTTCAGGTTTGAAAGAGGCGCCCTGCACGGGACATTCTTGTGGCATAATGTACAGTGTTATTAAAAGACCAAACTCAGGGAATATAATAATAATGACGTACACTATGTGCAAATAATCGGATGAGACCGGAATATGAACGCAGCGCATTTAATTACATGTTAAGCGTTTTCCTCCCATAGAAACCCATTATAAAAAAACGCTTAACGTGTAATTGAATGTGTTGTGTTCATATTCCGGGCTCATCTGATTTTTTGCACATAGTATGCTTCATTATTTGCGTTTTTCACGTTAAGCGTTTTAGAATTTCCCCACTGCACTGCCTTTTTTGGTTGACTTTTTTTCTTTTTTTTTCCTTTAGAAAATAGCAGTGTGCTCAGTTTTTGAAGGGTGCGTCTCAATCAGTTCCCTGGTTCAGTAGTCAGGGCACTGATCAGGACATAAGTCAATGGGCTGACTCCCTTATCAGTGCCCTGACTACTGAAATAGGGAGCTGATTGAGGCAGCCTTAATGTCTCTAGGCAACCGCTGTCCTGTCAGTCTAATCAAGGTAACGGTCGCCACAACGCAAGACCCGCCTCTCCATTCATTTCATTGGAACTTCAGCACTCAGAGCGCACCTTCTAGCGCGAAGCTCTAGGCGCGCAAAAGCATATACCGTTGTTACGGTAACGCTCTCTGCAAACCGACATCTATTCAAAAAAGGCTCTCGCTGCAAAAACGCGTTCTGTGTGTTCTGTCTCGGCGCTCGTCGATATCAAAAATGACTGAGATGGCCTTCACACAGACAAAGCACTTAAATATATCACTTAATGCCATGATGGGGACTCTATTCTTTCCGGTGAAATCACTAAACAAAATGCCCACAAACGTGTCCATGCTCTTAGTTAATATACATTCATTGAACATCTTTGATTTTAATGAAGAAAAAAAAATTGAGGGCGGATTAGAACCTAGAACCTTTGAAACTATAGGCACTACCACAAGACCACTAGACCACTACGGCATTCATGTTAAAAGTGGATCTATGCATTTATTCACTTACATGAAGAATCCCGAGACAAGACTAATAATATATCTGACGCAAACTACACGTTATTTGCAAATAGTCCGACAATTATTATTCCCAAATAGAATTAGAGGTAGAATTTAGTTTCTTTATGCTTTATAAAAATAAGACATAGTTGCATAAGACATTTGTATTGCATACAATATAGGTTATGGTCATTTCATGGCTTTCTGAGGTAAATTAAAAATTTTGTGACTGTTTACAAGCCGTTTTAATGATATCCAAGGGTTGAAACAGTGCTTACACGAGACATTATTCTACATTCAATCCTACGACATTAATTCGTTGCCGCGTGATTCAATTGTGGTCACAAATTAAAAATGAATTCCCTCCTTTTAGGAAAATAGTGGCCGCATTGTTTGTTAACTCGTTTTAATTATAAATGAGGGAACGAATTACAATGCAGCCACAATTTAATAAAATGAGAATATAATAAGTTAAGTGAATTAATTCTTAATTTGTTAATTTGTTGACACAATTTAATTATAACGAGGAACGAATTCGTAGAACGAGTTATACATCCGTTGTCATGTGTAAAACACTGTGACATGCAGACAAAAATATATTTATTGTGGCCACCAACAACCCTGTGTAATATTTATCTAGTTTACACTCAGTTTAACAAGCATTTTCATAAAATAAGAAAGTTAGAAGCTCTTACCTCAGCAACTCTTGATTCAAAATGGCAGTTTCTGGCGCGTGCTGTGGAGGGCTCATAGGAGAGATCGGCGGGGTTTCCCGACTTAGTTAAGCAGGGGCCGCTCAAACAACTTAGAAATCTATGTTGCCTGAACTACTCTGATTAAACGGAGTAGTTGGGCACTGCTAAACTTAATATCTTAAGTATACTCAACATTTTAGTTGAACTGACTTATGAAAATAAGTTGAGGTAGCAAAAGCCTCAAATCCTTTTTTACAGTGTAGTAATACCAGTCATTTTTGTCCTTGTGGGGACTTTTGTTGGATGGGGAAAACATCCAGAATCATACAGAGTGCTGTTTTCTGTAATGGGTAGGTTTAGGGGTAGGATATATAAAATACAGTTTATACAGTATAAAAATCTTTGACTATGGAAAGTCAAAAATATTAACTTATTAATCACAAATAACATTAAAGTTTCTAATATTTTATATTGTAATACTTTTCCATTAAAATAATGTGGAAACAACATAAAGACGGTATATTTTTTTAATATTTGTGTAATGGCATCTTTTTGCTAAGCACTATGAATGAAGCCCAGTGATACCCAGGGATTTTTTTCCTCAATTTCAGCCATTCATTATAGCCATTCAACATTACAATGTCATTGAAAGCTATCAGTTTTAAAATTTAATGAGCTTTAAAAACTATAAGAACGTTTAATTTAACTGATCTTAAACCAATCTTCACATAAGCCCAGTGTAATAAATAATAATAATTTGCTACATTTATAAAGGGTTTTACATATGGAAGGGGGAATTTCCTCATGTGCAGCATCAAAATGTCACATTTGGATGTGTCTTCAGGGCTCTACACTAATTGGACAGTTCAGATTGTATGTAACCCTTATGTGTTTACAAGGTTACATGGGTTACATACAATCTGAACCGTGCTTCCAATCTGAAGTGATTTAAGATGTTTAGGCAAATATACAGAAATCAAACACAGTCTTCACTGCATAAATTATACAATTAATATAGATTAATCCTTAAAGCTACAAGTACACTAAAGCTACAAATGTTATTCAGTCATGAGCAGTGAGTGATTTTATCTTTGTCTTTTGTTTTTTGATTAATATGAAATGACAGACAGCAGCATTAGGCTGCTGTCACTTTAAGACCTGGCACACATTATATGTTTACGTTCTTTAAACACTTTTTAACTCATTTAAAGGTATAGTTCACCCAAAAATGAAAATTCTGTCATCATTTACTCACCCTCAAGTTGTTCCAAACCTGTATGAGTTTCTTTTCCCTACTATGGTAGGCAATGGTTGCTCTATCTTGGTTACAAACATTCTTCAAAATATCTTCTTTTGTGTTCAGCAGAACAAAGAAACTCATACAGGTTTGGAACAAATTGAGGGTCAGTAAATGATGACAGAATTTTCATCTTTGGGTGAACTATCCCTTTAAGACTGTTCTGACGAGGATACTCTCAACTTGTTTTAAACCGGCCCAGGACTGAACCCCCATCCGTCTGTGAGGCATTGTGTTGGCTGCTTCCCAGTGGTCACTAGGGGCCATGCTGGGTGGCGTCTGTCTGGCTACCTACAATATTTCCCACTTGTACACCGGGCCTGTCTCGCACTATTCTCTTTCTCGTCCCCCCCCCCCCCCCCCTCCCCCTCCCCCTCTCTCTCTCTCTCTTTGGCATGCCAGTTGAACTTCACAGATAAATACAGCATAATTTATTGGAAATAACCTGCTAAATAACGAGAGACCTTCTCTCTTTAGAGTTCAGGAAAAAAAATCAATTTTTTTCCTTTTCATCTCCATTTATTTTCCCAGATAATGATTACATGCCGCTAACCAAATACAAATCTACTGTTATAATAGGCTTTTTTGCAAAACAAAGATAAAGCTTCAGAGAAACAAAGTAGTTACACACAAAGGATGGCTGGGTAACATTTATACACCAGTTTACAGCAGATTTCAGTCCCTATCATCTGTCTCCCTCTTTTTCCAGCTTTATACACATGCTCACACACTTGGAGGACCAGTGGGGTCTGATCTTGCCCAGGGCACAGGGAGTGCTCACTCTGTGGAAAGGAGCCAGTGATTGTAGAGAGGTCCCATAGTGCTTGGAGGCTGCACAGTGCATTCACGCATGTGTATATAGCCAGTAACACTCCTTAGGGAAAGGAAATACACATCATGGGTCAGCTGCTGTCACTAGAGCACATCCACTCATTTGGAGGAAAAGAGAATATCTGAGTTAGTAGTAGATGGGAGAGAGATACTTGGCACTGAATACATGTCAGTGGGTTGTTGAAAGAGTTAAACCCTTGTATAAATAGTTTACGACATTGATTCATATACAAAAAGATGATTGAATATATCGACCCATCCTGCACGCTAACAATCCTATCACACATCATTTAACTCAATTCACGTTTATTTGTATAGTGCTTTTCACAATACATAATGTTGCAAAGAAGCTTTACAGAAAATGCTTGTTTTTAAAGTCACAGTTTAAGATTTTGCTATCAGCCAGAAAATAGTGTATCAATGTGTCCATATGGCAGTAATATACACTCTGAAATATAAAGATTATTTATTGGCATTTATAGTCTCATGAATAACCTTAGCATTCTGAATAAGCATTCTGAATATGTGTGCTCGTAAGTGATTGTTTGTCTTTTTGTAGTTTGAATAATAAATAACTTCTGTACCTTTAAGACCTGATGCACGCATATCCAAAACTGTTCCTGTGAGCTGGTTACGACTGTGTTTACGTTAAAACTCACCAAGATGGGCATTGAGACATTTTTGAGTGTATTTGGCCATTAATAAGCTGGAAAAAGGAGCTCATTTTTGCACTTCAGAGGCGGCTTTATTATGGTATGTGTGTGTGCGCTTCAGATGCGAGCGTGAAATCTGCAGGAATTAGTAGAATTAATGTTATGTGCAACCCGCGCAAAACTCAGACCGGTCACACCAATACTAACAAAAGTCCAGCAGAACACCCGTTCGCAATGTTCAGAGGATTAACCGGACTGAATGAGAGGAGGCGGGTGCGTGTCACTCGCTGTCGGTTGGAGAGGAGAGGAGAGGAGAGCGCAGCTGATATCGATACTGTAGAAAATGAGTATTGTATCGTTTCAGATATTTCAGTATTGATACAAAGCGAAATATGGATATTTTTGACAACACTAGTAGGCATACACACAGGTTTGAAGACTCGTTCTCTCGCCCCCTACAGTGCAATATTTTTTTTATCACCCGATAAGAGTCTCACGTTAACACAGCATGTTAACGCCGATAACGGCCCACCACTAATATATATATATATATATATATATATATATATATATATATATATATATATATATATATATATATATATATATATATATATATATATATATATATATATTAAACTACTTTAACTACTCACCCTCATGTCGTTCAACACCCGTAAGACATTCGTTCATCTTTGGAACACAAATGAAGTTATTTTCGTGAGTATATACACATATATATATACACACTCACCTAAATGATTATTAGGAACACCATACTAATACTGTGTTTGACCCCCTTTCGCCTTCAGAACTGCCTTAAAGGGTTAGTTCACCCAAAAAAGAAAATTATGTCATTAATTACTCACCCTCATCTCCAAGTGAGATGGACTTTGTAACAACGTTTTTAGTGCCTTTTATGGGTCTTGTGAGTGTAAATGTACTGAATGTCAATGGAGGCCTTTCTCAGCCATCAGCTTTCAACAAAAATATCTTCATTTGTGTTCCGAAGATGAACGAATGTCTAACGGGTGTCGAACGACATGAGGGTGAGTAATTAATGACATAATTTTCATTTTTGGGTGAACTAACCCTTTAATTCTACGTGGCATTGATTCAACAAGGTGCTGAAAGCATTCTTTAGAAATGTTGGCCCATATTGATAGGATAGCATCTTGCAGTTGATGGAGATTTGTGGGATGCACATCCAGGGCACGAAGCTCCCGTTCCACCACATCCCAAAGATGCTCTATTGGGTTGAGATCTGATGACTGTGGGGGCCATTTTAGTCCAGTGAACTCATTGTCATGTTCAAGAAACCACTTTGAAATGATTCGAGATTTGGGACATGGTGGATTATCCTGCTGGAAGTAGCTATCAGAGGATGGGTACATGGTGGTCATAAAGGGATGGACATGGTCAGAAACAATGCTCAGGTAGGCCATGGCATTTAAACAATGCCCAATTGGCACTAAGGGGCCTAAAGTGTGCCAAGAAAACATCCCCCACACCATTACACCACCACCACCAGCCTGCACAGTGGTAACAAGGCATGATGGATCCATGTTCTCATTCTGTTCACGCCAAATTCTCCTCTGACCTCTAGCATCAACAAGGCATTTTCGCCCACAGGACTGCTGCATACTGGATGTTTTTCCCTTTTCACACCATTCTTTGTAAACCCTAAAAATGGTTGTGTGTGAAAATCCCAGTAACTGAGCAGATTGTGAAATACTCAGAACAGCCCATCTGGCACCAACAACCATGCAACCATGTCTTTCTCAACACTGAAACGTAAAATTGCCAATGAAGACTGCCTGGACTGACAAATACTTGTTTATTTTACCACCACATCCAATACTGTGCACTTTTTATTGTATGCACTTTGAGATGTTCCTGGGTCAAATGTGTGCAAGATGTTTATTTTGTTTCAAAAGGAAACTTAATGTTATTTCTAATAACCTACTGTGCACTATTTTGTTTTATGCACTTTGTGATCAGATCACAGAGGTCAGTTTTTTTTTTCTTTTGTAAGTGGAAAAAATAGGGGCTACCTCAGATTCTGTTCATTTAGCTCTTTTTTTTTTTTTTTTATGCACCATTTGCTGTGCAAACTGACCAAAGTTAAAAGAGAAACAATGAATAAAGTTTATGTTGAATTTGATGTAAAATTTGCCATTACGAGCTGCTTCGCCGCTAACATGACTGGTCCAGCTAACCTTCTTGGTTTGAAAATCTGGCCCAACTGAATTTGTAATTGAATAGCCCTGTTCTATGCCATTGCTGTAAAACCTTTGTTTTTAAAAGTGTATAGCTATGATACAGTAAATGATATGTGGTTAGTTAACTTCATGTACAGTTGAAGCTAACCCAGTGAATGTATTAAGGCCATGACATACGAAGCCAACTTCAAAGAACTAGCAGTAACAAAAGCCAACTGTGTTGTTGCCTCGTGTCGGCTGCGTTTGTACCAAAAAGCTGCTGCATGTCAATCCAACGTTAACATCATCAAAAATCTTAAGAATTGTTGGAGTCACCCAAAAACATTGCAAAGGCTGGATCCAACCTGGAGCTGGCGCAACCTGTAGTTACTCTGGGATGGACATGCCGAGGTAGAAACACAGCAGAAAAAAAAAAAAAAAGTAACTAGCTCAAACTGTAGGAAATAAAATAAATAAATGGATCAAAGCTTTCAAGATCTAATTGAGGTCTAACCAGGTGTGTAGTTGGTTTCTGACAGCAGTCTTTACTGTAAACAATTGTTGCAACGAGAAGCAACAGAATGCACAGTTGTTAACGAAGCATGTCAGTCTAATGACCGATGCCAGTTCATGTGAAAAACATGGATTTTATCTCCGTCAACAAGCAATTAGTTGCCTCTCTCTCACTATTCTCTCATCTCTAGTGATCAAAGCGTTTTTAAAGACTGTGATCTGACGAGTGGAATCCAGTGGCAGGAAGGAAACAGTCACTTAGCATCTACTCCGTAGATTTGTGTGATCACCAAAACCTTGGCCATGTGAAATTTGTATTGATTGTTCATTTTTTCTGGGCTAGATGTGTTTTTAACTGGGCTAGATATACTATTTTAGAAGTATATTTAGTATTTTTACAGAAGCCTAAAATGAGCTGACAGTTTTCCAGATAGCTTTTGCAATTAATTAGCAAAGAGGAATGAAATATGTAAGTCAGTCAGCCAGTCATAATGTATTCATAATGTATATAACGATTGTAAAACAGTTTTAAATCCTGATTCGATGAATTGTAAATACTGATTAATGCACATGTGACTGCACATTATATATTAATGCAATTAGTTGCTGCATCACTTACTTGATAACTCTAGATAGGCTAATGAACTATATGTGATGTGATCAACGAAAACCCAACACATGGTGAAATTTTACCTTTTACAGCTTTTGATACCATATGAAAGCTGGGACCAAGCCCTTTTCAAATATATTTTCTTTTCTTTCAAGGCTTGTCTGTAACAGAAGTTACGGTTATCTAAATTCGGCTGATCGCTATGATTTTTAGGAACAGAATTTTGAGAAAAACACCACCCGTTTTTTCGCATAGACATGGCAATGCACTATCCAACTTTTAATGGCTGTAATTTAAGCATGCTTTGGAATATAGACCTAAGGTTGATCTTGTTTTAAAGAAGACACTTGGCAGATTATTGTAGATGTCAAATTCTGAAAATTCTGAAAGTAAAATAGAAAAAAAGTTATAAAAGGTTAAGTTTATGAAAATGTAAAATTATATATTTTATAATAATATTTTATAATAATATGAATTTTACAAAAAAAATTTACTCTAAAACTGCAAGACAATCAAAGCCAGAAATATGAACAAGTTGTGGTCAAAGTTTTAGGTTGATATATCAAAAGATTAGCTTTCAGTAAGATTTTGTTTGGGCGCAGTACCAAACTTTTCCTCTAGAAGACATCCAAGCTCCATTACTAACCATATAAGGGTGCCTCCATTTCCATATGGTTTGAGTGATCTGAACCATATATTTCCATAATGTTCATACATTTATTAAGTAGACATCCTATTCAGAAGTAGTATAGGCAGTTTAGCAGTATTTGATTTGAATTCAACCTCTAATATATATAAAAGAACATGGTGCAATCTCACTGCTGGATCTCAAATGGCAAATCTATATTGTTTATAGATTATTGTTCCCTTTATATTTAAAACATTTCCAGAACTTTTTTATCAAAAAAATTGACTGGATGTTATATTTTGAACTCTTGGCATGAAAACAAATTGGTTGTCTACAAAACTTAATCTTTTTCCCATGTGCATCGCTATTTCAAAATAAAGGTCGGAACTGAATATGAAAATATGAAAACTAGAATTTATCAGCTGCATCTCTACACAAGGGGACTAGCTACGTTACTCAGAAGAGAACAGCAATTTAGTAAGTAGTGAAATACGTTTTCTATTGTTTATCATGGGCTGTCTCTGAACTTGTGATCACCTGTTGTATGTTTAGATCGCACAGCTAGTGTACATTTTTAGAATAGCAAGCACAGCGCACCTGCAGCACAGCTAAACTAACTCCTCTTCAGTAACTTCCTCATCCGATCCTTCATCTCTGGATGTGAAATAATCCATTATGATCGTTTAGGGCACTGACATCACCAGGATTAAGCAGATTGAGGCGAGCGAGATCATAAAAGCGATCAGTTACTTCAGACTCCGTTTTCTTGTGCTCCGCCATCTCACGATACGATAACGTATTAAATAAAAACTTTGCATGCCGTAGTTTACATAGGACTGGAGGGAAATGTGCTTTGATACACCTTTATTCTACATGTAATGGGTTTATTTTGATGGGTGAACTGTCTTTCTGGTGTTCAGAGAGTGAAACCTGGCCGTTTTTTTTTTTTGCACCTCTGCCGGGCATGATCTAAATAAACATTATAAGAGCTCATTCTGTGGCCGCGTGAAAAAGGACGCAGCGACTGGCCACTTGGTGGTGCTATAAAGGTTAAAAAGGTGCCAAAATGATGTATTTAAATGGAAAATCCCATTATATGGCTGAAAGCGGCCCTCTTCCGGTCTGATTTGCATACAGCTTCACCAAATTGGGCATGCACATGCATCATGTGATCCCAAAGAAGCTTGCAAACTGTTATGGCCTTTGGGCCATTAATGGTGGTTTAACTCTTATAAAGGTGAAAAAATGCTCTATATTATCCTATGCAAAATGATCATTAAATGACTGAAAAAGGGTCTGCTGTGCACAAAACTTCACCAAAATAGCTGAGCATGTGCACCATATTATTCTAAAGAAGCGTGCAAACTTTTGTGGAGATCGGGCCACCAGTAGAGGTACTACAGTTTAAAAGGTTTAAAAAAAACACAGCATTTCCATGATAAATGAGATGAAAATGCGAAAATCGACCTTTGACCTCTATGATGCGCATGCCAAAACGCTTGATATTAACGTTTTTGTAACCAGCAGCTCAAATATCAAGCTCTGAAACCCTATACTTTATTTTTTATAGCCTTTTTTAGGCCCTTTTTATGCCTATCTTATTAGGGGTTCAAGCCTGAAAGGCTGAAACCCTATTGTTATTGTTAATTTTCCAATGATGCATCATTCTCCATCTAAAACTGATCGGGCAGACCGAACCGTAAGTCGTAGAAACTTGAAACTTTCAGGGCTGGTAGTACTCAAACCGACTACCAGCGTCACTGAGGCACTCCCCGACCGGCCTGACGGGGGCGCTACAACAAGCAAAATTACAAAATGGCTCATAAGTCCTAAACCATTAGGCGTGGGCTCAAGTGTCTTATATCCTTGGAATCCTTGGCTCAAGACAGACTTGCCCTTAAGACGCCAATTTCGAGAAATGTTGGGTTTTTTGAAAGACCTACTTTTGCAAACTACTCCCACATTTTTTCCCTGATTGGAACCAAACCACTGTAGAAATGTTCTTTGGAGAGAGACTATTAATAATTATGAAAAAAATTGAATTGGTCGCTAAGTGGAATGAAAAAGTTCAATGTGTCGGGGGCCACTTTTACTAAAATGACTATAACTTGTGAACGGAACAAGATATTTTCGCAAAATTCGGGTCACATGTCTATGACCTCAAACTTCAGTCATCAAAAACATTTTGATAATTGGCCACTTGGTGGCGCTGTAAGAGGAAAAATGAAGAATCTCATGAAGAATCTATAACCTCACACAATCATTAATCAGATAATAAGTGGCATGCAGTGTCTTTGTCCAGGCTGCCATGATAGTCTATGAGAACATTGGCGTATCTCAAAAAGCACAGTTTGCATATCGGCACAATGCCCTGAAGGAGCCTAAGAAGTTTCAAGCCAGTGTTTTTCACGGGAGTCACCTCCTTAGACTCCTGAATCCTTGCCGAGTCCAACGATACCAAACATGGCAGATTTTTCCTTATGGTTTGTGTAACAGTGTAATTTATTACTTACAAAACTTTTGCGATTATCCTGCTAGTCCAATTGAAACAAAACCACCACAGGAAATATGACAACATAGGTCAATAGCTAAACAATAACATCAAATGTCAAAACTATGATAGGAAGTGAAATCTAATCAATGTTGCCCATTAGTAATTTTTATACTCTCATAAATATACTGTAAGTGTCTATAATGGGGTGTCCAATCCTGCTCCGGGAGAGCCACTGTCCTGCAGAG
The DNA here is from genome assembly GCA_023566225.1 of Romanogobio albipinnatus. NCBI lineage: Eukaryota > Metazoa > Chordata > Actinopteri > Cypriniformes > Gobionidae > Romanogobio > Romanogobio albipinnatus. Next base: position 20,893,254 of record CM042246.1, on the reverse strand, counting down.
TTTAGCTCCAACCCCAATTCAACACACCTGTACCAGCTAATCAATGTCTTATTAGGCATGCTAGAAACTTTCAGACAATAACTGCCAAAAAACTTTAAAAAAAAAAAAAAAATCTTAGTAAATTGGTTCTAAATGGTCTTTTTTCATCTATGATCTAAGTTTATTTATTTATTTGGATCCCCATTAGCCAATACCTAGGCAGTGGCTACTCTTCCTGAGGTCCCAACAAGTAAAAAATACATCCACAACAATAAAGTCAATGAAACATACAAACCCCAAATTAATTTCAAATATCAAAATCAACAATTTACTATTGTGCGATTAAATGTTCATTAAAAGATTTTGTACAACTTATTTTATTTTTTTATGCCTGGTGTTGAAATTATGACTAGTACTACTATATAAAAGTTGACATTACAGGACATTAGTAACTCTCTACAAATTATTTCTTATAAAACAAAGCAAATAGACAATCTTAAATTATCTTTAATAATCTGAAGTAGTTATTCTAATCTGGCTTTGGTGAGTGACATTTTAGATATTACTCTGATTTATGGATCACAAAAATGCTTTTAGTTTTTGTCAAGTTTACAACCAATTTATTATTCTGTACCTACTTTGACCAATTGTAATTCCTCATCCAAAGCAGTAGACAACTGCTTAATTGATGTTGCAGTTTAATATAATGTTGTTTCGTCTGCATACATGACTGTGCACACTTTAAAACAAGAGGAAATTTATTGGTAATATAGAAAATAGTAATGGGCCTAAACAACTTCCTTGAGGAACACCACATTGCAACTCTTTCACATCTGAAAAACATCCAATATAAAATACACAATGTCCCCTATTAAACAGATAACTTTTAAACCAATGTACAGTATGAAAAGTAATTGTAAAATAAAATCTAACAATACTGTACCTAATTTTCTTTCATCAATCTGTGCTAAGCAATCGTCTGTCATCTGTGTTAAGAACCATTAGCAAACTTATTGATCATATTTACGTTCACTTATTTTAATGTAACATAAAACATTATATTATTTTTCCTATTAATTTTCCTTGCTTAAATTCTTAATTTGCAATTGACCTCCCAATCCTCCTTGCTCCCAGTTCTGTTGGCTGTACCCTTTGAATCTCTTATATGATCGTTTATAAGTTACTTTTGGTTTTCGAAGGGGTTACATGCTTGCTAAATAAAACATAATATATTTTTATGCATATGTGCTTAAAGGCCTTAAACTGCTTGAACCCCGATAAATGCTGTTTGCAGCTTTAATATTCTTCTGTAATTGTTACTCTAATATCAGAAGAGTTTGATAGGATTGCGACAGGTAGAGATGCATCAATGTTAGATATATATCCGGGTCACTAAAGACCTGAATATGTAAGAATGATTGGCAAAACATTCATGCATTAAAAGGTTAATTAGTGCAAGATTTTATTTTTTCAATGCATAATTAATAATTATATATTTACTAAATATTGTCTTTTATCAGTGTAGTGGTGAGATGACATATGACGTTTCCTTGGACAATGTTTAGCATTTCACTACTGCAATTGGCCATTCAAAACCGAGTTTTCTAGAAAGCAGTGTAAAACAATTTTTGACATTGGGCTCAACATATAACTTAAACACCCCCTGTCCCATAAATACTTAATCCGTATGAAAAAAAAACGGAGGATGGCAAAAGGATGAGAGGGAGGTAGACATAAAAACATGAGAGATGAAGAGACCCAGTGCTAGCTAAGAGGATTAATAGTCATATGTTGGCATGGAGACGAAGTTGGCCACACGATTAGACAACCTTGCCTTTATTGTATCAGCCACTTCTTTACAGAGTCTGATGAGTGAGCTGTCGTCTGAGAAAATCCAAGGCAGGAAGTGCAGAACGAATGAAAGAGGAACGCATGAAACACTCCAGCGGTCTGATAAGTCTAAGAAGTCTCTTTCAGATCCGGTGCTTCGACAGTTACAGAATATTTCCCCCTCCCTTCACAGAGTCATTGTCAGTGCCGCCTGGCTCTCTAAACAGTCACTCACAGTACTTTTGTCTCTGGGCTGGATAGATCCTCTGACATCATGGCAGTTACAGCTGAGCGCTCATGGATGAACTATCCGTGCGGCATCTCAACTAGGCCCACACACACATACAGTACACAACTTTATGATGCTATTGAGAAAATATGCACTATGGTTTAGGAACTTTATTTAAATTTGACTATTTTATTGTCATAATAATGCAGAGAGAGTTGAATAATAAGACTGTTATGCTTGTTGGGTTTGTCTAAAGAGAAAAATCCTCATAGCCCCAGGTTTTTATTCAAGAAATAAGCTAAATTAAAGTTTCTCAAATATTCATGTTCTTTTTTTTTTTCTTTTTTTTTGGTAAAAAAATAAAAGCAATTAAATGACTGTACCTATGGCAATCTGAGAAATATATCTGGATTTATTCTGACTATGAATGCAGTATATTATTTAGACATTTCTGGCAAATTTCTGAGCAACGTTTTAGCTGTCGGTTCCACTTAAGATTAGTGGTGGGATTGTTGCGGCACCTCTTTCTGCATGTTACATTGTTAGGGTGGCGACAAGTGACAAGTGTCTTAACAAGCGAGTCGCTGACTCATTCAACTGATTGTGTATATATATATATATATATATACACACTCATCTAAAGGATTATTAGGAACACCTGTTCAATTTCTCATTAATGCAATTATCTAATCAACCAATCACATGGCAGTTGCTTCAATGCATTTAGGGGTGTGGTCCTGGTCAAGACAATCTCCTGAACTCCAAACTGAATGTCAGAATGGGAAAGAAAGATGATTTAAGCAATTTTGAGCGTGGCATGATTGTTGGTGCCAGACGGGCCGGTCTGAGTATTTCACAATCAGCTCAGTTACTGGGATTTTCATGCACAACCATTTCTAGGGTTTACAAAGAATGGTGTGAAAATGGGAAAACATCCAGTATGCGGCAGTCCTGTGGGCGAAAATGCCTTGTTGATGCTAGAGGTCAGAGGAGAATTGGCCGACTGATTCAAGCTGATAGAAGAGCAACTTTGACTGAAATAGCCACTCGTTACAACCGAGGTATGCAGCAAAGCATTTGTGAAGCCACAACCTTGAGGCGGATGGGCTACAACAGCAGAAGACCCCACCGGGTACCACCGGTACGGGAAAAAGAGGCTACAATTTGCACAAGCTCACCCAAATTGTACAGTTGAAGACTGGAAAAATGTTGCCGGTCTGATGAGTCTCGATTTCTGTTGAGACATTCATGATGGTAGAGTCAGAATTTGGCGTAAACAGAATGAGAACATGGATCCATCATGCCTTGTTACCACTGTGCAGGCTGGTGGTGGTGTAATGGTGTGGGGGATGTTTTCTTGGCACACTTTAGGCCCCTTAGTGCCAATTGGGCATTGTTTAAATGCCACGGCCTACCTGAGCATTGTTTCTGACCATGTCCATCCCTTTATGACCACCATGTACCCATCCTCTGATGGCTACTTCCAGCAGGATAATGCACCATGTCACAAAGCTCGAATCATTTCAAATTGGTTTCTTGAACATGACAATGAGTTCACTGTACTAAAATGGCCCCCACAGTCACCAGATAGAGCATCTTTGGGATGTGGTGGAACGGGAGCTTCGTGCCCTGGATGTGAATCCCACAAATCTCCATCAACTGCAAGATGCTATCCTATCAATATGGGCCAACATTTCTAAAGAATGCTTTCAGCACCTTGTTGAATCAATGCCACGTAGAATTAAGGCAGTTCTGAAGGCGAAAGGGGGTCAAACACAGTATTAGTATGGTGTTCCTAATAATCCTTTAGGTGAGTGTGTGTGTATATATATATATATATATATATATATATATATATATATATATATATATATATATATATATATATATATATCAGTCCCTCCAGAAAAACGTGATTATGCGATCACATGATTTAACGCATAATCAGCCAAAGTCCGCATATTTATGCGGGGGCCGCATTTTTTCAAATACGCCGCACTTTTGCCACATAAATTGCCTATTTCCGTGTGCAAAATATGAGGGGCTAGCATGATTTCATAATCCCAGCATTTTCGTTGCAAAAAAAGTCATATATATATTAGCAGAAAGTTGAAAAATGTTTGTTCACACTTCACACAAGAAGTAATCTCCGCCTATTGCCATGGGAACGTTTTGAAGTGACGTAATTACCCGACGCGAACGTCATCGAAAAGCTGCAAACCCCGTGGAGAAACATAGATATCGGTGAAACCATGATGAAGCACGCAAATTCCCATTTGTCAACAAAAATAACAGCAAAAGACCGCACAAAGCAGTTTCCCAGTGTGCTGACCGATTTCAAAACACAGCATCATGAAGCTTTGAAGCGTTATGAATCAATGAGTCGATTCAGCGGTTTGGATCGCCAAAGTCATGTATTTCAGCAGTTTGACACGTGATCCAAATCATGAATCGACTCGCTGATTCATAGCATCATGATGCTGTGTTTTGAAATCGGTCATCACTATATAAGTCGTTATTTAGTTTTTTTTTTGCGCACAATAACTATTATCGTCGCTTCATAAAGTTATTGTAGAACCACTGTAGTGAGATGGATTTTGTAACGACGTCTTTAGTACCTTTTATGGGTCTTGAGAGTGTACATTGTGCCAATGGAGGCCTTTCTGAGCCATCAGAATTCAACTAAAATATCTTCATTTGTGTTCCGAAGACGAACGGAGGTCTGACGGGTGTCCAGCGACATGAAGGGACGTCATTAATGGCAGAATTTACATTTTTGGATGAACCCTTTAAGAGGGCACTCAAATGTCTGTTTTGTAAAGCTACCTCTGTAAAACAGGAAGTTATTTATTCATTTTTCAAGTTGTAGCATATTCCTTTTGTAAAGCTACAGAACTTGTTTGACTCAATGTTTTGTAAATTTGAGCCATGTGTTTATTCAGGTTTTCAATGAAACATGATGGGAACTTAAATATTCCCAGCACTTTCTGTGATGTAGTGCTTTTTTTCTCTTTTTCATCAAACCGCAGTTTTTGCAAGTTCCCGCAATTTCATCGCATACAATTGCATAAATATCCCGCATTTTTCATCACATTTTTTAAGAAAACATGCCGCATAATCAAGGATTTTTGCCCGCAACAATCACAAAAAAAGCCGTATTTTTCTGGAAGGACTGATATATATATATATATATATATATATCTGTTTACTGTTTACTGATTTTTTTTTTTCATAATCTGAATCCCTGTCACTCGTCGAATATCGATGTCATGTCCGATTAGGACCAAAACTCTGATTAACATGGGAAAAATAAATTGTATCGCATTTTGCAGTATCATGTCGCGTCTGTTTAGGACACGGTGTCACAGATAGGTCATAACGACAGCTGCTGTGCTCTGTGAGATGCCACGGGTGCATCCCTTTTCCTAGGCACCCTCAATGGGTTTTGGAAGGCAAGCCCAGACACACAGATACTATCTCCCACTGGGACCAGGTACCCTCACTATGCTTAAATGTGCCATGCTGGGCCGATGGCATGTGCACATGTCTAACGTGTATCCATGCTGTGTCGTCTCACTGCGTGGAGTTAATAACAAATGTTGCTTATGCGGTCAGCCCTCCCCCACACTACCCATAGCATGTCTCTTACAGAGCCGTATGTTTCACAGTATGGAAAAGAATTCACTAAAGTGCCTTACGCCTAGACAAAAGAAGGACCTTGAAGTTCAGAGTTTTTGCTGAGTCAAGTGACTGCTGACTGTCTGAAGCATCACAAGGCCACTAAAACAAATACTGTAGCTTCTCCAGTCATAAAGCAAACAAATAGAGTAGTGCTGCTGTCAAACCAAACATTTCTCAGACAGTAGATTGTCTATAGACCTGAATCAGTTCATCGTCGTCTCATAAAATCTGTTGCTATGGCACTTCCGCAGCCATAAATCACAGTTAGTCATTCAGCTGTTGATACGAAATGGAGGATATGGAGATTTTGTGAGGCCAGCACTTTGTTCGCACATAGTTAGACAGAGACGATTTTATTTTCAGCCGTCTGATGAACGGCTCGGTTATGATTGTTAGACAACATGAATAATGGCCCTAAGAAAGTAGAGGAATGGAAGAAGAGATAAATAAAGACATCAACAAACAATGAGGTGTCAGTGCAAGTATGATCACATTTGCCGGGCAGATGCCAGTGCAACATTTATCCTCCTTCTGAAAGACAGATAGCAGGAAGGAGAAGGAAAGTCAACCCCGTATCCAAAATTGTCATTATTGCATTTTTTTTAAAAAGACAGCGTAGTTGTTTTACTCAAAAGCGTCCAGCAGAGTTATTGGTTTGCTGGCTATGCTACAAAAAAAAGTGGATGCAAAAAAGTAAATAACAAAAAATATTGGGGAGAATTTTCCTCCTTTATTTTTCAGCATGCTTATTTGAATGCCAGTAAATAAGCAAATCGCATTGCAATCTCTCTTCTCTCTCCCCTCGCTTCTCTCTCAGTCTCAATGTATTCCATATCGCTCTCTTTTCACACTGTTTAGTGTGGGATTAGAGCTCTTGAGCTATATGTTTATATGGTGTTTATGCAAATAATCACTAGCCTCAGCACAATTATTTAAAGTGCTAACAACAGAAAAATGCATCTCACTCAGGTTGACAGCAGTCACACTCCCACTTCCCACTTACAGGCCATCTGCCTGTGGCGTAACACTTTTTACTCTCTTTTCCTGTTAAAGGTTTTGAACAAGCTCTTGTTGATTATCCCAGTGCGTTGTCATTGACAATAATCAGAATGAGGATTGAGGCCTCTAATTTTCCTTGATTTTGGGTCTTTGAAGAGTTGCTCATTCTATTTTTGGTTTTAGATTTATTTATTTTTTACCAGAAAATTTATTTATTAGGATATTTGTTTATTAATTATTGGGTGTAATTTATTAAGCCAGCTGGTTGGGGTGTACAGGGATCACTGTAAGCAGTTGGTTATTTAACTTTTGTTTATATTACCACAATTCTTTCAATAATAGATGAAAGATAAATATATGGTATGGACAAAGTCATCCTTTTTTGTTGTTGTTTTTGTTTTTGGGGAATGGCTTAAAAAGCACATTGGAATAATTTTGATAGCCTGAGGATAAGTAAATAAATCACCTTACAATTGGCCGGTAACTTCAGAGTTCAAATTATTTTAGAGTCCCGTTATAAAGACAGGTTTTTTTCAGAGTTTCCTTGTTTTCAAAGTTATACGCTATGACACATCTTCTGAAAAATTATCAAAAAACAAGTGATCTCATATTATATGCAAATGTAAAATAATGCGATCATCTACATTAAACAGCATATAAATCACAACTGCCTAATGTTCCTGAATGAAATGTCGACCCAGGACCTGCTATAGGACTGTGCAAGCATTAGGGGTGCCTCGATCTACTCAACTCTATTTTGATCATCGTTCTGAATCTGATCCAGATGTATTCTTTGACAAAAACTTGATTTTCTCAGCTTTTGGCTCAAACTGTTGCTTTTTTATGAAACTGGATTGTCCATCTATAGAATTAAACCTCATTCTAGAGTTGAAAATCACTGGATGGAAGGGATCCCGTGGCAAGAACAACAATGGTACATCACGTCAGGAGGTAACCTCTGATGCAGGTGCTCATGGGAAGGTGCTAAACGGGTGCAGTGGCAGGCTGTGAGCCTCATTAGGCCCAGATGCTCGCCGACACACTCACAGGCCTGCATACACACACTTCGACAGATGTCGAGGTTGCAGAGGTGAGGACCAGGATTAGGGAAGGGCTCTTGTCTCAGTGATTAGATCTGAGAAAACAGCTTGAGCAAGGCCACTAAATGCCCTGTTGGGTGCACCTGAAGCCATAAACCAATGACAGTGTGTATATATGTGCATGTGCACATGCACCTGTAAAAAAACAAAAACGAATATTGACTCCATTATAGTGGCATTATGGCCATGTTCTTTTTTTGTGCAGAAACCAGTATGCATGCATCCTCAGTCAGTGTCACAATAGCAATTCTTTGTCATAGTTGTCCTAGCATATTTATACATTTGATACGTCTCCACTTGAGATACACTGAGATTTGATACATGCTCATACAAGTGATATCAGATCCAATACAGGCTATGTTGTGCCCTTCGTCTTTTATCCATGCATCCATTCCTTTCCACCCTCAATAAATAAAAGCAGCTCAACAGTAAGGTTTTTTTTGTTATCTTCTCAGTTTTTTATTTTAGACTAAATTATATAATATATTATGCATGATTTTTTTTAATGTAAAATGTATATAATATTGTTGAGCCCTGCATATATTTATGTTTAAATCATCCTAAATAAGTCTCACAAAATCAAGGAAAAAGACTTTGCATTACGTAACTTCCGCACCTTACACCTGCACGTCAAAAACGATGGGTCAGCAGCAGGCAGTCCTGAACACAAAGCCAGCGCGTCGCCTTTAATGCAGTGATAAAAAGTCTGTGTCTGTATTAGTGACATGCGGGATCCGTAAGGCTCACACTGGTCTCTGGACAGATTGCAGCAGCTGGTGTTTGTGTCAGCAGGGTACAGTGAAGCAGTGGCTGAAACTGTTACTGTGCAGTGCCTCATTGCCTACTGATGAGATGAAATGTCAGTTGCATTTCTCCTGCTGATCTGCACCCGGTAGGCAAGCTGTGCCTACTGCGTGAGGAGTCTGTGTCCTAACATTGTGAGAGACCTCTGGATCAGTCATTGGCTGTAAAAGCAATGCGGGCCAGCAGGAACTGTTGTAGAAAAATATCGTAGTCACTCTTGCTCTATTTCGTGTAACGAGTCATTGTATCATTGTATCAACATTGTATCTTAGCAATGAGAAACAGGGATTGTAAGGAAACTTTTTGGGCACTTTTTCATTTTGTGATTTCCTTTCCATATTCATGCTAGGTTTCTATATATTGTAATGGTCAACAGCACAGAGAGAGAGAAAAACTGAACAATCGAGAGCACGGCCATCTGTGCAGTGCTGTCATACAAGTGTGGACTAATGGGGGCAGGTTTGTTCAAATCAGGCTCTGAATGAACTTTGCAAAGACAACGTACCCTCTAAAAAAAGTTTTGTACATGCTCTGTATGATATAAATGGCTTGAATATACAGTTGCATTGTAAAACAAAAACAAAACAAACAAAAAAAAAATCATCACAACAAAATAAATGAAATAAATGTTAAAAAGCCAGAAAAATAACAGTAAAGGAGCTCTAATCCCACATTTTGAATGGATAGAGCATAGCAGGTTTTTGGTCTTGCCCCCTTGCTCTTCTGACCACCTTATGTTGTTTACACATATTCGTCTAAATATATGTTTTAATTGTACTATTAATATATTTTTTTATTTATTCATTTTAATAGAAATATTTTGCATGGAATGTATTGCGTTCCAGTACGTGAGTAGTAAGTCGTATCTATCCTCTTGTAGGTGCAGTAACGGGCGTTGACCAAGAGAAGGGGGCCGGCCAAAAAAGACTGCCTTAAACGTTCTTCTTTTTCCAAAAATGTTTTTCTTTTTGCTCTGCGGGAGTAAGACAGAGCGTGCCTCTTGTCACAGATTGCCATATTGCATATCTCTTCATCTCTGAAATATATATATATAACTCCCTTTTTTCGCACATAAACAATGAGAAATCCAAATGGACAAAGTCGGAAAGGACTGAAAATGGGTCGTCTGTCCGCTGATGTTTGTCACCCCGACCCTGACGTTTTTTTCTCCGTAGCTTTTTGGGAGTGGATAATTTTCGTCTAAGGACACTGCAAGGAATTTTGGACTAATGGATTTGTGATATCTCATTTTTTGCCTCTCCTCAGCTGTGCATTTCTTCCCTTTGCTATGAACTCTTTTGTATGGACTTGCCCCTCCTCCTCCTCCTCCTCCTCTCTCATCCTGTCCTCTTTGAACCCTATTGGAGTCTTACTATCATTGCAATCACCCCAGGTTTGGTAGGTATGTCTTTCCTCTGTCCTTCTTTCTCCTTTTCAATATCCTCTCCTCACTTTTCTCCTCTCTGTCTCCTTTTCTCTGCCACAGCCAGACTATTCACATTCATTGAAAAACCACCTAAGAGGACTTAATAGCTTCTCTAATGCACTCTGACCTCTTATCAAATACAGCAACGCTATTTTCCTCCCATAACTCACAGTCTTTCTCATCTCACTACATAAAAAAAACGGGGGAATGTTTTATGAGAAAGAGGAAAGACTGCATTGCAGCTGAATCGAATGAAGACTTTGCACTTTGCTTTATGTTTTCCCCTTTTTCATTCTTGTCTCCCCTCTAAAAGACCCTAAGTGAAAAGAAGCGAGAGAGAAAATTACGCTTAGGTGAGAACATTTTCTCTGTTTTGGCTTCTTCAAACCCAAACGGAGCTCAGTGCCATAGTATGTCTGCCAGTTGCGTTTGTTAATTAGATTGGTTGACTGTAACATAAACTCCATTCCAGTCTCTCTCTCTCTCTCTCTCTCTCTCTCTCTCTCTCTCTCTCTCTCTCTCTCTCTCTCTCTCTCTCTCTCTCTCTCTCTCACTACGAAGGCAATGACCTCTTTGCCTCACACCAATGACTGTGCCACAATGTAACAGACACCAAATACACATTTGCCTTTGAACTGATAACACATATTGATGTGAATATTGTAGTCATTGACATTCCTTCGTCTCTATATTGGGAACGTGTAAATATGTAACTAGCTCTGAATGATATTTATCAAATATATATATATATAAATATATGGTACACCTGACAGTACATCCGTAATGTGAAAACTTATTTTATTATCACATATGGAATTGTACTTCTCTGTTTGTCTGAGACAGTGATTACAAAAGCAGTAGATAGGGAGGCTAGATTAATGTCATGAGTCATTTACTTACATTAAGCCAGTGATAGAGATTCTGTCTTCTCTGCAGACAGTCTAGCAGAAAGTGCTGTTCTTGTGAATGTACTTTGTATTCAGCCATTTTTAGTACAATAAATGGACTTATCAACATCCGCTTGCTGTGTTTGTAGTTTTACTAACAGATGAGCAGTTTAAATGCATGAGACCAGCTGTTTTTGAATTGACTTTTGTTTTAAGCGTACAAAGAAAATGTATTGTGATTACATCTTTACTTTTTACATTGTTACAAAAAACAACAACAACAACAACTGTGTAGACACACATATAACAGACTTATAACACTCATCAATATTACCATCAATAATGGGGCTTGTACAATTTGTTTAGCTTATTCATGTAAGACCAAAAAAAAAAAAGTGAGACGCTCAGATCTTCTGTAGAGGATCTGTACCTGTGGTGGAAAATTATCTTTATCATTAATTAGGCCTGCCAGTTATGATTTAATTAAATTCAGTCACATTTAAAATACCTTTAGTTGCTTGCTGACATCACCGCTATCTCTCACAGCCCACTCGTACACACATGCATGATGTGTTTGTGCAAGGTGGGAAAAACAAAAAGCATGTCTTTCATCTTGTCATCAAGATCTGCCGGAATTAGAATGTGAAAATAGAGTCGCAGTTTCCTGGGATGTGTTTTGTGATTACTGCTACTACACCCACATGCACACTTGCACCCTCACCCTGCACTCCTTTAATGATCCACTCAATATTATTTTAGACCTTAAATACCACTCAGATAGAGAGATAGCTATAACAAAAGCTCTGTTGATTTCTTCCTGCTGAATAAAAATGTCACATTCTGTCGTCGCTCTCCTTGACCACCTTGGGTACTGATATGCAAATACCAGAGTGTTTTTCTTTTCTCTCTGAGAAAGGAAATACGATATTGTTGATTGCTGCTTTATGATTCAACAGAGGCTGTGAAGAAAAAAACAACAACAAAAAAACATATATATATATATATATATATATATATATATATATATATATATATATATATATATATATATATATATATATATATATATATATATATAGCTCATTTCTAAATGTGACACAACATTTCACAGTTTTGAATTTAAAGTTTGTACATTTGAATTATATACATGATGTAACAAATAATTGTTTTCATTATGTATTTTATAGTTTTGAATTTGAATTGGTCAATTTGAGTTTTAGATGTGATCTGTAAGAATTTTGTGACATTTTATAGATTGTCATTTTATCGTTTTTAAGTTGTAGATCTATTTGTTGATTTTTTTAGAGGTGAATTTAAATGACATTTTTAGAAACATTTCCAGCTTCAACAAATCTGCGTTTAAAAATACAAATGAAAATGACACAACACAATTTATTTGAGCAATTTTGTTAATTGGGTGAGTTTCTGAACTCTATGGACTACAGCTGGGATCATGAGAGATTAATGTTTGTTTTATTTTTTTTCTGAAGCCTGAATGCACAGATGGGCGAAAGGCAACCAATTATGTCATGTCTAGAATTCATATACAAGTCAAATTCTAAACTATATATAAAAATAAGTTTGCAAAAAGTTTTACAAATACAAAATCAGATATTTTTGGATTTTTTTCTAGCCCCATAAAAATCCCTGTTTACTGATCCTTTCCAGAAGTAATCAGGGTTAACTTTTACTTAAAGCATAATTGTAAATTAACAAATGCAAATGCAAATTATGTCAAAGGAATATATATATACCACTCCACTCCATTCCATTTATTATCCTAAATTAGATGCACCTGTTTGAGGTTGTTAGCTGCATAAAGACACCTGTCCACCTCATACAATCAGTAAGAATCCAACTACTAACATGGCCAAGACCAAAGAGCTGTCCACAGACACTAGAGACAAAATTGTACACCTCCGCAAGGCTGGAAAGGGCTACGGGGAAATTGCCAAGCAGCTTGGTGAAAAAAGGTCCACTGTTGGAGCAATCATTAGAAAATAGAAGCTAAACATGACTGTCAATCTCCCTCGGGCTGGGGCTCCATGCAAGATCTCACCTCGTGGGGTCTCAATGATCCTAAGATAGGTGAGAAATCAGCCCAGAACTACACGAGAGGAGCTGGTCAATGACCTGAAAAGAGCTGGGACCACCGTTTCCAAGGTTACTGTTGGTAATACACTAAGACGTCATGGTTTGAAATCATGCATGGCACGGAAGGTTCCCCTGCTTAAACCAGCACATGTCAAGGCCCATCTTAAATTTTCCAATGACCATTTGGATGATCCAGAGGAGTTATGGGAGAAAGTCATGTGGTCAAATGAGAACAAAATAGTACTTTTTGGTCATAATTCCACTAAACGTGTTTGGAGGAAGAAGAATGATGAGTACCATCCCAAGAACACCATCCCTACTGTGAAGCATGGGGGTGGTAGCATCATGCTTTGGGGGTGTTTTTCTGCACATGGGATAGGGCAACTGCACTGTATTAAGGAGAGGATGACCGGGGCCATGTATTGCGAGATTTTGAGGAACAACCTCCTTCCCTCAGTTAGAGCATTGAAGATGTGTCGACGCTGGGTCTTCCAACATGACAACGACCCGAAGCACACAGCCAGGATAACCAAGGAGTGGCTCTGTAAGAAGCATATCAAGGTTCTGGCGTGGCCTAGCCAGTCTCCAGACCTAAACCCAATAGAGAATCATTGGAGGGAGCTCAAACTCTGTGTTTCTCAGCTACAGGCCAGAAACCTGACTGATCTAGAGAAGATCTGTGTGGAGGAGTGGGCCAAAATCCCTCCTGCAGTGTGTGCAAACCTGGTGAAAAACTACAGGAAACGTTTGACCTCTGTAATTGCAAACAAAGGCTACTGTACCAAATATTAACATTGATTTTCTCAGGTGTTCAAATACTTATTTGCAGCTGTATCATACAAATAAATTGTTAAAAAATCATACATTGGGATGTCTCTCACAGTGGACATGCACCTACGATGACAATTTCAGACCCCTCCATGATTTCAAAGTGGGAGAACTTGCAAAATAGCAGGGTGTTCAAATATAAACAATTTTTTAATTATTCGCATTTTCTTCAACCACCGTGCGCTGTTTAAGCAAACTGACTCTTGCCTCTAAAATGCTGTTTGACATGCTAGGTGCTGCCCTGTGGCAAAAGACCTCCGGCTTACAAACACAATAATTTTGTCTGTATAAGTAGGCTTGAGTGAACATTAAGTCTTGGCGGCATGTGTGTATATGTGCGTCTGTGTTTGCATGTTTGTCTTAAGGCCACTACCTACGTGAACCGGCTGTGTATGCTCTCAGACAGATGGTGTGAAGCAGTGTTTGGCTAAACAGGGCATTTACCTGTTACCACACAATCAATCAGTGCAGGCAAACTCCCGTGCTCAGCACGTTTCCAACACCCCTAGCACAGATGTGTTCTAGTTTCAAATATATGGACATGGCCACGCTATTCTCAGATCTGTATATCCCACTGGGGTCCTCACACAACTATATCCCAATGCCCTGCTCGAGCTGGCTAAGGACATGCCTGACTGTAAAGAGAATCCCATTAGCGAGGTCTTTAGTGTTTTGTGGGTCGGTTTTGGCCCGTCCACTCAAACTGGCACAATGCTGGCCTAGCGCTGGGCAAACAGAGGGTGCTTATTATTGTGCTGCGCTTCTGTGCCAGCCTAGCCAAGCCTGACAGTGCCAGCTCACAGCATTATCCACTCTCTCCACCTCCATCCTCTCTGTTTTCCAAATTACCTTCCATCTCTCACACTCCACAGAGTATCCCTTCTTTTGTCCTGTACTGTCATTTTGCATATCCAGATTTGACTTATTCCACCATCTTCAAACAGGGAAAAGACTGATAGTTTATTTGTAAATCCATTCCATTTTGAATGTGTATTATTCAAATGTCCAGATGTTGATTGGCATCGGTGTACAACTGAATTGACAATGATGTCCTGGACTCATTACACATTCTGTCGTCTTTTTATGGAAAGTAGTTTCTGCCTCAAAATAAAATAATAAGAATAATTATTATGAGATTAAAGTTGGTACGAAATGGAAAATTACTACAAGCAAACTATTTTCGAATGCATTTTATTGTGAACAAATCATCCATGCAAATGTTTCCTTTCATTTAATCATTTATTTAGAGTTTGTAAATTTAAACTCAGCCTTTCTGTGAAATTACACACTTCTCTGGTGGCATATGGACTACAGTGCCCTCTACTAATATTGGCACCCTTGGTAAATATGAGCAAAGAAGGCTGTGAAAATAAATTTGCATTTGTTTAACCTTTTGATCTTTCATTTAAAAAAAATCTCAAAATTCTAATCTTTAAAACATTTTAAGTAGGGGGAAACTCACATTATGAAATAAAGGTTTTTTTCTCCAATGCATGTTGGCCACAATTATTGGCATCCCTAGAAATTAGTAAAATATCTCTGAAGTATATTCCCATTTATAGTTACTTTTTCAGGGTGATAAGGAGCATGAAATTGTCCAGTCATGACTTCCTGTGCCACAG
This sequence comes from Romanogobio albipinnatus, assembly GCA_023566225.1. Classification (NCBI taxonomy): domain Eukaryota; kingdom Metazoa; phylum Chordata; class Actinopteri; order Cypriniformes; family Gobionidae; genus Romanogobio; species Romanogobio albipinnatus. The sequence continues at coordinate 20,877,775 of CM042246.1, read as the reverse complement.
GAGTATAAATATGAAGAAACACAAAGGCCAAATTCCCTTAATCATTCATTACAATGAGTCAAACCAAAGAATATAGTTCTGATGTGCAGCAAAAGATTGTTGAGCTTCACAAAATAGAAAGTGGCTGTAGGAAAAAAACTAAAGCATTGAAAATCCCCATTTCCTCAATCAGGGCAATAATTAAGAAGTTACAATCAACTAAAGATGTTACAAATCTGGAAGAGGACGTGTGTCTATATCGTCCTAATGCATGACGAGGAGGAGAGTTAGACAAAGACTCTCCAAGGATCACAGTTGGAAAATTGCAGAGATTAGTAGAGGGGTCAGAAAGCCCAAAATAAATATCAAACAGCACCTACAAGTTGTTTGGGAGGGTTTCAAGAAAAAATAGATCTTGCACATCCAAAAACAAACTCCAGCATATTCAGTTGTCAGACACGACTGGAATTTCAAAAGGGACCTGGTTCCATGGTCAGATGAAACAGGGATACAAAATACCCCATGCCCATGGTTAAATATACTGCTGGATCTTTAATGTTGTGGACATATTTTTTGCTGCAGGTCCTGGACATCTTCAGATACATGGTATCTTGGATTTTAGAAAATATCAACGGATAAAAAAACATAAAAAAAACCTGACCACTTCTGCTAGAAATCTTATAATGGGCCGTGGTTGGATCTTCCAATAAAGACAATGATCCAAAATGAACACAAAAAGGTGTCACAGCACAAAATGAAGCTTCTGCCATGGCCGTCTCAGTTTCCTGCCCTGAACCCTATAGAAAACGAGTGGGGTGAACTGAAGAGAAGAAGAACCAACATGGAGCTGGGAATCTGAAGGATCTGGAGATTATCTGTATGAAGGAATGGTCGCTGATCTCTGTTCAGGTGTTCTCCAAACACATCAAGCATTACAGAAGAAGACTCAGAGCTGTTATCTTGGCAAAGGGTCGTTGCAATTATTGTGGCCAATGTGAACTAGAGAAAAACATTATGGATAAACAATGCAGATTAATATTTATTTACCAAGGGTGCCACTATTAGTGGAGGGCACTGTACTTCTCCAATCATTTTGTTTGCTTAAATCACAACCCTTTTATTACAATCGCCATCCAATCAACGACCAATGGATAAATCTAAGTCCCTGCCCTTGATAATCTGGTTCACTGAGATGGACGTCATGAAAGAAATAATCGTCCACTATTTCCGTTACATTGCGACTTTAGGTTTAAATCACAATTGCAAAATATAATACACAGTAATATATGCAATAGAAATGTCAATATCAACAGAATATCACATTGTTACTCATAATTTTGACTTTATATATCACAAAGTCACAACTCTGAGACATAAAGACACAGTGTGTGGTATAAGGTTGCAATTATTAGAAAAAAGTCAACTTCAAGATATCTAATGTTACAATGAGTGGTATAAAGTCTCAATCTCAAAAATCACAATTGGGAGATATAGAATAAAAGCACAATATCCAGTATAAAGTTAAATAAAAGTCACATGGTGAGATTTAAATTTGCAATTAGGAAAGAAGAAGAAGAAAAAAAAAAACGGTCACAGTTGCGAGATCATAATGTCTGGTATAAAGCTGCAATCAATTTTTGTAATGGTGTATTTGTAAGTTGCCACTGTTCGATTCACTTGTCAAAGTTCATCTCATTTTTTTTCTTTCAATTTTGTCCTGTTGTCTCCCACTGCTCGCCATATCCCCTTAATTGTTTTCAGTCTCTGCAAACCCTCTTTTTCCACAGTGCCTGTGATTTGCAGCACTATGCGTGACAGACAGACAGGTTGAGAACGGAGTGAGGGACGGGAAGAGATAAGCAGATATCTGATAGAGAGCAAATGTGCTCCTGTGGCGAGGACGCTCGTTAGCGTTAGCGGTGGCTAATCCTCTCTTATTAATGGGCTCCATTGCAGTGCTGTTGTGTGCGCAGAGGATTAGCTGTTGTTTGTCTCTCCTCCTGTGTTATGTTGTTCTAGCCTCATGTGGGTCAGAGGCAAGACTATTACTGAGCTGCCCTGTTATAGTGGTGCGGCAGGTCACACAGACTTGTTTGGTGGTGGCGCTCAGCATCAGTGTACAGCTGAATTGACAATGAAGTCCTGGAAACAAACACACACACACAGACGCACTCGCTTACTCACAACCAGTACTTTTGGATGAGGGTGTAGGATTTTGTGTGTGGGCGTGTTTTCTTTGGATAAGGTTTCTGATAAGCCACAGGGCGAATGTGTTTCTGCCCCAGTTAGGCCACCCTGCCCTGGCATGGCCTGAACTGGCATGAGTGTGCTACTGATACCCACGGGCACTTGTTATTCTAGAGCACAGAGGACACTTGTAACGAAAAGCCACACAAACATCAGTCGCCGAACACCTCTAACTCTGAACTCAGGTCAGCATTGGTGTGCCAAAGTCTTGCTCCTTCCTAAATGTCATAGAACAAATTCATTTTGAGCTGAAAATAGCACTGCTTTCAGCGGAAGAGTATTAAAACAAAGGCCTTTTATTTTTTTTGTCCTGTCAGTTTACAATATGTAAAGCAGAGAGATCACAAACTGAATAATTTTTTCCCCTTTTTTTGTCAAAAGGAACTGTACTCCTTAAAGCTAGTCGAGCACTAATTTTGTGCTTTTCACTTTATGGAGCAACAACGTTTTATGGAGCAAATGTTTTTTGAATGAAGTATAATAACTTGACATTGAATTAAGCATTTTATCATGAAATATCACACTTTTCATCTTTAAATAGCCAGAAGCCTTTATTTAAAGGCACAACGCCAATGATTAATTTGCAACTTTCTTTCACGAATTGGACTCATTCAGAAGAACATTTTACTGTCAAAAATGTTTATACCCTTGAGCAGAATATCTTCAAAATTTTGGGCTGTTTTCCAGCGAATGAAATAATTTTGGTTTTATAGTAGTACATTAGCATATTGAAAGCTTCGAAGGTAACAGTCATGATCTAAAATAGCTATATATGAAAAAGTTATACATTAAAATTCTAACATGTATTTCAGATATGCAGTTACATTAAGTTATCAGCCATTTCAGAGGCTAAAATTATTATCACAGGCTTCACAGGTGTGATTGTTACCCTTTGAAGTCAGGGTGAAGTCGGGCAGGGTGTGTAATGTGTGTGTGTGTGTATGTGAGAGAGTGCTATCAGGGGACACTTTGCTCCTATGTGGTGGATCTCTCTGTGGGTGTGTGCCATGCACCCGCCATGCATGTGTGTGTGTGTGTGTTACGTGTGTAAAGATGTGTACCATGGAGAGATCTCACAGTATGCGGCCAGAAGAAGTATTGTACTGGTTAATTAGCAGCACAGCAGTCATATCCACACACTGGCCTTCAGAGCTCTCTGACACACAAAACACACACACACAACCGTGAGTACATTGTGTTGATGTTGCACACTTACACCACGCTCATGCTGACATGTCCTTCAGACCACTCTTAGGTATTGTTTTTGACTCTATGTCCTCTTTCATCCCCTGAAACTACTCTTTTGATCACTATCAACTTAATCATCATCAGCTTTGTTCTTTTCCTTTTCTTTCAGTCTAATTTTTCTAACAATGTTCAACATCGGACACCCGATAAGAATTCTCATTCTCATTCTCATCGCATTTTAAATCATGTGTTGTATTTAATAACATTCTGTGAAAAAAGTTAAACGTTGTAAAAATGGGTAACATTTTAATCAATGACTAGAACTGTATATATATATATATATATATATATATATATATATATATATATATATATATATATATATATATATATATATATATATATATATATATATATATATAATTAAAAAAAAAATGCTGCACAATGAAAATATTATGTTTCCAAGGAAGTTTCCAAGAAAGTTTTGATGTGAGCGTCATACACTATAATGTTCAAAAGTTTTAATGTTATTTTTTTTAAGTCTTATTTACTGACCAAGTTTGCTTTTATTTGATCAAAATACAGTAATATTGGGAAATATTATTACAATTAAAAATATTTCAGTATGTTTTATTCCTGTGATGGTAAAGCTATATTTTCAGAATCATTATAAATAAATATTTATTGTTATAAATTGTTATGGAATTTCACCCTCATCAGACGATTTTACTCTTATATATGAAAACTTCCAGTGTTGTTCACACTGTCAAGGCTTTTTTATGATATGTCGCCTTTAAGGTCTTATGAAATGCATATGTATGCTCATTCTGGCCTTTATCAGTGGAGTGAGCTACTGTATTTGACTTTAGGGCTTCCCTCAAGAGGAAAATGGCATTCATTTCCATTTAAAATCAAAGCTGTTTTCTTAAGAAATCTAGAGCAGGGATAGCAGTCAAACTCAAAGCTTTTATTTATGTTTGTTTCTTGGCCAGATGCAATGTTGCAAATAGAGTGTATGAGACTTGTGCGCATTTGCTTGTTAGAGCTTCTGTGGCTTTGTGAATCTATCTCATTTATCTTCTCCCCAAAATCACTTTGTAATCAGCAAGTCCAGAAACGACTTCATTCATACCCTACTAATCAGGGCCGTGCAGAGAGTTCTTCAGGGGCAGGGGCTCAAATGTAAAAAAGGGGCAATATGTAAATATATACACACACACATATATATATATATATATATATATATATATATATATATATATATATATATATATATATATATATATATATATATATATATCCTTATGCTCATCAAGCCTGCATTTATTTAATCAAAAATACAGAAAAAAACAGTAGCCTAATATGTTGAAATATTATTACATTATGTTCTTTTTAACTTTTTATTCATCAAAGAATCTTGAAAAGAGTATCACAGTTTCCATCACTGACATTAAATCCTCATATTAGAATGATTTCTGAATGATCTTGTGACACTGAAGAGTGGAGTAATGATGCTGAAAATCCAGCTGTGATCACAGGAATAAATTATATTTTCAATTATTTTAAAATAGAAAACCATTATTTTAATAATATTTCACAATATTGCTCTTTTTATCAAATAATTGCAGGCTTGATGAACATAAGAGACTTCTTTCATAATGCTGCATAATATTCAGAAATGGTAATATAATTAAGTCCTTTCACGTCACCATTTCGCCAGCCTACACTTCACATAATAGGCCTGTAGGTGCCGGTGGCACTTGGGTTTTGTTAACTTTGAGAGTTTCAGGAAATAGTAAACGGTGTATCAATATACTGCCGTCCAAAGGCAAAGCGCAGTAACTACACATTTGGTCAAAATTGAGTTAAGACTTGAAATGGGCTTTGTGACATCTGTTCTGTCTTGTGACAAAGTTTGCTGGTTCAATTTTGTCCAGTTTTAGAGAAACGAGCGTGTCAAAATTGCAGTAACTACAAAATCCAAGCCAATACCAAGGCAAACCGCAGTAAGTGATGTTACTGCGTTCTAGCTTTGTTTCCCCGTTTTTGACACAGCAGATACTGCGGTTTCAGCCTCGTCACGATGGGGATTGTATGCGGTTTGCCCCGATCGTAACACACAGAAACAATAAGCCAACCATGGCACAATCCCGCAGCCATATGATGGTTGAACTCGTGTTAAAACCTAAATATTCAAAGACTGGTAAGGAAGATAGCAAAATAATAACTCATAGTAAGGCAACTGACAGCTTTATAATCAGTTAACATTGACTAGCCAGTCGCTAGCAAATTTTGACTTGCCTGTGCTGCTCTATTAAAGGCAATATCCTCTGACAACGTAATGATAATCCGATTTAATCACGTTGGTGTTTGTTGATTCGGACATCTCTCCGTTTCAGGCAGCTAATCCAATTGTATTGACAGAGGTTACTCCTTCAAAAGTTAGCTGGGTCTGATAAAGTTATCTTGTTAGACAAAGTTACTCTAAAAGTTAGCGGCGCCAGTCAGCAGGTGACAACCGGACGAGCGCAGCCGAGCCGACAGCAAGCACACTAGGTGAAAAAGTACACTTGCATAATGTACTGAAAGTACTCTGTTTTCACGCACTAATTTCGTAGGCTACTTAATATAAAAAAAATAAAAAATAAAAAGTGCCAATCAGTTTTTGGGATTTCACAGATAGGCTAGCGAAGAATACATAATAATTATATTTTAATTATTAATTATAGCTTTAAGGGTGTAGATAGCATAAACAGGACATTTACATGTTTGAGAATAGCTTAGAAGTTAGGCTAAAGGGAGAAGAAGCATACGCAAGTTAACTTACTCTCTAACCTCTAATTCTAGGAATTTATGTATGGCCATATTAAAGGGATAGTTCAACCGAAAATGAAAATTCTGTATTATATAAAGTTTATTATTACTATAAACATGTATTAAGAAGCATGAAAAAAGTTGGATGAACACATTTAGTTTGTAGATACTGCACTTTGCCTTTGCAATAGTGTTTTAGTTGTTTAAGGTCATCCAAAGGCAGAGTGCAGTATCTGCATTTTGGGGGTCAAAGATCACATCGGTGGTTATGGATTTTATCTATAAAAACTTTCTTCCTAAGAAGGCAATACATGAATGCATTACCACTAATCTATCCACAACATGTTTGACTGGCTGGCGTAAAAACTTTAAAGCCATTTTTCTCAGTTTCAGTGTTTGCGTAGTTACTGCACTTAGCCTTTGTAGGGCAGTATACATAAATACAAGTGAATTTAACACTACTTAACATTAATGCGACTTTTGCTGTTGCATGGTTTTGTGCAGTGATTTGTTTGTTGTCAGTTAAAATCCATTTTGTCAGTGATGCAATTTATAAAATGAGACAAACCGCAGGAAATCGTTCCACAAACGTTAGTTCGTCTGTCCATGTAATTTTCAACCGATTCATGAATAAGAACAGAAAATTACCGCTCCACTTCACATCACCCAATGGAATTTGAACTTGCTTTGCCAGATCACGATTGGTTGGTGTATATACATGACAAACGGGCATTGGTGAATTGTGTAATACTTTAAAATATATAATATATAGATTTGTAATTAAATCAACACATTAGCTCTGATTATGGATGAAAAAAAATATATTGGTTTACTTTTTTCCCGTAAGGCCACACACTCTCTGAAAGGACCATATTTGGCTCGAGAGCCGTTTCCGAAAAGAGGAAAATCAATCAATCAAAACGCACGCAACCCATAGCAATGCGTTATGGCAACGCCTCAACAGAAATTGTCCGACTTTTGAGGCGTTCGTTACTATTGTATACATTGTCATGTTATAATAATCACATTTATTTAGTTATTTAGTTTTATTGACCACAATATTATCATTGATATTTGTCTGAGAGGGGCACTTTTGATTCATTTTGAAAAAGGGCAGGGGCTCGATCACCCAAAGCCATAAAACAGTGGTTCCCAACCACGTTCCTGGAGGACCCCCAACAGTGCACATTTTGGATGTGTCCTTTGTCTGACACACCCACATCAGGTCTTGGAGTAGCTACTAATGAGCTGATAACCTGAATCAGGTGTGTTTGATTGAGGAGACATGCAAAATGTGCACTGTTGGGGGTCCTCCAGGAACGTGGTTGGGAACCACTGCCATAAAACTCCAAAAGCCAAGTTTAGGGAATCAATGACTCATCCTCCATAGTTTACCAGGGAGAGCCAGAAAGCATCACACAATGTGTCGATGTTCCCCATCTTTCAGCTTCAAACATTAGCACCGTACTTCCTGTCATGTAAGATATAAGGGGAAGTGAATTGGAGGAAAAACAGAAAAGTAATAATGGCATTGTACGCTCACTTTCTTGTGCCCTCTTTCACTCGTTTTCATTGTTATTCAGCTTCTAATCTACCATGCAAGGGAATTAAAGCTGGGAGCTTTGCCCACTATCAGTAGCAGAGAGAAAAATGGATTGTGTTTAATAATGAATCAAACAAGTTCGGCAGCACGCACACACACAGCATACACACTTCCTATGTTTCACCTTAAATATTGAAAACCCTTGATTCTTTGCACACTTTTTTTGGTGGAGGAGAAGGAAGACAAGAAAGAAAGAAAGGAGAAGACAAAAACAGAAGAGATAAAGAGAGCATATAGGGATTCTTTGGGATACCCTACGTTGTGTTCCTTTGTAGAGTCGCTAGTTTCCATATTCTGTGAGTTCAGGTGGGCGTTCGAACTCTAGAAGCTTGTGCTGATTGATAGACTAGTCTACTTCTAACTGTATTTTACTTGCAAACTGTATTTTAAATCAGTGATTTGTCTCCCAAGTTGAAAAACAATTTAAAATGTAAATCTGTTAGAGTTTCCATTTGTTCGCAAACAGGAGTAAATATTTGTTAAATGCTAAAAAATAACGTTAATCTAGACATATAATCAGGCATAATTAGGATAAATAAATTAATAAATATGTGCATACACTTATAAGGGAAGACAGAAGCATGGTATGTGGGTGCAGGTTATTTGTTTTCCTAGTGACATGGCTAAGGCTATTATTATAGTTAGCCTATTGTTTGTTCCATGTGTTAAGCTGGGAAATTACATTTCCACTGTTGTTTATTGTTTTATAAAAAAATATAATAGTCTTGCTAGACTGTTTTATTTTAATAATTGTCCATATTTTAACCCCATTCGGTTCCTAGTCATATTTCATTCATTTTCAATTTCAATGGCGCTTTGTATGATAAACTATATTTTGTTAGTGTGTTGGGTCAGAACTTGATTCCCGATGTAGAATCTGGGTCTTGAAGTAATAACCACTGATTTAGACCAACATGGGGTTTGACCCAGTACAATAACATACTGACACAAATCTATTTCCTCTCTCACCAAGCATCCAGTAGCTCCATCTTTTCCCCAGAGGCCTGAGAAAGAGAGAATAAGGAAGATAAGTTGGAATGTACACTCTAAAAAAAAAAGGTTCTATATGGCACCAAAAATGGTTCTTCGTCGTAATCAGACCCACTTATGGTGCTATATAGCACCATATCTTGACATGTTCTGTATATGGTAGCGGTGCTATATAGCACCATAGTTAGCGGTGCTATATAGCACCTTAGTCAAAGAACCGGTGAAGAACCTCTGAAGAACCGCTGAAGAACCAAAATTGGTGCTATATAGCACTAAAAAAGGTTCCCCTATGATTACGAGCCAAGAACCATTTTTGGTGCCATATAGAACCTTTTTTTTTTTTTAGTTTAAGCAATGCTGCACATTGATTCAACTAATGTACCCCTGTAATAAGGGTACGCGAGAGAGAACACATTATTTAATGAAAAACAATAAATTGGGCATTTAAGATCATTTCTGGTTCATTTTAGTTTAATTTTGACTCTGTTCAGTTTTACTCTAATCTTACTCACTAAAAAAAGCGTATTTTACTATTTTTGTTTGGTTTTTTTCCTCAGTTATCTCGTTTCAGCTTCTGACAAGATAGAAAAAGAAACACATACAGTTTAACTTGAGAGATACTTGCCCAAGGCACTATTCGATTTAACTTGTATTAACTATGTTTAATTCAGCAAGCTATTTTACTACGTGAACAGTATGTTAAATAATGATTATTTAATGATGTTAAATAATGATAAGTAAGATCTGATTTATCTCCTGAAGTTTGTGTCTTCAGGAGCTAATCACCACACAGATAAAAATACAGAACTCAGTTTTGTTTTCATGTTCAGTGTGGAGAGAGAAAATGCTAAATGAAAGCAATGCTGCTTTTTTTCTTTCCATTTTCTCAGATAATGATGGTAAATTTGGAATTTGGAGCATGAAATGATACTACAGTGGTAGAGAGAGTGAAGAGGAAAGAGAGAGAGAGAATAATAACAATAACAAGAAAAGAATAACAACAGAGACATCACACAACTGTGCAGCAAACAAAACACTCATCTTGCAGTTCTGGAAGCTCAACGTGTCCCATTGAAAGGAAGAATCGTTCAAAAAGGTCAAAACTTATCTGCGTGACTGCACTCTTATAGGTAGGATGTGAAGCTGACTGTTTTAATATGTTCCTCTAAACAACAGCAGCATATAAAGCAACCCAACCCAGCTTCCTGACGATTATGTTAATGAGAGAATAGCTTGTTACTCTTCTTCTCTCAGCGCTTGACGTAGTTTTAGAGAGAACATCTTTTTTTTTCTTGCCCCTAGAATTGCATATGCTGTTAGTAAGACCAAGAGCCTCCTCTAACAAAACAATGTTTTTCTAACACATTTAATCTAGTTTAATTACACATTATAATTTCTAGTCATCAAATCAAGTAGATTATATACATTTCAGCATCAATTATATTTTTGTATCACTCTGCAGATACGTTATGTATCTGTGTTAGTAGTGGGATTTTTCAGTGACTCTTTCTGTAGGTTACATAGTTACACCAGTAGATGGCAACAAGTGTATTTATGAACGAGTTATTAATTCATTTATTCAAACTATTTATCAAAACCTTTGATTCAGTTAGGCATTAAACATGTGAATGTGATTCATTGATTCATTAATTTATCCAACATATTCAAAACCATTGATTCATTTAGGAATCGTCCAAAATCACATACTCTCTGAGTAGATTTCTTTTTATTAAGTAATTACGTTGTGACACAGTAAAAATAATGTTCTATATAGTATGAATGTGTGTAGTATGAATATAATTTGGATGTTGTCATTGTCATGTGACATTGTTTCCACTGGCCTTGTGGTGACGACACATAGTAAAGTGTCTATTGGATGCACACTTCGCAATCTGTCAGAAGTAGGCTAGTAAGTCATCTGGGTACTTTTCAACTACTGTTTTATGAGTACTGTAAATTTGGACATGCTACTCATACCACAGACTGCTTTTTGCCTACTATAGTGGGGAAGTATGCAATTTAGGCAAAATGCAGTCAATGACTTTGAGTGTTTCATTGAATCATTCTCTTAACTCTTATGGGTCTGCACAGTTTTGGGGCACTTTAGACGTTTTGACATGCTCTGACATTTGTGCTTTTTTCAGTTGCTTATAAACATATTATTAGCAAAAGTGTCATTACACTGTATTCAGCACAAACTGGGCTACCAAAAAAGGTGAGCAACATGTAGAGAGAACATTTGAGAGAATAATGTTTATGCGTGGATTTTTAAAAGAAAAAAAAAAAACATTAAGGACTAAATGGGTGTTTTTGCTTCAAACTGATGTGAGAATCATTGTGCCTACTCATTCACATAAAACAATATATTGATTTAAATTTTGTAGGACACTTTTTGTTTACAAACCCATATGTGAAGAGGCGTGAACGATCATGAATAATGCTATGATTTACACCTGAGATAACAAAAGAACAGCATAATGAATGAGCCTTTGAGTCAGAGATGGCGCTAAGGAACAGGACAATGTAATTATACATTTTAGTTTATTTAGGATATAGTTAACAATATAAAGTGAGAGCCAAAGGCACAATGTCCTATGTAGACCAGTATCAGGTCACTATGATTCTCAAATATGTGAGATAAAAGGAAAAAAAAGTGAGGATACTAATAACAGGATCAACTACTGTATTAACCTTAAACCGATTTGTGAAAAAAAAAGAAGCTATTATTCAGGAACGTGAAATATGTTGTATAGAAAGAAAATGCAATTTACTGCTAAACTACATCCATATGCTTTTTAATGAGGGTAAGGGTTGTGAATGGATTTTAAGTAGCACTTCTTGCCGTTCAGAACATGGTGCCGATGTAATGTGCACTATACTGTCTTGAGTTATGTTTAAATACACTCATTATTAATCATTCCTTCCACATATAGTGAACTATACATGCCATGTAGAGAATGAACAAGCAAGTCAGCAGTTTTAGACTCAATATAAGCATGAATGTGTAAAATGTTTCTGTTGCTGAGATTCTCTCATCCACATTGCGAGTTCAGCACTGCAGAGACATGTCATTATATACAAGAGCAGAGGAAAAACTTTCAGTTGTATGTCCTTTTTCCATGCTGACAGCCTGTCAGCGACAGCCACTCTCAGTTGTTGCATGAGAAAGTCTCTTGGCATTGTGCTGACGCTTAATCATTACCATAACAACCAATGTAGATGGTTCACTAAATTCACTATGTCTCAAGTTCACTATAAGCTAAGCTAACCGATCCAGTTTCGCCACTTACAAAATTACAGTGCAGAAAGTCAATCCCAAAGACTAGTTTGTTGTAAACTAAAATGTGATCTCCTTGCAACAGTGTAAGATACTATCTGAAGCTTTGCCAGATTATTATATTATTATCTGTTTCTTTTTTTTTTCTTTTCTTTTTTAATAGCAGCTACTGTATTTTAGCTGAAACTACGGTTACCGTGATAAGTCTTTGTAAGGATTCATCATCTGTGTTCTTGAGCTTTTGAGTGTTCTATTGGGACATGTGAAGAAAGAGGAGGATAGTGGGGTGCCAGATCAATATAAGGTGAATGTTCGGGATATATCGCAGCCCATGCATCCCTGACCTGCTAAGATAAGAGTAGCTTACTCTCTTTGGCGGAGGGATAGATGTTTGTTTCCTAGATACAGAAGAATATAATTCCTGTGTGCGTGTGTGTATGAGAGAGTGTATAATATGTGCTGTGCTGCAGAAAGAAAAATAGAGAAAGAGAGAGAAAGGCTTGTCATGTCCAAAACCAGCATATGGTCTCTCTCAAAACAAGATGTCCGACAGCCATATGTTTGCATGCAGGTTACACACACACACCATCACAAACACGTCACCCTTCTGGTGATCTAATCTCATATTCACACACCAGCACTGCACCCAAAGCTGCCTATGGTTTCATGACTCGTGTAGTCTCTTTTAAATGCTCATATATGCTTACCAAATTTTGTGTGATATTTTTTTTTTTTTTTGTAGCAAGGGCACCAGGGCTCAGGGAAGGCAGTGCTGTGACATTTTGTCATTCTGAATGAACCTACCTCTGACCTCATATGTGACCCTTTCTCCTTTGAGGCTCTTGGCTGACAGAAAGAAAGACAGCATTGCAAAAACACACTCAGCAATATGACACTCAACAGTTACCACTCGATTCCATCTGTGTGTGTGTGTGTGTGTGTGTGTGTGTGTGTGTGTGTGTGTGTGTGTGTGTGTGTGTGTGTGTGTGTGTGTGTGTGCTGGTGAACATCTAAATGAACATCTTTTTACGTGTTCTTCAGCTCTTGCCTCCTAACCCTTCTCTTTTCCTCTCTTATCTGTCATGGTGTGCAACACTGTATACACTAGAAACTAGCGATGAAGTGTTGCTATGCGTTGTGCCACAATGCCTTGAGTCAGTCTGCACTGGAAGTGTCAAAGCTGCACATAATCTTAGAATGTTCACACAGCTCAGTCAGCTGCAGGTGCGATACTACTTGATGGTGTAAAAATATACACCGTATTTTCTTTTTTTTCCCCAATCATGTTACATAATATTTAATGTTAGCATTGAAACAGTGCATGCCTATAGTAAGAAACAACAGATGATATATTTATTTTAATTAGTAGGTCTGATACATCCCAAGGTGACATTGATGTAATATTCAGGATGTATGTAAATATATGTGACCCGTGCTGGCAAAATGAGTTGCAATGAGCAAAAATGTTTCATTCACATTAGATGTTTTCCCCCAACATATAACCAAACATTCACATAAGACATAATAGATCATGTTTGAGTAAATATTCGCCGAGACAGATATTTTAAAATACTATAATTCTGTGTATATCAGGATCACGCATCTGAGGCGTCTTTGTGTGCACGCTTCAGAGCTGTCAGTCAGCACAAGTGAGATCGTTTTCATGGACAAAGGAAAAGTACTCCTCTCCGAAAATGTACAATTAAAGATACTTTATATAGGAGATGAGGGCTTAATGACCTAATTTTTGTGAAAACCTCAAAATCGACCAAAATGTATTTTTTTAACTTGTTTTACCTGTGGCTTGATTCATCCTTTGAGCATTCTGACTCATTTTGCCAGCACGGGTCACATATAATTAATAAAATGTATGCAAAAAAAATGTATTTATATTTTATAAAAAGTATTACTTATGATGTAACTTCTGTTTTATAAACTATAAAATGGAAATATAATTTACATCTTAAATTGATAATTCACCCAAAAATGAAAATTCAGATGTCTTCCAAACCTGTATGACTTTATTTCTTCTGTGGAACACAAAAGAAGATATGGTCACATTTTTTTATATTAGGTATGGATATATTAGGATTATGTAAATTAATCATTTGATACAATGCACTTATTGTGTACATACATGTTTTACATTAAACCTGTGCATGTGTAGTTAATTTATTTAATTACATCTGTAATTACACTGTTGAACCTTCCCTTACCCCTTAATGCAAACTTAAACCTACACATACCACTAAACCTTTCCCTAAACTTACCTGTAAAACGAAAAACGAAAATCTAAATCTTTTTTGATATAAGTACATAATATTCAAAGACACCTTATATAAAGTGTGACTGACAATATGTTGTTGCTGTTGTTGTTGTTTTTTTCACCTATCTTTTTACTATCACTTTAATTATGATTAACCTTCATAGCTCAGAACTCCAAAGTGTATAGTAGCAAACTCCTTAAATCATCTGGAATCAGTCAGTTAGACTACATAATATAAAATAATGTTTGTGTGCTTGTCACTGTGTGTGCACTGGCATCAAGTTCAACAGATACAAAAAGTTTATAGTACATTTTCAGCTCGCTACAGGTGGTTAAAACAGTCTGCAGCGAATCTCAACTCGCGTATACGTTTCTGTTATGGAACACCGCTCTGCTTTAGCAGGCAGTGTGAATACAGTAACCTGTTAATATGGGCACAGAATTAGATGCATGTGTGTGTGTGTGTGTGTGTGGTATGACACAGGCTTGAGATTCACATTGTGTCAGTGAGGTGTACACTCACCTAAAGGATTATTAGGAACACCTGTTCAATTTCTCATTAATGCAATTATCTAATCAACCAATCACATGGCAGTTGCTTCAATGCATTTAGGGGTGTGGTCCTGGTCAAGACAATCTCCTGAACTACAAACTGAATGTCAGAATGAGAAAGAAAGGTGATTTAAGCAATTTTGAGCGTGGCATGGTTGTTGGTGCCAGACGGGCCAGTATTTCACAATCTGCTCAATTACTGGGATTTTCACGCACAACCATTTCTAGGGTTTACAAAGAATGGTGTGAAAAGGGAAAAACATCCAGAGTATGCGGCAGTCCTGTGGGCGAAAATGCCTTGTTGATGCTAGAGGTCAGAGGAGAATGGGCCGACTGATTCAAGCTGATAGAAGAGCAACTTTGACTGAAATAACCACTTGTTACAACCGAGGTATGCAGCAAAGCATTTGTGAAGCCACAACACGCACAACCTTGAGGAGGATGGGCTACAACAGCAGAAGACCCCACCGGGTACCACTCATCTCCACTACAAATAGGAAAAAGAGGCTACAATTTGCACAAGCTCACCAAAATTGGACAGTTTAAGACTGGAAAAATGTTGTCTGGTCTGATGAGTCTCGATTTCTGTTGAGACATTCAGATGGTAGAGTCAGAATTTGACGTAAACAGAATGAGAACATGGATCCATCATGCCTTGTTACCACTGTGCAGGCTGGTGGTGGTGATGTAATGGTGTGGGAGATGTTTTCTTGGCAAACTTTAGGCCCCTTAGTGCCAATTGGGCATCGTTTAAATGCCACGGCCTACCTGAGCATGTCCATCCCTTTATGACCACCATGTACCCATCATCTGATGGCTACTTCCAGCAGGATAATGCACCATGTCACAAAGTTTGAATAATTTCAAAATAGTTTCTTGAACATGACAATTAGTTCACTGTACTAAAATGGCCCCCACAGTCACCAGATCTCAACCCAATAGAGCATCTTTGGGATGTGGTGGAATGGGAGCTTCGTGCCCTGGATGTGCATCCCACAAATCTCCATCAACTGCAAGATGCTATCCTATCAATATGAGCCAACATTTCTAAAGAATGCTTTTAGCACCTTGTTGAATCAATGCCACGTAGAATTAAGGCAGTTCTAAAGGCGAAAGGGGGTCAAACACAGTATTAGTATGGTGTTCCCAATAATCCTTTAGGTGAGTGTATGTTTAAAGTGTAAGCCGACAGGGAAAAAGACATCTGAAAAAAATTACTAATAACCATTCAGTGTCTCTAAACTCCTGCCTCTTTGCATTTAATAGATGTTATTCTACTAGTCAGTTGTTGTTGTTTGTGTTGCTTTGGGGTGTTTTTTTCTTTCTTCTAATATTATGAATCCTGGAATGATTTTCTCTCTCACTCGCATTCTCTCGGTATCAAACAACGATATTTACTGGGACTAAGCTCAATAATTTTGTGTGGTTGGAAAGAAAATGTTGGATATTGAAGGATATCCATATTCATCCCACATTCTCCACCATCATGCCTTTATAAATAAATAAATAAACCATAAATATCGCTGTTCTTTTCAAAGAGAAGTCAGAGGTCTCTAATGATGACAGATAAGGCAGAATAGCTCTCCCGCAACACAAAGTTTGTGAGCATTCGTGGATGTGCGCGCTTGTTTTTCCATTAAATTAAGGTCGGCTTCTGTCCTCAAAAATTCAGCTTGTCTCAGTTATGCGGTTCTCTCTTGACTGTGGTCCTAAAAGCTTATTGAGACGGGAGAGAGCATAGGCCTGAGGGCAGCTTGCTCCAGCCATACATTTATTCACTTTTGTAGCATGATTGAAGTTTCCCTCCACTGATTTCTGCAGAGAGAAGAGAGAGAGAGAGAGACAGACAGAGAGAGAAAGAGAGAAAGAAAGAGGCTCTTTCCTTAAAAAAAAGAATTATCTCTCATACTTCCCTTCTTTCTTCTGTCCCTCAGATCTTCTTCATTAATAATGAAAATGATTTTGTGCAGCATGGCATTTGTCTTTGAGTCTGTTTCTTGGGGATATTATTTTTCAGGGGTACTGATTAATTTTTCTTCTTTTTAGTAGGCCTGTCAATTTAGTTTAATAATTTATGATGATTAATTATACCATGATCAAAAAAATTATATGGACCCACTCTTAACTACTATGTACTAACATTTAAACTACTCATTTGACACAATGCACTTATTATGTACTTACATTTCTTATTATTATTATCTTATTATTATCAATGTTGAAATCAGCTGTGCTGCTTAAAATTTCAGTGGAACATTTAAGGATTATAAAAAAATAAAAAAATAAATTGAAATAATAGCAGTTATTTGAAATAGAAATCTCTTGTAAAATTATAAATGTCTTTGTAATTTTTGATCAATTGAATGCATTCTTCCTGAAAAAAAAAAAAAAAAAAGAACGCTTCTGACATTTTGGTCAGCTATCCTTTTATATGTCATCAAGGGGAAAACGACAATAACACTTATGGTATAGCTACGGTGTCATTTTATAGCGATGCTGTTGTCCAGTTGTGAACATAGTGGGTCTCATTCACTAAGCATACGTACGCACATTTCACACACACATCTGTGCGTAGGCTACGTATGCTTAGGGAATGAGGCCCACTATGTTCACAACTGGACAACAGCATACATTTTAAAAACAAATCACAATTCACCAAAGATTTCGTAATATTTTTTTTTTTCTTCTAAATTTACTAAAAAATAGGAACAATGCAAAAAGAACTAACTCTGTATGGCATTACAATCGTGTTCAGATGTTATATTTTATACATTGAAGTAAATTGCATTAAATGTATTATTTAATCCATATATAAAATATGATGAAATTATTAAATAATACAATTTAATTCAATCTTAAATACATTCGATCATATACAGTTAAAGAGGATGAAAAGCTGCGTTATAGCTTTAGCTGCGAGGTTTCTCTGAATAACACAAATATGTGCATATGTAGGCCTACAGCTGGCTAATGAGAGCTCTGTAGTCTGGGTCTTTATAAAAGGTGTTAATTGTGAAAACTGGTGAGAACACACTTAGCATTGCTCGAGGATCGGGCGAGAGCACGTCTGCGAACAGCAGCAAGTTTAACGAGAGTAACGAAAGGCTGTAAGGAAAGCCAGCACGGAAAGCCCTTATGGAGATGGTTTGGGTGTGTTTTATGCAAATTACTAACTTTGTGCATGCGGCCGCTCATTTAAAATAGTCTACTCCAAATTCACTAACATCAGAACGAGGTTAAGAACAAATTCATGTGCATTCACGAACGTTTTGTGAATCAGGCGGAGATTTTTCGTGAGAAGTTCTCCTGTGCATACAAATACGAAAGAATCCACGCAATTATTAGTGAATGAGACCCAGTGACTGGGATGCTGTGGATACGCTGAAGTTTTGTTAAGAATACTTAAAGGTGCAGTGTGTAATATTTATGAGGATCTATTTGACAGAATTGCAATATAATATACATAACTATTTTTTTTCTTGGTGTATAAAGACATTACATAGTGAACCGTTATGTTTTTATTACCTTTGATTGAGCCATTTCTATCTACATACACCAAACTGATCAACAGAGTGCTAGTTACTCTCTGCTGTCTCAGATGACGACATATTTGTCCTGAGTCGGCCACTGTAGCTTATACAGTATATGTGCTTCGAAATGGAAGGAATGAGTGGTTGCAGTTCGCGGTTGCATTTCACAACCTCACCTCTAGATGCCGCAAAAATGTACTGCATGTTGCTTAACTTTATGAACCTTACATTTATAAAGTTAAGGTTCATAAATCTGAAATGAGATTGGATTCATTTGGATTGGCAAAAATTTGTGTACGTACACGTACCTATTGTGTATTTCTACATACATGAGCAAAAAAAAAAATACAAAAGTGCTAAGAAAATGGAAAGGAAAAGACAATGTAAAAGTGTGGGAGGCTGTACTAATGGCAGACTTTTATATTTATAGCTGTGTTCCTCTCCCCCTCTGTCAAAAGTCATTTAGACATAAGCTATAATTACAGTTATTCATTTTCTATGGCACAATGAAACTAGCATGGCTCACTGAAATACTCTTGTTACAAAAAAATCAACTCTTATATTGCCTACCACACCTCCAAAATTAAACTGAAGTCTGGTCGCACTTGTCAGTGGACTAGCTAATTTCATTAGACATGTCCAATCAGTCTGGATTCCTGTACAGTGATTAAGTCTTTTTCCAGCTGAAAACAAGGTTTTGGATGGTGAATCACTACTTGCAGTGGAGCGGAGTCCAAGAATGGACTACAGTTTTTACCAAAGCATTCTCGATTCAACACTGATTGAACTGAAGTTCACTGCAATTTTTATGAAGACTTTGGGTGCTGTCACAGTCTATGGACATTGATTAGTTAAGTTTGCTCCCTTTTTCATCTACCCATTTGTCTGTATCTAACGTAGAGAAGGCTTTTGTGCTCGCTTTTCTTCTTCACAGGCAGTTGTTTAGGCCTGCAGCACAATCAAACACTACACCCTTGTTTCATCTTCAATGATTCAGATTGTGTGCAGACAAACTCAACTTTAAAACATTCATGAGTGGAAGATGTTATGCAGCTTACCCTAGTTGATTTAGCCGCGGGCTACTGCCTTTCTCCATGCGCTTATCTTCCTAAGCCAGGAGGAGATTCTATGCAGCTGATGCATACTGAAACACAGTGTGCCAACATGTGGAGGTTTACAAAATGACACACGTCGCTCCCCCCTTCCCTCGACTAGCTGGCACAGTCGGGAGAGCAAATTTGGTCAGAGGGGCGAGGACATTGATTTTTGTGGATCAGATAAGTTCCATGTTTAACAGATGTAGGCCAGTGGGACATGGTCCAAATTATGGCACTCTCTGACTCCGCTCAGAACTCATTTAGCCCGTAAGTGAAGCTTTGGCAAAGAGTATGCGTCGTTCTGGCAAAGAACATTATGGAACGTACGCACAAACAAATGCTGCAGAGGTTTAAACGGCTCCTCTGAGCCAGTGAAAGTGGTGGAAAAGAACAGAACGTCACATAAAACTGACTTGTCTATGAAATATTTAAGGTTTGAAATCCCTCAATCCATCTGCAATTAAATGATAGGAGTAGAATTTATTTGGGCTTCTATGAATTTTCTATGAACTCTGTAGCCTGATCTGCTTTCGAAAGATGTTTATGCTCACATTATTGAAGGCAAACATGGAGCATGAACAAGCCTGATGTGCACCACATCATTTTATCATACATATATATATATATATATATATATATATATAGAGAGAGAGAGAGAGAGAGAGAGAGAGAGAGAGAGAGAGAGAGAGAGAGAGAGAGAGAGAGAGAGAGAGAGAGAGAGAGAGAGAGAGAGAGAGAGAGAGAGAGAGAGATTCATATACTTGTCTTCACTACCTTCCACTGAAGGAAAGGGTGCCTCAGTGACAACTTTGCTCAGCATCAAATAACTTATAACTTTAACTTACATCAGCGTGATAAAAACTGCCTAAAAATGACATATTTCGAACTGTAGTTTGAAATGTAATTTGGTTATTTAGTTTGTCTCACTTCCCATTACATTTCATGGAGGGGGCGGGGTTTATAAGCTATACTGGGACCTGGGGGTGATCGAGGCGCTTTGGCCTTATTGGCCCCACTTTAAATTAGGTGGCCTTAAGTACTACACTCTTCTTCAGAGGTGCTATATAACACCTTAGTTAAAGAACCGGTGAAGAATCGGTGAAGAACCTCTGAAGAACCGCTGAAGAACCACTGAAGCACCAAAATTGGTGCTATAGCAATAAAAAAGGTTCCCCTATGATTTCGAGCCAAGAACCATTTTTGGTGCCATATAGAACCTTTTTTTTTTTTTTTTGAGTGTATGTACTTACATCAAAAAATAAGTACAATGTACTTACTGTGTTCAAATTGTATTGCAAAACACCTTTGCTGATATTGAGGTGGGGTAGGGTTAGGGACAGGTGTGGTGGTATGGGTAAGTTTAAGGGTAGGGTTAGGTGTAAGGGAAGTGTTAACTGTGTAATTTCAAATGTAACTACAGAAATTAGTTACAGATGTAATTACATGCAGGTATTTTTTTAAAATGTAAGTACAATGTAAAAACATGTATGTACACAATAAGTGCATTGTATCAAATTATTAATTAAAATGTTAGTACATAGTAGTTAAGGCCACCTAATATAAAGTGGGTCCGCTTTACTTTTTCAGGACTTGTGCGTCACACTTGCTTTCATTGTACGGATATTAAAAAAGTGACATTTTTCAAAATATCTTATTTTGTGATCCACAGAAGAGAGTGAGACATACAGGATTGGGGCAACATGAGGGAGAGCTAATAATGACAGAATTTTCATTTTTGGGCAAACTATTCCTTTAGCATAGCCTACAACAACTAAAGATTGTATAACAGGAAAATACAACAAATTGTTTGCAAACATTATAAACACTATATACATTTATTTTAATTTACCTCAAGACGTTTACATTTAACAATAATCAGAGCAGAACAAGTATGAAACAAGAATAAATTAGTGTTATAAACAACATTTAAATACCATAAATAAATGCCAAGCCTAAATACATTTATTTAAAGTGAAACTACTGCCATGTAGCAAATGTGCAATACAAATTTACTTGGGCTCACGTAGCTCTCTCATTTGGTACAAATCTATATGTGTGCATTTTGTGCATGTGTTGCATATTTAACTTTAACTGCATTTTTTAAGTCACTTTAAAATATAAATCGCAGCACGTTTCAGATGATAATTATAGACAGTACAGCATATTGAAACTGGCAATAGAGCAAGTCTAAATTTAAACCTTCATCAATACATTGACGCCACGGGCAAACCACCAGCTAAGTTGCAACATTTGAATGTGGAGCAGGACTTGCATGCCTGACCCAATCATTAGATTCCCAAATGAAAATCTATTGGATCAGTCTTGCTTTGTGTTAGATGTTATTTTCTAGTTTAAGAAAGGAAACTCTACTGACATGTCTTGATAGCCCGGAACCCCTGAATTTAACTTAATATGTTTAGAGCAAAATGTATGATAAGCTCTGGTGATGTTGTGCTTTATGCAAGACAACAGCGTTTCTGCATAGCTTGTGTTTTGCTCTTGTGTCACACTAATGTATCTCTTTAGTGTTGTGGCTACTGGCTATCTTTTATGCTTGCTGCCATTTGAAAGTGCAGTGTCCCTTCTTCATTCTCCCGCTGTATCCAACCGCATATTATTCAGAACTGCTTTTAACCCAGCCAGGAATAACATCACTGCTTGTAGTAATTGCACTCTGCATATAGGCACTTTGATTGCATGTTATGTTCCTGGTATTGCATTTGACTGTACATCAATAATATAATACCTATGAAATATAATTCCTAATCATATGATGTTGAGTATATGAGAATAGTATTAGACATATATAATTTTAGATACATTTAAATGCATTGTATTATTAAATAAACCATAACCCACGTAAATAAAAATACCTCACCTTATTTTGGTTCACCCCTTTTTCCTTTTTGGATTTTGTACAGGAATCCCTGGTAACTTTTTCACCTTTAATTCCTTTTCAAGCTGTTACTTCACATTTTACTTTTAATATTTCCCCCTTTCTTCTATCCTCTCAAAAGCACCATGTCGATTAATTAATAGCTGGCTAATTTAATTTTCCTAAAAGTAATAACTTGTTTAAGCACGAATAAAGACTGACAAGGCAAAGTTCTAATCTGCCCAAAGTTTAATTAGTCTCAACGAGGTTTGCATACAAGCAGATGTGGGGTCAGGGGGAGAGGACACCAGAGCGAATGGCAAATGAACGAAGGGGTTGGGAAGGGTAGAGCACAGGCGAGTTGGTGGTAGTCCATCAACTCTGCCTGTCTGCTTCCATCCGTGCACAGGATCAGCAAGGGATTGTGGGAAAGTTGGAGTGTTGGTGTTAACTGTCAAATAAAGGCTGGTTTTCCCACTGCTATCCTCCACACCTGTCACCCAGGGCAACCTGTGTGTTGTGGTCTGAGCGGTTGGCTCCCCTGGGTGGCTTTAAGGCGCAGCCAAAGCTGAAAATCAATTGGCTAAAACTGTTATGGAATGAAGTGAAGAGGCTGCATATATTAGGGATTCGCTTAGAGGGCCCTGGGGTAAATGAACAATGAGCTATTGACTACAGAATTGCTCTCTTACAATGGCTGCACTTCCCACTGGATAATAATAATGATTATTATTATTATTATTAATATTATATTTATTAATAATTTATATAAATATATAAATTAAGACATCCAAAATGGGCTTGAGGACATTTTTTTATTATTCGTATTATTTTTAAATAAATTGTATTTTTACAGTTTTTCTCAGTCGCTTTGGTACATTTCTCGAATCATCCTCGACATTTGCAAAACAGTAAGTGCATTTCTCAAAACAATTCGTACAAATAGCAAAACACCATGGATTACCTGCAAAAGCCAGTCTCTTGCTCAAAATCCTTAGTTCATCTCTCAAAAGTAAACATCTGTGTCAATTAACATGTCAGTGCCATCAGAATGACAAGTCCTTGAGTCACTGTGTACGGATAACACAGTCAAACATATTATGACAACTTGTTTAACCATTTTGCATGTAAAGACTTATGCTATGAACTAATGCCTAAATGTTGTGGGGGGTGAGACTATTCAACAGAGACCCATTATAATAAATTTTGATCAACATGACACAAGCAATTGGAGAATTGTACATAATCATTTGCATGGATGTATCAAAGCATTTGCAACTTGTTCAAAGAAATGAGAAACTGCTTTTTTGATGTGCACAAGTGACACAATGATGTGAAGATTGAACAGGTAGTTTTGAGAATTTCAATTCTGATCTGAGAAATTAGAAAAATTGTAATATACAACAATAATACAAAATAATAATAAATATAGCTGCAAGCAAATAACAGGGTTCAGGAGCTTCAAGGCTTTAAAGCACATGTCTAAAAAGGTATTATGTTTTATTTAGCAAGCCTGTAACCACCTAGATCATAGATGGAAAAGACAATTTACAGCCAAAACAGGCAATTTATTAAGGAAATATATGTTTTAAAGCTTTTTAACAGTTATCGAGATAGAGCTAAAAACTCAGGCCTAGTTTGCAAAAGTACGTTTTTGAAATAACCTCCAATTTAAAAAAAAAACAATTTGATTGACCGCGGAAGTCCTAGAGTTGCTTAGAATGAGGAATTCAACCATATGGTATGAATGTCGTGGACATGTGCGAAAAAATCATGTGATATACATTAATTTACACACGTGAAAAATGTGCCACCCGGTGGCTGATTTCTTTTGAATTTCTCACAGGCCTCTAGATCCGTGAGTTAAACAGGCCCAGTTTTTCGCTGACAGCTGCTCGAACTTCATTGACTGACGATGACCCATTTTTAAGTCAACCAGACTGACTGTTGCGTAGATATAGCCGGTTTTGTGTACTTAAGACTTGTTCGCACAAGTAGGCTTTTTAAAAAATCCTCAATACCTGAAAATTTCACCTTACCTTTCATTGAATCTGAGCGCTTTGTCCGCCATCCAATAATATAAGACACCTGAGTCTGTGATGAACGGTTTTGGAGCCATTTATGTTATGAGCCATCACTTACTTTTGATTGCTGTAGTGCCACCATCAGGCCGATTGGGGTGAGCCATGATGATGTTATAGATAGGGTGGGTACAACCATCCCTCAAAATTTCAAGTCTCTAGGACTAACGATTTGGTCTGCCAGATCACTTTTAGGGGAGAATGCTGATCCTTGAAAATTCTAACAATTACAATTATGCGCTTGAATTTTTTTTTTGTATTAATAATAATACAATTTATTATTACACAAACACACACACACACACACACACACACACACACACACACACACACACACACACACACACACACACACACACACACACACACACACACACACACACACACACAGAGTAGACATTTACTGTATATTTAATTTATAACCCTGAGTCTACCCTGAATATACATAAACTGCATAAAATAGAAGATAAATGGGAAATAATTGCCTGTGATTGATAGCAAGGGCTTAGTATGGTGGATACTGAATAATAGCTTTTTTTCATCCCCTGATACACACAAAAAGCTTATTTTTATTCATTTGCTGTCATTTTGATCTAATCATTCATATGAAAATCCTCCACCTGCATGTCAAATAGGAACTCTTACCTACAATGAAATGGTCAAATGGACATTTTGACAGCTGCACAATTGGACATTTAATCAGAAAACAGCTTGAACCATGTATGTATATTTCTATCCATATCCCACCCCAGGGGCGTGACAGTTGAATGAAAATGACATTAAGCAAATCTCTTGTGCCAGCTCTCCATCATAGAGGAGAAGAGCAGAGAAAACGCAAGGAGCCCAGTCTTAACACATCTTTCCTCTTTACTTTAGACAGCACCAAATGTCAGATACTCATCTGGAAATAATTTCCATTCTATTATGGTGACAAGGGGCCAGTGGAATCTAATTAGCTGGAAAAAAAGTGCTAGAGAGCCGGATTGGGAGTGATTGGTGATAGGGGCAGTGGTGCAGGGCCAGCTCTCAAGCCTTCAGGCTCAGCAGGAACACTCCTGAGGTTAACTCCAACTGGAAGAAGGAGATAAGAAAAGGAGACTGGGGATTCAGGTGCTGTGTGCCAGAGACGAAGATCTCTATTGGTCTATCAGAGCTCAAACTTTTAATATTCTTCCATCCATCCATCCATCCATCCATCAAAATTAGTTAATTAAAAAATTAGTTGATTAGTTAATTGCATTTGAAAGATGTTATTTTCAATAAAACATTTGCAATAGATTTGTAAAAAGGTGTTATTATGCATGTTTGGCCCATAAGGTTTGGCCTGGGTTTTTGTTGCATTTACACTGTTCTGGCCAGCAGTTGTCACCGTGGAGAAAGGTGTCGAATTGTTTCAAAGCTTTGACACAATACGGCACATTGCTTCAACAGTTTCAATGTTTCACAAAGCCTTGGTCTGCCCATCTCTATCTTCATCTCCATTCTAAGCAGCGACCGTGTAAACGTTTCAAAATGAAAAAAAAAAGCGATCTCAGGAAGCGTTACGACATGTTTTACGGCAGTGGTATCGAATGCTTATACGCCTGCTTCGTCACAGATTGTGGCATGTTTCAGTAGATGTACATTTGAAATTGGGAAATCCGCACCTTCACGGAAAGAAACCGGATTAACATTTTCATGGATTAATAACGTAAATTCTGCTCTGTGCCCCATACAAAACTGTTTCGCCAGAAAGAAATGGGACTGCAACATATCGTCAACTACTTTTGGTATAGCTTTTTGCAAAAAAAAAAATATATATATATATATATATATTGTAATTACACTTGTCTGTCCATTATGTTTTTATTTATAACAGTATATAGTTTTGAGAAATGGTTATGGGTAGTAGGTGTGGGATTAGCGGCTCAAAATATCGTTTTAATGCTGTATTGTTACAAACATTGACATTTTCCTACACATTTATGTCCATTATGTTTTATTATTTTAATATTCTGTATAAAATGGTTATATGGTTAGGGTTAATTAAAAGGAAATTATACATATATCTTTATGAAATTAAAGATTCGTAAATATTTTATCTTTTTTTAGCTTTAAAACATAATAATGCTATGTTTAAATGTCACCAATACGTCCATATTTTACGCTTCAGCACCTTGCCAAACGTACGTTTTGTGTCTTTGAAAGTTACGTATTAATACCTACGTATTAACGATGAGACAAGGCTGCATCCGCTGCCTCAAATCAACTCAGACATTTTGGGAAATATGTTTCCCCTCGAGAACTCACCATTCTGCCTGCCCCCTTTTCACATGCACACTATCAAACTAATCTAATGTCACTATCAGAGGAAAGGTTAGAATCAGTTTTTGCATATATATTTTCCAGACAGAGATTTTAACCTTTGCTGATCAGACCGTCATTTTCGCTTCTTTTCATGCCATCCAGCTTCAGCAACCTTTTATAGTGAAGATTAGCATCCATTACACTGATTGGTTACAGTGAACAAGGGTGAGAATAGGCTGTAGAGTTGTTTGTGCAGCTTTGATTGACTATAAAAGTGAGGCTTCATAATAAAACTGCTATGATCCCCATTATGCTTTTCAATAGTACAGTTTCTGTTTAATTTGTTATTTGAAAAGGTTCAGTCAATGAATTCTGTTTAATGCTATAGAGGGTTGAGTGTTTTTAATTATTATTTGTATTATTATTTAATAAACCAGAACCAAATGATGTTCACACACACTTGCATTCTTCTGAATCAACATTCAACATGCACCACTGCCAATTATTCTACATGTAATCATTATGATCAAAACTTGTACAAATAATTGCTTTAATGAGATCATTGTTTCTCACTAAATGAAAACATAATTTGTATTATCTTAGAATGGTACATTTCTGACATATGGCCATTACTTTGACGCATTCACCTCTGAAAACAGATTATGTTCAATTGTAATGTAGAAACATGCATTTTTCTGCAAAGCTGACCTCATTGTTCTGTTCTCTTTTTTTCTAGATCTGAGGCCTCTACCTGACGTGGCTATGACGGGAAAATGCACACGCGAATGTACAGAATACGGCCACTCTGATTCATGCTGGATGCCCGGACAGCCCTCACCCAATCGCACCAAGAGTGATAAGAGTGGGCCTAAGCTCTCTACCTTCGTGCCTTACCAGGAGAGGGAAGGTCAGGAGCGTCTGATGGCTGACAGCAGCTCTAAGCCTCACGGAGAGGAGCGGAGCGGAGGCGGGAGCAACAAAGTGGCCAGCATTCGCTTTTTGCCTCCCTACACTAGTGCCTATTCTGCAGGCGGCGATTCCGGCAAGGACTGCCCCCGGGAAGAGATCCCACTGAATCAGACAGCCGATTACGTCTCTGCCACTACACCCTCCAGCCAAGGCTCCAAAAGAGAAATCTACCTGTGATTCATCTGTCGTCCGCCTAGTTTCGATTCCACATTTGATCCAATTTACTTGTGATCAGCAATGCCTGTGAGAGGATAAAAGGCCTCGTTCTCAGAACACCTGCTAATTCTACTACACTACCAGACCCCGATTTACACAGATGTCTCAACGTGCATCTCCAATCCCCTCATCAATAATCCTAATGGCTAACACAAAACAGCTAGAGATCTTCTTTAAAACCCTTGGGGTTTTATACAACCCTGCACGCTTTGTTAGAGGCTCTGGAAGCCGAATAGATATGAATAATAATTTTAAATTTTTTTAAACAATTTTGTAAATATAAAACGAAGAAC
The DNA here is from genome assembly GCA_023566225.1 of Romanogobio albipinnatus. Taxonomy (NCBI): domain Eukaryota; kingdom Metazoa; phylum Chordata; class Actinopteri; order Cypriniformes; family Gobionidae; genus Romanogobio; species Romanogobio albipinnatus. Next base: position 20,849,512 of record CM042246.1, on the reverse strand, counting down.
ACAGTCCCCATGTAAACATCTAATTAAAGAATGTAAGGACAATTTTTAAGTGACATTTGTGATAATTAATGTCAAGGTTATATTCCTATTTGATTCTGATTTTTGTTTGTTTTTATATATGTATATAGATATTACTTATGATCAGACTGTAGTTATGCTTACCTAAAAACATATACATCCAAATAGTACCTTTTTTCCCCTTATGTGTGTGTATCACTACTAAAAACTTGAGCCAGAAGAACTGGCAAACCAAATACTGGCAATCCAAGAGGGACATACATTATCAACCTGTATACTTTACTGAAGAGAAAACATATTCACCTTTCTTAAAGCACTGAAGGGTAATTGTTTCTTACATTTGTCTTTTTTCATAGGAAACTCTTTTCTTAATGTACAGTGATGTAAATACTATACATCTGACAGAACAGTTTTGATTTATGATTTAGCTGTACAGACCCTTCGTAGCCGCCACTTCCTTCTGTTGATGTTAGTAGAAGGAACATTGCTCAGAGGGTTCGCTTCCCTGTCAGTAAAAGAAGGACAACAGTTTTGGAGCACAGAAAAAAGATAACCCACAGTATGGGACTCAAGCGAACATGGAATTTGGGGCAAAATCCAACGGAAACAAATGAATTACAGCAGGTTTGCATGATGCCATTTGTCATTTCAGACAAATTTGACGGCTTCATCGGTTTCCGGCTCTCCCAGTGACTCTTTCTCTGTAATACGTTTTTACTTTATAAGAAGACTATCTACAAGGAGGCTTTAGGTGAGTTTCCCTCTGTAAGAGCTTCATTCAACCCATCCGGTCCTTAGAAAGGAGAAAGAACTTTTACAAAAAAAACAAAACAAAAAAAGCACAAAAAAACCAAACAAAAAAAAAAACACCGTTTTGTGCTGTGCAATAGCCTAATCGTTTTCGGACGTATCAAACTCTGTTGTGTAGATGTGTGGTTTTGTCAGAGATTTCTGGTCTGCTCTGTGGTGGGCCTGACACTGTCAAAATGAATGCTCACAAGAGATAGACGAGTTCAAAATTTATCTTGTGTTTGACCACATTAAAGTTGTATTCAACAAATCCAGTATATTCTACAATATCTGAGATTCTGTTTTAAGTGTGCTTTGAGAATATGACATAAGACTCCTGCAGCGAGCTTAGAAACGTCTAAATTGTGCTAACCTATTACTGCAAAGTCACACTGGCGCTCGCCTAAATAGAGCGTTTTTGTTGGAAACGGTCATTTCCACATCTAAAAGCAAGGACTTTTAGAAAGAGTTTACAGGAAGTTCATTTAGGGCCATTATTAATAGCGGCTGACAGTAACAGGGATTGCATCAGCTGTGATGCAAGTCAGCAAAGGCTATAATGAGTATTCAAGGCCTCAGCTACACAGCTAATTCACCACTTAAAACCAACTTGGGTGATTTTGCTGTTAACAACGTTCTCAGAGCTCTGCTTTGGGTTCAATATGACAAAGTCTCCTTTTAAAGAAAACAACAACAACAACAGACAAAATGACCCAACACAAAGGGCTGTTGTCTCAGATGATGGATGTTTGGTATGACACTTCAGACATTGCACTTACTTTTGTGAGTGTGAATTAATTTGGTTCACGGCAGACTTTATTTGAACACTGGCAGACCAAACACTCAAATTACTTAGTAAATAGGACGTATTTCCAGTTTGACTGGGTCTTTGGTCCCTGTTTGCCGCACGACACCCCATTTGAACAAGCATTGCTGAGCCTGAGATACCATTGTACTTCATTGTACGCGTTTAACTTCCTGTTCTTTTAATCAACCCACCAACTACTGACCATAGAGCTCTTTTCTGCAGTCACAAACAGAAGCTACTCAGGCAGGTGAACCCCAAATGCTGTATGACAGTTAGACAGTCTCTCACTCCCTCTGGGAAAACCTGGAGTTTATCCCTGGAGAGCAACTGTCACAGATACTGATAGGTCAAATCACTTAGTGTGTGTGAACGCTTGCGTCTTTGCACACCTCTGTAACTGTGTAGATACACGGAGGGATCCGCTCACTGCCTTTAAATCAAGGAATTTTTAAGCTTCTGATTTTCAACAGCCAAATTGTGTTGTGGCATCTCATTGAATAAAATGGCTCTCGCAGTGTGAAAAATTGGACAGTGGTGCAGATAATCTGATGGAAAACATGTCTTATACACTGGCCATAAAGAATTGTTATAGGGTGAAAATAAAGAACAATAAACATTGTATAAGGGGGAAATTGTCTAATGTTATAATCATGCAATTGCAGCTGTTTGTTTGACAGCAATATGTTTTACTCATGTGTGGGATTCTGACATTTTAACTTATTTGGACAGTTTCTTAAGTCAGGGACACCAGTGTTAAATGAATTTTGAATTATTTTATTTTAAACTATTGAACTACTGTTAATTCATACCAAACATAATCTCTAATTAGTTCATTTTAAGATAATTTAAGTTACATTCCACACAACCATGTTAAAAAGTTTTGAAGCTGGACACATTTGTGGCAATACGAATTTGTCCTGCTTCCACACTTTTACACTCTTACAGCAAAATTGACAATAGTTGTTTGTTCTATACATATAGATGTTTTTTTGCTTGTTTTTTTGACGATGATGTCTGATGCAGCACAGCCATTCACAAATAGTGTGAACAATCACATGTGTTGTACCTAATACAGATACTTTACACAACATTCTTGTTTTATTTAGGCTTTTGTCCACTGTATGACCAGGCCCAAATGGGATTCCTGAGGGGGAAAAAAATATGTGTAATGGATATGAACATGGTAAAACGGGTTAAATAGAGCTTAATCGGTAACTGAAAGCACTATCAAATTATCCAAATATTTAATAAACGAACACACGAGGGGTTGATGGTATGTATAGCTTTTTAAATAATGGGCATTCCAATTCTGTGAAAATCTATGGAGCTTTCTTCCGGCACAGATTCCGTGTGGGCCTGCTTATGACTGATGTTCAATTTCATCCTACTGTAAGCTCTATTTAATTTGTGCTGAAACGTGTATTTGATTACATTGAAATCAATCAAATCCAATGTGACTTAAGAATCAGTTCTTTGTCTGACACATGGACTCATTTTGGAGCAGAGCCACCCGCTGCATTTGTCCAGGTATTAGAAGTTATGAACGAACATGTCATCGTGTTGTAATGTCACTGTTCATAATGAGGCTCACCATGCATCTCTGCGCATAATAGAAGTAGAGAGTAAACAGCATCATTCTACCCCTCGAAAAAGATTAAAAACGAAATCAGTAATTTATTTTGTGAAGCGGTGGCTGAGTGGCTTCATTACTATGACTTTGGCTCTGAAATAAACCGATAGCGCTTCAGAGGTTTGTGGGCGTCTGCCTCCATATGATCTCAATATTAAAAACAGTAAGTAACTGAAGAAAAGCCACCATTTTAATTGCTAATTACAGGAAGTATAAGTTTGTAGCCTAAGTGTTGGTTATATTTATATTGAAAAGCTTGTGATGCCTTGTTTTCTTTGTACAGTTTTATGTACATGCTAATAACGTGGCTTTAAAAAAAAAAAAGAGAACAAAAAAAAAAGAACATGTTGAAAGACAAAGTGAAATTGTAAAATATTTTTAAAAGTAGAATATGTTAGAATGAGAGTGGTTGGGGGCACAAAGTTGGAGTGCCTGTGTCTAAAATGTCATCAGTAACCATTCACTTGCTTCTAGTCTATTTTTAAAGTTAGAGTCTTATTTTTTTCCTGAGTTTTGTGCTATTTGCAAAACAGTGGCTTTGAGGAGTTTTAGCCCTTTTTGTTCCATTATGTTCTTATCAATATCCGCATGTTAAACACGATGAGGAAGAAAAAAGAGAAAAAAAAAGTTGTCTTTTATTTTTGCTGAGCAAATCAAAGAAATACTATCTTGTAAGTACTCCTTCCTTATAGCTTTACAATAAAATACATTATGTAAAACACTGTCCTTCATAAATTGTTGGTGGCTTCACATATAGCTTTGATTTACGTTTTATTTCATGAGGGAAAGTGCTTTGAAAATGTGCTCCCTCTTTTAAGTCCATTCTTTGGGGAACACATGTACCACATTGTACCATCTTGCAAACAACCACAAGTGAACTTCCTGATTCAGCACATCTCCAGTGCCATGGAGCTGCTGAAAAGCTGTGTTTCTTTCTTTAGTCTTAGCAGACCTGGCAGAATTATCAAATTATATAAGGTTCTTCAGCTTGTTCTTAATGTGTGGCATTTGTTCCTTGGGAGAATAAAGCCCTGTTAACCCCATTATATTTCTTAACATGCCAACGGCATTGCCAAGCATGGGTTTCATTGATCGCACAACAGGACCTAGAGTCCAAACACACACAGACACTCACCCTAACAAACTGTCTCTCATAAACAATATCCATAATGTACAGTGCAAAACGCTTGTAACCCCAGAGATTTGTGGGGTTGCAAGGCATTTTATAAACCAATAACAAATCAGGGTTTACAATAAATCATGTAAAAAATAATAATAAAATAAACAACCTTGATCACAAATCATTCAGAAAATCAAAGCTAGCAGCATTTAAAGTGTTAGTTTTTATTCTTTTTTTATTTTTTTTTATTCCTTGTAACACAAAATTAGAAATTCAACTAAAAATGGAAAACGTTTTATGCGTATTGTCTGTTCATTTACACGACAACAGCTTTTGGTTGAAAATGCAAACTTTTGATCACAGGTTTCAAAGTGCAGGTTTTTGAAAACTATACCATTATCGTCTACTACAACTACAAAAGCGCAAATTTGTGAAAAACAAAGTTGTGACGTCCATTTTTATTACATCACTGTCGTGTAAACGTACCCATAGCCAATTGTTGATGCTGCTGGAAAGATGGACAGGGTATAATACAGTAAAAAAGGCAGTATAAAGTAAATAAACATACAAAAAATACAGTAAAAATAGTAAATTTTTTAAATATTACTACAATTTAAAATGTTATATATTAAATTAGATCATTATAATCCTTCAGAAATCATGATCACGTTGCTGATTTGGCGCTCAATAAACATTTCTTATAATGAACAATGTTGAAAACAGGTGTGCTGCTGTGACTGTGAGGCTTTGAGAATAACATGAATATCCTGCCAAAAATCACCTTTATGGTCTATGGATGCGTTAAGTCATAAATGATGATAGAATTTTGTTTTTGATTAAACTATTTCCTTTGAACCTGTTAAAGTGTAACTAATCTACAGCAGCAAACTCTGAAATTCACCATACTATAAAGACTATTACTTTTAAACAGAATAAAATTAAATAGTGTTTTCAAAAATGACAGTTTCGCACTGCTGGAGTTAATGAGAGATATATCAACACAACTAAGATACATTCAGTAAAAGTTTCACAGCAGTTCAAACTCTGCTGCACTTTTTTGTCAAGGGTTATTTATTGAAGAGTTCTTTATTTCCTTCCACTGCTGCTGTGTGCCTGCGGAGGATTTACCGAGCCCCCTGAGTGGCTCCCTTAGGGCAGTGCTTGACTGAGGGTCAGTGTTATCAGCCTCTAGGCCGATAATAGAGCGGAGGTTTTACGCCACAGCACAGTGGCCACCCTCACCAACTGTAAATATTGTCTCTTTCGTGCAGGCAAATTAAGTGTCTAATGACAGGGTTTTGAAATAAACCTTCACCTGCTGCCAGCCAGCCAGTCAGGCAGTCTGAAGGCAGCTGAATATGTAATGATAGAGAGAAAAACGAAGATGGCTTGAAAATATAAAATAACTTTTAAAACAGCACAGTCCCTCAATGAGGGAGCGTGTCACAGGAAGGAGAAATAGCAAGATCTATTTATACATGTGCTGTCGCATTGGAATACGTAATAAGTATAATTCATGACCTAGACACTGGGGAACTTCTGTGTGGAAATTATAGATATTCCCAGATATAAGAAGATGCCATACACATTTTTTTTAAAAGGACAACCTGTTCACGCATTATTGCATTTCTCAGTGTGTGGCCACAATGAAAACTTGCTACATTTTTGGAAATTCATTAAATATTTTTGTATGTTTTTAAAATAAACCTCATAAACCATGTTTACGTTGTAATACCCATGTCATTATACACATTTGTGTCTTCATAAACACGTACCTATACGCACACACAATTTTATGAAAATGCTGTGGTAATTCATAATTATGATATGAGTATTGACATTTTTGGATGATGAAATTTGAAATATCATTATATTATTTAGTTTTGTCCACCAAAGAAAGTAATTAAAAAGGAAACCATAGCAGGTTCAACTGTTTTGCTAAGCAGTGCATGGATTGGAAACCTTGTTTTGAATGCTGCAAACACAAACAAACTTAATGATACAAAATACAGAAGAGTTGTGTTATACTAAAGATCATCACTTTTGGAATTTCTCGTCCATTAAAATTGGAAGACTGAATCTAAATGTTGTATGAAAACACTATAATGATGGTAAATTATCTTAATGGTGACGATAATGATAGTGATATAATAGAGTGAGCGTCCACCTCTTACTTCTACCTCATAATTACAATCACTTCACTCCGTAAATCCTTGGATGGTAAGATAGATGGACGGATGAGTATAGATGTAATGACGAGGTGAAGAGGAACCTTGCTGTGATGGAGGGTAGAGGGAGGTCTGTCCTGAGGGGCCACGTTGTAAGGCCCCGCCATCATCACCCCGCTTCCCACCCTTCCTCTCCATCACTGTCGACCGTAGGGGGCAGCCCGGCTTGACTGCAGAGTCAAACGGTGCATGTCGTGTGGGCGAGGGCAGAAGGAGCCGCCCCCATGGCGCTTCTGTAGTTCTTTTCATATCAATCACTCCACAGGCAGAGAGCTAAAGACAGACTCTGCCTGCCATCATCCACTCAGGGCTGGAGCATTAAAGAAACTCCTACCACCCACCTTCCCAAACAACATCCTCTTCTGATCTTTTTCTTATAAATACGCTTTTTCCATCTCAATCTTGACCCTCTGTTGGCTGTCATTCCGTGGCTTTTGCCAGACCCCTGCAAATCGAGTTCCATTAGCTTCAACCTGACAGTGGGAGTCTCTGGCAAAGCAAAGTGTGAGTAATGCGATTTGTCTCTGCATTGTTGTGCATTGGGAAATAGACTGTCAAGGTGTTTACAGACGTGACGATGAAAAGAGAGAGCGTTTTTAGTGGTGGACTATAAAGAGTACTATAATTAAAGTCATGATTCCAGACAACAAAAACAGTAGCTTCTAAAATGAAAGAAGACAAATCGCTCAAAGATATGTTCTGATAGTGCTTCATTTATCAAAAGTGACTGCTGTTTGCTGTGATTAAGGGATGTTTTAACAAATTATAGACAATGGATATGATTGTCAATATTTTTATTGTTCATCAGCTGGAAAAAAAAAAAGTCAATTGGAAAGTGATTCAAACAATATTGTTCCTCTGTGCTGTTATTGTGGTTTTGGTGTGGACTATTCTTTAAAATGTTCAATGATTTTTACAACTATCTTTATTGTTAGTTATCGTCATTGGTGTGAATGGGCCTTTACAGTTCAGTGAGCTCTGAACTATATGTGACTGAGTGAAACACTAACTCACGAGCAAGTTTTAGTCTTTTCAGCGAATCTTTGATTGAAGAATCGGTTCATAAGAGTCATTTTTCATGAAGATCTAGGCTCACATTGAATGGTCGAGCTGTAACGAGAAGCTAAATGACAAAACCACATATTATAGACAAAGTTTTCTTGACCAGATTTGAAATTATTGTTGAAGAGGTTTGTTTTTGTTGAATTTATGATCAGTCCAGCCATGGTGCCATAAAGGGCATTTTAGAACAACAGGGAAATAATAGAATGAGAAAAACATGAATTTGGTAAAAGGAGAGAAATAGGCCGCACAGATAAAAACATATTGTTTCACCACACAGCGTGGTTTTTGTTTTGTCTCTCCGCTGTCTCACTTGTGTTTTCCCCTCCTTCTCCCAAGGGCTTATATTTTGCTGCTTGGAAAAAATAGTCACAATACCAGTTGCTTGCAGACTTGCTTAGACTTGCCATTCTAAACCGCAGGTTCATTAACAGGAAACAATTAGCAACCAAGCTTGCCCGCAGTACAACATAAGGGAGTTTGTTGGTAAAAAAAACAGTATGAGGCAGCATACATATTCTGCTTAAGTATATTCCTTACATCTCTCTCATAACTGGGGTGTCCCTTGACATTATTACAATATGTCCTGTGTGAATATGCACAGTTGGCTTCTTGTACTATGAATAAAAATTCAGTGGTTGATTGCGGTCAGGATTTGGGCTAAATTGCCTGCTGGAAACGCAATATTGCACATCCCAGGGTTAAATTTGTAATGTGAGGATTTTAACATGAAGCCAATTCAGAGACAACCACAATCATACTATTTCTCACTGGGCCAAGAATCTACAGGTGCCTATTTGTGCAAAAGTCAGAGTACATCTAATTTTTGCAGCTCTGCTTTTATCTGGACTAATGATGAACGTGATCAGACCATTGCTATTATCTCTTTTCCTTTTAAATGAATAGTATTTTTTTTTCCATCTTTATTTAATCTTAAAAGGAGTGCAATGTGACCCTGACACATATCAAATCAAAGTGTTACCTAGACTTATTAGTGGCACAAACCTGGGTATCTTTCCCTCTTATTCCTTCTATCCCACACTCTCACTCTCTCTCTCTCTCTCTCTCTCTCTCTCTCTCTCTCTCTCTCTCTCTCTCTCTCTCTCTCTCTCTCTCTCTCTCTCTCTCTCTTTATCTGTTTTCCACCTGTGATCGCACAGTCTTATCTTCAGTGATATGCTGCTTGACCTTCCGTTCAGAGCCAGCTGTGAGGAGGTGCTTTGTCGGAGGAGAGGACGCTGGAATGGATATTCATTAGTTATGAGATAGGCGTCCGCTTTCGCATGATGACCTCCAAGGATGTCGGATAAAAGACAGCCAACAATGAGGGGGTGTGATTTAAAGCCTGCACTCCTCCTTTTATGGGGTGACCTTCCCCTACAACCCTGGCCTAGCTTTCATACTCATCTACCTATAGTCAGACATCATCTGACATAATGGACTTGAACACGTCCATCACGGCTGTAACTAACATTCTTCAATACGTCACTGAATGATAAAATGATTCTTTTCAAACGATCTGTTTATGAGATAACTGTTTATGATAATTAACTTTAATTATAATGGTCACACAGGATAAATATTCAAAACAAGCTGGAAATATGCATTGTCAACCCTGATTGTATCTTGCCCTTGCAAATGTAAGGTAAGGGTAATGAGAAGTTTAAAAGTTTTTTTTTTAAATATTATAATGATCCTTTTTTTTAATCACATGGCTGAGTTTTGTTTATCTACAGTGTACAAATGGTTTTCGCATAGGGTTTTAAAAAAAAGTATTTGTTAAAGAATTTTAAGCCATCAACCAAGTCAATCAGCTACAAGATGAATCACAAACTTCGATTTAAAGCCAAAAAAAAAAAAAAAAAAAAAAAAACAGAAACCCACAAAGGTAAAATAATGTGTAGCCTACTTAATGGCTTTAGTGAGGGAAATAACTACAATCCCATAAAACATTGCAAACAGCATAATCAAATTAAAAATGATGGAGAAATATAAAAATACTAATTTAGAAATGTATGTATAAATGCGTATATACCGAGTCCACCTGCCATTCATTCTTAATAGTTAATAGAAAACAAACTTGGCTTGCCGTCCTAGAGGGAGACTCGAACCCGAGGCTCGGCTCGAGCTCCGAGCTAAACCCCCCTATAACACTACTTCGCAGAGGAAGAATTAGAGAAATAGAGGAGGAGATGTGGAGGAGGAGGGATGCTGTAAGAATTGTTGCTGGGACATTGCAGTGACTGCTGCTTATATGCTTGTACTGAGGATTGACAGGACTGAATGTTTGGGCTCCTCCAGAGCTTACTTTTGGAACTTCATAAATATATACAGTATATGTGTGTGTGTGTGTGTGTGTGTGTGTGTGTGTGTGTGTGTGTGTGTGTGTGTGTGTGTGTGTGTGTGTGTGTGTGTGTGTGTGTGTGTGTGTGTGTGTGTGTGTGTGTGTGTGTGTATACACTCAGGATTATTAGGAACACCTGTTCAATTTCTCATTAATGCAATTATCTAATCAACCAATCACATGGCAGTTGCTTCAATGCATTTAGGGGTGTGGTCCTGATCAAGACAATCTCCTGAACTACAAACTGAATGTCAGAATGGGAAAGAAAGTTGATTTAAGCAATTTTGAGCGTGGCATGGTTGTTGGTGCCAGATGGGCCCGTCTGAGTATTTCACAATCAGCTCAGTTACTGGGATTTTCACGCACAACCATTTCTAGAGTTTACAAAGAATGGTGTGAAAAGGGAAAAACATCCAGTATGCAGCAGTCCTGTGGGCAAAAATACCTTGTTGATGCTAGAGGTCAGAGGAGAATGGGCCGACTGATTCAAGCTGATAGAAGAGCAACTTTGACTGAAATACTCGTTACAACCGAGGTATGCAGCAAAGCATTTGTGAAGCCACAACATGCACAAACTTGAGGCGGATGAGTTACAACAGCAGAAGACCCCACCGGATACCACTCATCTCCACTACAAATAGGAAAAAGAGGCTACAATTTGCACAAGCTCACCAAAATTGGACAGTTGAAGACTGGAAAAATGTTGTATGGTCTGATGAGTCTCGATTTCTGTTGAGACATTCAGATGGTAGAGTCAGAATTTGGCGTAAACAGAATGAGAACATGGATCCATCATGCCTTGTTACCACTGTGCAGGCTGGTGGTGGTGGTGTAAATGTGTGGGGGATGTTTTATTGGCACACTTTAGGCCCCTTAGTGCCAATTGGGCATCGTTTAAATGCCACGGCCTACCTGAGCATAGTTTCTGACCATGTCCATCCCTTTATGACCACCATGTACCCATCCTCTGATGGCTACTTCCAGCAGGATAATGCACCATGTCACAAAGCTCGAATCATTTCAAATTGGTTTCTTGAACATGACAATGAGTTCACTGTACTAAAATGGCCCCCACAGTCACCAGATCTCAACCCAATAGAGCATCTTTGGAATGTGGTGGAATGGGAGCTTCGTGACCTGGATGTGCATCCCACAAATCTCCATCAACTGCAAGATGCTATCCCATCAATATGGGCCAACATTTTTAAAGAATGCTTTCAGCACCTTGTTGAATCAATGCCACGTAGAGTTAAGGCAGTTCTAATAAGTATGGTGTTCCTAATAATCCTTTAGGTGAGTGTATTTTAAGTTTATTGTGCAAAATATGGATACATATATACAGGTATATACAAATATTAAAGTATTTTGAGACCATGGGAAATCACCTTGATTATATAATTTGCAGTGCTTCATGTGGGCGGGGCTAAATAGCTCTTTTTGCATGCTTTGCTTTTTCAACTCTTTGATTGATGGCATCTTTCTGTGCAGAATCATGGGAAATGTAGTTTTTCACTGTTCCGCTGTTAAACATGATTATTTTAAAATTAAGTTGAAATAATGTAAATACCATCGATTAACAATCTCATATAGCTCATAGTAGGGCTGTCTTTAGAATGATTGTTAGAAATCAATTTCCCTATGGAGAAAATTAATGGAGTTTTTAATTCCGGAACCAGACTGTAGCACTTGATGGTAGCGGTGGTTCACTTAGTTCATATAAGGTTTGATGTGCTTGTAATATTTTGTACTAGGTGTTTTTTTGTACGTTTGCTAAGGGAAAGTGAGTGGTTTCAAATGAGTAATTACAATCTGTTTACATGAGCCAGTTAAATGCAATTATAAGTATCTAAGTAGTCATTTTCTACCTTGTCACCAGTGTTAAAATATACGAACAGTCAAAGTCAGAATGCAAATTCGCATAAGCACATTACCAGAGTTTTTAGTTAATTTCCAAAAAAATTTGGCTTATACTCAAATCAGTGTCCATCAAAGCCTTTTATTGGAAGTTAGGTTGTACAATTTAATTATCATTTCCACGAAGAGGCCTGTTCCAAGCCCTGACTAAACTTTAATAAAACGTGACTGATTAATTTTGTATCACTCAGTTGATTTTTGTTATAATATGAAACTGTAAAGGTGGTGGCCTCCAGTATATGGTTGATTATAGTTGACAAAAGTATTGATGTTCCTTTATTATGTAATATAATGTGTTCTCAATAGTGTTGGGAAGGTCTGAGTTCGAGCCTTGCAGTGGTAATTCAATTCACAAGTATATGTATAGTGCTTTTATCATTTCAAAGCAGCTTTACAGAAAATTGTGTTTCTACATTACAATTTTGAGTAATGTGTTAACAGAGGTCAATGTGTCAAAGTAATGTCCATATGTCAAATGTACAGTTCTAGTTAGCTAATATCATGTTTTTATTTAGGGAGAAACAATGGTCTCATTAAAGCAATTATTACAAGCTGTGACCATAATGATTACAAAATATATAACATTTGGCAGTGGTGCATTTTGATTTAGAATTGCCATCATCTGAAATCTTCCATAAGTGGCTGGACCCAAACTGGATCTTGCATAATCTAGTTACCTCAGGGTGGGCATCCCGAGGTAGAAAAGCAAATGGACAATAATTAGCGTAGCTGCTGTTCATAACATTTCAAGCAAACAATAATCGTGCATTTCATTTGATATAACTGGAGTACAAGGCTATGATGTGCATAATGTGAATGCTTAGCTAAAGTATGCTTGGTAAGTACATCGGCTATTCCATTTAGAAGTCAAATAATCCCCGGGTCCACCACTTGACGGGCCATCAATCATTCCACACACACAAGCACTCAATGAAGGCTATGGTGTTGACAACGGATTTACACAAGAGATTGGACCTGTTGTTAATTAGGTCCTATTGTATGAGCGATCTGAAAATTCAATATCTTATGAATATTAGCTGCTGACAATTCATTAAAATGTCCGTATAACTTTGGCGCTGACTGTGGGGGGAGATTTGGCTAAGTGAAATAATGAAGCAGGGATATGGCTGTGCAGTAGTGTGACAGTAACAATATGCAGATTGCCAGGACATTTTGGCAGCAGCTGAGATCTGGGATTTATTACAGAATTGCGAGAGGAACCCGGGGAAAGGGCCTCTCATCAGGCCAGCAAGATGGGCACTGAGCATGTTTTTTTTTTGTTTTTTTTAAGAAAATAATTCATTATTTATATGTTTTCTATTTTGGTCTGATGTGTCAGTCGTCAGTATGCTAGATGTTTTCTGAAAGGTTTGCTAAGGGAAACCTGCATTATGAGAGGTCTCACACTTTCAAATGAGTAATTAGAATGTTTACATGAGCCAATTAAATGCAATTAAAAGCTTCAAAGTAGTCATTTTCTATCTTGTCACCAGTGTTGAAATATTTGAATGGTCAAAATCAGACTGCAAATTACCATAGGCACATTAACAGATTTTATTTATTAATACGTATTTACTAAAAATGAGAGATTGACTCACATTAGTGTCCATCAAACACTTTTATTGGAAGTTAGGTTGTCTCTGTGCAGTTTAATTATCGTTCCATGATGAGGCCTGTTCCAAACCCAGCCAAACTTTAATAAAACGTGACTGATTGATTGAGGTTCAGTGCAAAGCACAGCTAATTAAGGTTGGATGGAGGAGTATGTAATTAGGAGTGTAGCAGTGCATCCTCCACAGTGAAGATGTGGGAGATGTATACATTCCCTTGATGTGCTTCCAGAAATGTATCTCCATGTCAGTCCGTCCTACCATCAAATGACTGATGTTTATATTTATTTAGACTGCAGGGGCTTATGGCTAAGAACTGTTTGCACTCACTATCTTAATTGCTATGGAAATTAATGTAAAATGGCACTAGATTCAATCAAGTGGAGAGTTCAATTTAAGGAAGATTGCACAGAATAGCCTGATCATTAAAAAACAGTGTGGGCTAGAACTATCACTGTATGCTCTGGAACAGGACTGCTCAATCATGCTCCTGGAAATCTACCGTTCTGCAGAGTTCTGTTCCATCCCTGCCCTGGCACACCTGCCTGTAATTTTCAAGTGAACTAAGACATGGATTAGTCGGTCTATGTGTGTTTGATTAGAGTTTAATCTAAAGTAGACAGAAATTGAAGATTTCCAGGAGTTTTAGAATCTACAGAATATTTCTAAACACTAATGCATGCTGTCAGGGCCATATAGCTAGGGAATTCTGAGCCAAAAAACATTGATGTGGGCCCCCAATGCCCTCTACTCATATATGGTGGGCCTATATGATATAGGCATGCACCTAATAAGGATTTCTTACAAAACAGACAAATAAATAAATGCAAATAAATGTTATTGCTTTTACTTTTTTTATATGCAAACTTGTATATTAATGTTATATCAAAACAATGGCATTAAGCGACTAATAACAAACAACAAAAGACAAGAAATTAGTAAAATGGTAAAATAAACTTCTTTTTTTTAAGTAGGCCTACCAGCAGTATAATAGGCCTATGCATGTCATTCTGATGTGTAAAGTGATCAGTATTCAGAAATTAACCGTTAAATGCATACGTCATTCACTACCCTCCTCCTCATTCATTTTTTAAAGTTAGACATCAGCCTTCTTAGTATTCCTCAATCAATTAATTATAAACAATATAACAATAATATATATATATATATATATATATATATATATATATATATATATATATATATATATATATATATATATATATATATATATATATATATATATAAATTATAGGGTCGCTAACGGTCCGAGGTGTGTAAGAGTGTATTTTTTTTTCTTCTGCACAACAATAATTGAAACTCTAATGACGGAATAAGTGCAATTCGCCTTTATTCCACAAGGTGGCAATGTCTGATACACAATGATCAAGTTCACTCATACTCACCGCAGACTGAAAACGAAACAATAATAATTATAATCTGCAAAACTTGAAATGGCTCAGTGATTTACTGCAGAGCAAGTACTGAACACAATCAAATATTAGTGTCACTGTCACTTTATGGTGGATCTGGAGAAGAAGCTGTCAGTGATCAAAATATTGATTTTGAAGATGATGAAAATTATAGTTTTGAGAATAACTATGTATGAGATCGTGAATATGACCCAGATGCTGAATGTACTGGAAAATGAGCACTGATTATGCTATAAACCATCTGCTCAAACTGAACCGTTCCAAGCTCCAAAAGGTAACAAAGTATGCTTTATTTTATTCCTCTGTAATTGTTACAAAAATTTCAGGAGAGTTTTATATTATCGCGAAAGGTAGAGATCCATCCGTGTTAGATATAGATCCGGGTCGCTAAAGACCCGAACATGTAAGAATGATTGGCAAAACAGTTATGCATTTAAGGGTTTTAAAATGAATGCAGTCAAATGTAAAATAAAACCATTTAAGTTTCTCACTGTCTTAATTTTTTTATGAAGATAATGTGCTATTTAATTAAATAAAGTTAATAAATGTATGGATCAATGGCAATGAGTTGTATTCCCGTTCCCTTTCAGTCGGTCACGTTCGACATACGTCGGACGTCACTGACGAATTGGGATCACTTCAAGGAGCCCCGATCATCTTCGAGATATAGAGAACAGACCAATGGGCCATTGGCGTGCGAGATTTGCATCTCGCGCTCCGCCCCGCACCGCGGGTATAAACAGGAAGCGAGAGCAAATGCACGCTGTCATTCACTTCGGAGCCAAACGGCGTTGATGAAGCAAGACTGCTTTTCTAAAAGAGAGCCTATCTACAAGAGAGATGCTCCAGAGAACGAGAAGGACGCTTTGTGTTGACGCTTTTTTGGCGAAAAGGCACAATCAGCGCGATCGCGTGCTCACCGCTGCATCAGCATAACAAACTGCTGTTCTCACAGCAACTTTCGGTATGGTGAGGGCGTTTGTTTCAGTGAGTGCAGACACAGGACTGCACTTACCTCCTGTGTGCTGCCGCGGTCTCCCCTGGGTGCTTCAGCACTGTTGAAAGAGCGTTTCCTCACAAAAGAGCAACACGGGTGTGACACTGTGTCTTTTTCAAGATGTCATTCCACTCGTGCGTTTCTGGATGCGGTTGTTTCCTGTCCTGATGGCCACGATCCCTCTCGCATAAACATGTTGAGACTGTGTTTGTGGGTGATCCATGTTCTCTCAGGGGAACGGGATCACTTCGACACGCTGTTCATCTCGCCTTCCGCGTGAGGTTTTGAGTGTTCAGCGCGCCGTGTGCCGTCTAGCTGCCGGGTGACAGCATGGTTGCCACGGCAACCCAGCGCACGTCACTTGGTGCCTCCGATGCGTGGTCGAGACTATGATACCTCAAACCGGGTTGAGTCCCTTCGCTTATACCCCGATCTAGTCTCTTTTCTGGTGCACCAAAAAAGGGGCTACCTGAGGATTACAGTGAGGCTTCCCTGCCGTGTACACCTCCGTGGGCCCCCCACTCCTCTATCTCATTGCAAGCATGTTGAGACTGTGTTTGTGGGTGGTCTATGCTCTCCACGTCGGCACGTTGTTCGTCTTGCCTTTTTCATAAGGGCTTGAGTGTTCAGCGTGCCGTGTGCCATCTCACGGCCACACTCATTATCTCACATGTCTGCTGGTAGCTTACAGATGGGATTGCTGGTCCTTAAAAGAAGGGGACCTAGCGTTTCATTTGGGGCTCTAGCAGAGGACAGATGTCAATCGCTGCATCGGAGAGAGGGCTGTTATGTGTTGAAAATAAAGATGATGCTGAGATTCCCACTATAATAGTGGGTGCTCATGCTGAATCAGATTCATACTTGACAGCCATGCTTTCCCGGGTGGCTTCGTGCCATTCACATTCCGGGCCTGCTCAATCGTGCAGCCGACGAGCTCTCACGACAGCCAGTGCTCCCGGGAGAGTGGAGACTCCATCCCCAGGTGGTCCAGCTGATATTGAGTCGCTTCGGGTCCGCACAGGTAGACCTGTTTGCCGCCCCGGACACGACCCATTGCCAGTGGTTCTATTCCCTGACCGAGGGGACCCTCGGCTCGGATGCCCTGGCACACAGATGGCCCTGGGGCCTACGCAAATATGCGTTTCCCCCCAGTGAGCCTTCTCGCACAGACACTGTGCAAGGTCAAGGAGGACGAGGAGCAAGTCCTGTTGGTCGCTCCGTATTGGCCCAACCGGACTTGGTTCCCGGAACTAGTGCTCCTCATGACAGCACCTCCTGGGCCCATTCCTCTGAGGAAGGACCTCCTGACTCAGAGACAAGGCACCCTTGGCACCCGCGTCCGGACCTCTGGAAACTCCATGTTTGGTCCCTGGACGGGACGTGGAGGTTCTAGGTGACCTACCGCAAGCGGTAGTTGACACCATCACTTCCGCCAGAGCCCCCTCTACAAGGCGCCTCTATGCGTTGAAGTGGAACCTGTTCGTCGATTGGTGCTCTTCTCGCCAAGAAGACCCCCGAAGGTGTTCGATCAGTTGCGTGCTTTCCTTCCTACAAGATGGGTTGGAGCGAAGGCTGTCTCCCTCCACCCTCAAAGTCTATGTTGCCGCTATCGCCGCTAATCATGATCTAGTAGATGGAAAGTCCTTAGGTAAGCACGATCTGATCGTCAGGTTCCTGAGGGGGGAGAGGAGACTAAATCAGCCTCGCCCTCACTCTATACCCTCTTGGGACTTGTCTCTGGTGCTAACTGCACTGCAGAGAGCGCCCTTTGAGCCTTTGCAGTCAGCAGAGTTAAAAGTTATGTCATTGAAGACAGTTCTCCTGACTGCATTGGCCTCCATCAAGAGGGTAGGGGAACTGCAGGCATTTTCAGTCGACGAAACGTGCCTGGAATTCGGGCCTGGTAACTCTCATGTGATCATGAGACCCCGGGCCTGGATATGTGCCCAAGGTTCCCATTACTCCCTTCCGGGACCAAGTGGTGAGCCTGCAAGCGCTGCCTTCGGAGTAGGCAGACCCAGCCCTAGCTTTTCTCTGTCCCGTCCGTGCTCTCCGGACTTACGTGGACAGAACGCAAAGCTTCAGGACCTCGGAGCAGCTCTTTGTCTGTTACGGAGGACAGCAGAAGGGAAAGGCCGTCTCCAAGCAGAGGATGGCCCACTGGATAGTGGATGCCATCGTCTTGGCGTATGAATCCCAAGACGTGCCCTGCCCGCTCGGGTTAAGAGCTCACTCCACCAGGGGTGTTGCTTCTTCCTGGGCGCTGGCTCACAGCGTTTTTTTTCCTCTTCATATGGGACATCTGAATACCACAGCAGTTGCTTACATCTGTTAATATTTAATAAACTGTCACTTCAACTGATCTCTAACTTCTTAGTTTCAGTAAACACAGAAATTAACTGATCAACCTGCACATACCTCTGCTGCTTAGCCATGATCTTAGCCATGATCTCTAACTTTGGTTGAATGCTAATGACGTAACACCCAGGTGGACCCGCCCTCACACGGTTATGATTGGCCAATTGTTAAGATTAAATCTGATTGCTAAAGCGTATGACTGATCCGGGTGGTAGGAGAGCGCTGCCAGGAAAGACTCAAAAATGCACACACACAAATCCAAGGCAATTCACACGTGAATGACGATTTGCACATTCACATTACAGGATGAACTTGTATATTTTAAACATTCTAAAGTTTTTGTGCACAGTTGTAAATCTACGAATTGTGTTTTTTTTTTAAATGTATTTTATGAATATCTCATTTTATTTTGCGCACATGAATTTGGTTTCATGCATGTGAAATTGGCTACACGTGTGCATCTTGTTTTTTGCGTGAATTATTAATGAGTCTAATCTGTCTCCATATAATAGGTCCCCTTTAAGTAATTACTTATTCAAAATAAGTACCTTCTCAAGAGAGTATGTGATTTCGGACGCAGCTGTATGTTGTCCAAGACGTGGCTTTCTGTGTGCGCACTTCAAATATGTGCGGACATAAAATTCACACAGTGCACAAGTATCAAATTTTGTTATCTTTCATTACTTCTTGCACTTGAATGTTTAAATTGGCAAGGCTTAAAAATTATAAACCGATCAGGACAGTGAAAGTTCCTTCAACTGTCCAGAACTTCTTTTCACACTGAAAGGCATACATGCATCCGCCATGTTAAGCAACGAATCCACCCAATTGCATCCAGGAGTAAGATGAAAAGATGTATCTTGATCTCTGTCATGGAAACTATATATAAACTTTAATTAGCACCATCTTCTAGTCAGACGCAGGAATTTGTTCAGCGCGCGGTTCTCACACGTATCATCTAGCCACTGAGCAGTGTAGCGGTGGAAGTGTTCTGTAGATTTTTTGTAGCCAGGTCTATACAGAATTTGTATTCATTTTAAATGAGCATAGTCATAAAAACATCAGATTGTTCTGAACATTTCCTCTCCCTAACGACCAAAGAAACTTTTCTCCATTGCATCTGCACAAGCATTCACGCAAGTGTCGACCACTTACCGACACCTGTCTGTGCCATATGGGGGACATTTTGAAAGTGTGCTTTTTCGCCTCAAATGTGCAGGTGAGCAATTTGCTGTCAGCAGATTCTATTACATTGGACAGGTTGCTTGTAAAGTGAGGGAGGGGCCGTGGGGTAGGGCAGCGGAACGGGAGTCTCTCTTTCTCACTTCATATTTGCCAGAGCGTGGCTGCACCTGTTCGAGGCTGGTGAATAATCATACACAGAGGGGGATTTGACGGCCAACATGCGGCAGCATATTGCTTGGAGATCGCCGTATATCAGTTTGCAGCTCCACGTGGCAAGTAACCGACAAACAGGCCGACATAACGTCATTTGTGAGAGGGCCTTGCTATCATCTAAATGAGTGTCATATTAGCTACACTGCCAGTAGCATAGAGCAGAATCACTTCCACTGTATTGCTTTCAAATGCCCTGCTCTTGCATTTGGTCCACAAAAACTGGAAAAAAAAAAAAGCCTCTCACAAAGATGGTCTCGGACAATTCCATCTCGTTTCGGGTGTAAGAGTATCAGGAGATATAACACTCTCTTTAATTTTGTGGTTTGACTAAAGCTGGCATGGTGACAGACTTAATGCGCTTTGCAGGGTCCAAAGCATCTCAGGTTTGGAGCTCTGGGGGCAATGAAACCAGACTCTGTGGTTTTCATGTGTGGGCCGAAAATGACTGCAGAGTTTCGAGAGAGAATGAGAGACAAAAATTCTTTGTGCCTCTTGAAATTTGATGAGGAGACCCTATTATATACACAATATATATATATATATATATATATATATATATATATATATATATATATATATATATATATATATATATATATATATATATATATATATATATATATATATATATATTCTTAAAATTTTTTGTGGTACTTTCATATTATCATTGTGAATGTGTGTCATTTACATTTTGGGAAAGAAGAATTTCTCTTTTTTTCCCTTTAATGTGGTCAAAAAAATTGCATAGTCTGCAAAGTGAGGATATGTATAATAACTTTTTTTAAAATTTGTATTGTCTTACAGTAGCATGAAATAAAATGATTCAGGATCATGACATGAGAACAATTGTAACAGTTAGAATCACACTGTACATTTAAATCGACTAAACCCTGCAAATCACTGATAGATAGGGTTAAATTGACAATCTTACCTGTGATCATATACTGACCTTATATTTCCAGTGTGATGAATGAACAACACATTATTTGTTTGATTTTTAGGATTGCCAAAATTATTATTTGAAGACCAAAAATTGAGTTTCAAACGCAGTTTTTATCTAATAACAGTACACCCCTCTCATGCAATGTGTTGAGGTCATGTGACGACAATGAAGCATACTACTGTTTGAAATATTTATGGTTGTGTAATGAGAGCTTGCAGAGATGCAAAAGCATTTTGGGCAGTTTTTAAAAGTTGCTCTGTGCTGTGGGTCTTGTGTTGACCCCTGTTGGCCAGTAAGTGAACTGCAGTATTATTCTACTCAACTAAAATCTATTGCAAGCTATGCAATGCATCTGAGCCTTTTCTTAAATACCTTATGTAATATGATCCATGTAGTATTAAAGATAAAGATTCATTATAGTCAAGTAATAGTAAATGGATGCAAAGAGGAAAATACAAGATCTGAGATACAGCAATGCACTGACTGGGCAACAGAGTGTAGATGTGATGATTTTGAATAATTGATTCTTGATTGTAATACATTTTAATTTAATTTAATTGTATTATATTTTTGCTCATTTAAGCATCTACGAAATATCAGTAAAGCTGCTTCAAGAGTTTCAGATTTTCCTTCATATACCAATGTCTTTGAGTGCTGCAAGTTCTGCACTTCATCTTAGCCGGAGTTTGGGGCTGGAACCAGAGTTCCTCGGGGTTGAAATAAGCTCTAGAAACTGCAGAGCACACCAGGCTTTTATTGTCTCATATTGGAGAAGCAGGGAGAAGTAATATATCGCTTCCTCCCAGGATTCTGCTGAAGTGTGCCTCTCTCCTGTTTAATCTCAGTGAACCTGGAAGCGAAGTGTGTGTGTGTGTGTGTGTGTGTGTGTGTGTGTGTGTGTGTGTGTGTGTGTGTGTGTGTGTGTGTGTGTGTGTGTGTGTGTGTGTGTGTGTGTGTGTGTGTGTGTGTGTGTGTGTGTGTGTGTGTGTGTGTGTGTGTGTGTGTGTGTGTGTGTGTTTATGCCATTTGTGTATGTGGGCTTTATTACGAGGCTGTTACAGGCCATGAAGGCATCTTAACCTAGTAAAATATCTATTTCTTATAATTAACTATTGATGAAAATTAGTCTTCAGATGTGCATTTTTTTGTTTTTGTTTTGTAATACAATTATCATTATGTCAGAATGCAAGTAATTTATGCTATCTGCATTGCATTTGTATGTTCAATACTAGTAATAACCAGTCAAATTATCAAATGAGACACAATAGGTGAGTAAATGAGACTCAGCAGACAGAAGCTATTGTAATAAAATCCTTAGAGATAAAAAGTGAATAAAAAAAAATATATATATTCCATCTATCAGCATCTGTTTAAGGTGAAAAGAAAAAAACGTTTAAAAATGCTACTTAACCTCTGTAGTATCACCTTCACACAAAAGTGCACCTTGGGTTTTGAATATCTTAATATGTCAAAGCCAAACTGTTATTGTTCACTTTTATGTACAAGTATGATAAGCTTGAACTGCTCTCTCTTGTCATATTTCCAGACAATGTAGCAATTTCCAAAGTGTGGACACCAGCTCATGTCTACTAATCTGAATATATGTGACAAGGGCAGCCATTCAAAGTGTAGTTTGTCAGTATTGCTTTCACTTTGCTTTTTGGTTTAGAAGAAAAGCTGCTTGCAAGGGGAGAGAGAGCCTAAAATTGACAACAGAAACAATTGCTAACTGAAGAACAGAGGGAAAGTAAATTGTATTTCAGGGAAGAAATTGACCTATTGACTGTTTCTTAGAAGGAACAAGGCCAGTAACTGTTGGAAAGTTTTTGTAGACAAGACAAATAGCAATAAACAAAACTTCATAAGTAGCTAAAATCATCCACCATCTGATTTTGGCAACAATGACAAAACTATAAAACACAAAATTAATCTAAACCAAGAAGAAAAAAGAAAAAGAAAAAATAGTGGTCTATATATATGGTGTTAAAAGAAAAGGTAAAAATCAGATTTCAATAATAATAATAATAATAATAATACCTTTATTCATTTATGATGTTTATTTTATCATTATTATTGTTTTTTTTTCTTTTTTTATATAAATAAAATCGTGTCAGGTAACCAATGCAGTCATGGTAACCAACACTGAGCGAAGATGCTTGTGATACAGAGGAACCATATTTCCACATTGAGAATGTGAAAATTATTTATACATACAAATTATTCACATGCACTTGATGGATCATTGACATACCCAGCAGGTGAAAAATGCTTGTCTGACATCCTTAAACTATGATCAGGCTTTTTAAAATCAATATCAAGAGATCCGTCACAAAGTATAGCATGTGCTTGACAACGTACAAAATACAACATTTTATAATTTATGTGTTTTGAAATATAGGTGTTTTTGGTGGAGATACTGAGATCAAGGTTATAATTCACCGTAGAGGTTTGCCGTCAGTGCTATATTGTCACTGGCAACAGTAGTAGACAGAATGTTGATTTTCTCGAACATCTGACCAGCCAGAATAAAAAACAAACAAAAAAAAAACTTTATGTTTACTTGCATTTACTAAACCCTGGCAGATATATGGGTAAGTGGCAAATAAGGATAATGAAAAGGACCCCCGGGGACCCCCGGGTCTATATTTTAAATGGTCAGCCGGGTTCGGGTCGGGTCCCAATCTATTACTACGGGTCCCGGGTCTGTGTGTAATACCCGAGTCGATCCGGACTCGGAGAACACCTGCCCGTGATCACTGCTTGTGTGTTTTTTGTAACTTGCAACTTGTAAAATTAGGATAAGAAAAGTGTGAGTCGGGAAATAAGGTTTTAAAAAAGAAAGAAAAAAAAACACGAGCGATCTCTCTCTCTCTCTTTCTCTTGCTCGCTCGCGCTCGTGCTCGCTCGCGCTCGCTCTCTCTCCGCCGTTGCAGCTCACGCCGGTGATCATGGATACCTTCATAAGCGATGTGCGAAAAAAACTAAAAAACAACGAATATAAAGAGGTTAAACCCACGGGCACCTCTTCTGTCTGGGCATTAAATAAGTCAGATGGCCATCATTACATGCATTGTTTGTTGCCATGCATGGTTTTGTGTGCAGCAGGGAGTCAGATTATTATTTTCTATATAAGTTTATTCTATTTCTATATTTTATTTTATTTTATGTTTTTCTTGGCAGTATATAGGCTAATGATTGATTTATGTAAGTGTCATTTTGAGTTCGTGTTCTTATTGTGTGACATAATAAATTCAAGTTCAAATCTCAAAAATGCTTGAAGACTTGATACACTTATATTTAAATAATATATTTCAAATCAGTAACAAAATCTCAGATGAACTGTCGCATAAAAGTGTTCTATGATGCTCAAATTGCGTAAAAAAGCTCATATTTCAGGTTGCTCCAGCCTGCGCATGTGCAGTCTCAAGCGCGTGTCATGTTTCTATGGCAACCCGAGCTTCCGCTGTGATCGACTTTAATAATAATATAAATGAACCGTTTTATTTAATCTTAAAGTTTTGGTGAACAGAGTGACTCAGCTCACAGGGATGATAGAAAATAAATAATGCTGACGTCAGCGGCCACCGAACAAGCAGTCGTTATTATAGTTCAAAAAGGCAAACAGTCAAAGTTATTATGCGAGTTAACTTGAGGCGAAATGCAAATCTGCAAAGACGCATTTGTCATCCGTCACCGTGACATGAAGTGGACTTTTAAAGCTCAAATGATGAGTGAATTAAGCATGCTTGGAATAACAAGAGAGGAATAACATGGATTTAACTTTTTGGCAAAGATGTAATGCATCACAATCAAGTAACAAGGAAGGGAGACGACGGCTATAGGTAAGACAAAAAGTTATATTTATCGTAACTTGTTTATTGACTTGTTAATAACTTATCAGTTTATTGTGGAATATGTGACAATCGGGTCCAGTCGGGTCTGTGTCTTCACGCCGGGTTCGGTTTCATCTTAGACGGGTCCAGGTCGGTTCCGGGTACTACATTTTTGTCATTTCTCGGATCTGCACGGGTCCGGGTCCAGTTTTTGAAATAATTGACGGGTCCGGGTCGGTTCCGTTTAGCACATTACGGGTCTCATCGGGTTCGGGTATGAATTTTTGGACCCGTGAAGACCTCTACTACAGACAATGCATGGCTTGGTTTGTGCTCTGACATGCATTGTTAACTGTGGGACCTTATATAGACAGGCGTGTGCCTTCCCAAATTATGTCTAATCAACTGAATTTACCACATATAGACTCCAATCAAGTTGTAGAAACATCTCAAGGAAGATAAGTGGAAACAGGATGCACCTGTGACAGGGCTAACCTGAATGGGAGAACCGTGTACTGGTAGGCCTGCCCCTCAAAGGCAAACCATAGAAACGGTCTGTGTTAAGGAAGAATGGAGACATGAAAGTATGCGTCCTTCAGGTCAACCTCTGCAAACAAATGCATTCGAAAGACGAATGCATTCGAAAATGTGTTTTGCTGTCAACATCTTGAATGGAAGCCTGTAGAATGAAGGGTTCAGTTCAAGATGCGTAGGTCTAGGATTGGTCATAACCCACCATTTTTCTTGGGTACAATGAAGGGCTGTAGAAGCCGGACTTCATCTTGGCTGGAGGGACAATCTCCGCACACATGAAATGGGCGTTGCCACCCACCATGGTATAGTGGATGTGGAGGAGACCATGCGAACTGAATCGCATAGCTGAGCCTGATGGTGCGAGCAAGCCAGCTGGACAGATTGGGAAGCGCTAGCCAGGCTCCCAAAAACTGAATAAGCGGGGTCATGTGAACCACGGGCATACCCACGATGGGGCAGCAAGGCAGAATGACCGGCCCAGACATGGGAGGCATGGGAGCATCCCGAGGTGTGGGCGGGGTCGAATTTTGCGCCCTGACAGAGGAGACCAGGGAAGGACCAGAGTTCCACGGGGGTCTCGTCTGACAGGGGGCTGGCGACAGAGGGGGCTGAGAGTGGCGAGGCTGTGAATGAGTCAGTTTTTTCAGTGAAGGAAAACAAAAGATTCTCCCTTGGCCCTCCACCGGGGGAAGGAGTGGCCCTGTTACCATCTCCTGAGAAAGAACTGAATTCTCCGCCACCACAGTAGATGTAAACCCACAAGCCTTGGACAGGTGCTTTGGGTCCCAGCGCGCTGCTGAAATGCTTTGCAGACACAGTTGCATCGCAACAGAACGCTCAACAGGGTAACCCCAGTGTACCCTTGCACCGTGCCACTGTCGAGAGCAGTAAAGGCGGAAGAGGCTGCAGAGCGGCCGCGAAAAGCCAATGGAGACTCCCACGACTTCGACACCTCCTCATGCACTTCCAGGAAGAAGGGCACTGAGGGTTGGCAGGCGCTTTCAGCGTGGGCCGCTCTCACATACCAATCATCCAGCCTTGAGCATTCGGGGCATGACGGAGGATTCCACTTAAACCCGATGTTCACAGCTGCCTGGGAAAGCATGGCTGTGAGCTAAGGAATCCAGCCCACCTTGTGATGTGGCGATCGACGTGACGTCATCACCCATCCCCCGAATGAGACGTGGGGCCCAGGACGGGAAACACCAGCACCTTCACCCGGCAACACCATGGGTTGCAGGTGTGCTAGTGGGCGGTGTGGCCCGAGGAATATTCGTTGGGTTGGCCCACACAAACGCCAGCCAAAGTACTGCCTCTCATGGAGGAAGTAGATTGGGGTGTGGTAGAGGGGACTCTCTCTCCTGAACGGAGATCATGGAATCTCGATCGTAACACCATGATGGCCATGTTCCTGCAGTGGGAACATGAATCATCCATTCAGATCCTACCCGTCAGACGGACTAATCAGCCGATCGCACTCAGAAACGTTGCACGGGCAAAACATCCTGAAAAAGATGTGCTGCGTGCAGCTCTTTTAGAGAGGATTTTTTCTCTGCAGAATGCCGAAGCGCCCAGGGAGAACACGCACACTGTGCTAGATCACTGCACAGATCAGACAGGAATGCAGAACTTGCTGGAACGTGCCATAACACCAACCCTGGAGAGACGCTCGTCTTGAAGAGAGAAAGCTCAGGAAGGCAAGTAACACTCTGCTCCGAAGCAGAAACATAATGTGAGATTGCCACGCAATACTGTGGATACCCATGCGGTGGGCGGAGTTGCGTTATGCAAATTCTGCAGACCCATGCCATTTTCATGCCATTGGCTCGTTTTGTAGATCTCAAAGGCGATTGGCTTTCTAAGCAAAACCCCCATTCCATCAGTAACTGACATTACTCGTAGTGTACTGACTGAAAGGGAACCAAAGTTTCAAAAACCCAAATGTAAAAATGAGGTGAGCAACACTATGCATTTTGCCGCCTTCTCCTGCATCGTCTTTACTAAGCAACAGGGGTAAACCTCTGCTGCTTTGATGACGCAAGCATACTACGGTTCAGACCCAAAAAATATAATGTGAACACAGTACAGCGGTGGCAATCGAATTGTGGTTCGGACCAGGCAGTTGAACAAAGTGTGAAAGCAACCTAGGAAACAATTTACAGGCAGTAGACAACTAGGGTGTTCAGACTTGTAGTTCGGTTCTCTTGGTTCCTTTGGTCTGGGCCAAAAAAGAAATGGTAAATTTAGTCCTGGTTTGTTTAGAGTTCACACTCAAATTTTTAACACCAAACCTAAAGATACAAAACAAAACGATTTGATGATGTATATTTTGTGATGGAACTATGCTGTGCTTAAAGCTAAATGCGTTCGCTGTATGTGCGTACATATGACAGTATATGATGGAGCAGAGAACTCGTGAAGAGCTTATAAAATGTGTAAAGGAGTCAAAATAGTGACAGGAATCCCTTTGTCACACACACAAATGAAGAGGAGATGCAGTTATGATGCCTGTACTGAACATTGCGATTATGACGAGAGAAAAAAAACAGGTAGCCTATGCTTGAGTGCCCTCAAGGTCACAGTTACAAAAACTTAAGGACACTAAGGAGATTTTACTGACTCTTTGTGAACATGTCCTGCTGCAGGAGGGCATTAGGATTGCAGATTCGGCCAGAGCAATAAACCTCTATGTCCGTAATGTAAGATACCTAAGAAAGTGGCAGAGCTCGAAACCGCATACTCATTACCTCTTAACGCCCCTATTTTTGAGAATTTTCTGAAAACGACATACTCAAATGAAAATGTCTGCAGCTCTTACACCCTATGGTCTATATTCATAAATATGGTCTTATTTTAAACTAGACACATGAAATGTTGCTACCCAAGAGTCATAATAACAAAAAATAATATGGGAACAGAATAATATACATGTAAATATACATGTAAGTGACTCACTTTTTTTTTCTTTTTTTTTCACTTAGGGAAAAAAATATGAGACTTTAATATTAAGAGCCTGAAAATAACTTAAATATAAAACTGAATGTCTAATCATGTTATAATTCAAATTTGAGGATGATTCTCTCAGAAATGTAGCTTCTGTAAGCTTTTATGTAATGAAAAGTCTAGGCATCCTTTCAAAAAGGCCATTTATTTCAGAACATTTGTAATTGTAAAGAGTTATTGGCTTATAAATAACAAAATTTTGATGGATTATGATGAATTATTCTTCATAACCGTGTCATTGTGTTTTTTCTGTGTATATAATCTTATTCTATAATAAACACAAACCCATGATATTTGTTTTTTATCATTATGATTGTTCGTTGTTAAAAATACAACCAACCATGAAATTATAAGTTCTGCAATACAAAAAGATATCAATGACAGACACCTCATAGCATCAGTAACTCCACAATCTCTGCGTTTGTAACATCTGCACAAAGGAGACGCCGGGCAGCTGCTCAACGATCTCGCCTTTGAGGTAAACTGTTGATTTTATATATTTTTTTAAATATCACTACTTAAAAATGAATAACTTGGATTGTCCACTTGCACACAATAATAATGATAAACGCTGACCAATAATTATTTACTGACAACAATATGAAACATGAATAAATGGAGTAAAAGAATGAATAAAAGTAACCTTAAAAGTAATCATAATAAATAAATAAATAAATACACATGAAACAACAGCTTTATTCAAACTTATTCAAACCAGGGCCGCGCACAGACATTTTGAGGGGCAGTGGCCCAAACCAAAAAAAGGGGCACTGGGGTGGGGTGGCATTGGGGGCGAGGATTGGGTGCTTGTCCATACAAATTATCCATCTTACTTTTACTATTCAGTCAAAACAGTTTTGATCTAATTGTGTGTCTACCGAAAATAGTGATATATGACATTGTATTATGTTGAATATCAAAGTTTTTGTGTCTATTTGTTAATGAAGGATTTTTGGACACAATGTTTTTGGCTTTGTGGAGTAAATGTTATAGCTTTTATTTTGAAGTAAAAAGATAAAATTAGACTCTTGGGGTAAGATGACCCAGTCATATTTGGCACAGAAGGCCCCAAGTGGCATGTTGTTACTGGTGTTATTGCTTTTAAATGTAATTCTTATTGTAATTAGCGGGTCTATTATTTAATATTTTCATGAATTAGATGTACATTAAGGCATCTTCACTTTTATTAAAACATAGGTTTATTGAGTGATTTCTATTATTACAAAATATATTAGGCCTATGTTTTTTATTTTTTATTATGACATATCTTCAATTAAAATATGGGCAATTAAATTAGTAAATAGTTTAGTTCGACGTACGTCGGAACTGACCGACGAATTGGGATCTATTTTCAGAGACCAATCTACTTTGAGTGTATAGAAAAGAGCCAATAAACATTGGCATGCGGTTCACGCACCGCCCCGCAGCACGGGTATAAAACACGGAAGTGAACAACGCCTACCACTTTCAACTTCGGAGCCGATAGTTTTGCTGCTTACCTGCGCAAGACTGTTTCTGCCGAGAGTGTTCAAGAGAACGGGTCTGGAGAAGTGCTCTTCCTGGTGTTGGCGTGACGGCGCGAGTCAGCGAGTGGCTGCAAAAAGAGTTCCTGTGTTGGTTTGCTGGGCGTTTTCCTTTGAGTGCTCACCCGCAGGCTTGCACTATCGGACCGCGGGGAGCCGCGGCCATCTCCATGAGTGCTTCAGCACTTTAAAAGAGCAATTTTCCATTCCTAAAAGAGCATACAGTTTGACCCTGCGTCTTTTTCAAGATGTCACTCAAACCGTGTGTTTCTGGGCGGTTGTTTCCTGTCCTCATTTGACGGCCACGATCTCTCTCGCATATAAACATGTGAGGCGTTCGTGGGTGATCTGTGTTCTCTCAGGAGAACGTGGTCACGTCAAATCAAATCAAATCAAATCACTTTATTGTCACTCTACCATATGCACAAGTGCAACAGTAGGTGAAATTCTTAGGTGCAGTCCGAGCAAACATAGTAGTCATGACATGACATGTACAACATTTAATCAACAACAGATTACACATCTGATGCGCACACAATTACTCACAGCACAGTATACACTACAATAAACAATAAATAATTTACACAATGTGAGTGTAGTTATCACAGCTTTAAACAATATACACATACTTACAATATACATATACTTTAAACAATATACACTAAACATACATTAAACAATAACAGTATACATTAAGCTATAGTAATAATATACAATGTACAGTATACAATATGTTCACAAATAGAAATCCGATGTACAATAGATGCTATATAATAAATAAATGTGTATATAATGTGTGTGTATCTACAGTGGGTTGTGCTGAGTGATATTCTGTCCAGTGTGTGTTATGATCCTGATGGATCAAGAGTTAAGTAGTCTAATTACTTGTGGGAAGAAGCTGTTCTGGAGTCGGCTGGTGCGTGTTCTAATGCTGCGGTACCGTCTGCCTGATGGCAGCAGTGAGAGCAGCCCATGGTTCGGGTGGCTAGAGTCTCTGATGATCCTCTGAGCTCTTTTCACACACCGATGATGCAGCTGGCCGTGCGCACTACCCTTTGCAGGGCTTTGCGGTTGCGGGCGGTACTGTTGCCGTACCAGGTGGTGATGCAGCCAGTCAGCAGGCTCTCTATGGTGCAGGTGTAGAAGCGTGTGAGGATGTGGCGGTTCATTCCAAACCTCCTCAGCCGTCGCAGGAAGAAAGGGCGCTGATGAGCCTTCTTCACAACGGCCTCGGTGTGGACGGACCATGAGAGTTCCTCTGTGATGTGGACACCAAGGAACTTGAAGCTGCTGACTCTCTCCACCGGTGCTCCATCGATGGTGATGGGGCGGTGTTCTCTCTCATTCCTCCTGAAGTCGACCACCAGCTCCTTGGTCTTGCTGACGTTGAGGGAGAGGTTGTGCTCCTGACACCATCGTGTCAGAGTGTGCACCTCCTCTCTGTAGGCCGTTTCATCATTGTCAGTGATGAGACCTACCACCGTCGTATCGTCAGCAAACTTGATGATGGTGTTGGAGCTGTGGGTTGCCACGTTGGAGCTGTGTGTACAAGGAGTACAGGAGTGGGCTGAGAACACAGCCCTGAGGGGCTCCAGTGTTGAGAGTCAGTGATGAGGAGATGTTACTGCCCATTCTGACCACCTGGCGTCTGTTTGACAGGAAGTCCAGGATCCAGCTGCATAACAAGCTGTTTAAGCCTAGAGCCCGGAGTTTCCCGTCAAGTATGGAGGGCACAATGGTGTTGAATGCTGAGCTGTAGTCTACAAACAGCATTCTCACATACGTGTTCCTCTTTTCCAGGTGGGAGAGAGCAGTGTGAATTGTAGATGAAATGGCATCATCAGTGGAGCGGTTTGTGCGGTATGCAAACTGCAGTGGGTCCAGTGAGGGGGGGAGAACAGAGCAGATGTGGTTTCTAACTAGTCTCTCAAAGCATTTGCTGATGATGGGGGTCAGAGCAACAGGACGCCAGTCGTTTAAGCAGGTGGTTTTTGACTGCTTAGGTACAGGAACAATGGTGGACGTTTTGAAGCATGTGGGGACCACAGACAGGGAGAGGGACAGGTTATAGATGTCCGTGAAAACTCCAGCCAGTTGGTGCGCTCACGCTCTGATCACGCGGCCCGGAATGCCGTCTGGAACCGCGGCTTTACGGACGTTCACCAGCCGGAAGGATCGGGTTACATCCGCTACAGATACGGAGAGTGAACTAACCTCTGTATCTTCAGCCACAAGCTCTCTCTCCGCGAGGGCGGTGTTAGTTCCCTCAAAGCGAGCATAGAAGGTGTTGAGCTCGTCCAGAAGAGAGGCAGCGGTATTCACGGTGGAGTTTGTGTTCCCTTTATAGTCCATGATGGTGTTAATTCCCCGCCACATGCTTCTGGAGTCGGTGGTGTTGAACTGTCCTTCAATCTTGTCCCTGTACTGCCGTTTTGCTGCTCTGATGGTTTTCCGGAGGGCATAACTTGCTTGATTATGCTCCTCCGCATTACCGGAGTTAAAGGTGAAGGTCCACGCATTGAGTGCCACGCGAACATCCCCATTTAGCCACGGCTTCTGGTTTGGGTACAGCCGAATTGTTTTGGTCGGAACAACGTCTTCTACGCACTTCCTGATGAAACACGTTACGCTATCAGCGTAGACCTCGATGTCGTCATCAGAGGCCGACCGGAACATCTCCCAGTCCACGTGATCAAAACAGTCCTGTAGCATAGAGTCCGATTGGTCCGACCAGCACTGGATGGTTCTGAGGGCGGGTGCTTCCTGTTTCAGCCTCTGCCTATAAGCGGGCAAAAGTAGAATGGAAGCGTGATCTGATTTGCCGAATGGTGGGCGCGGGAGAGACTTGTAACCATCCTTGAAGGGAGAGTAGCAGTGGTCTAATACACGGTTCCCTCGCGTGTTGAAGTTAACATGTTGGTGGTATTTAGGTGCAATGCGTTTGAAGTTGGCTTTGTTAAAGTCTCCGGTCACAATAAACACAGCCTCAGGATGCGTGGTTTCCTGCTCACTCACTGTCCTATACAGTTCCTTTAGTGCCCGGTCTGTGTCGGCTTGTGGGGGAATATACACAGCTGTGATGATGACCGCTGTGAATTCCCTCGGTAGCCAGAATGATCACCATCTATAATATAATAGTGTGTGCACATGCTGAATCAGATTCAGAGTTGACAGCCATGCTTTCTGGGGTGGCTGCCCGGATGTGCATTGGAAAAACTTAGCAGTGTGGAACTATTTGGTGCCAAAATATGGAACGGCAAAAGGGCCATAATCTGTATAAGTTTTTCCCTCTCTCACTGCCCTCTGTCCTGCATGCACGAGGGTAGTCCCGACCCAGGGGTTATGCAGGAACTGCGTGCGGTGATGGACCTCGCTCTCCGGGTGACGGAAGTCACTGCACGCGCCCTGGGTCAGGCGATGTCCACACTAGTGGTCCAGGAAGCTGGGGCTAAACCTGGCAGATATGCATGAGCCCGACAAGTTTGGTTCCTCAACGCCCCTGTCTGTCAGGCTGGCCTCTTCGGGGCGGACGCAAGGGGGCCGCCCAACCCGCTCAGGGCCCCGCTAAGTCTGCCGGCAAATGTAAGGGTAAGTGGCCCTGAGACGGGCAGCCCAGGGACGGATGGATCTGCTCAGAGGGAGATGGTGTCCGCACCCTTGGTATTTCTAATTGACTTGATTCTGATGATCTGAGTGATCTGTTGGGTTTGTATTTAATCAGCATATCTGCAATGTATTGAGGTCCTAGGTCATTGAGTGACTTATATACAAGTAATAGTACTTTAAAATCGATCCTAAATGTAACTGGAAGCCAGTGTAAAGACCTGAGGACTGGTGTAATATGGTCATATTTTCTGGTTCTGCTCAGGATCCTGGCAGCAGCGTTCTGAATGAGTTGCAGCTGTCTAATGGTCTTTTTGGGAAGGCCGGTGAGAAGACCATTACAATAGTCCACCCTGCTGGTGATAAAAGCATGAATGAGTTTCTCTAAGTCTTGCCTGGAAACAAAGCATCTAATTCTTGCAATATTTTTTAGATGATAGTAAGCTGATTTTTTTATCTCGGTATGGAGTTGGATTCGGTCAACCGGACTGTGCGCCTCACAGAGGAACGAGTCCAGTCAGTGTTGAACTGCTTTGAATACGTTCAAGAGCAGGATGGCGGTCCCACTGAAATTCTTTCAGAGGCTCCTGGGGCAAATGGCATCGGCAGCCGCAGTAACGCCACTCGGATTGCTTCATATGAGACCGCTTCAACGCTGGCTACACAACCGAGTCCCGAGGTGGGCGTGGCAGAGTGGCCAGTATCGGGTTCCAGTTACCCCGTACTGTCGCCAGACCTTCAACCCTTGGTCCGACCCCTCGTTCTTACGGGCCGGAGTGCCCTTAAGACAGGTGTCCAGGCATGTTGTGGTATTCACGGATGCCTCAGCCACGGTTTGGGGGGCCACGTACAACGGGCATGCAGTCTCGGGTCTGTGGATGGAGCCCCAGCTGCATTGGCATATCAATTGCCTGGAGTTAATGGCAGTACGTCTCGCGCTAAGTCGCTTCCAGAAGCCACTTCAGCACAAACACGTACTGGTCCGCACAGACAGCACTGCGGCCGTTGCGTACATCAACCGTCAGGGTGGTCTAAGCATGCTCCAACTCGCCCGCCACCTCCTCCTGTGGAGTCGCTTCGTGCCATTCACATCCCTGGTGCGCTGAACCAGACAGCCGACAAGCTCTCTCGTCAGTGTCCACTTCCGGGAGAGTGGCGACTCCACCCCAGGTCTGTCCAGCTGATATGGGACCTCTTCGGAGCCGCGCAGGTGGACCTGTTTGCCACTCCGGACTCATCCCATTGCCAGTGGTACTTTTCCCTGACCGGGGGTACCCTCGGCACAGATGCACTGGCGCACAGCTGGCCCCGGGACCTACGCAAATATGCGTTTCCCCCAGTGAGCCTTCTAGCACAGACTCTGTGCAAGGTCAGGGAGGATGAGGAGCAGGTCTTGCTAGTTGCGCCCTACTGGCCCAACCGGACCTGGTTCGCCGAACTCACACTCCTCGCGATAGCCCCACCCTGGCCGATTCCCCTGAGGAATGACCTTCTTTCTCAGGGAGGGGGCACACTATGGCACCCGCGTCCAGACCTCTGGAAACAGAATGTCTGGTCCCTGGACGGGACGCGGAGGTTCTAGTTGGTCTACCACAAGCAGACCATCACTTCGGCTAGAGCCCCCTCTACGAGGCGCCTCTATGCTTTGAAGTGGAACCTGTTCGTTGAATGGTGTTCTTCTCTCTGCGAAGACCCCCGGAAGTGTTCGATTAATGTTGTGCTTTCTTTCCTACAAGATGGGTTGGAGCGAATGCTGTCTCCCTCCACCCTGAAAGTGTACGTCGCAGCAATAGCGGCGTATCACAATGTAGTTGAAGGTAAATCCTTAGGGAAGCACAACTTAATCGTCAGGTTCCTCAGAGGTGCGAGGAGACTAAATCCTCCTCGTTCTATCTCGCTACCCTCTTGGGACTTAGTCCTGGTGCTCAGAGCACTTCAGGGCCCTCCTTTTGAGCTTTTACAGTCCGTTGAGTAAAAAATCCTGTCTATGAAGACAGTACTCCTGACTGCATTGGCCTCAATCAAGAGGGTGCATGCATTTTCGGTCAACGAATCGTGCCTAGAATTCGGGCCCGGTAACTCTCACGTCATCCTGAGACCCCGGCCCCGGCCCGTGCCCAAGGTTCCTACCACTCCCTTTCGGGACCAGGTGGTGAACCTGCAAGCACTGCCCCCGGAGGAGGCAGACCCTGCCCTGGCTTTATGTCCTGTCCGTGCTCTTCGCGCTTACGTTGACCGGACACAAAGCTTTAGGACCTCAGAGCAGCTCTTCGTCTGTTACGGAGGCCAGCAGAAGGGAAAGGCTGTCTCCAAGCAGAGGTTAGCCCACTGGATAGTGGATGCTATCGTCTTAGCGACCAATCGCAAGACGTGCCTTGCCCGTTCGGGTTGTGAGCGCACTCCACAAGAAGTGTTGCTTCTTCCTGGGCGCTGGCTCAAGGCACCTCGCTGACAGACATCTGTAGAGCTGCGGGCTGGGCGACACTTAACACGTTCGCTAGATTTTTTAGCCTCCGTGTGGAACCAGTTTCTTCCCGTGTACTCGCCTCCAACGGCCAGTAGACGCGAAGAACCCGTTCCTGTGTTGGCTTGCTACGCCACTCCCGCCTATGGCCGGATATGTGCGTTTATCTTCTCCAGTTGTGTTCCCCAGAAATGGTGAACCCTGTCGAGCTCCTCCGTCACCCCTGTGGTGTCAGATGTTGCGGCCGTCTGACGCCAGGCCTGCACCCGTATGCCTGTGGAACGTGTGTGTTAGGCTGGGTCCATATGTAGCGGTCCCCTCACGGCAACCCCATATGTGTATTCTCCACGGTACCAGCTACCCTACTCGGCTAGCCCCGTGTCTTTCCCTTGACAGAGCCCGCTCTGTCGTCTCTGGGTGTGTCGTCTCTGTCGTCTCTGGGTTGGATCCACCCCAGAGACTGCCATATGTTGTTACTACCCAGATAGGTTAGTCCGTATGAGTATTCTCCATCTCTCCTCCTCCGGAGGAAGTGGCTCTGCAGCGTACCATCTCCTCGAGACGGGCACCCAGCGTTATCCAATAGTCACACTGAGTGGGTCTTGCGGAAACAGCAGTGTCGGACCTCCCTGCCTTAAGCCCTGTCTGCTGCTCCATCTGGGAGCACCCAGTGAGCTTAAGCAGGGCACTGGAAGGGCCAGCACCCTGGCGTTTTTGTAGGGATCCCAATTCGTCGGTCAGTTCCGACGTACGTCGAATGTAACCGACTGAAAGGGAACGTCTCGGTTACGTATGTAACCCTCGTTCCCTGAAGGAGGGAACGGAGACGTACGTCCTGTCGCCAGGTGCTGTGCTTCAGCTGCAGGCCTGAGTCACATCTCGGCTCCTCAGTTGTAAAAGCGGTATGCGTTGTTCACTTCCGTGTTTTATACCCGCGCTGCGGGGCGGTGCGTGAACCGCATGCCAATGTTTATTGGCTCGTTTCTATACACTCGAAGTAGATTGGTCTCTGAAAATAGATCCCAATTCGTCGGTCAGTTCCGACGTACGTCTCCGTTCCCTCATTCAGGGAACGAGGGTTACATACGTAACCGAGATGTTTTCTGTTATCAGTTATTCAATTATTCTACTAAATTGTCAAAATAAAATTAAGTAGAATATTTATTTTTTTGTATTTTACATTATGACACAGAAGATATAGCCTAAATATTAATAATTATTATATCAAAAGTAATTTTTACATTTTGTAACAGTTTATGGGTTATATGAAATTAGGCCTATATAATAATTTTTATAGGATTAGACAAGGATTAGACAAGAATTATAATTCTGTTCCAAGAACGTGTATTTTGTACAAGTTGTAAGCACTATTAGAAGATCAGGAGCAAAATAATACAGACAGAAATAAAAAAAAAAAACTACCAAATTACTAATTCTGTGGATTGTAACGCAATGAAGACATTCTGGAAGACATTCTGGAACCGCTGTCTCCGCTTGAGTTTTCCGCGCACAGACTCTGAGTGAGGCTGGGGAGCAAGCAGGAAAACACGGGAGCGGATTCGCGGAATCGGTGGATCTTTAGCGGAGGGAAAACAGAACACTTTTAGCGGGTATGGGTAGCAACCATAGACTGTGAGAGGGGCACCTCAGCTGATGAGGGCAGAGGGGCAGTGGCTCTAGCCACCGGGCCAGCCCCCTGTGCACGGCCTGGTTCTAACAATCAGGCGGTGAACTCCACGTCATGCTGCCATCTCAACACAGCTGTGCTTTATTTAGATGAAGCAGCTACCACCATGCCCATCTTTTCCTGTCTTTGCCGTCCATCACGTCCCTCATTGCTGCTCTTCTCAAAGGGAACATCATGGATCCAGAGGATGAGGAAGACCATGATGACGGCACCCCTGACAATCTGCTGTGTCTGCTCCAAACATTCATATTCCTGCTCTCCATCAGCATGACTACCTGTAAAACATTTAAACGTTTTACAATTCATGTCAGCATGTCATTTCTTGCCATGTTTCATTACAATTTTATCAATATATTTTTTTTAACATTCAATTGGTGTAGTGGGCTTAAACCACTAAACGGGTGAGCAGAAGGTCGCTGGTTCGATCTCTGCAGCCATCACCACCAGTGTGTCCTTGAGCAAGCGTTTTACTCCAGGGGGATCAATCCTGCAATAAGTGCACTGTAAGTCGCTATGGATAGAAGCATCTGCCAAATGCATACATAAATGTGATTTTTGAAAATACTTTTTTAAAAAGTGTCTTGGGCACAAACGCTCAATAAAGCTGCTTATTTCTTAAAGTTAACTTTTTCAAGGTACTACTATAACATAAATGCATAAATACATTTCATGCAATTTCTATTTGGGGGCATAAAGGGTTAGTTTACCCAAACATATAAATTCTGTCATTATTTACTCACCTTCTCACTGTTCAATCCCTGTGTTTTTCTTATTTTTTTGGTGCTTTTTGGTCAAGTCCTTCTGGTTTCTTCATACAATATCAGCCAATGGAGACTGACTTTCAGAAGGTTCATGACACTTTTTGATGATGTTTTTGATGCTTATCAATGTCAGGCTCGATTGTATTGACAGAAACCAGCAGAACAAACTTGACCAAAATCACATCCCCAATGTCTTGTGGTCTTTTTCTAGAAGCTCTCACTGGCTCTGCGCTCACTGCGGATGAAGAGACCATAGCAACATCTGGGCCAGATGAGGCAATAAAGGCAGGTGGAGTGATGGAAGGTCTCATCATGGCACTAAAACATTTCCAGGATCCTCAGTGCTCACACCTGTCTGCAGACAAACATAATGCAAAAGCAGTCATTTTAAAGGCCCACAACGGCTCTGGTCTAGACTATGTGTGTGTGCGCTGCTGCGGTGCGTGAAACTATCGTCAACCCAGACTTAATTTGCCTCAATTGAAAACATATTTACACTGTCTGAATCGTTTCCTATCACATATATAGTGCGCTATGTGCCTTTCACCATGTAGAAAATAGTAAATGCGTGAACAACTGACCATTTTCAGACGCAGTTCAGCGTCTATTTATAAAGCAGGGGGCGGGACTTCAGATTCTAGAGTGCATTTGATTGGACAGAAGATTTGATGAGAAGGTGAAGTCTGCAATGATGTCATCAAAATCTGAAATTCGTTTTAACGGAAGTGAGAGACTGACAAAATTTGCATTTAGGAGATATAAGCATTCAAAACTTACATTGTTTTGGAACACACCAGCTTATTCATAACCTTAAAGGTCCCGTTTTTCCTGTTTTTTTGAAGCTTTGATTGTGTTTATAGTGTGCAATATAACGTGTTCATGTTTCGCGTGTAAAAAAACACAGTATTTTTCACACAATTTACTTATCTCTATACCGCTGTTTTCACTGTCCTAAAAACGGGCTGATGACTTCCTTGTTCTATGAAGTCCCTCCTTCAGAAAACGTAAAGAATTCTGATTGTGCCAGCGGTTCCTGTATTGTGATCATAGGTTGTGATTCGACAGCAGCTTAGCGCACGTTGCCCGGTAAGGTCACGCCTCTTACCAGAGATGCATGCGCTCAGTGTTCGAGTGACGTTATTAAAGAAGGAAGTTAGAGGGATGTAGTCCTAATCGGCCTTTTGCTGTAGGCTTTGAAAGGGGACTTCTGTTAAATAAAATATGAACTTTGAGCATTGAACTTTGAGCTTTATAATGTTACAGGTATTATTTATGCTCTAACAGCAACATTACACACTAACTAAAGTTTGAAAAATGGGATCACGAAGAACAGAACCTTTAAGATTACCAGCTAAGATAATCCCACTGAAATCAAAATAAAGTGTTTTAGCTTTTAGTATGCCTTTAACAGCACAATGTAATTTGATTAATTGTAATTTGAAAAAAAAACAAAATCATCTTACTTTATATTTTTGTTTCAGGTTTTTTTTCCTTTTTTCCCCCACACAAACTGTACTATATTGTCTAGCGTCTTTACACCTTCAACAATTCAACTTTTTTTCTCTACAGTAGTTCAACAAACCCGTGTCGCTGTTCTCCTCCGTGTTCAATTATAACATATTCTCTCCCATGGCTGATCTGATCGTCCTTGCAATGCCAAACCACATGTAGCCATATGTCCAAGATTGCAAAAGTACCTTGGGAAGAGTGAGGTAACTTCTCACAGCAAGTACTGGCAAATCACGTGCAGTCCATGATAGGGGTGGGAGAAAAGGTTGATGCATCGATGCATCGCAATTCATTATCCAACGATTCAGAATCGATTCTCAAAAATTCAGAATCGATTCTGTGTTCAATTCAAACGGCCACTTCACCACTGTGCGCGCGCGTGCGGTCACCGTCCAAACAGAACCACCCGTTGATAGGCGAACGTTCGTATGCTGGTGAATTGCCTTCGTTTAAGATAAAATGGACAAACTACAACCTGCTCAGGGGCGTCACACACGTGGGGACACTTTTCCCGGTGAGAGGGTTAAACACCCCCACGTTTTATGCAGTTTTTCCGCAGTTTTGCTCAAACACCTTAAAGCAGTCGCTCCTCCGTTTCTCTGGCCGCTCTGTGCATGCGCTCGCTGCGGCTGCCTCTCATTTCAAAAATGTATTTTGCCTATTAAATGCAAAGTTTTTAATTTCAAAAGCACTTCTAAATTAAGTTAATATTTCCAACAAACGAAATTCTGAGCCAAAATAACGAAGTGGTGCTCAAGCAGGCTATATGGCGCTTTCCTTGCCATTAATGATTAATAACACACCTAGTCCTATGTCTCCGATGCGGTGGCCGGGACATAAACCTACCAACATCCGTGGCATAATTTTTGGAATGACTTATTGAATATTGCTGTACTACTGCACAATGTTTCAAATGAATGGAAAACTCTGAACAAAGGCTTCGTTTTGATGAGTGATTCGTTAAATGTATCTAACATGACTGTTACAGCTTGGCAAGTTCTCATGTGAGATGGTATGCGCACACACTGAATTTGGCTTCTCAGCGAGCGCTAAAGTTGTTTTTGTAGACATTTTTGTAAAAATGTTCTAAAGAAACTAAACAGTTCTCAATTTACAACTAAGTGTGACAATTTTTCATTCTTAATGATTGTTCTTTGCCATTGTATATATGGCTTATCATGTTTCATTCAGATCTTGTTAATCTTGAATATAACTTTGTTAATAAAATAAAAGTAGGCCTATTGAAAGAAATCTTCATAATCATTTTTTAATATGGCAATACTGTCAAACAGATATTATAACTAAAAACAAAACACATATTGGCTCCAATTTTGGTTAAAATGTAAAGTTCATGTATATGCACAGCAGGATAATTAGTTACCAAAAATGTATGTTAAGAATTGTTTTGGGAATCGGATCGTTAGGCTACTCCCAGAATCAGAATCGGATCGAATCGTTAAGTGCCTTAGATTCCCACCCCTAGTCCATGAGGATGAGATGCACTCTAATACAGCTGAACAATACTGACTGACTGCTACTTTTGATATTGACCCCCCCTGCACCCATTGTCCATTTGACCTGATCTTTTTTTTCCTTTTTTTTCCATAAAGATTTTAATAAATGCTTTGTAGGCCTATATGTTGGTGACACCACACTGGCATTATGTATTACCATATGAACAGAAATAATAAACTCTAAAAGAATAACAAACATATTATCGTGGCCAAGACTTTTTTTTAGCTTAATCTTTTTTTTGTATTATTCAAAAAAAAACAAAAAAAACATGTTCATTACAAATAATAGAGATGCACCGATTGATCGGCCAGGGATCGGAATTGGCTGATTTTCTGCATGATCAGTCTCACGTGTCTTTGAGCCGAGTCCACATGCGGCTGTGATGTCAGAGCCACACTCGCGCTCACAGCCGCATGCAAACACTAGAAGACACTAATTATGCCATTTGTAAAACTTGTAAGGTTAAAATAAACTGCGGGGGAACCACCAGGAAAGCGCACAACATGACAAACCTAATTAGACACTTAAAACTCCATCACCCCGCAGAACATGCCCAGTTTGAAGAAAGTAACGTTAGTAAAGGTAAAACGGCTAAAGCTGGCCAGAGCTCAAAGCCAGCCACATCAGCTGAACGCATAAACCTCCACTTCATGAGAATTTACCGTTTCATTTGAGAGAACTGTCATATCATGAACACAGACAGTCAAGGGCAACGGCAACCCGTTTTCATGGCAACCCGTCAAAATAAAAGTTTGGTTTAAAAAAAAATGAATTGACAGAATATATGAAGGAAGTGAAGTGAAGTGACGTGTGGCCAAGTATGGTGACCCATACTTGGAATTTGTGCTCTGCATTTAACCCATCCAAGTGCACACACACACACCGTGAACACACACCCGGAGCAGTGGGCAGTCATATTGCTGCGGCGCCCGGGGAGCAGTTGGGGGTTTGGTGCCTTGCTCAAGGGTCTCACCTCAGTCGTAGTATTGAGGGTGGAGGAGGGTGCTGGTTATTCACTCCCCCCACCAACAATTCCTGCCGGACCTGAGACTCAAACCCACAACCTTCCGGTTACAAGTCTTGACTCTCTAACCATTAGGCCCCCACTGTCAGAATAAGTCTCGGAGCCAGATGCAAGTTCACAAAGTTTAATAGAGGAGTAAAGAGAGGATCAGATGAAGCACAAAGTCACAGTCCACAGCACAGAGACCACACGCGGCGTCCCACGAAGTAATCCACTCTGGTCGGTGACCGGGAAGAAATCCTCACCCGGCAGGAGACTGACGATAACCTCAGAACACTGGACAGAAGGCAAAACAACGTCCGACAGAAAAGAGCAGCTCTTTGGAACCTGGATGATACTGGATCTCGCCTGAAAACAAAGCGCACCAGTAATACCAGAAAACAGAGCACAGTTCACTCAAGGTCAAGTTCACGATCCACAGACGTGTAAACTCCGGGCTAAGACGAGCCTCCAGATGCCTGCGACCGAACCTGAAGAAACAGCAGGAACTACCGACTGGACTAGGACAGCGAGACTGAGACCAACCAAGACAATGAGCACGCGACGAGAGACAGGACAGAGTGCTATAAAAAGAGAACAGCTGATGAGACACGACAGGTGAACAATTACTGAAACGAGCGGGAGGAGCCAGTGAACCCGTGAGGAACCACCACCAACAGGTAAGACAACATACACACACACACACGATCACCCAGGAGTCCTGACAGTATCCAGACAGATATAAAAATCACAGGTTTAACCCTGGATACATAAAAAACTGGGTGAACCCGACCAAGAAAAGGAGGTAACTTAAGCTTGACCGCTACCGGATTAATGACCTTAGATATACTGTATGGCCCAATGAAACGAGGAGCCAGCTTACGAGAAGGCTCACGGAGAGGCAGATCCTTGGTGGAAAGCCATACCTTTTGTCCACACACATAACGGGGTGGAGGTCGCCGGTGACGGTCAGCCGCAGCTTTGGTTCGTCTGGAGTTTTGTAACAAGAGTGATTTAGCTTTCCTCCAAGTGCGTGTGCACCTGCGCACGAAAGCTAAAGCAGACGGAACCGCTGCGTCGGGCTCCTGTGATGGGAAAAGGGGAGGTTGATATCCGACAGATAATTCGAACGGAGACAAATTAGTGGATGCGACAGGAAGAGAATTATGAGAATACTCAACCCAAGGAAGCTGTTGGCACCAAGAATTCGGATATTTAGACGACAGACAGTGAAGCGTTTGACCGAGATCCTGATTAGCCCGTTCGCATTGCCCATTGGTCTGCGGATGATAACCAGAAGACAGGCTGGCTGTAGCGCCGATCTGTCTACAAAACTCCTGCCAAAAACGAGAGATGAACTGAGGACCCCTATCTGAAACTACATCAGTCGGAATGCCGTGTAACCGAAAGACGTGATTAATCAAAACCTGAGCCATCTCCTTGGCAGAAGGAAGTTTAGGCAGGGGAATAAAATGAACCG
This sequence comes from Romanogobio albipinnatus, assembly GCA_023566225.1. NCBI lineage: Eukaryota > Metazoa > Chordata > Actinopteri > Cypriniformes > Gobionidae > Romanogobio > Romanogobio albipinnatus. Next base: position 20,805,945 of record CM042246.1, on the reverse strand, counting down.
CTTTAGAAAAACGATCCACCACAGTCAATACGACAGTGTTACCATTCGACGCCGGTAAGCCGGTGACAAAATCAAGGGCTATATGAGACCAGGGGCGGGAGGGGACGGGCAAAGATTTAAGCAGACCAGCGGGAGGTTGATTAGATGCTTTATTACAAGCACAGACTGAACAGGCTAATACGAACTGTCTGACGTCCGAAGTCATAGAAGACCACCAAAAACGTTGACGGATGGCAGCCAACGTTCTCCGAATTCCTGGATGGCCGACAAACTTGGATTCGTGACCCCACCGGATGACATCGGAACGTAGACGCTCAGGAACCCATAGACGACCCGCCGGACACCCCTCCGGGACTTCCCCCTCTCGGCCGGCCTCTCTCACCCGCTGTTCGATTCCCCACACGAGGGCACCGACCACCCTCCCCTCCGGGAGAATGGTCTCGGTCCGCTCCGAGCCGGAACCCTCGAACAGACGGGAGAGAGCGTCAGGTTTAGTGTTTTTAGACCCCGGCCGGTACGAGAGGGTGAAGTTAAAACGCTTGAAGAAAAGTGCCCAGCGAGCCTGTCTAGATGTTAATCTTCTGGCTGAACGGATATATTCCAAATTCTTATGATCCGTCCAGACCAGAAAGGGTTCCGAGGTTCCCTCCAACCAGTGACGCCACTCACCCAGAGCGAGTCTAACCGCCAGCAGCTCCCGATTACCTATGTCGTAATTTCGCTCCGCTGGGTTTAACCGATGAGAGAAAAAAGCGCACGGATGCACTTTCCCGTCAACAGAGGATCGCTGAGATAAAACGTCGCCTACCCCAACATCCGATGCATCCACCTCCACTTTAAATTGTTTCGCCGCATCGGGAATAGAAAGAACAGGTGCAGAGATGAAACGGGACTTTAATTCATCAAAGGCCTCCTGAGCTTCAGTATTCCAACGGAAACACACTTTAGAGGAAGTAAGAGCGGTAAGAGGTTTAGCGACCTGACCAAAGTTTCTGATGAAACGCCGATAAAAGTTGGCGTAACCCAGAAATCGCTGAAGCTCTTTACGAGTGTCGGGCACTGGCCATTTGGCGACCGCTTTAACTTTAGCGGGATCGGGACGAATCTCTCCCTCGGCTATTACGAAACGAAACTGACTCCTGGTGGAACTCACACTTCTCCGCCTTAACAAAGAGCTGATTCTCTAACAGCCGTTGTAAAACCTGGCGAACATGCTGGGTGTGTATCTGCATAGAGGGAGAAAAGATGAGAATGTCATTGAGATACACAAAGACAAACTTGTTAATCATGTCACCCAGCACTTCATTGACCATGGTTTGGAAGACAGCCGGTGCGTTACAAAGACGAAAAGAAAGAACGCAGTATTCCCAGTGCCCTGATGGTGTATTAAAGGCTCTCTTCCACTCATCGCCCTCTTTAATACGTACCAAGTGATAAGCGTTGCGCAGATCTAACTTGGTAAACACGTGCGCTCCCTGTAATAACTCGAACGCTGATGACATTAAAGGCAAGGGGTACTTATTCTTAACAGTAATGTCATTCAGCCCTCTATAATCAATGCACGGACGAAGAGACCCGTCTTTCTTCTTGACAAAGAAAAATCCAGCGCCAGCTGGAGACGAGGAGCAGCGAATGAGACCGGCATTAAGAGATTCGTTAATGTACTTATCCATAGCCTCTCTCTCTGGTTTAGATAGGGAAAATATGCGACCCTTGGGCGGAGAAGTGTCTGAGAGAAGTTTGATTTCACAATCATACGACCGGTGAGGAGGTAGGGAAGTGGCCCGAGCTCTACTGAACACCCGACACAGATCAGAGTACTCCGCCGGAACTCCTGAGAGATCAACATCCGGAACCTGAAAAGTAGAACACACAACAGGAGAAGGAGCAGGACCGAGACATGAAACATGACACGCAGACTTCCAAGATAACAACACCGTTCTGCCAATCAACGTGAGGATTATGTTTGGTCAACCAATCATGCCCTAAAATGACGGGTGATTGAGAATGTTCTAATAAAAATAATTCGATCTCCTCACGATGATTGCCAGAAACAAACAGACTCACAGGGAGAGTGCGATGGGTGATAACAGCCATATGCTGTCCCTTTAAAGTCCAAGCGGAGAGAGAAGAAGACAGAGGAATAAAAGGAATGTTCCACGATTCGGCCATACTGGCATCCAGAAAACTTGCCTCCGCACCAGAATCCAGCAATGCCTGTGAATGAAAAGACTGTTTATAGTTTATGATTACTGGAAGTGTGGTACAGCTTACGGGAGACTTTAATGACGACACGCCCACCGAAACTCCCGAAGTCATCGGCGGGCAGACTCTTTTACCGGACACACAGCGGCGATATGCCCCGCCTTACCGCAATACAAGCACAAACCACAGGACAGACGACGATGTATTTCAGTGGCGGTCAGATGGAGCTTGCCCAGTTGCATGGGTTCCTCCATTTGGAGAGAAGATGCGGTGAATTCCTCCGGTTCAGAGACGACGAGATGACGAAACGACCGGCGGATGTCACGTTGACGGTGGCGAGTCTCGATCCTCAACGCCAGGTCGATCGCCGTCTCTAGAGATGTAGGCGGATCCCGTGCAGCAATCTCATCCTGGATCTCAGGCTTGAGACCCTCGAGGAACTGAGCCCGTAATGCAGCGTCATTCCAGCCGCAGGTGATGGCTAGCGTCTTGAACGTGATGGCATAATCCGTAACGGAAGAGGTCCGTTGCAAAAGTCTCACTAACTCGGCTGCTGCCATGTCCCCACGAAGCGATCGATCAAATAAACTCAACATCTCCGTTTCAAGAGCCTCAATCGAAGCCGTGCACGGAGCCCTGGCTCCCCATACAGCCATTCCCCACTGTCTTGCCCTTCCGGTGAGAAGTGTCAGTACATACGCCACCTTGGATGATGAAGCGGCGAACCGCCGTGGCTGAAGGGCAAAGACAAGGGAACACTGCTGCAAGAAGGCCCGGCAAGATTTGGGATCGCCGTCGAAGGACGGAGGTGTCGCCACGTGTGGCTCGCGGTCTGCAGGTGCACCTTCAACCGGTGCAGAAAGAAAACGCTCACCGACCTGGGAAACCATCTGGTCTACCCGGGTACTGAGCTCAGTAAATTGTTCAGACAGGACACGAAAATCTCTGGAAGCTTCATTCAACAGAGATGAATGCTGTTCAATGACCACTCCCTGCTGATGAAGTGCGGCGTACACCAGATCCGAACTCTCCGAACTCGCTGACTCCATCGTTGGCGTGCTCATTCTGTCAGAATAAGTCTCGGAGCCAGATGCAAGTTTACAAAGTTTAATAGAGGAGTAAAGAGAGGATCAGATGAAGCACAAAGTCACAGTCCACGGCACAGAGACCACACGCGGCGTCCCACGAAGTAATCCACTCTGGTCGGTGACAGGGAAGAAATCCTCACAAGGCAGGAGACTGACGATAACCTCAGAACACTGGACAGAAGGCAAAACAACGTCCGACAGAAAAGAGCAGCTCTTTGGAACCTGGATGATACTGGATCTCGCCTGAAAACAAAGCGCACCAGTAATACCAGAAAACAGAGCACAGTTCACTCAAGGTCAAGTTCACGATCCACAGACGTGTAAACTCCGGGCTAAGACGAGCCTCCAGATGCCTGCGACCAAACCTGAAGAAACAGCAGGAACTACCGACTGGACTAGGACAGCGAGACTGAGACCAACCAAGACAATGAGCACGCGACGAGAGACAGGACAGAGTGCTATAAAAAGAGAACAGCTGATGAGACACGACAGGTGAACAATTACTGAAACGAGCGGGAGGAGCCAGTGAACCCGTGAGGAACCACCACCAACAGGTAAGACAACATACACACACACACAATCACCCAGGAGTCCTGACACCCACAGTCGTATTAGGCTACTGTTGTAGCCTACTGTAGATTTAGCGCTGGCTCTATGTAATAATAATACGTCTCTACTACTAATAATCATTATGCTTAAATGGTTGATTATTTTTCACTTGATCTTTTTTTGTATAAACAATGTTTACTTTTAAACAGCATTATAGCCTTTAAATGTTTGTGTATTATGTACTTATAATGATTATCATCATAAATAATACACGTAATACATTTAATAAAAAAAATTTTAAAGTAAAAAAAAAAAAATATATATATATATATATATAAACATTTAGCTGTGGTACCGAAATTGGTACAGACTCAGAGTACCATACATTTTTTGTATGGTATTGGTACCGACTAATGGAATTTTGGTACTGTGACATCCCTAGCTGGCAACATGTATTACCCAAATTACTGAATTATTATTTGGAGGAGTATTGTACACTTCAGGTTTGTTCATTCATAGGATATTTTGTACTTTAGTAAAAAAAGAGAAAAAGGTCAATTTATAATGTTTTTATCATAAAGCAACTGATTTTCAGTTATTTGTTATTTCTACTTCTTTCCAGGCACAGAAAACTTATTTTTTGAGAGTTGTTTAAGTGAGAGAAGATCCTGTTGTAATGTTTAATAATTTATTTTAGAATTAAATGCATGTATGTGTATGTATATGCTGTCAATTATAGTTCTTAGAAAGAAAATCGGAATCGGCAAAAATCGGTATCAGAATCGGCCAAGAAAATTGCAATCGGTGCATCCTAACAAATAAGATTCAAGTCAATGTTTGTATTTTTTGGGAGTTGTTACATGAGTGTCACAACATTGACCCAAATGCATGGTTAAAATACCTTCCATAACAAGTTGTTGCCATATAGAGGGAAACTTATACATTTACTTGTCTTCTGGTTTATTTGTCTGTCTGTTAAAAATATCAATATGTGGACAGTAGGGATTATGATGATTATACTCAGTCAAGAGTTCAGAGTTGCAGCTTCAGTCAGATAGCAAAATAATAGAGGTGGATCTTAGCCCTGGCTAAAACAAATAAACACATAAACATTATTTTAACATGGCTCCACCTCTGGTCGATCTGGTCTCTCTCTCTCTCTCTCTCTCTCTCTCTCTCTCTCTCTCTCTCTCTCTCTCTCTCTCTCTCTCTCTCTCTCTCTCTCTCTCTCTCTCTCTCTCTCTCAGTGCATGCTGGGAAGTAGTAGTGTGTGGGAGGGTGAACACGGTGAGAGGGAAATTTGAACACGGTTTCTTAACTTTTGTTTTTGGGAGACTGTTGGGAGGATTTCTATGTGCGTAATTTCGCAGAATTGGTTTGGTTTTAGTCTGTAACCTTCTCTGATTTTTCTATGTGTAATAGTCGAGTATTGATCGTGTCGGGGACGGAGATGGCGTCGCACGGGAGTGTGCAGGCGTCGTCTCTGTCACTCCGTCACGGTATCAGGTGTGTCACGAATGCCGGCGAGTCTGTGGAAGACGTGTTGTTGGATGTAGCTGAACGCGTCGGTCACGACAACATTGTTTCTGCGTCCCGGATGAACAAAGCGGTGGTGGTGTTTCTCAAGGATGAACGACTAGTGACTGTTTTGATCGAAAGCGGGATTTCGGTAAGTGGTGCTTTTATTGATGTTCAACCGTTAGCAACACCAACGAGTAAAGTAACCATTTCCAATGTTCCGCCGTTCATTCCTGATGCTGATATTGAGCGCGAGCTTTCGCGTTTTGGTAAACTTGCTAGTGGAATCAAAATGGTTCCACTTGGCTGCAAAAATGCAGCTTTGAAACATGTGATGTCGTTTAGGCGGCACGTATTTATGTTTTTGAACTCGCAGAATCTTAATGTGTCGTTTCGGTGCATGTATGAAGGCAAGTCGTACATGTTATATGCGAGCGCAGGTGAGATGCGATGTTTTGAGTGCGGTGGTTTCGGGCACGTAAGGTTATCATGTCCTAATAAAACTGCCGTGCGAATAGATCCACATGAAGATCAGGTTGTTGTGGTGAATTCTGAGAATGTAAGGAATAATGAGGAAGTTCCTACTGAGAGAGTAATAAATGACGAGGAGGTATCTACTAAGAGTGTGAGGAAGGACGAAGAATCGTCTGTTGAGAATGAACAAATGGATGATGGAGATGTTGAAGTACAGAGGTCTGAAACAAATGTTGATTCGAGGATAGAGGGTCGGATGAGCAGAGATTGTGTGAGGACCAGGTCTGGAAGAAATGAGGATCAAAAAAGTGTCAGAGAGGTAAATTCATGTGAGCCTAAAGAAAAAAGAAAAAAATTAGGTGAAGAAGAAATAAATGAGGCTGATGATGAGGAGGATGGTGTCCTATCTGATACTTCGGATCTGTCAGATATTTCTCAGATAGGTTGTGATCAGATTTACTCGTTGGATGAGATAAATGCATTTTTGGATGAGACTTTTGGAAGGGTTGATGATGTGAAGGATTTCTTTCCAGATGTAAAGAAATTTGAATTTTCAGTTTTATATTGGCAGAAGAGGGTAGGAGAAGAAAAACTGAACGCGCAAAAGAGGTTTCGCTTGAAAAAGTTTCTCACTAAAATTAGAAAGGGGAAAACCCCAGTTAAAGGTAAATCAAATTGATTTTGCGAAATGAGATCCACATCAAGGGTGTCTTTGCAGTGCTATCTGTTTTTCCTGCCTCTTTTTTTCCTCTCTTTATATCTCTTCATGGATATTTTGAGAATAGGATCTTTAAACATTAATGGAGGGAGAGATAGGAATAAGAGAGCAGTGATATCAGAATATGTTCATCTGAAAGACATCAATGTTATGTTTTTACAGGAAACACATTCAGATAATCAAAACGAAATTGAATTGTATAGATGGTGGGAAGGTGAATGTATTCTGAGTCATGGAACTAATTTAAGTGCAGGAGTAGCGATTATCTTTTCCAAAAATTTGGATCTAAAGATCCTATCCACCATTGAATTAGAAAAGGGTAGAGTTTTAATAGCAGTAGTTGAAATTAAAGAGTTAAAGTTTCTTTTTATTAATGTTTATGCTCCAAATTTAGGTCCACAAAGATTAGAACTATTTGAAAAATTAAGCAATGCAATAAGAAAATATGATGATGGAAAAATGTGTGTAATAATGGGAGGAGATTGGAATTGTACTACTGATTTTGTATTGGATAGGAAAGGGCAAGAACCTCACTTACAGTCTAGTAATATGCTCCTTAGGATAACTCAAGAACTAGAACTGGATGATGTGTGGAGAAATAAGAATCAGTTAACAAAACAATACACATGGATTAAAATTTTGGATTCTATTGTAAAGGGAGCACGTCTGGATCGAATATATGTAAATAAATCAGACAATAATAGAGTCATGAATGTTGGTATATCTCCTTGTGGGTTTTCTGATCATCATATAGTGACTGTTGATTTTAATACTAAAAGCATGTCACATTCAAAATCTTATTGGCATTTTAATGTCAAACTGGTGCAGGATACGTTATTTTGTGAAAAATTTTAATGTTTCTGGGAGAGTTGGAAAGTAGAAAAAGACAATTTCGAAAATGTAATTCAATGGTGGGAGGTAGGAAAAGTCCAAATCAAGATTTTTTGTCAGCAGTTTTCTTATAATAATACTGTGATTGTAAAGAGAACTATTGAAAGTTTGGAGAAAGATATTAATGAAATGGAAAATGTAATTGATTTGAATGTTTCGGGTATGACTAAGGATTTAAAGAAAAAGAGATTGGAGTTGAAAACACTGTTAGAGGAAAGAGCAAAAGGTGCCTTAATCAGAGCAAGGATATCTTCCATCAAGGAAATGGACGCTCCAACAAAGTTCTTTTTTAACTTGGAACGTAAAGTAGTAAAGCAAAAAAAAATGCTTTATCTTCGGAAGGACAATGGCACATTAACTTCAAATCCTATCGAAATGAGGAAAATCGCAATGGACTTTTATGCTGAACATTTTGGGTCAAAAGATTGTGATCCTGAGAGTATGGATCGGTTATTAAAAGGACTGCCTACTTTAAAATCTGAGGACAGAAAAACCCTGGACAAATTAATTTCATATGAGGAACTTTCAGAGGCCGTAAAGCAACTGTCCATAGAGCGTTCCCCGGGAGTAGATGGCCTGCCTGCTGAATTTTATAAATCATTGTGGGACATTTTAGGAGAGGACTTTTATAATGTAATCTGTGAATGTTTTCAAAAAGGTACTTTACCCAGCAGTTGCAAAAGAGCAGTACTATCACTTCTACCTAAGACTGGTGATTTAGGGTTGTTGAACAACTGGCGTCCTGTTTCTTTAATGTGCCAAGACTACAAAATATTGTCTAAATGTTTAGCAAATAGATTAAAGAAGTTTTTGAGCACTATTGTGAGGAATGAACAAACATACTGTGTTCCAGGACGTACAATAATGGATAATTTATTTCTAATAAGAGATGTTATGGACCTTTCTATGAATGATGATTTTAATATTGGTTTCTTATCGATTGACCAAGAAAAAGCGTTTGATCGTGTGGGTCATGAATACCTTTTAAATGTTTTGAAAGCATTTGGGTTTGGGGAGACTTTCATTTCTTGGATCAAATTACTGTATAGAGAGGCTTCAGTGATGCTTAAGCTTGGAGGGGGACTGAGTTGTCCAATACCTGTGAAGAGGGGAATTAGGCAGGGTTGCCCAATTTCTGGACAACTCTACAGTTTAGTTATTGAGCCCTTGCTTATTAAACTGAGAAATAATTTGAAAGGCTTTCACATACCAGGGGATTTTAATGGTTCAAGTGTTTCTGTTTCAGCTTACGCTGATGATGTCACTGTGTTTATTACTGGACAAGGGGACATTCAGATATTGTCTAAAAGTTTAGCTTTATACGAGAGAGCCTCCTCATCAAGAGTAAATTGGGCAAAGAGTGAGGGTTTTGTTGTGGGTCCATGGAAAAATGGTGGGCCACCTAAGCTTCCAGGGGGGTTACAGTGGAATACGGAGGGAATTAAAATTCTTGAGGTATTTCTGGGTAAAGAAAATTATAGGAAAAAAAACTGGGAGGGTATGTTGGAGAAGGTGTCTGCCAAGTTGTCTAAATGGAATTGGCTATTACCTGAACTATCCTACAGGGGTAGAGTCTTGGTTACAAATAACCTGGCCGCCTCCATGCTATGGCATAGACTCAATGTGCTGGATCCTCCAAATGAACTGATAAAAGTTATACAGAAGAAATTTGTGGATTTTTTTTGGTCGGGGCAACACTGGATTCCTGGATCCGCATTAGATCTGCCTTTACAAGAAGGAGGACAAGCTCTGATAGATATCAGAAGCAGGATTATGACTTTTAGACTGCAAACAGCTCAAAGATTATTATATGAAGAAGATCTGGGATGGATTCGTGTTGCTTGTGCTATTTTAAGGAACGCATCTGGTCTCGGTTACAAGAAACAATTGTTTTTACTGAGCCTTAAAGAGCTGGACTTGAGTAATCTAACCGTGTTTTATCAGTCAATGCTGAGAGCCTGGCTTGATAACTTTAATATCAACAGAGATCTTTCTGAACCAAAGGAGTGGATAATGGGAGAGCCATTGTTTTACAACCCAATGATACAAACGAGAACTCTGTCATCGGGAAGTTTGATGAACTGCCTGGCGGGAGCTGGACTCAAGAGGATAGGAGACCTGAGAGACCTCAATGGATGGAAGACGGCTGCAGCACTACAGCGTGAGACGGGTATTCAATCTCTCCGTCTTCTGCAGCAGGTGATGGAGGGGGTGCAGAGAGCATTGCCTGGAACCTGCAGGGAGGCACTGGAAACTCAACCAGCTCAAGAGTGGAGGAGAAACTATCAGTTTCCATCTATCAGTGTATCTGCTGCTGCAAAAGAAAATTATGAAGATGCTGACACAATATTAACTTTTAAGAGCCCGGAGATGGGACAGTTTTGTGAAACAACTAAAAAAGCAATTTACTTTACTTGCGTTAAAGTTGCCCATCAGACTGTTTTAAAACGAGTATGAGCAGGGAGGTGGATAGAAGTGTTTGGACCAGACTTTAAAGGATCCTGGAGGTCTCTGTACAAACCTCCCATTGAGAAACGTACAGCAGACCTACAGTGGAGACTTATTCATGGTGCTATAGCTACAAACAGACACGTGGCGCACCTGAATCCAGCAGTGGGGAGGGAATGTCCTTTTTGTGGAGTTGAAGAGACAGTTGAACACTTATTTATTAATTGTGTGAGGTTAAGCAGTCTTTTTATTATTTTAAAGGGTTTGTTTGAAGGTTTTGGTAAAGATTTTTCTAATCAATTTTTTATTCGCCGAAATATGGTCCGTGGAGGAGTTTTGTGTGAGGTTTTGGATGACATGTTGTATTTCAAATTTTAAAGTTGTTTGAAGTATAAATGTTATATGTGTGTATATTTTTATTGTATATTTATTATAGGTGATATTTTGTATTATATGATTAGATAGGAAATCTGGTTTGTGGAAAAAGTTAATGTAATAATAAAGTTGTGTTAAGCCTCAAAGCCCCTCTCTCTCTCTCTCTCTCTCTCTCTCTCTCTCTCTCTCTCTCTCTCACACACACACACATGCACGCACGCACACATAAAAACGAAGGCCTTGGATGAGGAGGATGGGATTAGGATAGAAAATAATTTAATGGAGTGGCAAGGATAGTCGAAGAGTTGTAGGAGAAATTTGGTGTTGTGGTCATTATGACACTTAGGATCTGACAGGTGTCACATGCAGCACATTTCACTAAACTGATAACTAGTTCTACCAACAGTTTTGTTTGATTTCACTGTTAACTTTCGAGTTGAATGCTGCTCCAACAGAAAATTATACCACTTTAGGCAGAAAAATTCTCTTTTTTGCAAAAGTTTTGATGCTAGATGCTTCTTTCTGCTTATTGCCATGACCTGCTTTCGAATTATTGTTGTTGTATTTTTTACATTTATTTTTGAAATAATTTTTAAAATAACATTTTTATTTTAGAAAATTAAAATTTTCAATGAAATGTACATAAAATACTGTACAGCCAAAATGTTTCTATACATACAGTAGTAGTAGACCTAGGGAAAATAAAATTAATATAACAATTTGTAACACTAGAACCGCCAGGGGGTAAAATTTACCCTTGCACATGACTACGTATGATATGGCTAAAAACGTATTATGCCACAGTCTTCACAAATGAATGTCTAGAGTCATGATTATTTTTAGTCATCAACTATGTTTTGTCCTGTTGTTTTATGTTCAAGGCTAATTTAAGCAGGCTACACTAATCACTGACTATAGGCTAAAGCAGCCTACAATGGAATGAGAATTCGAAGGAAATAAATACATATGTTTTGAGTGTAATATTATCCATTGTGACTAAAACTGATGACTGCTTTCTCAGTGGGTGAAAGGCATTACCTAGTAACATAGGACGTTAAAACATAAGCAGGGTGAAAATAACGGCATTATATAAGTAAATTTGACCCCCTGGTGCTTATAGGTATAAATGTCCCACTTCTTTCTAAACCATTTTTAACAACAGGGGGTTGTAAATAACAACATTTTAGTAAAAGTCAATGACTGGGAGACTTGGATATTTTATAAAAAAATCTGTTATGTACATTTTGAAAAACAGCCGTGGGTACATTTTACCCTGTGGCAGTTCTAGTGTTAAAAATCATTGTTCCCAGTTTAAATGAGAAGTTCAGAGTACATATAAAGTGATTCTTCTTGTTGTTTAAAAACGTCTTTATATGCGCACAAGCTGCTGTGCCTGTCGACTCAGCTCTACGTGATTCATGGTTCGCGCTCAGAGTCCGGAACTGCTTTTAATGCTTTCGTTTTCCATATGCAATATTTTGCAAATACTGGGTATAACAGTCCACTAAACAAGGTCATTATCAGCGCAATTATGCTGAGCCATTGTTAAGCAGCAAGGCTATTTCCAACAGCAAACATAAATAAAGAAATAAATATATGAAAATATGCACGATGGCATCTTTTTCAGCTCGTAGACAAATTTCAAACATTAAGTGAGTGTTCATCAGAAAACAGGCAGAGGTGGAGCTTTGGCCAATTGCTATAAAGATTAAATGCACGCTCATATGCATTTTCTCTCTCTCCAGTAGAAGTGCTCACTCCAGTGCTGACTGTGAATGTTTGCCCCTTAGTGTGCTCACAGTGAAGCATTGGATTTTCATGAAGTGTAAAAGTCTCTAAAAGCTGCGTTTTATATCCGAGGAGAGCATGTCTGTCGCAGATGTGTGGTGCAAATCGACTGAGCTAATTGCTACATTTTAGCTGCACGCTTCATTATTCATTGTGGTAAAATGGAGATTTGAGAAGTGCATACATTATTACTCAGTGTCTTTTATTCAAGCTGCTTCAATATGTTCAATGCATGTAGCTATGCTGTGCCTTTGAGTATGTGTGTGTTGTCTGTTTGTGTGTTTGTATGAGTTTGTTTCTAGGAGACTAACTTGCTGTCTTTAAACCTCTTGCCCTGCAGGCATTGCCTGCAGCATTAGCTCCCAGAAGCTTCATGTCTTTTTCCTACTATCTCTGTGTTTCACAGTCCTGATAACAGGTTCTGGTTTATGCATGGACATCTTTAGATCTATGTCAAACCTGTTGCCTGAACCCAGTTTTATAACATAGCATGTCCATTTAGCTACTATGATTAAGGTCTTACAGTAGCATACAGTATTTGCCCAAATGTGGTTCCTCGCTTAAAAAAAAAAACTACATTTTTAAAAACTGCTTGGAAAATTTTCAGAAAGCAGCTAAAAAAGCAAGAGCTAAATACTTCTCTGATATTATTAGTAAATATTCTCATACCCCTAAAATCTTGTTCAGCACTATAAATTCAATTATTAATCCTCGCATCTCTAATGAAGTTGAACCATCTCTTGATATCTGTGAGAGATTTTTGAGTTTTTTTACTGAAAAGATTGATAGTATTAGATCAGCCCTCAGCCCTTTCCATTCTATTATTCTGCTTGACAGTCCAGTTAACACAGCTACTTTCAATAGTTTTCAGCCAGTGTCTCTTTCTGATCTGAGGAACTTAGTGATGCAGATGAAATCTACAACATCACCCCATGATGTTGTTCCTTCCAACATCATTAAAGGTTCTTTTGAGACTATTGGTCCTACAATTCAAGTGATAATTAATTCTTGCTTAGTCTCTGCTACTGTTCCAGCATTTTTAAAGCATGCAGTTGTCCAGCCGTTGCTTAAAAAGCCCAATGATGATGTAAGGCGTTTTAATAATTATCGTCCTATCTCAAAATTGCCATTTCTTTCAAAAATTTTGGAAAAAGTTGTCCTATCACAGTTACTACCTTTTTTGGATTCAACTCAGGTACTTGAACCATTTCAATCAGGTTTTACTACTCATCACAGCACTGAAACAGCTTTGTTAAAAGTCATGAATGATTTGTTACTTGCAGTTGATACTGGTGAAAATGCAGTTTTAATTTTACTGGATCTGAGCGCTGCTTTTGACACGGTGGATCACAATATCCTTCTGTCACGTCTTGAACAGTGGGTAGGTGTTAAGGATACAGCACTACTGTGGTTTGAGTCGTATCTTAGGTCCAGGACTTTCTCTGTGGCTATTGGCCAGTTTTCCTCTTCATCTGTCCCTCTGTCTTGTGGGGTTCCTCAAGGGTCCATTCTGGGGCCATTACTCTTTAACTTATATATGCTTCCACTTGGAAATATAATTAGGAAATATAAGATTTCTTTTCATTTCTATGCTGATGATTCCCAGCTGTACCTTCCGTTGAAATCTAAACATTCTCTGCAGCCTCTTTTGGACTGTCTTGAGGATATTAAATGCTGGATGGCAAATAACTTCCTCCAGCTTAACAATGAGAAAACTGAGGTGATTATATTTGGTCCCTCCAAAACCAGAAACTCTATAGTTAGTCACTTAGATAAACTCACTCCATATGTTAAGTCACATGCAAAAAATGTAGGTGTTATTTTTGATTCTGAGCTTTGTCTTGAAAAACAAATTAGCTCAGTTGTAAAAAACAGCTACTATCAATTGAGAATCATTTCCAGACTTAAATCGACTCTTTCCTTTCAAGATTTGGAGAAAGTTATTCATGCATTTATTACATCACGGCTGGACTATTGTAATTCTTTATACCATGGTCTTCCTCAATCTTCGTTGGCACGTTTACAGATGGTTCAGAATGCAGCAGCCAGACTGTTAACTTGTACAAAAAAACGTGATCATATCACTCCAGTCTTAGCTTCTCTTCACTGGCTTCCCGTTTATTTTAGAATTCAATTCAAAATTCTGCTGATTGTTTTCAAAGCTCTTAACGGACAAGCCCCATCTTACATCTCCGATCTTGTTCATTTGAATTCAGCTCCTAAGTCCCTCAGATCAGCCAATAAAGCTCTCTTATATGTCCCACGTTCACGACTTAAAACGAAAGGTGATAGAGCCTTTGCAGTTGCTGCTCCACGATTATGGAATCAGTTGCCACCCGACATTAAGAGTGCTCCTTCTGTTTCTGTTTTTAAATCTAGACTTAAGACACATCTCTACGTTTTAGCATTTCCTGCTTATTAAATTATGGATTAGTAATGTTTTCTTGTTTTTTCTTATTCTAATTTTGACTTTTAATTTTATTATTATTTTTATTTTATCTTTATTGTATTTTATGATTGTGTTGTACAGCACTTTGGTCAGTGTAAGCTGCATTTAAATGTGCTTTATAAATAAATTTACTTACTTACTTACTTACATTCACACAAGCATTCATCGGTGGCGCGACTTGGGGACTGGGGGGACTGACCTTCCAATGGATGTCTAGCCATATTCAGGCAAAGATCCTACTCAAATAACTGTTTAATTCACATTTCCTGAGTAAGGTAAATTGTACATATAGCAGCAAGAATTTTCCTAATAAAAAAAAGAAAAGCACATTCTTTCCCTTATATTCACTTAGAAATATACTGGGATTTAGTCTACTCTTTTTAGTCTACTGCTTGATGAATGTGCAGATGAATATGACCCTTTGCAATAGATAATACTCTAAAATTAACTCTGTTTGAGAGCTACATATGGCAATTTATAATATTTCAAATCCCTAAGTTCTCGCCATCTCTGAAAAGCCAAGCCAATGTTGACTCTCTGTTGCATTCCTTTTTTGCCACTTGACTCTCCTCTGTTTACCTTTTTTTTTACGGGTGATTCCCCCCGGAGGTTTGAAATTTAGCATGCTCCATGTCAACCCTTCTCAATCATTGTGACAACTAACCTAGGCCACACCCACACCACACACGCGTCAAAGTAGCCGGTGCAACTTTTCTCTATTTAAGTATATCAAGACACACATGGGCGAGTGACGCATATACGCAATTTTCAGTGAAGACCCTCCCGAAAGGTCAATAATTAAAAACACTTTTAATATGTTTACCCTTGTGAATCACATTTAGAATAACAGATTGATAATGTATTAACTTAAATTGTGTCCATTTTGAACAAAAAAGTTGCACAGTGTGTCTTTCAAAAATAATGACTTTCTTTTGGATGGGCGCAAAAATAAATGATTATTCCGATAAGTAGGCCTAAATATTTTAAAAGACATTCTAAATTAGGTGTATAACCTAGAATTTTAATTACTTTATTAAAGGTTACATGGCATGGATTTTTTTATTATTTTATAATGTTTCCTGAGGTGTACTTAAATTGTTAGTATGGTTTTTACATCAAAAAATGTCATAATTTAGAAATAAAATACATTTTTCTATACTGATATTAGCCCTCTGGCTTGAATGCTCTGTTTGAAGGGGCGTGTCTGCTGTGAGACTTCAGTGAAAACGCCCACTGTTGTGATTGGCTGACATCTTTGCATTTGAAATGAGTATTAGATTATGTGGCGGAGGGGGCCGTGGTTTAGCGAGGTCTGCAAGCACTGCCAGTCCAGAGAGAGACGGACTGGGCACTCGTGGACCAGAGTGACGGAGAGCTGGGGAAAGATAGCAGAGAAAGTTTTATTGTACCGAGTTGTTGAGAGCGCAAGTTTATTTTGTTTGTATCTGAATAAACACCAGTCCCAGCCACGCCGACCCTGTCGTCTTCCTCCTTATTCTATGAACTTTGTAACATGTGGAACCCCTCTAAACCCACTAAACTACGTTTTTTTTTTACCATCACAGCCGTCGAGATGAATGAATCGTCAAAGTGTTGATTATAGCATTATTTTTAGATCTTTTCCCATCACATGAAAAGCTGCAGTGATGAGCAGTCTTGTTGATCACGTGAATGCAGTGATTTTGTTATTGCAACGTTATTTCTCTCACAAAATGCTTTCACCACAACTAACAGCAAACATGACGTCGACATGAATACAGTAAGAGCTTTGTAGTGCAGCACACCAGCATCATTCATAATAACGGCAGTTTGGGCAAGTGTGCAGATACACTCGTGACTTGTGATCTGATCGCTAATCTAGTGTCTAGTCAAAATTGAAATAACAGATTTGTTTCATGCTACTAACAGAAACGATGTGAAGTTGATCGTTTTAGTCACTGGCTTGATTCACTGATGCATTACGCTCAGGGCATCAAGACGGCCAGTGGTGCGACTGACAGTATTAAACAATTTAGAAAGAAAGTCTGCGTGAACTTGAATGATTAGCTACACATCAGAAATCACAGATCAGGCATTAATGAATACTGTTACTCACTGTTTGTGGCGGTGCTGTCGAATCCATACGGTAAAAGTCTGTTTGTACAGCCTGTGCTGACATCGCGACTGGTAAACTGAATCCATTCTCTCCAAATTCTCTGGGCGGGCAAAGCAGAGGAAGGGGAGGTAACCATAGAGGTAACCGTTTCCTGTATGATGGCATACAGGGAAGATTCCAGATCGGCTCGTCTGAGCTCTCATTTTCTCGAAGGCAGAGCAGGACAACCAGAACTCGGTTTACACCTATCAAAATTTCTAGCCACTTGGGGACCATATACAGGCTAGGGGAACTCATATTAATGTAAAAAAAACTCATAAAATGAAAATGTCATGCCATGAGACCTTTAAAGGTACAACGCTGTGTTATTTGGATTTCTTGTTACCAAAATATGGCTTAATCATGCTATGGTAATCACGTTTTTATGTGACTCACACATAATTGGAATATGCAATGCCCAATATGGCGAATAATCCCCGCCTTCTAAATGAAAGAGCCAGTCGTTGATTAGTAAAGTCATCGCATCACTGCAGCTGCCATTAGAAGCTCCGGTTTCTATAGAAAAATTTAGTTTTTTTGTCATTATTCGAGCATTTAAAAACAAAATTTATGAGATGGTAGTTGTCAGATTTATTGGTCATGTAATATAATCGTGAGTTTGGTGAACAGTTTTGGATAATTTGATATTTCCCCATTCAAAAAGATAGGAGCTGCACTTTCAAAGATGGCCACCGAGTAAATTAATTGTCTTAAAGGGACTTTGATGTCCATGCGATCAGTTGTCTTCCACTGTGTTGCTAATAATTCGCTCTTTGGAATGTATTACAAATGTGTCAGTCATTGCTTTGGTAACGCAAGAGTTTACTGATGATATGTGACGTAAATAGTGACCGCACTATGGGGGATGATTGGATATTTCGGATATTGGAAGTTTAATATTACTGTGTGTTTACGCCGCTCAAATAGTGTGCATAATTAGCTAGCAGCAGGCAACAGACCAAGTGACCAATCTAGTGGTGATGTCACTACACACATTCTACCAGCAGGGTTCAGCAAACGTTCTGAGAATTCCGGGCCGAGAACGGTTTGTAATTGTGCCATGACATAGCACAATTTTAACTGGAACTGTTCCTTACCATTCTTGGAACCATTGGCCCAAATGTGGAATAAGCCCCCATCTCTGTTTTTTTTCTTTTTTTCTTTGTGTAGTAATAATAATAATAATAATACTTCATTTTCATTATTTGTTTACATATTTTCTACAGTTTTAGAATTTAGAAGAGTAGAATACTTTTTCACATTACTAAAATAAGAAGTTTATAGACATTTATAGACACGTTTATAGTTCATGACCAATCGCTTCATGTTTCCCCAAGTTGTAAGTCGCTTTGGATAAAAGCGTCTGCTAAATGCATAAATGTAAATGTAAATGTAAATATAGTCTTCTCCACACTGTCTTTGAACAGCGGCACTTAAAAAGTATTCAATCTAATATTTTGTAAATTTCTTTTTGTACTGATTATCTTTGCATAGTTTTTTTCTTCGACTCTTCAGAGCAAACAGCCCTGCTTAGAACTGAGTTTGTGATTCTGACATGAAAGCACAAACTAGAGACTTTGCTTTGAGCTTGTGAATTTATATTAATACAAAAATAAATGAGTAAAGTATTTTTGTCACAAGCCAAATGCAATTTTGAAAGCCCTCTGGTCAATATAACATTCATTCAAGAACATTTATGATCATTACTTAAACAGTTGCATGCTTAATAATAAATGCATTATTTTCTCCAGCACTGAAGGCATTGCTCCATTCAAAAATTGTTTGTCAATAACGCTAACTAAATCTGACAAGGCTCAGGTGGATTGCAAAGAAGCGAGTATGTAAGAAGTTTGTGGACTCAAATGGAAGTCAGTTATCTTGTTGCAACATTGTTGCAACACGTCATCTGAGAAACTGAGTTGAGTGAGCAGGAAACCGTGCATCCTGAGGCTGCGTTTATTGTGACCGGAGACTTTAACAAAGCCAACTTCAAGCGCATCGCACCCAAATACCACCAACATGTTAGCTACAACACGCGAGGGAACCGTGTTTTAGACCACTGTTACTCCCCCTTCAAGGATGGATACAAATCACTCCCACGCCCACCATTCGCAAATCAGATCACGCGTCCATCCTCCTTTTGCCCGCATATAGGCAAAGACTCAAACAGGAAGCACCCGCCCTCAGAACCATCCAGTGCTGGTCGGACCAATCAGATTCTATGCTACAGGACTGTTTTGATCACGCGGACTGGGAGATGTTCCGGTCGGCCTCTGATGACGACATCGAGGTCTACGCTGATAGCGTAACGTGTTTCATCAGGAAGTGCGTAGATGACGTTGTTCCGACCAAAACAATTCGGCTGTACCCTAACCAGAAGCCGTGGCTAAACGGGGATGTTCGCGCGGCACTCAATGCGCGGACCTTCACTTTTAACTCCGGTAATGCGGAGGAGCATAAACAAGCAAGTTATGCCCTCCGGAAAACCATCAGAGCAGCAAAACAGCAGTACAGGGACAAGATTGAAGGACAGTTCAACACCACCGACTCCAGAAGCATGTGGAGGGGAATTAACACCATCACGGACTATAAAGGGAACACAAACTCCACCGTGAACACCGCTGCCTCTCTCCCGGACGAGCTCAACACCTTCTATGCTCACTTTGAGGGAACTAACACCGCCCTCGCGGAGAGAGAGCTCGCGGCTGAAGATACAGAGGTTAGTGCACTCTCCGTATCTGTCGCGGATGTAACCCGATCGGCGGCGGGTGAACGTCCGTAAAGCTACGGGTCCAGACGGCATTCCCGGCCGTGTGATCAGAGCGTGCGCGCACCAACTGGCTGGAGTTTTCACAGACATTTTTAACCTGTCCCTCTCCCTGTCTGTGGTCCCCACATGCTTCAAAACGTCCACCATTGTGCCTGTACCTAAGCAGTCAAAAACCACCTGCTTAAACGACTGGCGTCCTGTTGCTCTGACCCCCATCATCAGCAAATGCTTTGAGAGACTAGTCAGAAACCACATCTGCTCTGTTCTCCCCCCCTCACTGGACCCACTGCAGTTTGCATACCGCACAAACCGCTCCACTGATGATGCCATTTCATCTACAATACACACTGCTCTCTCCCACCTGGAAAAGAGGAACACATATGTGAGAATGCTGTTTGTGGACTACAGCTCAGCATTCAACACCATTGTGCCCTCCATACTTGACATGAAACTCCGGGCTCTAGGCTTAAACAGCCTGTTATGCAGCTGGATCCTGGACTTCCTGTCAAACAGACGCCAGGTGGTCAGAATGGGCAGTAACATCTCCTCATCACTGACTCTCAACACTGGAGCCCCTCAGGGTTGTGTTCTCAGCCCACTCCTGTACTCCCTGTACACACAAGACTGTGTGGCTACCCACAGCTCCAACACCATCATCAAGTTTGCTGACGATACGACGGTGGTAGGTCTCATCACTGACAATGATGAAACAGACTACAGAGAGGAGGTGCACACTCTGACACGGTGGTGTCAGGAGCACAACCTCTCCCTCAACGTCAGCAAGACCAAGGAGCTGGTGGTCGACTTCAGGAGGAATGAGAGAGAACACCGCCCCATCACCATCGATGGAGCACCGGTGGAGAGAGTCAGCAGCTTCAAGTTCCTCGGTGTCCACATCACAGAGGAACTCTCATGGTCCGTCCACTCCGAGGCCGTTGTGAAGAAGGCTCATCAGCGCCTTTTCTTCCTGCGACGGCTGAGGAGGTTTGGAATGAACCGCCACATCCTCACACGCTTCTACACCTGCACCATAGAGAGCCTGCTGACTGGCTGCATCACCACCTGGTACGGCAACAGTACCGCCCGCAGCCGCAAAGCCCTGCAAAGGGTAGTGCGCACGGCCAGCTGCATCATCGGAGGTGAGCTTCCCTCCCTCCAGGACATTTACGCCAGGCGGTGTGTGAAGAGAGCTCAGAGGATCATCAGAGACTCTAGCCACCCGAACCATGGGCTGCTCTCACTGCTCCCATCAGGCAGACGGTACCGCAGCATCAGAACACGCACCAGCCGACTCCAGAACAGCTTCTTCCCACAAGCAATCAGACTACTTAACTCCTGATCCATCAGGATCATAACACACACTGGACAGAATATCACTCCGCACAACCCACTGTAGATACACACACATTATATACACATTTATGTATCATTTATTATTTATCATTTATCATATAGCACCTATTGTACATAATTGGATCTCTACTGTGAATAATAATGTATACTGTACATTGTATATTATTATTATTATAGCTTAATGTATACTGTTTAATGTATGTTTAGTGTATATTGTTTAAAGTATATGTATATTGTAAGTATGTGTATATTGGTTAAAGCTGTGAGAACTACACTCACATTATGTAAATTATTTATTGTTTATTGTAGTGTATACTGTGCTGTGAGTAATTGTGGTTGCACATCTGATGCTGCTTTAAATGTTGTATATGTCATGTCATGACTGCTATGTTGCTCGGAACTGCACCAAGAATTTCACCTGCTGTTGCACTTGTGCATATAGCTGTGTGACAATAAAGTGATTTGATTTGATTTGATTTGATTTTGATTGACTGTTCTGATGTTGTCACAATATTACACTCCAGTGGGAACTTTGTGTTGGGGATTTTCTTAGTAGGCTTTGGGGCTGAGCATTTAAAACTGGAGGTTATTGCATCTGAGCTTTCTGGATCGGGGTTGACTCTGAAATGCCAGGAAGGGTGCATGACCTTTTCAGCCTCCACTAATCCTCAGCACACATGGAGCACCTGCAGAAGAACGGCTCCTTTATCACACGCTGTGCTATGTATTG
The DNA here is from genome assembly GCA_023566225.1 of Romanogobio albipinnatus. NCBI lineage: Eukaryota > Metazoa > Chordata > Actinopteri > Cypriniformes > Gobionidae > Romanogobio > Romanogobio albipinnatus. The sequence continues at coordinate 20,784,455 of CM042246.1, read as the reverse complement.
AAAAAGAGTCTGTGTTTAGATTGTTTATACAGTACTTATTTGTTCTGCTTTTCTTTGCTGAAATAAATTTTACTTTTGTTTTGTCACTTATACTTGTCATGTAATGTTTTTGTTCCTTATGTTATTTATTTGTTTGCCGTTATTCCAATTTCCCCCCGCATACCACAAGTTGAGGTCTCTGTGTGATATTTTAGGGCAGTTTTCAAGTGATATCAAAAGTTTCATATTTTAATGTTGGGTCAGTTCAGTAAGATTTCATTAAGTAATACTTTTATTCAGTAAACACATTTTTCAACATTTATGATGATGATAACAAATAAGAATTAAAACATGAAACAAAATATTTAAAATGTAGTATTTCACGATATTACGGTTTTACTGTATTTTGAGAAAATGAATGCAACCTCGTGATCATAAAAAATCTTACTGACATTAAACCTTTGAATGGTGTAGTGTGTTTTTAAAGAAGAAATAAGATGAATTACAATATTTAACATATCAAAAACCATGTAAATAAAGAGAACAGCATAACACTTTTAACATTGACAACGTCTAAGTTGTAAGTTTTGTAAAATGTTTACTTTTTCAATTTCCCTGAACACCTTTTTTTTTTTTACAATGTTCTTATGCAAGTATGTCTTGAAATCCAATAGAAATAAGTTCCCTACTTTTGTTTCAAAGGCGAGGAACTGCTTTACACTGCTGCTCAGCGTGTTCTACTTCAAGCTGGCACAGTCGATTCCTGGTCACCCAGCGGCGATGTAATGAATGCTCAGTGGACACAACTGTCACCAGTCCCATCATACCACAGAAGAGTACCAGTTCTGTAATGAGGTTTACAGACAGCTCTGGCCACCAGAGAGAGGAAACACTCAAACACGCACTTACAAGGTTAATTAAAAATGTTGTACCATACCAACACCAGCTAAGATAAAAGGTGAAAGTTAAGAAAAGGAGAGCGAAATTATAATGAAAATAGTCCCCCTCCCCTTCACTTTATTCCCTTAATCACTGATTACTCTCAACTCGTTAATTGAAGATAATTATAGGTTTTTAATTTTCGAATGTAGGTTAGTAGAGAAAGTGAGAGAAATCATTACAAATGTCAAGGGGTTTCGGAGTGACGCAAATTAAGATCTTGCTGTATGGCAAATATATTAGTTAAAATGACCGCATGGTGCAAAGCAAAAGGCAAGCTGCGTGGTAGGCTTCAAGATTTGCATTGTTGGGGAAAGTTACTTTTAAAAGTAATGCTTTACAATATTGCGTTACGCCCTAAAAATGAATTGTTGTACTTAGTTACTTTTTATTGAAAATAATGTGGTGTATGCAAATTCACAAATTCATTGTGCTGTAAATTTTTTAAGTAATACATTTCTCGTTATTTGAAGAAAAAAAAAAAAAAAAAGTAATCTGATTACGCAACTCAATGCGAGTTGAGTGCAATGCGTTACCCCCAACACTGAAGATTGGTGCCGTCAGAGCTCAAATATTGTGCTAGTTGAATCATACCCTCTGAAACAAACTAATAAAATGGAAGATTTCAATACTGCTGGGACTAAATTGGCCCAGTTTTTAGTATGTAAAAGTATACGTTTAAGTATACGGTTAAGTGCACAACTAATTCACATTTATGTTTCTCATTTGTACTGCATCTGTACTACAAGTGAACATTAGCATACTAGTAGTTTACTATTTTAATACTTTTTTTTTTACTCTTTGAAGTTTACTCCCAGTATACTACTAGTTTAGTAGTTTATATTGCAAGTATACTTGTAAGTATTCTTTAAATGAACATAACATCATACTTTTAATTTATTATTTGTATAGTATTATTTGTTCCTATTTAGGTATTACTTTTTTATATTTGGAATATACCTTTAACTGTACTTTAACTCTTTCCATTTAAAAAAAATCAAAACATTTTATTCTGGCTTAATCCACCCTTTTTTATCAACACTTGAATGTTTAGATACTATAAGACTGTATGTAAAACTATGTGAAAAAAAGTATTTAATAGGCTACTCAATCTAAATATATAACACTACAAGCCATGTATGCTTAGAATTATTAATTATAGGCCTACTTTTAAGTTTATCTTGATCAAAAGATTGAGTACATGTATAGTTCAAATATATACGTAGACTTTTCTTTCAGTATAAGTCAAGTATAATTAAGTTTAATTTTAAGTATATTTCTATGAAGTACATAAAACGTAGATTGAAAGTATACTTTCCTATTTTTAGTTTAAAAGAAGTATACGAATAGCAAACTTTTTCATAAGGGCACTGACAAAAAGCATTGACCTTTAAAGGCAGAATATTGAGGAAAAAAATAATGAATTATTAACTTAACATTTTATCCAGCATAACAAAAGCATTACATTTTAAAATAATAATTAAATTGTATTATTATTCCGCACACTACCTATACAAGTAACTGTGAATGACCATTCAGGCCAAAGAGTTAAATCTTTGTTTCATCGGACCAGAGAATTTTGTTTCTCATGGTCTGAGAGTCCCTGCCTTTTGGTAAACTTCAGGCGGGCTGTCGTGTGTCTTTTACTGAGGAGTGGCTTCCATCTGGTCACTCTACCATGCAGGCCTGATTGGTGGAGTGCTGCAGAGATGGTCGTTCTTCTGGAAGGTTCTCCTCTCTCTACATAAAAACGCTGAAGCTCGGTCAGAGTGACCATCGGGTTCTTGGTCACCTCCCTGTCTAAGGCCCTTCTCCCCCGATCACTCAGTTTGGCCGGGCGGCCAGCTCTAGGAAGAGTCCTGGTGGTTCCAAACTTCTTTCATTCATGGATGATTCACGTGCTGACTGGGACCTTCAATGCTGCATCATTTTTTCTGTACCCTTCCCCAGATCTGTGCCTCGATACAATCATGTCTCGGAGGTCTACAGACAATTCCTTGGACTTCATGGCTTGGTTCGTGCTCTATCATGCACTGTTAACTGTGGGACATTATATAGACAGGTGTGTGATTTTATCATGTCAAATTAACTGAATTTACCAAAGGTGGACTCCAAACAAGTTGTAGAAACATCTCAAGGATGATCAGTGGAAACAGGATACACCTGAGATCAATTTTTTCATTTTTGTATTTTTAATAAATTGCAAAGATTTCAAACAAACCTTTTTCGCGTTGATCATTATGGGTTTATTGTTAAATATTGAGTAAAATAATTAATTGAATCCATTTTGGAATAAGGATGTAACACAACCAAATGTGGAAAAAGTGAAGTGCTGTGAATACTTTCTGGATGCACTGTATGTCCCTATTTTAATTACGTTTTTGTTTTTGCTTTAGTGAATTATAAGGTCTCATAGATTTAATGACACTTGATTTATTTCGAATTCTGGCATAATTGTCCAACCCCATATATGAACCAGAAGCTCAGATTTTTACAGATCACACAACCATTAAGGAATCATTAATCATTTCTAAATATGCTTTACAAGTTGTGCAAAGACAGACTGGGCTATTTACTCTACCATGCTTATTCAATATGGTGTTTTGTAGACAGCTTCGTAGACTGGCATCCTAAAGCACTTTTTCACAGTAGTCATGTTGTTGTATTTATTGAGCAGATGTCCATGATATAGTATAACCAACTGCATCTGATGCATCATTAGTATTCATAGGTATTAGGTCAAGTGAAGTTCTAGCAGTTTTAGCACTTTTTTGTGATGTAAACTAAAATGGACAATATCGCTGTATGGTCCATTTCTAAAATGCAGATATTTTTACATACACAACTGACATTATTTTGTACTTTTGGAACGGAATGGAATTGAATGGAATATAATAATATAAAATGTTTCTTGAGAAAATTCAGCTTAACCATCTCTTTAAATTGTAATAATATTTAATATATATTTATATAATATGTTTAAATTATTATATATTTAATAATATTTATATAAACATTAGAATACTTAATATAGTGTGTGTGTGTGTGTGTGTGTATATATATATATATATATATATATATATATATATATATATATATATATATATATATATATATATATATATATATATATATATATATATATATATATATATATATATACACAGTGAGGAAAATAAGTATTTGAACACCCTGCTATTTTGCAAGTTCTCCCACTTGGAAATCATGAAGGGGTCTGAAATTGTCATCGTAGGTGCATGTCCACTGTGAGAGACATAATCTAAAAAATAAAATCCAGAAATCACAATGTATGATTTTTTAACTATTTATTTGAATGATACAGCTGCAAATAAGTATTTGAACACCTGTCTATCAGCTAGAATTTAGAATTCTGACCCTTAAAGACCTGTTAGTCTGCCTTTAAAATGTCCACCTCCATTCCATTTATTATCCTAAATTAAATGCACCTGTTTGAGGTCGTTAGCTGCATAAAGACACATGCCCACCCCATACAATCGGTGAGAATCCAACTACTAACATGGCCAAGACAAAAGAGCTGTCCAAAGACAAAATTGTACACCTCCACAAGGCTGGAAAGGGCTACAAGGAAATTGCCAAGCAGCTTGGTGAAAAAAGGTCCATTAGACCCTCCGTTGGAGCAATCATTAGAAAATGGAAGAAGCTAAACATGACTGTCAATCTCCCTCGGACTGGGGCTCCATGCAAGATCTCACCTCGTGGGGTCTCAATGATCCTAAGAAAGGTGAGAAATCAGGCCAGAACTACACGAGAGGAGCTGGTCAATGACCTGAAAAGAGCTGGGACCACCATTTCCAAGGTTACTGTTGGTAATACACTAAGACGTCAAGGTTTGAAATCATGCATGGCACGGAAAGTTCCCCTGCTTAAACCAGCACATGTCAATGCCCGTCTTAAGTTTGCCAATGACCATTTGGATGATACAGAGGACTCAAGGGAGAAAGTCATGTGGTCAGATGAGACCAAAATATAACTTTTTGGTCATAATTCCACTAAACGTGATTGGAGGAAGAAGAATGATGAGTACCATCCCAAGAACACCATCCCTACTCTGAAGCATGGGGGTGGTAGCATCATGCTTTGGGGGTGTTTTTCTGCACATGGACAGGGCGACTGCACTGTATTAAGGAGAGGATGACCGCGGCCATGTATTGCGAGATTTTGGGGAACAACCTCCTTCCCTCAGTTAGAGCATTGAAGATGGGTCGAGGCTGGGTCTTCCAACATGACAATGACCCGAAGCACACAGCCAGGATAACCAAGGAGTGGCTCTGTAAGAAGCATATCAAGGTTCTGGCGTGGCCTAGCCAGTCTCCAGACCTAAACCCAATAGAGAATCTTTGGAGGGAGCTCAAACTCCGTGTTTCTCAGCGACAGGCCAGAAACCTGACTGATCTAGAGAAGATCTGTGTGGAGGAGTGGGCCAAAATCCCTCCTGCAGTGTGTGCAAACCTGGTGAAAAACTACAGGAAACGTTTGACCTCTGGAATTGCAAACAAAGGCTACTGTACCAAATATTAACATTGATTTGCTCAGGTGTTCAAATACTTATTTGCGGCTGTATCATACAAATAAATAGTTAAAAAATCATACATTGTTATTTCTGGATTTTGTTTTTTAGATTATGTGTCGAACTTGCAAAATAGCAGGGTGTTCTAATACTTATTTTCCTCACTATATATATATATATATATATATATATATATATATATATATATATATATATATATATATATATATATATATATATATATATATATTAGGGGTGGCACGTTCACAAAACCCACGGTTCGGTTCGTATCACGGTTTTAGGGTCACGGTTTGCGGTTCTGTACGGTTCTTGTTGTTGCTTTTTTATCGTTAACACTCAAGAAATTTACTTCAGCATATGATAGCTTAATCATCCACAATTAGGATACAGTATTAAACATTTTTTATATCATGTAGGATTTGTTTCTTAACTGGCTGTCTACAGAGTCATGTTAATCATGTCAATTTTGGCATGAATATTGCAGAACAATGCACTGTGGCTTTAATGCAGCTGACCTGATTAACAAATTTCACCATGAAGTGTTCCGTGTGTTTCACAATCACCATATGACATCCAGCGCTGTGAAAAGAAAAAAAAAATACACGAAAACACAACACTGCCAGAAGTTTTTGCCCAAACTTCAAAGGCATGTTTAAATTATTAAAACTAGAAGCATCTTAACTTTTAAATGTTACATTTATCATGTGAACTACTTATATACAGCATGTTATATGCATGTGTGTATGAGACAGAGGGGAACACGCATTTGCAGCAGATATATGCTGCCCATATGCATGAGACAGACAGGGGTCGGAGGAGAACACCGAAAAATGTGGCAGAATGGACAATATTTGTCTGTATTTGCAATACACGAGCCGCGGTTCAGCTGCGCGAGACAAACACTGCCAGTGTGTGACGCACTGCATCTGCCCTGCCTGCTATACGTCGCTGGCACATCCTCCAACTCCGGGCAGCCTTCCTTATCTCTCCCACTTGCATTTCTACACGGAACGTGACCTGCAGCACTCCACTTTTACTTTATTTTACTGTCCACACATATACATACACACACACACCTCTTATTTCGCGTGAAAAGGACACCCACTGTCTGAGGTAACATACGAGCACGAGGATACATTGTGCATGCGTCGAAACCGTGCGACGCACACGCTCCGAACCGAGACAAGCGAAGCGAACCGAACGGTTCGTTTTTTTTTCATGTACCGTGCCACCCCTAATATATATATATATATATATTATATAACCCTAACCCTAACCCTAACTAGAAGAAATGTACATTACAAATGCTTAAGGATATGTTTAACGCCATTACATTTACTTATTGCACTTCTTTAACACAATTACCAATGTTGACTTTAAAAGCATTTCATTCTGTTCTGTGTGATATTTAAAGACTGGTCAGAAATGTCAGAACCTTTGTGAGAGCTCACAAGCAAATTAAACAGATGTTAATTTTACACCATAACACTGTTGTCTATAACTTATTTCATACTTATTAATTATCAATGATAATTCCACCATACAAAATCTGCAAATTACTCAATAAAAGTCCCATTTAGATATTGGGGGTTTATTTTGTGTGAAAACTTAACTTGCGGCAGTACTCTTACAAAGGTTCTTTGCAAATCCATCTCAGACCAAACTTTAGAAATAGGACACAACATGCATAAAGATTTATGCAGCTCAAAAACTGTACATAAGTAAACAATTTTATGCTTCAGAAGCTGCCCATACATTAACATTGCACATCAGTGTCTTTGAATAACTAAAACAAAGTTCAAAAATATGCATGCCTACAAATGGTAATGAGCTCAAGTTTCTAATTTACTCACTTTATCATATGAAGTCAGAAGAGGGGGCCTTGATAGGTGCTTACACATTGTTACTGTCAAACAATGTACAGTACATGGTTATTTAATAATGGTAATACTGATTATTTATTTATCTGATTATTTATTTATTTGTTCGTTCTTTAATTAATTAATGAATTAATTAAATCATTGGCCATACAGCCTATGGGATTTATAAATTATTCATTCAGTTTCAATTAAGTAGATGATGTTCATTTGTATGGGTGGGACAAAATATCGATAGGGCAATATATCGTTGTCCTTCTCCGTACCATACAAGGCGGCAAATATCGATATTGTCATTAATAAAATAAGGTCGCCGGCGTTCTGGAATCCATGAAATGCACACTTTAGTCCCATTTTGAGCACTACGCCGAGACCTAAAGCACGATCAATGTAGAATTCAACAGCTTAGATACGGCGCGTCTTCCTCTGCTTGTTGTAAACAAATCTTCTCGCTTCTGGGTCACGTGTCCGAACGCCGGTTCTGCGTCATATTCTCGCGCATGCGTCATGGTGCTTCGTGAGTTCACGGAAGAGGCCAATAAGGAAGACAAGAACTTGTAGAATAAAGTCGTTATTTTGATTTTTTTTTTCACACAAAAACATCGTCATCGCTTCGTAAAATTATTGTAGAGCCACTGTAGTGAGATGGACTTTGTAACAACGTTTTTAGTGCCTTTTATGGGTGTAAATGTACTGAATGTCAATGGAGGCCTTTCTCAGCCATCAGCTTTCAACAAAAATATCTTCATTTGTGTTCCAAAGATGAACGAATGTCTTACGGGTGTCGAACGACATGAGGGTGAGCAATTAATGACATAATTTTCATTTTTGGGTGAACTAACCCTTTAACAGTATCGTGAGCCTTGCATTTTGTATCGTATTGCATTGTGAGGTACCCTGTGATTCCCACCTCTATTCATTTGTACTTATTACATTTTTATCCAGAATCCCTATGTGTACGAGACCTATGAGATCTATAAATCAATGGAAATGTCTGTTTATATATGACATTACACTGTTCTGTGTTGTAATTTGCCATTTGTTGCTTCAGAGCAATGCATGATGGGAAAACATGGGGAAAAGAGGCCGGTTCTTATTTTACAATTCTGCAACACCATTAAAGTCACATTCTGAGAACTATGCCGAAGGCTCTCTCTCTGTATCTTCTCCCTCTCTCTCTCTTTCTCTCTTGCTTGCTGCCTGTGTTCCTGTCTCTCTCGCCCTGAAAGCATGGCTGTAATTCCGCTGAATAGGCATATCATGAATTTAACTGGGGGAAGAAAGCTGGGTAGCGAGCCAGGCTTTTCTGTGCAATGCTTTATCAAAGTCAGCCAAGTGTATTAAACAGATCCACTAGGCTGAGATATAAAAGTGCTGTTTGCCACTGCAATCAGGGCCTTACATTGAAAAACAAAGACAGTTCCTCTCTAGAAAGGTTGTGGTGTTTCTGAGCCCACCCAGGTAATGTCTGTTGCAGGTGGGCCTTAAATCATGCATGACACAAATGAATTACTGTCAGCCTGAAATATGTTCATTTTCATGAAGATTTTAAGCTACAGCTCTTGTTGATATGCATTATTATTATAACATGTGCAGTTCTCTCAACATTTAGCACACACTATTTGAGTTGTTTGAATCCTTGTCAATCAAGAGATTTTCCACACTTTCCACTTCATTAAGTTGTCCGTTCATTGTCTTTTGGACATGCGTTTTTAAAAAAATAACATGACACTTACTAGAGGATGGATACCCGACCCGAGACCGCTGGGACCCGTCGGTAACCGACGGGCCGGGTTCGGACAGATATTTAGAAATGATGTTAGGGTTCGGGTTGGGTTTGGGTTTGGGTCGGGCTCGGGCTCGGTCACGTCAGGGCGATAAGGCATTGAACATTTTACATTTAAAACAGCTTATTATGTAGGTAGCCAATGGGCCTGTTTAACTTGAAGCAAAGGTTTGTTTTTGTGATTAAAATAAATGTAAAATATTACCCTAACATCCGTCTTCCTGTGTGCGGAAATTTGTTTATGTAGCTGTGACAATGCGCAACACGTGCGTGCATATTGCATATTAGGCTACATGTGGCTGGCAGCGCAAATAGATCTCATGTTGCAGTTTAGTAGCCATACAGTTTTCGAGAAAAATGGTAAGAGTGATTTTCACTTCAAACTGAATTTTGTTACGTTAATGTTTTGTTCTGTTAGCTTGGGCCATTTTTGGTACAACTTTGTTAATTTAATTTCAATTGGCTATTTGATTGTGCTTTGTTGCCCCATGTGCGCGCTGATGCGCTCATCTGTAAACATTTCAGAATGCCTTCCTACAGTTGCTTAATAAAAGCGGGCTTTCCACACAAACAAACGTCCATGTGTCATTAGTATGATAAAAAAAAAAGATTTTAACCGTCGTGCTCGGGTCGGGCTCGGACATAAATATCTTAATGCCTGTCGGACTCGGGTCGGGTTCGGTTACTGCTCTGTCGGATGCGGGCCGGGCTCGGACAGAAAAATGAGGCCCGATCCGCACTCTAACACTTACAACTGAATTTTCCATCATGTGACATTTCTGACTACATTTGTCTTAGATTTGTCTAGATGTTTCCCAGGACACTCTTAAAAAATTTGTTTTGAACTTTTCATTTTTGAGTGTAAAAATAATACACAAATAATTTTTAAGAATGGTTTTTGCAGTAATTTTTCCTTTTAGCCAATGTTTTACTATACGAAAAAACATTTATGATGTGACATGGACTTTGTTTGTTTGTTTGTTGTTGAATCCATTGTAAAATGCAACTGGTAAAATGTGCATGTAAGGGAAATAAATTATGATTTTTGTTTAAAATAAAACTAAATACTTGCATTACAACTTATAAGTTACGACTTGGTGAAGGGACGACATCAGAACGCGGAAGACTAATTCACTGCTGGTTTCTCCCAGATTTTCCTAATGAAAACTATTTAATCTGCTCAAAACTGGCTTCACCTCACCAAAGGTATAAAATGTGGCACATTTCAAAGTAAAACAAAATATTCTATACACAAACTGTTTACAAGGATTTGTGTTGTGTTGTCAATAGCGGGAGTTAGTCAAGATTTTTTATTGGTTTATATCATGTTTTCCTGCCTTTGATTCTCAGTAGTTCAGAACAGTCAGTGCAGAGGCGTCGATGAGTTATTCACAGTAAGTGGGTGATCACACTACACTTTTTATTCCATTGACTTTCATACACATACAAATGCAGGAGAAAGGAAGAGCAAGCTTTTGAAATTAGCTGCTTTCTAAAGTTCAAGTTTAGCAAACTCTGCCCTCTGAATTCATATCACATGAAGACGTGTGACCAGTAGTTGATTGAAACTGTAACAAAGTGTAATGGCCTCCCAGCAAGCAATAGCTGTTATTTGAGCTGTTATTTCAGTCTCGGTTAACTATAGACCATATAGTCCAGTTATGAGTGACCCACTACTAGCCAAAATAACCTTGAATTTGGTTATTTACGGTATGTTGTTTTTGCCAAAAATAACTTGCGAGATGTATGATATCCCATCATGTGAGCAAAGTCAACAGTGATTGTAAGGTGTTTGGTGTCATTGCTTTGACATGTTCTTGTTCTAGATGACTAGTCTATTCTTGGGATATGGTTAGACACTGACAGCCCAAATTTTGCCTTGTTTTAGTCTAGACGTCAGGGCTGTGTTTGGACAGCTATTATACGTCTTTTAAGTGTAAAATTGTTTGCTGGGTATATTACGATCATTGAAGTGTCTGTAGACATATTGTGTGCTCAAAGTGTGACTGTGGCTTAATAAAGAAATTGAATAAACCACACAGGGTCAGTATTGATATCATGTTGTCTTGTTGAGCAGATGCTCTGCTCTTTTAGTATAGCACAACAGAAACAACAGAGACATTACGTTTTTGGGCAGTTAGATCATCTTTTATTTTCTTTGATTACCCTGTAGCAGTCGGTTGTGGTACGTAATGGCACGAGAGACTGTTGAAGCATTAGTGAACTGTCACCACTGAAATCCCTGAAGATGTGTGTAGGCCATTACTGCAGTTATTTTTATATTCCCTATATTCCTTTTATATTCCCTCTCCCTCTCTCAATGTCCTTCTATTTTTCACTCTCTCACACATTCATACCCACACCACCTCCACCACTATGACTGGAACTTTCCAGTGACATGGTTGTTTGACACCACTTAATTGGGAACTCTATTAAAACATGTTCTGTCCTGTACTGCGGCTCTCTTGTCTAATTGCCAGTAGAGGAACTCTTAATTGAAGCTGTATGGTATGCAATGTGGGAGAGAGATAAAATAAAAAAATAAAAACCAAGTGAGACAGACTCAACAGGATGCAGCTCAGATAAAACTTCTAATTACAGTATCTAAACTATAATTTGTTATACATTGATTGAACTGTGGATGTGTCAATGTCAGAGCTCTAAAACCAACTCCTCTGAGACGATAGGGTGCGAGGACATCTAAATAAAACCCTGGGTGTGCATCTTATGGCTTAATTACTAAGGTGCCATCAATAATAATTCCAATAGACCTCTTACAAGCCATCAGTGCCAGACAGGGGTCAGTTGCACGCATTGATTTTCATATGCGGAACAGGAGTGGAACATCGTGCATTAGTATTCAGGGTGTTTATGTGTGAAGTGACTGCAGGGAATGGAGAGGGTCCTCTTCAGAGAATGTGTTGGGAAAAATAACATCCTTCAATGCAGGGACACCTGTGGTGCAGCCATGCATAACTTGTTTCTACAGCTCATCATAATGCTCAGAGTACATAATCACAATGGCAACAAGGTTTTAAGACACCAAAGAGATTTGAAGGTCAGGTGTGAAGACGTGTACGTGCTTGAGCTTGCGGTCTTACAGACTCTCTTGCTTTGTTCCAAAACCTATAGTGAGCTGCTTACGGAAGAAGCATTTTGAGACCTCATAAATGCTGTTCCAAACGGTAGTAGACTTTAATTATGCTGCCTCGTAAAATGGGTTCCCTGTGCCCCAATGTGCATACTATCCATCCTAAATAGAATGCGGGATAGGAATATCTCTAAAGAGTAGCTTAACAGAGTACATAATTTTAAGGTAAAGTATAAGTAGGCAAATACATGCAAGAACCTTTTCTTTTTAGCATTTTGCCAGCTTTGAATGTATTCTTAGGGAAGCCAATCCCAGAATGCAATATCATAAGCTCAGTGACCAAAAATGTTATTTGTAAGCAGAATGTATTCCACAATAGATTACAGAATACTAGGTAACACTTTACAATAAGGTCAAATTTGTAAACATAAGTTATTGTATTAACTTGCATAAAAAAAATAACAATGAGCAATATACACTATATTGCCAAAAGTATTGAGACACCCCTCCAAATCATTGAATTCAGGTGTTCCAATCCCTTCCATGGCCACAGGAGTAAAAAAAAAAAAAACACCTAGGCATGCAGACTGCTTCTACAAACATTTGTGAAAGAATGGGTCGCTCTCAGGAGCTCAGTGAATTCAAGCGTGGTACAGTGATAGGTTGCCACCTGTACAAGAAATTTCATCATTACTAAATATTCCACGGTCAACTGCAAAGTGAAAAAATTTGGGAGCAACAGCAACTCAGCCATGAAGTGGTAGGCCACGTAAAATCACAGAGCATGGTCAGCGCATGCTGAGGCGTACAGTGCGCAGAAGTTGACAACAATCAATAGCTACAGACCTCCAAACTTCATGTGGCCTTCAGATTAGCTCAAGAACAGTGCTTAGAGAGCTTCATGGAATGGGTTTCCATGGCCGCCCTCCAAGCATTACATCACCAAGTGCGATGCAAAGTATCAGATGCAGTGGTGTAAAGCACACTGCCACTGGACTCTAGAGCAGTGGAGATGTGCTCTCAGTATGGCTCCTTTCTGTTCCAACATGACATCGATGAGCGAGTTTGGTGTGGAGGAACTTGACTGGCCTGCACCGAGTCCTGACCTCAACCCAAAATAACACCTTTGGGATGAATTAGAGCGGAGACTGCAAGCCAGGCCTTCTTGTCCAAAATCAGTGCCTGACCTCACAAATGCGCTTCTAGAAGAATGGTCAAAAATTCTCACAAACACACCCCTAAACCTTGTGGAAAGCCTTCCCAGAAGACTTGAAGCAGTTATATCAGCAAAGGGTGGGCCACCTCCAGATTAATACAGATTAAGAATGGAATGTCATTAAAGTTCAAGTTCAATGAATCGGTTCATCAGTTCTTTTATGGCCTCACGTAATGACGTCATTTCTATCATCCCGGCAGATGAAAATACATTAAAACACATTCATATAAAGTAATTTGTTATCATAACTTAGTATAATAATAATAATTCATAATAATCATCATCTTGGATAAATTCTTACATTTACGTTCTGCAAAAGCACTTAATACAGCCACTGACGTGCAAAAGTGGATGTTTACACAGATTAAATTTACGCTTAATATAACATACATTTACACAAGTCCTCGGTTGTCAGAGAGAAACCGTTTGGTTCTTCAGACGGTGCTATCACGCATTCTCACTTTGCTCAGTCTCTCAGCTCATCGGTTCTCAGTATCGAACATGTTCGAGTGAAACGGTTTTTGATTCTGTACTGATGATCCGAGAACCGCTGTGACCCGTTCCTGACTCGAGAACCACTGTATCAGTGTATAAGTGTGCTGAGCTGAACGTCTCAGGTTACGAATGTAACCATTGTTCCCTGAGAACAGGGAACGAGACTCTGCGTCAGCTCGACGCTACGGGGAATGCCTCCAGCGTGACTGGTGCCTGAAATCACAATCAAAAAACGTCAATCCTATTGACCGGTGACAGCCTATGATGTCATCAAGGTGCGACCAGGAAGTATATAAGGGCGCCTTGCCAACATGACAGTATCTAATCGTCTGAAGGGACTGTTTTCGGCAGGCAGGCCCTGCGGCATGGCAAAGTGATGCAGCGTCTCGTTCCCTGTTCTCAGGTAACAATGGTTACATTCGAACCAGCCCATTCGACTTTAAGTTCCTTAAGTTCCAGGGGTTCCTTTAAGGGAACGTGGCACGGGAACTACGAGGGAACCCATGCCAGTCACTATTCGGGAGATTCTCACCGAATGCCACCAGGGAGACCTGACCAGGTGACCCAGTCTGTTATGGGACACGTAATACGGTCAACCCTGTCTGTATAGTACAGAGCCTCTGGTACTCGCCTCCGAAGAGACATCCCGCTAGGGTGCTTCAAGAAAGGCAGTGTCATCCACTAGCCGGACCTCAGAGACGAGTTATCCCGGAGAGCAGCGCTCAGCGAAGTGCTTTCAAACCCTTGCTAGCGAGGGGAGTCTAGCCACTCGATCCTCGGATCTACCAAGCACTTACTTTAAAACGTGCTTAGGAGGCCAAAGGCCTTACAGGCTGATCATACCAGGGAGGCCCCGAGGGGCCTACAACCATGAATCAGCGCCAGGTGACCGTAAGCTCATAACAGACCCTCACTTGAGAGGAGCTCATAAGCCTGCCCGGTAGGTAACCATGCCGTAGGCAGTTTATGAAAGTCCCCTCCTGTGGGGACCGCATAGCAGCAGCAACGTCTCGTCATGCTAAGGTAATAACACCGCTTTCAGGTATCGCGAACGGCCAGGGACCGGCGCTTGATAGCAGGTGACCACTAGCTGTCAGCGTAAAGCCAGTTGTGCGTTCCCGCTAGGGAACTCGTTCCCCAGGGAGGCCGAGAGGGGCCTCCACCTGGTAACCTGTGCCGACTGCTCGCGTGTCCAACAGCGGAGCTCGCCCTCAGGAAGGCCATACGGGCCTGATACCTGATCACAGTCGTGCTAGCCCTCGAGGTAGCTGGGAAGACCATGGACTCGCTTCATCAGGGAGGCCTAACGGGCCTACCACCTGCAAAAAGGTCGGGCATTTTTCCATCACAGCCCTCCACTCAGTGACTGGACCTATCCAGAGACCACAAGACAGGAGCGTGCCCTCAGAGGAGGCCACGTGGGGCCTACTACTCCAAGCAAATCCCACAGGGAAGCCCCGTGCAGCTTGCCTGATAGCAGCCCATGCTACGATCCGTTACCGAAACTGGGGACCAGGGAACAATTTCAGGGTGGCGCAATGCCTCCACCTGATAGCAGAACATGCCGCCCATAGTGTTTCACTTCCCTAACCGTCTCAGCGACTGAGAACCGGGAGCTCGCCCTCAGGGAGGCCCAGTGCCTACCACCTGATAGCAGAAAGTGCTACTCATAGCACTATGTGCTCATTGCCACAGCGGCTGGGAACCGGGAGTTTGCCTCCAGAGAGGTCACTCAGGGAGGTCGGTTGAGGCCTACTACCTACTAGCACTCATGCTAGCCATCCAGTGACTGGAGCCCAGGAACGCCCCCACAGAAGAGGTCAGGTGAGCCTGCTTACCCCACAGCAGGCCCTTAGGGAGGCCTGATAGCGCCTACCACCTACTAGCAGCTCGTACCAGCCGTCGAGGGACTAATGCCCAGTAGTACCCCCTCGGGGGAGACCAGGCAGTGCCTGCTGACCACAGCAGGCTCTCAGGGAGGCCAAACGGGGCCTACCACCTGAGCGAAGGTATCCCAAACCGGGAGCCTACCCCTCAGGGAGGCCTGGCAGGGCCTACCCCCTAAATAGGAGGTCTGCAGATTCAAAGGACCCTGCCGTGACTTTAAGAAGGCTGGCTGCTGCGCCTGGGCTGAAGGCAGCTGTCTGCTGCGCCTGGGCTGACAGCAGCTGTCTGCTGCTGACGAAGGCCTAGAAATCCAGTTAACACCTGGGAACTCATCCCCAAGGAGACTAGTTGACGAGGTTACTGCTGATGTCGACACCAGTGGAGAAGATCCTCCAAGGCACACTCGTGGGCCATGGCGTCGAGACTTTCTTGCAAGGAGGCCGGTTGACGCCTACTACCTGTCCTGAAGTCCTGCTGCCCAGACCGCCCAAGCTGGCTACTAACAACCAGCTGGCTCTTACGCCCGCACCTGGGGCTGGCTCCATTCCAGAGGCAGCTAGGGAACAAGTTCTTACTTTGTCCTAGGGCCCCCATGACGGCGCAGTCTCTCGGGCAGTGCCTACAGACATGAACCTAATCACATTGCCAACAGCAGTGTACTCAGCAGAAGTGCTCAACGAAAACCCTCTAAAGCAAGGGGAGTACAACTTACATTACCTGCTTCGGGGCGGCTGTCTTACTTTCCATGCAGCGGCCAACCGTAAATGCGAGGGCGTCAGCCATTGGCAATGCTCGGGCCTCAGGGGAGCATCTGACCAGAACTGCAAACAGAAGGTTTATCCGATATTCAGCTCAACCCGAGCCCTAAAGAGGTGGAGCAGAGACATAGAGGGTGAAACATTACCTTTTCTTAAAAAAAATAGAACCCACCAGCCGAACCATCCTCCAGGAAGAGGCCGGGGGCCGCCAAAAGAGCCCTGCCAGTTTGAACATTAAAGTGAGTTTTGACCATCAGATGTGTATTATGTTGAACTAATGCCTGATATATTGTGACAAACGAGCACTCAGACAGAAGCTCGCACATCACGTGAAGATCGCGTGCAGAGAGCAGCACAGAAACGCAGTGTCAACTCTGTCCTGTGAATAAAGTAAAGTCACTAAAGTAGCTTAGAAACTCAACCGTTATAGGCATACATTTTAATACCTTTGAAGTAAGTACAATCCACAGCTTCATAATGAATAGAGACGGTATGAGTAATTCACACACACCATCACTCTCTCATTAATGCATTCAAATAAATGTAATGTAGGCCTACTATGTTAATTTATCTGATGTACAACAAGCAGAAATATGCCCCATAGACATTAACTGCTGAAAGTGAACCGTTTCCTTCAAGTATTTTAAAATCACAAAGAAATGCACTTTTTCATTAGAAAAAAAAATTCTACCTTTAATAGTAGAAAATATTTACAGTACAAACCTTATCAGTGTACTTACTCAAAAACCTTATGAGGGCAAAAAAAGAAAGAAAGAAAAAAGAAAAAAGAAAAATAATCGTTCATTAATCGTAATCGAGGTAAAATGTTCAATTAATCAAGGTTTTTATTTTAGGTCAAATCGTTACAACCCTAGTTCATTCGGATTCGAGAAGTGTTAGCTTGTACCGCTGTACGTTCGGTAGTTCATGCGCATGCTCAGTATCAGCTGCTTGTGAGTTCAGTGAACTGTTGGCGTTACTAGTAACATATACTTCAGGATATTAGTTTATTTCTAGTCGGAGGGACTGTCACTCATATCTGAAAGTGAGTAACTTTAGTAACTTGTGGATCAGTTTAGAACGCTTCAGTCTGATTTGGTGAACTGGTTCGACTGGTTCACTAAAAAGAACCGGGTCAAAAGAACGATTAGTTCACGAACCGGACATCACTAGCATGTAAAGGCAGGCATCCCAAAACTTTTGTATTAATGTTAATTAATAAAAATACAGTTGTTCATGTTAGTTCACAGTGCATTAACTAATGTTAACAAATACAACTTTTGATTTTAATAATGTATTAGTAAATGTTAAAATGAACACAAACTAAGATGAATTAATGGTAACACTTTACAATAAGGTTTTATTAGTTAACATTAGTTAACTACATTAGTTAACATAAACTAATAATGAACTACACTTATAAAGCATTTATTAATCTTTGTTGATGTTAATTTCAACATTTACTAATACATTATTAAAATCTTGTTAACATTAATTAATGCACTGTGAACTAACATGAACAAACCATGAACAGCTGTAGTTTTATTAACTAATGTTAACAAAGATTACCAAATACAGTAACAAATGTACTGCTCATGGTTAGTTCATGTTAGTTAATACATTAACTAATGTTAACAAATGATACCTTATTGTAAAGTGTTACAAGATTAATAAATTCTGTAGATGTATTTTTAATTTCATTTTTAGTTAATGTTAACTAAAGTAGTTAACTAATGTTAACTAATGAAACCTTACTGTAAAGTGTTAATATTGTAAACATATTGTGAGTAAAAACAAGCAAATAAATGTATGATACCATGAATGATGACTATTGATTAATTTAAATAAGAGTAGAGTTTAAAACAGTAACATTTACATGTTAATCTTTAACATGAGGTTAAAACTTTTACTTTACTGTTTATGTATTACATTTACATGTGCATCGCAACGCAAGCTAATCCCATGTCAAGTCAAGTTTTTGTCAAATCTGTCATGTTTCCAAGAGACAAAACATCTAATGCAATATTATTTATGCACATTCTCATCGGCCTGAATGAAGATAATGATCCCTGTTATGGGAAAAATAATTTAAAAGTAAGTAGACATTTCACCGCTTTGTGTCACGTCCAAAACAAACTTGAAATGTGCTGAAAACATGACGACTTAGTGAGCAATCAGCTTGGGAGAAATTAAAAGTACATCTTTGTGTCTGTGACAAGAGTGTTCAAGCTTGATGACTGCTAAAAATGAGTTGACTATTAAAAAGAAAAGCTGAACATTAGTTCACAAATAATATACATTGTTTAAATTGCTACTGCCTTTATTATTTTGAAATAAAATGTAAAAATGTGTAAAAACATGTATATGTACCTATGTATGCATCAGGAGAATGTAAGGGATAGAATTAGCACTTTAGCATAGGATAAGGCTAAATGTTTATATAGCAATTTACACAAGTTAACCTGTGTCTGCTGCAAAAAATGACTTTACCAACAAATTACATTTACACAGTGTTGGGAATAACGGCATTATAGATAAACGGAGTTACTAACGGAATAATTTTTTTTCAGTAACGAGTAATCAAACAAATGACTGTTTCTTCCGTTACAATGCCGTTAGCGTTACCGAAAATAAAATGTGGCGTTACTATAATTGAGCTCACTGAAGCGGTTTTCATCCGAACAGGCTCTCTGTCAGTCGGACCTGCAGCGTGTGTGTATGCGTGCGCGCCAGCCAGGCGTGTTGAGGGGTGGGTTGGGTGGTACACATAACTGATGATGATTGGTGGGTAGGAGACAAGGTTGAGGTTGATAGGTTGAGTTCACACACACACACACACACACACACACACACACACACACACACACACACACACACACACACACACACCTATGACGCACACGCATATGCACAGTCAGCGACGGCAAGTCCAACGACTTCAAAGGTAGCTTTCGCAAACTGGAAGTATAAGCGCTACTTTTCCCTCGTTGAGGTGAAAGGTAAGAATGTTTATGTAATGTGCAGCTTATGCCCAGGAAGAAAGAGTCTCTCCACGACGGTGGCCAGTAATTCTAATCTAATGAAGCCTCACATCATCACAACCACTAGTGGCTAAAAACCCAGGTGATAACGTGCTCCACTACCAGAGGAGTAGTAAAGTACTGATAATATTTACACAATATTTACACTATAGTAGGCCTACTGATAATATTTACAATAATATATTGAATTTGATAGGTGTCTCTCATGTAGCAAATTAGCTCTATATGAAATATTAATAATAAATAATAACTGGTTATAATTGATTATTAATATTTGGATTAGTTAAAGTAATTCATTTACTGTTGTAAATGAATATTACAACCAATGAACCTATATGTCCCATGAACACTCAGGATCAATTGTTTATTAACAGAAATGTACATTTCCGGGGCATGGGAAATGTCTTTCTTAATTTACAATACTACTAAGAGCAGTAACCAAGATCTAAATGATTAGTGACTCAAGTTATGAGTTTGAGACACGGACAACTTTACGTGTAACATGAACAAGATTTTATTAACTAGTCTAAACACTTAAACTACTCTAACATACACACACATACATGCATACAGTTTACCAAGGGAAAAAGAACTGAAGCAGAATACAGGAAAGCAAGAAGTTACAGCATTGTCTGAAATTCAGCAGATCAACAGCCTTGAGCAAACCATCAGTTTAGTTCTAACATGCCCTTCTTTAAAAGGGGTAAGGATACTTAATGTATCAAATAATGAGACTAAGTTTGATACTTGCATGTCTCGCCCATTTGAATTAAACCGTCCTGATGCAATTTGTTGAGGCTCCAGTTGATCCTTGCTGATGTGGTCTTGATGAGAGAGAACCAGTGGTAGTCAGAGTATCTTTGGTGAATGGAAAGACAAGGCCGCAGCCTGGCACAAGCTTGGTGGGTCCTTAGAGGCTTCTAGTTCAGCATCATCTTCACGTCAGCATTTCAGAAAAAAAGTAAGCCCCCGCTAAAAGCTGATCAGTGACTTTAAAGCGTGAATAATGGCACCCCCCCTGGAGGTGCAAGAGCCAATGAGACGATTTCCCTTTGGAGGGAAATTTTACGACCCTTTGTGTTCTAGCAGGGCATTTGAATATGTACTTTCATTGGGTGTTTAAGAAAAGAATCTTTAAGATTCTTATAATACTAATGCATCACAAAGTTAGCAACATGTAATGTAAATTAACAAATCGGTGACCAAGATTGGCTTTTTTAGAGACCAAACATGCCGCACATACAATGTTGGTTAAGCATAATATGCAAAGTCTGAAACATTAACCCAATTGAGTTTACAAGAATACAAACGCCACATAAAAGGGAAAATCATGAGATGGGAAAATTAGATACATGTTTACACATTTATCAAGTGGTTATATATAGACTATATATATAGGATTAACAGGGTTTTTATTCCTCTAACTCTGCAAGAATTTATGTGAGAGTCACAGCTCTCAGGACATTCTTTTCCGTCGTAAAACCCAGTCTCAGTGTGTGTCCTGTAACAAGACACTACGTCCTGCCAGTGAGTTAGCTTCATTTGGGGAACGTTTCACAGGCCCTATTTGGGAGAGTGAGTTTGCTGGATTATTCATTATATAAATGAATAATATGTGTGTGTCTGATTGATCCAGACGCTACACTCACATTGTCCCACAGCAACATTACAATGGTGTACATTAATGTATGTTTTATAATAATAATTTATTCTATTTAGTGTCCAATTCATTCAACATATTTAATATTGGGGGCATCCAAGTTATTTGACATATTTGAACATTTGAGAAAAAAAAAAGTAACACAGTAGTTACTTTCCCTGGTAATTAGTTACTTTTATAATGATGTAACTCAGTTACTAACTCAGTTACTATTTGTAAGAAGTAACTAGTAACTATAACTAATTACTTTTTTAAAGTAACATGCCCAACACTGCATTTACATTACTTTACCAACACCCCCCACGCTGCATAACATAAATGCATCAATAACTATCACACAGTCATGTCCTTTACACTAGAGTTCAACAGTTGTTTAGCCGAAGGAAAAAAAGAATAAATTAATTATTTATTCAAAATTAGTATTTGTGCTTATCTGAATATTCCTTCATTCCTGTCATGTAATGTGTATTCAAATTAATTGTGAGATTAGTCTCTTGTGTACTTAGCTCATACAAATAATGTTCTTGCTATGTAGAAGGCTGCTTCCTATGTAGGCGGCAAGGCAGCTTGCTAGGTTGTCGAAAATGGCACATTTTTCCATGATGCTATTTAAATATATGCTTTGAGGACACTCACTAAGAAAACAACCATTTGCATCATTTGCAGGAAGCAGAATGTAAGTGATTCCAGACTTCCTGTATTTGTCTCTTATGACGAAGAGGCAGATCATCCTCTTCTGACTGAGAGTGTGTCAGGCACATCTCCCCGTTGCACTGACACACCAGCGTAGCAGCTAATTAAAAGTGAATCTGTGGAGAGCAGACAGTTAAAGAAGGAAAGAGGCACAATTAACTGGGGATGACAGAGGTATCAAACTCCTGTACGCCTCACATTTAAATCTACACTGATGCTCGAATGGCCACACAAACAGGTGTGGAATAAGAAAAGCGGTGCACCATTCGATGGCGTGACACTTATGGGTCATGGTCGATCTCCCACCCCGCCTTCTCTTTCCGTTTTTTTCAGTCTTTTTCTAAAAACTTTCCCTTTTTGCTGGGGCACAGCTGCTGCACGTCCCTCGGTCTCTGGGGAGCGAAATGAAGAAGAAAGAGCTGAAAGAAGTAGACTGACAATAGAGGGAGAGAGAAGAATGAAGAGAAAAAAAGTTTGTTTCTGCTTAGTCCTCTCAACCATCCTGGGCTGGTCAAGGAGACCGTCTGCAGTCGGATCACCAGTCGCACACAGATGGCCCATACTTGTGAAGAAACCTTCACTTGCCCTGACCTTCTTAGCGCAAGCAACCCAAACAGACAGAGCGCGAGATGTCAAAAGAGACCTTAAACAATGCGCCTTCATTCGAGTCCAAGTAATGAGCTGTTCACTTAAATTAAAGAAGCTGAAATTGACTTGCTTCACCATAAATCTTATTTTCTGTTTGTTTAGATTTGCTAGTTATCATGCTTACGGACCGTCCTACATGTGTTGTTTGTGACACAGCCTGGTGTGCATTCAGGTGAATGTTTTCAGCTCCACTCTTTCGTTGTCCATTGTGCGTGTGTGCGGAAAAGTGAATGTGTGTATTTGTGTGCAAGTTCGGAGGAGGCCACAGCTGCATCGTTGAACCGTTCAGCGCAAGCTTCCTCTCAGGCTCATTTGACACTCGATTAGCTCACACCTGAGCTAGGCCTCTGCCCATACATCAGCCCACACCCCGACAGCACGCACACCTGCGGACAGCGACAGGCACAGTCAGCAACACTCTCATTGGTTAGAAGCTGGTAGCTGCTAAAAATGTCCTTTCTAAATCTGTAACTTTATTTTTTACTGATTTTAACCATAATGTTCTGGTGAGAATAACTCAACTTTGTTTAAATGTTTGGGGTCCCCATGTAAAAATAATGATGATGATGATTTTTCCCCAATGAAGAGGAAAGGGCCAATGAAGCAACATAACAAGATAAACGCATCGATAACTATCACACAATCATCAAATCAAATCAAATCACTTTATTGTCACACAGCCATATACACAAGTGCAACAGCAGGTGAAATTCTTAGGTGCAGTTCCGAGCAACATAGCAGTTATGACATGACATATACAACATTTAAAGCAGCATCAGATTACACATCTAATGCGCACACAATTACTCACAGCACAGTAAACTCTACAATAAACAATAAATAATTTACACAATGTGAGTGTAGTTCTCACAGCTTTAAACAATATACACATACTTACAATATACATATACTTTAAACAATATACACTAAACATACATTAACAGTATACATTAAGCTATAATAATAATAATATACAATGTACAGTATACATTATTATTATTCACAGTAGAGATCCATTATGTACAATAGGTGCTATATGATAAATGATAAATAATAAATGATAAATAAATGTGTATATAGTGTGTGTGTATCTACAGTGGGTTGTGCTGAGATATTCTGTCAGTGTGTGTTATGATCCTGATGGATCAAGAGTTAAGGAGTCTAATTGCTTGTGGGAAGAAGCTGTTCTGGAGTCGGCTGGTGCGTGTTCTGATGCTGCTGTACCGCCTGCCTGATGGCAGCAGTGAGAGCAGCCCATGGCTCGGGTGGCTAGAGTCTCTGGTGATCCTCTGAGCTCTCTTCACACACCGCCTGGCGTAAATGTCCTGGAGGGAGGGAAGCTCACCTCCGATGATGCAGCTGGCCGTGCGCACTACCCTTTGCAGGGCTTTTCGGCTGCGGGCGGTACTGTTGCCGTACCAGGTGGTGAGGCAGCCAGTCAGCAGGCTCTCTATGGTGCTGCTGTAGAAGCGTGTGAGGATGTGGCGGTTCATTCCAAACCTCCTCAGCCGTCGCAGGAAGAAAAGGCGCTGATGAGCCTTCTTCACAACGGCCTCAGTGTGGACGGACCATGAGAGTTCCTCTGCGATGTGGACACCGAGGAACTTGAAGCTGCTGACTCTCTCCACCGGTGCTCCATTGATGGTGATGGGGCGGTGTTCTCTCTCATTCCTCCTGAAGTCGACCACCAGCTCCTTGGTCTTGCTGACGTTGAGGGAGAGGTTGTGCTCCTGACACCACCGTGTCAGAGTGTGCACCTCCTCTCTGTAGGCCGTTTCATCATTGTCAGTGATGAGACCTACCACCGTCGTATCGTCAGCAAACTTGATGATGGTGTTGGAGCTGTGGATTGCCACACAGTCATGTGTGTTCAAGGAGTACAGGAGTGGGCTGAGAACACAGCCCTGAGGGGCTCCAGTGTTGAGAGTCAGTGATGAGGAGATGTTACTGCCCATTCTGACCACCTGGCGTCTGTTTGACAGGAAGTCCAGGATCCAGCTGCATAGCAAGCTGTTTAAGCCTAGAGCCCGGAGTTTCACGTCAAGTATGGAGGGCACAATGGTGTTGAATGCTGAGCTGTAGTCTACAAACAGCATTCTCACATACGTGTTCCTCTTTTCCAGGTGGGAGAGAGCAGTGTGTATTGTGGATGAAATGGCATCATCAGTGGAGCGGTTTGTGCGGTATGCAAATTGCAGTGGGTCCAGTGAGGGGGGGAGAACAGAGCAGATGTGGTTTCTGATTATTCTCTCAAAGCATTTGCTGATGATGGGGGTCAGAGCAACAGGACGCCAGTTGTTTAAGCAGTGTTTTTTTGACTGCTTAGGTACAGGCACAATGGTGGACGTTTTGAAGCATGTGGAGACCACAGACAGGGAGAGGGACAGGTTAAAAATGTCCGTAAAAACTCCACCCAGTTGGTTCGCGCACGCTCTGATGACGCAGCCCGGAATGCCGTCTGGACCCGCGGCTTTACGGATGTTCACCCGCCGGAAGGATCGGGTTACATCCGCTACAGATACGGAGAGTGAACTAACCTCTGCATCTTCAGCCACAAGCTCTCTCTCCGCGAGGGCGGTGTTAGTTCCCTCAAAGCGAGCATAGAAGGTGTTGAGCTCGTCCGGGAGAGAGGCAGCGGTGTTCACGGTGGAGTTTGTGTTCCCTTTATAGTCCGTTATGGTGTTAATTCCCCGCCACATGCTTCTGGAGTCTGTGGTGTTGAACTGTCCTTCAATCTTGTCCCTGTACTGGCGTTTTGCTGCTCTGATGGTTTTTACGGAGGGCATAACTTGCTTGTTTATGCTCCTCCGCATTACCGGAGTTAAAAGTGGAGGTCCGCGCATTGAGTGCCGCACGAACATCCCCATTTAGCCACGGCTTCTGGTTTGGGTACAGCCGTATTGTTCTGGTCGGAACAACGTCTTCTACGCTATCAGCGTAGACCTCGATGTCGTCATCAGAGGCCGACCGGAACATCTCCCAGTCCGCGTGATCAAAACAGTCCTGTAGCATAGAGTCCGATTGGTCCGACCAGCACTGGATGGTTCTGAGGGTGGGTGCTTCCTGTTTCAGTCTCTGCCTATATGCGGGCAAAAGGAGAATGGAAGCGTGATCCGATTTGCCAAATGGTGGGCGCGGGAGGGACTTGTAACCATCCCGGAAGGGAGAGTAACAGTGGTCTAAAACACGGTTCCCTCGTGTGTTGAAGCTAACATGTTGGTGGTATTTAGGTGCAATGCGTTTGAAGTTGGCTTTGTTAAAGTCCCCAGTCACAATAAACGCAGCCTCAGGATGCGCAGTATCCTGCTCACTCACTGTCCTATACAGTTCCTTTAGTGCCCGGTCTGTGTCGGCTTGTGGGGGAATATACACAGCTGTGATGATGACCGCTGTGAATTCCCTCGGTAGCCAGAATGGTCGGCACAGAACCATGAGAAATTCCAGATCAGGAGAACAGAAAGACTTGATAGAATGTACGTTCCTCTGATCACACCAGGATCTGTTGATCATAAAACATACACCCCCGCCTTTGCTTTTCCCTGAGAGATCTTTTTCTCTGTCCATTCGGTGCACGGAGAACCCCGTGGTTTCGATGGCCGAATCTGGAATCTCAGCAGACATCCAAGTTTCTGTAAGGCAGATAATGCAGCAGTCCCTCGTCTCTCGTTGGAAAGAGATCCGTGCTCTCAGCTCGCAGAGTTTATTGTCCAGAGACTGAACATTAGCCAGTAAAATACTGGGAAGCGGGGGTCGGTTTGCGCAGCGTCTTACTCTGATGAGCACGCCTGCTCTACATCCTCTTCTCCGGCGGCGTTTGCGCGGTCGGACCGCACACACAAAGAGCTCCGCTGCCGTGTTTGTAAGCAGCGGGTCGTCGTTGATGAATTTAAAGTCCGGTTTTCGGTGTGCAATTGCCAAACCAATGTACAAAAGTGTCTGTCTGTCGTACGTAGTAAGGCAGACAACATCCAAGACAAAAAACACAAAAACTATAAGCCCCCCCCACCCCCCCCCAAAAAAAAAATCATGTCCTTAACACTAGAGTTCAATGGTTTTCTAGCCAAAGGAACCAAATAATTATTATAGCGGTTGTATGTAGACCTTGGGGTGTGGAAATATCAACCGGGGGTGTTTTGTTAGCCAACTATGGCCGCAAGTTCCGTCGTTATCCACATAGTTCAACAATTTACTGTTTCCTGAAACCATAGTTCCAATGTACATTTGCATAGTATCGAAAGATTTTGTGGTTGGAATGACGCTTTCGACCTGTGGTTGGAAGCATATTGCTTGATTGTGGACTTAATAAATACTTATATTGACCAAAATAAGCAAGATGACATTCAGTACAATCATATCTTTTATTAACAAATGTCTTTATTTTGTCAAAAGATTTAAAGCTAAAGGATTCCGGTTCACACGGATCCACATAAACGACTAAAAATGCTGTATTATGCATACCAGACAAGGAATTGGCGATGCCACTTTGTAAAGAAACGTGCCCGCGCAAATATGCATTCAATTCTGCATGCCTATAGACTAAACACGTAATACACATGCATGCATGCATGCCATCACCGTTTTCACAGATTCACGTTTTTTAAATGTACACACTTTTTTTACACACGTTTTCAAAAAAAACTTGAAACCTATTTCAAAGTTTGCGTTGTCAGGCCACAAAAATGCTGTTATCGTGTAAATGACCGGCCAGAACGCATTAAAAAGTTTTCTGTATTCAGTTCAAACGGTGACGTGTAAGCGGCTTCTAAGTTAATAAATAATTATTTTTACAACAGAAATTAATCAATGCTGAACTTACTTAAGCTGGACAATAAGCTGTGCAGCCAAAACAATCTTTTTTAAATTAATTTTCTATTATCACTGTACAGCTGGTTTGAAACAATCTGTATTGTAAAAAGCATTATATAAATAAAGGTTACTTGACTAAAGCGCTGTTTTTGAAGAGTCTGCATTATTGTGCTCTAGTATGTAAAAACGAGCTTAGATTGAATCTGGAAATAAAGCAAAATAACTGGGGGAAAAAAAGGCAACTTGGGAAAAAGCTTTAGGAAATTATTGTATATGTAATATGTACATATATGATGTACATATTGTATACCATAGTACAACAACTAGTAAGTAACACAATTGTATTGTTGCACAATTGTGATATAGTATATATATATATATATATATATATATATATATATATATATATATATGTGTGTGTGTGTGTGTGTGTGTGTGTGTGTGTGTGTGTGTGTGTGTGTGTGTGTGTGTGTGTGTGTGTGTGTGTGCGTGCGTGCGTGCGTGTGTGTGCGTGTGTGTGTGTGTGTGCGTGCGCAATCTCGCAGACTGCAAACAGAACATAAGGGTTCAAAACCATCTCTGAATTTAAGGTCACAGAGTCATGTTTTATTGATATAATATATATGCAGAGAAAATACTAAATCAACTGATTCATCTGCGAGCATCTCTGGTGAAATTATTTCTCAGAGCTTTGAAGATCCAGAAGGAGCCACAGTATGAAGATGGAAGATTCTCATGAAATGTCTCAGCAATTCCACGATAACACACTTCCTCTTACTTAACATGTCTATACAACATCAGTTTAAATCACCTTCAGTGTCAATCAAAATCATAATTTCCTAAAGCTTTTTCCCATTTAATTTTCGTGATGACATTCATTCATTCATTCATTCGTTCGTTCGTTCGTTCGTTCGTTCGTTCGTTCGTTCGTTCGTTCGTTCGTTCGTTCATTCATTCATTCATTCGTTCATTCATCTGTCAGATGGATGGGGAGAGCTGCAGTCTAATGCATTGCATTTTCTTATCCCATTTACTCATGTTTATAAGCAATTATTAGACATAAAAAAAGTGCAGGCCTGAATTCACGTATGTCGCTCGCTCAATTATGTCATTTATACCTTTTGGCATGGCCTTTATGAGCTAACTGCATATTAATAGCCTAATTAAAAAGCCACAAGAAGTTTAGTTTGAGAGACTTTTGTGAAGGGACATGGTTTTCCAATGTGTAGCCCACA
The DNA here is from genome assembly GCA_023566225.1 of Romanogobio albipinnatus. Taxonomy (NCBI): domain Eukaryota; kingdom Metazoa; phylum Chordata; class Actinopteri; order Cypriniformes; family Gobionidae; genus Romanogobio; species Romanogobio albipinnatus. Next base: position 20,755,774 of record CM042246.1, on the reverse strand, counting down.
AGAGTAATTATAGCGATGTCTGAAGAGTTGGTTTTGGAAGTTGATAAGAAGTGTGAAGAAGAGGGCAAACAGAACCTTTTGACTCCACATCTCAGGAAGACAAAAAGTGAAAGTGCTCTCCGAATTCATATTTTATTAAATCTGTGGCATAATTAAGCAAATCCATACCAGTGAATTGTTAAATACCTTTATTTAAATTTGACTTAGCACATATCAAATGCTATCTGATGCCAGCTTCTCTTGACAAACCCTGACAGATGAGAGGAAAAGCTGTATGTCACAGTATGAAGGACATTTTATCAGGTATTGCTTTTAAACTCATGTTATTTTATGAGTACACAAATGTGTATAATGACATGGGTATTAAAATGTAAGCATGAAGTAAGCAAATGGCTTAAAACAATACTAAACTGTGTTTTATGTATTTATTTATTTATGCGTTTTAATTTTTTTGTTATTTTTTTTTTTTTATTCAAAAAATGCCAAAGGTTTTGTGTGATGGGTAGGAAGGGGGATAGATTATAGTATAAAAACCATTACGCCTACGGAAAATCCCCAGAAAACATGAAAATGTGTGTGTGTGTGTGTGTGTGGGGGTAAAAAAGACAGGGGGAGGGGGCAGGGGGGACTTAACACACACATATATATATATATATATATATATATATATATATATATATATATATATATATATATATATATATATATATATATATATATATATATATATATATATATATATATATATATATATATAATGCTCCTCTCTCCCCTTCTGGCCCATTCTTCGTCTGGATGTCCACCTTGGCTGGCTCTTCACAGCAGGCCTGTGGTGAAATAGACATCCATCCGACAGAGAGGTTAATAATCGTGCACCTGGCTCTCCACAGGGCCGTGTTCTCCCATTCTTACCTCTTATTTAATCAAACACAAGAGATAAAAATCCACAAGGGTGTGCCAGGCAATATATAGAGTATATGCAGTAGTGTTGTCGAGGGTATATGCACGCCACTAAAAATGAATAATGATACATAACAAATGCTGCTGCAACAATGTGGATGAGCTGGAATTTGGCCCAGCAGTTTTAAAACTACTGCACTTTTTGAGTGGAAATAGAGATCATGTGGTTAGCTGAGTAGAAACTATTAAATAACAATAATATATCCAATAAAAACAAGAAAATGTTGGTTGCTAACAGCATTATTTCTTTATAAAAAAATAAAGAAAAATTAATCTAAAATATAACATATGACCTTGTATTGAGAGGACCCATCATCACATAAAAAAAAAATGTACCCCATGTTTTAACCATGTAATTTTCTTCCTTATTGAATGCACTAAATAAACTTAGTGTGGAAACAATGAACTGACAGCTCTTAATCAGACAGAGAGAACTGATATTGAAAGAGACACTATTTTAAATACTCTACAACACATATTAAAAGCTAAATGTGACATATGGCAAGCAGCGAGGCCGGGGGACCATGAGAACGGGGCAAGGCCGGTGGCATGATGATAATGAGCATTAGCTGCGCGCCGCACCAGTACCGTGTCTCACAGAGAAGCTCGGACGCATAAAAGGAGGAGCGACGACAGTGAAGGACGAGAGAGGACTAGGCCTGTATTCTATGTTGTGTTTTGTCTATGTAAGACTGAAAATACTGGTTGAGGCCCTGTTCTGAGACAAAGGGTCCCCACACGACCTCACTTCCACAAACTACTAAGAACTCACACAAGAATATGGTTTAATGTGAATGTTTTATCATTGACTGTTATGTTTTTGGTGTCATTTGAAAGGTCTCAAAGTGAGTGGTACAGGTATCTCATATCCAGATAGATAAAACAAAAGGTAATAAGGTTTTAAGAATTTATGGATAACTGACTTAGAAAGGAAGGTGGTTTTCTTCAGCAAATGGTTACCCACCCCCAAAAAGGTGCAACCACTGCATGCAAATTTCTTTTGTTAGCACATGTTTCTGACTATTTAATGGGATGGAGCAGAGAGTTCGGGGCCTTTCCTATACTTCAGATCGGCCCATGAGGCTGAGAGAAAAATCTCTCAGCCTCATGTATTTCTTAAAGTTGGGTTAGCATCTTCTCTCTATTCCTGAGTATTTGATGTTCCCTTTCGTTCAGTCACTACGACGTACGTTAGTGACTAACGAATGGGGGTTTCGCTTAGAAGCCAATTATCTTCGAGAATTCAACAGCGCCCAATGGCAGTGCCAATGCCATGGGCATGCGGAATTTGCATGCGTAACTCCGCCCCACCTCGTGGGTATATAAGGAAGTACGCTGGCAATATCGCATTATGTTTCTGCTTTGGAGCCAAGAGTATCTCTTCACTCCTTCAAGCCTGATCCTGAGTCTTCGACAAAGCTTTGAGACGAGCAGCTTTCCAGAGACGTTGGTGTTACGGCGCGTTCCAGTGATCATCATACTGCCTGCCTGCTGATCTGCGCAGTGGTCCGTCTGACAGCTGGTGTGTGGTCCCTGGGCGCTTCGGCGTTCTCTGCGAGGCTTTCCTCTCCTAAAAGAGCTTGCACGTGACGCGTCCTTTTCAGGATGTCTCGTCCGTGTACTTCTGGGTGTGGCCGGTTGCTTTCCCCTTCCGATGGGCACAAACACTGTCTGGTATGTCTGGGCTTTCAACATGCTCAGGCAGCGTTTGTGGATGAGTCATGTTCCCACTGCGGGAATATGACCATCGCGGTGTTGCGGTCAAGACTCCATGACCTTCGTAAAGAAGTGAGAGTCCCCTCTACCACACCCCGATCTACTGAGTCCCCGAGGCCCAGTACTTCGGCTGGTGGTCAGGGTGACCTGACGGTTACGGTGTGGAACAAAGCCCCGACGCTCATGCCTCGGGCCACACCCCCGTCTTGCACACTGCAACCCGCGAGTGTCCAGACGCAGATCGCGGGGCCTGCTTCGGCCCCCCCGCGTATCTCGTTTGGCGCTCCGGAGGAGGATGCGATGTCGGTCACCGCATCACAAGGTGGGCTCGAGTCCTCTGAGGATGATGACTCGGCTGTGTTGCCGCCTTCGGGCGTTCCAGCATTGCCCGAGTCGGACCCAGAGCTGACAGCCATGCTGTCTCGGGCAGCCGCGAGCTTAGGGATAGAGTGGAACCCTCCGCCCTGTCCCGAACGCTCAAGGCTCGATGATTGGTTTTTGGGAGCCCGCGCTGACAACCGTCAGTCCCCGCCCCCAATACCTTTCTTTCCCGAGCTGCATGAGGAACTCGCGCGGTCCTGGAAGTCCCCGTTGTCTTCCCGTGACCGGTCAGCGACTTCCTCCGCCTTCTCCGCCCTCGATGGGGCGGCGGCTAAAGGGTACACTGGGGTCCCCCCGGTTGAACGTTCTGTTGCGATGCAACTGTGTCCTCAGAGCGCTTCGACTTGGCGCGGTGATCCAAAGCACCCCTCCAAAGCCTGTCGATTCACATCAACCTTGGTGGCGAAATCGCACAGAGCCGCGGGGCAGGCCGCCGCTTCTTTGCATGCCATGGCGATCCTTCAGGTCTACCAGGCCAGGATCCTCAAGGACATGCACGAGGGTGGAGTTGATCTGGGGCTCTTAAATGAGCTGCGTGCCGCCACCGACCTCGCTCTCCGGGCGACGAAGGTGACCGCACGCTCCCTGGGTCAAGTGATGTCCACAAATGTGGTCCAGGAGTGTCACCTATGGCTGAACCTGGCCGATATGCGGGACACCGAGCGAACCCGGTTCCTCGATGCCCCCATATCCCAGGCCGGCCTCTTCGGCGGGGCGGTTGAGGACTTTGCCCAACAGTTCTCAATCGCCCAGAAGCAGACTGAGGCTATAAAGCACGTACTGCCCCGGCGGCCAGCTGCTGCCTCCACCCAGCCGCCGGCACAGTCGCCTCAGTCTGCTCCACGCCGAGGACGCCCTCCTAAGGCTCCCGCCCCTCCCACCCGGTCCAAGCAGCAGCCTTCACCCGGGCCGGGTCGTGGAGGAAGCCGTAGGAAGGCGTCCAAGTCCCCTCAGGCCGCCCCGCGCCCCGCTAAACGCCAGGCCAAGCGGCGCTCCTGAGACGGACGGCTCAGGGATGGGAAATTCTTTCAAGGAGATGGTAGCAGGACCACTCCTTCCCCCGGTGGAGGGCCGGGGGAGAATCCTTTGTTCAGCTGCTGGCCCACGGGTCAGCAGCACCCTATTTTGGTCAAAGAAAGAATTAACATTCCCATCCCTGAGCCCACAGAGTCCGGCGATGACAGTGCGCGCCACCCACGGGTCCCGCCACTCGCATCCCACTCTGTCGCCAGCCTCCTGGCAGAGCAGACCCCAGTGGAACGTGCGTCCTTCCCTGGTCTCCTCTGTCAGGACGCAGCAGTCAACCGTGCCCCCGCACCGGGACGCCCCTCAGCCTCCCATGTCCGGGCCGGTGACGCTGCATCGCTGCAAGCCCACACCGGGTACGTCTGTGCTCCGAATGACCCCGCTGGCGCAGTTTTTGGAAGTCTGGCTTCAGCTTCCAGGGCTGTCCCGCTGGGTCGCGCGGACCATCAGGCGCGGCTACGCGATTCAGTTCGCGCAGGTTCCTCCCTGCTTCCGGGGAGTCCGCTCCACTATGATCGGGGCCAATGCCCCCGTCATGCGAGCGGAGATTGCCACCCTACTGGCGAAGGGTGCGATCGAACCTGTCCCTCCAGCCGAGATGAACTCCGGGTTTTACAGCCCGTACTTCATCGTACCCAAAAAGACCGGTGGGCTACGGCCAATCCTGGACCTGCGCGTCTTGAACCGTTACCTTCACCGGTTTCCGTTCAAGATGTTGACAGCGAAACGCCTTTTCGAATGCGTTCGTCCAGACGATTGGTTTGCAGCGATCGACCTGAAGGACGCCTACTTCCATGTCTCCATTCTACCTCGACACAGACCGTTCCTACGGTTTGCTTTCGAGGGGCGGGCATATCAGTACGCAGTTCTACCATTCGGGCTATCTCTGTCCCCTCGCGTCTTTACGAAGATTGCCGAGGCAGCCCTTGCGCCCCTTCGGCAGCACGGGGTTCGCATCCTGAATTACCTCGACGACTGGCTCATACTGGGTCACTCTCGGGAGCAGGTTTGCGGACACAGAGATCAGGTGCTCCATCACCTAGCCCGTCTGGGCCTTCGGGTCAACTGGGAGAAGAGCAAACTTTGCCCCGTGCAGAGGATCTCTTTTCTCGGTATGGAGATCGACTCGGTCGCCATGTGCGCGCAGCTTTCGAGCAGTCTCTGCTGACTTCCCTTCGTCAACTCGAGGGCAAGAGTGCGGTTCCACTGAAACTATTTCAGAGGCTCCTGGGGCATATGGCATCTGCAGCCGCGGTGACGCCGCTCGGATTGCTTCATATGAGACCGCTTCAGCACTGGCTACGCGATCGAGTCCCGAGATGGGCATGGCGGTCTGGCACGCTCCGGGTCCCAGTGACTCGGGCCTGCTTACAGACTCTCACCCCGTGGTCGAACCTCAGTTTTCTACGGACCGGAGTGTCCTTAGAACGAGTTTCCAGGCATGTTGTTGTATCAACGGATGCATCATCCACGGGCTGGGGTGCCATGTGCAATGGACAAGCAGCCGCGGGCTCCTGGACAGGACCCCAGCGTCTTCTGCATGTCAATTGCCTCGAGTTACTGGCAGTACGGTTCGCCCTGCACCGCTTCCGAGCGTTGCTGAAGGGTCAACATGTACTAGTCAGGACAGACAACACGGCCGTAGTAGCGTACATCAACCACCAGGGCGGTCTACGCTCCCGCCGTATGTCTCAACTCGCCCGCCATCTCGTTTTGTGGAGTCAGAAGCGCCTGAGGTCCCTTCGTGCTGTCCACATCCCGGGAGACCTGAACTGTGCAGCCGACGAGCTCTCACGGTTTCAGCCTCTCCCCGGAGAGTGGAGACTCCACCCCCAGACGGTCCAGCTGATATGGGAACGGTTCGGCGACGCACAGGTAGATCTGTTTGCCTCCCAGGACTCTTCCCATTGCTCCCTGTATTATTCCCTGACCGAGGGCACCCTCGGCACGGATGCACTGGCGCACAGCTGGCCGCCCGGGCTACGCAAGTATGCGTTTCCCCCAGTGAGCCTTCTTGCACGGGTTCTGTGCAAGATCAGGGAGGACAAGGAGCAGGTCATGTTGGTCGCCCCGTATTGGCACGGCCAGACCTGGTTCTCAGAACTTCTACTCCTTGCGACAGCCCCTCCCTGGCCTATTCCTCTGAGACCGGACCTCCTCACTCAGAGACGGGGCACCGTTTGGCACCCGCGTCCGGTGTTCTGGAAGCTCCACATTTGGCTTCTGGACGGGACGCGGCAGGTTTGAGTAGTCTTCCACCTTCGGTGGTCGCTACCATCACTTCCGCTAGAGCTGAGTCTACACGACGTCTCTATGCGCTGAAGTGGAACCTCTTCGTCACATGGTGTTCTTCCCGCCAAGAAGACCCCTGGAAATGCCCGATCGGGTCCGTGCTATCGTTTCTCCAGGAGGGGGTGGAACGAAGGCTGTCTCCTTCCACCCTTAAAGTGTACGTGGCCGCAATTTCTGCCCATCACGATCTCCTGGGGGACAAAAAGGTAAGTCAGCACGACCTGATCATCAGGTTCCTGAGGGGGGCGAGGAGACTGAATCCTCCTCGCTCTCCTCTCGTACCCTCTTGGGACCTCTCAGTAGTCTTAAGTGCTCTGCAGAGGCCTCCCTTTGAGCCTTTGCGGTCAGCTGAGATTAAATTCTTGTCTATGAAGACTGCTCTGCTGACCGCATTGGCTTCGCTTAAGAGGGTCGGGGACCTGCAAGCATTTTCGGTTGACGAAGCGTGCCTAGAGTTCGGGCCGGCTAACTCTCACGTGATCCTGAGACCCCGGCCCGGATATGTGCCCAAGGTTCCCACCACTCCGTTCCGAGACCAGGTGGTGAACCTGCAAGCGCTGCCTTTGGAGGAGGCAGACCCAGCCTTGGCATTGCTCTGTCCAGTACGCGCTCTCCGCGCCTATGTAGACAGTACGCGATGTTTCAGGACCTCAGACCAGCTCTTTGTCTGTTATGGTGGAGAGCGGAAGGGAAGTGCTCTCTCGAAACAGAGGTTGTCTCACTGGATAGTGGACACCATTGTTTTGGCTTACCAGCAGCAAGGTCGACCATGTCCCCTTGGGGTTAGGGCACACTCCACTCGGAGTGTGGCCTCCTCTTGGGCTTTAGCGCATGGCGCCTCGCTAACAGACATCTGCAGAGCTGCAGGCTGGGCGACACCCAACACATTCGCCAGATTCTACAATCTCCGAGTGGAGCCAGTGTCCGACTATGTACTCGCCCCTACGGGTGGCCGGTAATGGGCCAGGCTCAGGTGTCTTCGCTTGCTCGCCATTCCACTCCACGGACTGGATACGTGCGATATTTTCCCTCAGGTGAGCTCCCCGAGAGCCCTGAGCTCCTCCAGCACTGCTGACGCCGACATCAGTTCAGTCTGCCCTTTCGAGCCCAGACCCTCATGTCCAGGCCAGGTGCTCCGTGTGCATGGTTCCCCTCCGGCGACCCCCACACGAGTATTCCCACCGTAAGCCTCCTCAGCGAGCAGGTGTCTTTCCCTCGGCAAGTCCCTGCCACCCCTAGGGTTAAAAATCCACCTTCGGCTGGTACCCTAGAGATCTTCCATATGCAGCCCTTAGCGGGTCATATGTGTATTCTTAAGTCCTCCCTACGGGCAGGCATCTTGGCATTCCCTCACTGGGATATGCTTCCCAGTGTACCTTGGTAATCCTGTGATAAGTGGGAGTCCTTCGTCCGTACTAGTCTTACGACAGGGTACTCACACTTACGCAGGGCACTGGATGACGGCTGAGTGGCGTTGTTTTATTGGAACCCCCATTCGTTAGTCACTAACGTACGTCGTAGTGACTGAACGAAAGGGAACGTCTCGGTTACGTATGTAACCCTCGTTCCCTGAGGAGGGAACGGAGACGTACGTTTCCTCTGCCACGTCAGCCGTGCTGCCTGGAACGCGGAGTTCAGTCTTGGCTCCTGCAGCAGAAACATAATGCGATATTGCCAGCGTACTTCCTTATATACCCACGAGGTGGGGCGGAGTTACGCATGCAAATTCCGCATGCCCATGGCATTGGCACTGCCATTGGGCGCTGTTGAATTCTCGAAGATAATTGGCTTCTAAGCGAAACCCCCATTCGTTAGTCACTAACGTACGTCTCCGTTCCCTCCTCAGGGAACGAGGGTTACATACGTAACCGAGACGTTTTGTATCTATTATCTTTGAATTGATTATGAAATTGGCATGATACATTTACCTGACATAATAAATTGTTACATTTGATTATTCTAACTGATTTTGGACTTTGTTCACTTAATGGTTAAAAGGAATAGTCAAACATTCACACACTTTTAGTGAGGCACAGATATTATTAAAACCTTTCATTTATGGAGTCAGATGAAATAAACGAGTAAATATATGATTAATATATTACAAATTTAACCAACCAATACTTTGCATGAATGAGGACAGAACACGTGTGACCTTCCCTGTGAATTGGCGAACCGGCAGATTGGACCAGTTTCACGAGCCTTACATCTATGTATTATAATGTGTGTGCGCGACAGTCATCCATGAGGGGCTGCCTGCGTGTTTACTTTCAGTTTGTGTTTTGTTTAAAAGTTGTTAAAACTTTTGTTAAAAGTTGTTAAACGTTTGCCGGTTCCCGCCTCCTTCTTCCCATATCTACAGTATACATACATTTTGTTATAATGGGTTTTTGAGAAGATTGATTTAAGTTCACTGATATTAAAAGTTGTTATAATCTTTTTTGTTTTAAATCTATTAAATGTTTAAAAATATGGCTTTCATTTATACTGTAATGTTGACTAGCTATAATTATTCATTTAATTTTCATAAATTGAGAAAAATCAATTTAATAGAGACATCAGTAGCAGTATTGGTATCAGTTATACTGGCCTTCATAGTAAAACAAGATTCCATTAAACAGATATTCAAAAATATAAATGATAAATATATAAAATCAAAATGATTATATTTGAATGATTTATCATTATTTTCGAGATTCAATGTAAAAATGTAAAGCCTATTACACTACAAGAATATATGACGTGAACAGATGCAATTAATTCTAAATCCTTAACACAAATGACACATTTAAATTAATAAAGCATGTGAAATTGCGACATTAACGTAATTTATGTGACAAAGTTAGATGATCTTAGAAGTCTAGGCTGATTACATCATAGATGGCAGAGAGAATACAGACTCTCCTTGTGTTTTCAGTGAATTATTCATTTTAGTGCATTTTGCTTTAAAACACAAGCTCTGTCATAATCTGTAATTGCTTCTGAAGAGCGTGGGCCCTCACATCTAAAATGTAAACAAGTTCTTTGCAGTTGCACCATGTGTGCATAAATTAATTGTGGTATCTGGCACCAAGATGTTAGCAGCAGATCCTGTAAGTCCTGTAAGTTGTGAGGTGGGGCTTCCATGGATTGGACTTGTTTGTTCAGCACATCCCACAGATGCTTGATTCGATTGCGATCCGGGGGATTTGGAAGTCAAGTCAACACCTCAAACTCATTGTTGTCCTCCTCAAACCATTCCTGAACCATTTTTGCTCTGTGGCAGTGTGCATTATCCTGCTGAAAGAGGCCACAGCCACCAGGGAATACTGTTTCCATGAAAGGTCTGCAACAGTGCTTAGGTAGGTGGTACGTATCAAAGAAATGGCAGGACCCAAGGTTTCCCAGCAGAACATTGCCCAAAGCATCACACTGCCTCCGCCGGCTGGCTTCTTCCCATAGTGCATCCTGGTGCCATGTGTTCCCAAGGTAAGTGACGCACCCGCCCATCTACGGGATGTAAAAGAAAATGTGATTCATCAGACCAGGCCACCTTCTTCCATTGCTCCGTGGTCCAGTTCCGAAGCTCATGTGTCCATTGTTGGCACTTTGTGGACAGGGGTCAGCATGGACACCCTGACTGGTCATAATGTTATGCCTGGTAGGTGTTTTTATAATATATATATATATAAAGTTTGGCTTTGATAAGAGATAAACGGGGCTACATGTTGAAGGTATAGCGCAAATAAATGGAAAGAATAGAAAAGGAGAGAGAAAGCTGCTTGTCTAGAAAGGGGAAACCCATCATATCAATTTCAGCTGGCCTTGCTCCGTCTGTCAGTAGGTAGCGAGACCCCTCCCCCTGCCTTCAATGCACATGAAAGATCGCCTGCAGATCACAGTCAATCAGCCACAGTCTGTTCTAGCCCGGCCCTGCCTGAGTTCACTCCACTACAATGACTTTCACACACTTCTGAAACACTCCCTCTCTCTGGCTTTCTCTCCTCTCTGTACAGCTCATGTACTCTGGCTGACATTATGTAGTGTGACCTTTGATATTCTTGTGAAAGTCTGGAAAGCACTCCACACTAATGAATGCACAAAATGGTTGTTTGGAGGGAGGGGGAAAAGTGTGAATCGGGATCATTTGACATTATCAATTACAAAGCTATTACTCTGATTTTTAAGGTCAGCGGTTCCTGAAGATTTTGCCTCCATCACTTTGGAGCTCAAACGATGATGATGATGATGATGATGATGATGATGATGATGATGATAGAATCCATGGCAAAAAGATGCAATAACTACAGGCTTCTTTAATTGCTGTAATATGACATTTTATAACATGGTTAGGCTTTGACTTTTAAGCCCATCATGCTTGATACAAGTTGCTGTCTCATTACCTCTTCTTAAAATGAAGGCTCATTACCATTCTATTACAGTGAGTTAGAAACCTTAGATTAAAGAGAGGAATTTAGGCACCTACAAAAGGTGTATTTTGTGTATTTAATGACAAGAAGGCTGTGTTAAAAAGATTAAATAAAGCATCACTAGACTGTTTCTTTTAATGAGAACTGCACCCATATTGTAATGATTTTGTTGTTGTTGTTTAGATGCAATTAAACAACCTTTAATGAAATTGAGTGTATAATATCCCACATTGCCCTTTTGCATAAAGACAAACAGTTCTAATAATTGTGCAGAGGTTATCTCTTTTGAAATTCTTGCTCTGTCATATATTTGAGCTAGGGAGAGTCACATGTTCAGAAAAGAGCTCTTTATCAACATACAGCCGTCTGTTAATATATTAATTTCTTCTCAGAAGTGTGCGCCATATATTTCATGTTTGTGTAATGATGAAAATCTCCCTCAAAGCTTGTAAACAGAAGCTCTCACAGCGCAACATCAAAACCCGAGATGCAAAACATCTGCATGGTTTCATCTAGAAACAGATGTGTTTCTAAATGTGTGTATGATTGATTGACTGTTTGATTGGGAATGAGGAAGAGAGAGAGAGAGAGAGAGAGAGAGAGAGAGAGAGAGAGAGAGAGAGAGAGAGAGAGAGAGTTTGTTCCTGTAGGTTGGTCATTTGTGTTTGGTCATTTATTTTGAAGCTCTGCGAGATTTACTCGCCAGGAGCACGCCATGCTTCATAATGTCAGCAATTTCTGGCACTTCAATCCATTCAGCAGTGATTCATTGTGGTCAGAAGTGGCATGACGTATCCCTGCTTAAAAACGCCCTCAGACTGTGGTGCTTCCTTACAACAGGCGTACCCAAAGTGTATGTCGCATTGGGATTGTTGCATTTAAAAGTAACTTGTTACAACATTACAATCAATATTTTACCAAGTAAGTTACTTTATAACTGGTTATGGAATAATTAAAATGACTTACTTTTGTTCTCACTGTTTTTTTTGTTTTTTTTTTCTCTGATTAATCTCCTCCACTGTGGCAGCACTAAGTTTTGTTTGTTTTGTTTTGTTTTGTTTCTCATGCAGCCAACAGAAAACAGATTACACGATTACACTGTAAACCCGATGCTTAAAAGTTTTATTGTTTTCAGTAGTGAAAACTTAAAATAAACAAATTAGTTCAGTCAAATGAACTTTAAATATCCCGTTCTTCGTGTTTTTTTTAAGCTTTGATTGTGTTTACAGTGTGCAATATAACATGTGTTCATGTTTCGCGTGTAAAAAAATCAGTATTTTTTACACAATTTACTTATCTGTATACCGCTGTTTTCACTGTCATAAAAACGGGTTGATGAGTTCCTTGTTCTATGAAGTCCCTCCTTCAGAAATACGTAACGAGTTCTGATTGTGCCAGCGGTTCCCGTGTTGGGATTTGACCGCAGCTTAGCGAACGTGGCACGGTTCCTGTGTTGTGATTCAACAGCAGCTTAGCGCACGTGGAAAGGTCACGCCTCTTAACGGGAGATATATGCGCTTAATGATCTCTACAGCGTCCCTGGGAAAGCCAAACAAAGGTGATTTGACTCCGGGATGAAAATAACAGTGTCTCGACGACATGGCGACAAACACACTCAAACGCAACACTTCGTTTTCTCCTCGCGACACGTCCTCTTCTCCACGTGGGACAGCAACAAGACCACGCCCCCTTTTTTTGCGTATTCTTGTGGGCGGAGGTTAGTCTGTTCTACTGAAGTCATTTATGAAGGAAGTACCAGGATGTAGTCCAAGCCAGCCGTTCGCTGTAGGCTTTGAAAGGGAACTTCTGTTAAATAAAATATCTCGCTTGGCATTGAACTTTGAGCTTTATAATTTTACAGGTATTATTTATGCTCTAACAGCAACATTACACACTAACTAAAGTTTGAACAGTGGGATCACGAAGAACGGGACCTTTAATGAGTATTTACACTGCATGAAAAGTGAGATTTTCGACCCCGTAAACGCCTGTATACTCCTGGAAATCTCCCTAATTTTCGGCAGTTTTCGACAATTTACAGGCAGCGAACGTCGCGTTCGTCTGTGCCACAAATTGTCGTAAACGAACCATGACGTAGGTGGAGAGCCCCCCGCTGAGAGACCGCGCGGAGGTGCGACGCCTCTAATTTGCATATGAATAGCAGCGAAACCAGAGAGTCAACGGCCAGACTTGAATTTACTCACTCACTATTGGCTGAAGCCACTACATTTAAAAAAGAAAAATCCCTCGTGATTGGTTGGCAGATCACTGCAAACCAATCATTATTGGTCCCCATGGCTCATTATAAATGTAAACCCCAATAATATTAATAAATATATAATTTATGTTGTAATAATTTGTTTTATATTAATGTTATTGTGCTATGAAGTATTCATACCATCAAGGAATATATGGGAAAATTATACGGACCGTGCCGTTTATTCAAAGAAAGAGCTTCATTTATAAGCATACAGCTGTTCATTCAAAGAAAGGGCTTCATTTATAAAACACAGCTGTTTATTCAAAGAAAGAGCTTTATTGTTAAACACACAACTATGTACAGTGCAGCAGTAATGTAATGTAATGTAAAGTTCGGCGTGCTCCAGGCTGCGAGAGCGGTGGCCGCACAATCCATCCAGAAACCCCGTCAACAATGCGTCTTCCTCGTCAAACATGAGTTCAATGGTCGCGGACTTCCACATGTCCACCTCATCCAGCACACTCTCGCTTCCAGTAACTGTAATACAATCCATAAAGACAATAAGCAACCTGAAAAATACTCACATTGACAAAAACCGGATCTAATATAATAAATCTTACCCTTTTTCTTCCTGATCGACTCTAAACTTCGAGCTAAACTTCGCAGTTTCCGCCTGCTATGTAAGTTCAGTGTTTGTATCTGAAGCTGCGGCGTGTCGATTCATAATACGTCTTACAGGCAGCTGGAAAACAATTACATGAGACTGGTATTAATAAAAACAGTCACGGTAAAATTAAACTAGGAATGAGAAACACATTAGAAGTTACTTACACACAATTTCGTCGTGATCAGCGGTTAAATCTGGACTCTTGGAAATCGCTCCAAGCAGATAAGAGCTCACGGCTTCGTTATGAGGCGAGGATAGTCTGTGTAAACAAAATGTGCAGTTTTAAGCTCGGATCTATTAACACACCCATTTCCTTATACAGCTGAATAAAAGCATATTCTTTAAATCGTGACGTTACATTACCCATGCTCTGAGGCAAACTGCAGGCGCTATGAACCAGAGTTGTGAAGACGAAGACAGCCTCCTGAAAATGAGTCGAAAAAGTTGGTCGCGTCCAGCAAAAAAAAAAGGTTTAAAGCTCGTCTTCTACGCGTCATGGCCATGACCTCGACCTCACACGTCATTGGACTAGGGCTCTACTATGGAACGCGCCCGGGGCCAAATCTCTTTATACGAAACGCGTGACTTATGACTGTTTCAACACGCACTGTTTGTCCGCGTCAACGCAGCAATTTTTTACGTGTTTCTTTTGTATGTGTAGACACGCACATTCTGGTCGTGTAACAGGCATACACACACAGTCGACGCACAGTTTTAACATGTTAAGAAGACACATTTGAACGTGTTTCTTAACGCGCACATTCTGTACATGTCGAAGTGTAATTTTTTTTTTTAAAGCAGACTTACCTTTAGATGTAGCCTAGGCTACATACATATTAATATAAGATATTAATTAATTGCTTAACTGACTACTGTGCTAGAGTAAAGTAGCCTAATGTTACAATGTATATTAAGTAAATGCTTAATTATACAATTATTATAATTTAGCTATATATAATTTCTAAAAGTATATATAGGCTAATTTACAAAGCACATATTTATAACTGAAAACACACACACACACACACACACACACACACACACACACACACACACACACACACACACAACTTTATTCACTTTCACATAATAATGTTTTTGTAATTTGGTGTTTAGTTTGTTTATACTGTTCTGTCTCTGTTTTGAACATCTGATGAGTGCTATAATAAAATGACTTCATTATATTTAAAATATGTTTTGATATACATTTTATTTATATTATTAATATTTTATTTACCCATAACGTGTCTTTAGGAAGCCATAAGTTATAGAGACAAGAATAACTTTTGCCATTTAAATGCCACATTAATTTACTGAGAACCCATACAGCCAATGATCATGTGTGAAAACACTTATACATAAATTGATCACTTAGAAATCAAAACTAAGGTTTGAGAAAGAAAGAATATGCATACAACAAAATATATTGTTTCATAGCAGCTTCAGTAACAAATTCTGCTGTAAACCGGCTCTAACAAGCCAATATAGTGTCAATATTCAGCTCAAGTGACTTCAGTGTTGATTCAGTTCAGTTGATTTCAGTTCAACTGATTTCAGTTCAACTGTAAATTCCTCAGTTGTGCATATTTGTGTGTAGTTAGATATATGCAAAAACAACATTTTTGGAAGAGTTAAAATAGTTTTGCACAAAGTGTTGCTTTTGCAAGCGATGTCTGATGTTTTGCATGTTGTGTGTTTTGTGTGTAGAGTTACAAGAAATGGAGCCATATTTTCATAAATTGTGTGTAAGCAATGACATACAGAGTAATTAATCTACACTGTGAGCCCGGACAAGTTGAATCTACTTAAAAAATTGGAGCAAACTGGTTGCCCTAAAAATTTAGTAATGTGAACTAAAACGAGTACATTTAACTTAAATTTAAGTTAACATTTTAACTGAAACTTTAAACTTGTTTTAGTTAAAAAAATTCAGAACCTAGATAAAACTCCCCCTGCTGCTACTCTGATTTGCATTTGTGTAGCTCACAGCATGTTCATTTACATGATAAAGCCTCCCCTAGAATTAAGGGGAGGGGGGGTCATGGGGGGACAACTGCCAAGCAAGGCCCACGTCAATTTCCGTCAATTTACGGCAGTTTTCGGAGTTGCCTGCAAATTGCCGTGCACAGTCGTAAACCTGAAGCACGGCAATCTACAGTGCCACATACTGACGAAAATCCCACTTTTCATGCAGTGTTAGAACTTACTTTTTTTGTTTGAGTTCACAAAACTGACACATTTTAAGAAAATATTTCATTGCTTTGAGTTTTATGAACTTGTTTCTTTTAATTTAGACAAACCTAAAATGCAAGTTAGCATTTATTGAATTAGCTAGTTTACGCTAGCCAAGTTTCCACTATTAAAAATAATTCAATTGAGATTACATGATAAGATTAAGTTAAATGTATGAATTAGTCTACTCGAATATTAAGAGTAATTATAATGTAGAGAGTACAAAATAATAATCTGCAAGTTCTGCTTACTCAAAGTTTTTTGATTACCTCAAAATGTTTAAGTTTTTCCAACTTATACAGGTTTTACAGTGTAGCACAATATCTAACAAGTAATGCTGTACTTCATTACTTGGGGAAAAGGGTAATCTAAATCACATTATTAGGCTAGGACAATATATATCAAGTAATACCCTGAACAAGGTAATCTGATTACTTAACCCATATTGTAAAAAAAAAAATTAGGTCCAACACACTCAACACACAACACATTCCAAAAAATATTGTATGATGCTGTTCACTTTATTTAAGCAATTAATCTTGATTTAACACAATTATATCAGGTTTCTTAAACCCCTTATGAAGAAAATAAAAACAAGGACCGTGACGTCGCCCGGTACGGCGCAGCCTGGGCCCCACCCTGGAGCCAGGCCTGGAGTTGGGGCTCGTATGCGAGCGCCTGGTGGCCGGGCCTTCCCCCACGGGGTCCGGCCGGGCTCAGCCCAAAGGAGCGACGTGGGGACAACTTCCCATGGGCTCACCACTCACGGGAGGGACCGTAAGGGGCCGGTGCAAAGCTAATCGGGCAGCAGTCGAAGGCGGGGGCCTAGACGACCCGATCCCTGGACACGGAAACTGGCTCTTGGGACATGGAATGTCACCTCGCTGGCGGGGAAAGAGCCTGAGATTGTGCGTGAGGTTGAGAGGTTCCATCTAGAGATAGTCGGAATCACCTCCACGCACGGCTTGGGCTCTGGAACCACACTCCTCGAGAGGGGATGGACTCTTCACCACTCTGGAGTTGCCCATGGTGAGAGGCGGCAGGCTGGTGTGGGTTTGCTTATAGCCCCCCAGCTTTGCCGCCATGTGTTGGAGTTTACCCCGGTGAATGAGAGGGTCGTTTCCCTGCGGCTTCGGCTCGGGGATAGGTCTCTCACTGTTGTGTGTGCCTACGGGCCAAACAGCAGTGCAGAGTACCCGACCTTCTTGGTGTCCCTGGGAGGGGTGCTGGAGAGTGCTCTGACTGGGGACTCCGTCGTTCTACTGGGGGACTTCAACGCCCACGTGGGCAATGACAGTGAAACCTGGAGGGGCGTGATTGGGAGGAACGGCCACCCCTGATCTGAACCCGAGTGGTGTTCAGTTATTGGACTTCTGTGCTAGTTACAGTTTGTCCATAACGAACACCATGTTAAAGCATAAGGGCATAAGTGCACATGGCACCAGGACACCCTAGGTCGTAGGTCAATGATCGACTTTGCGGTCGTTTCATCTGACCTGCGGCCGTATGTCTTGGACACTCGGGTGAAGAGAGGGGCGGAGCTGTCAACTGATCACCACCTGGTTGGGAGTTGGATCCAATGGCGGGGGAGGAAGCTGGATAGACTCGGTAGACCCAAACGTACTGTGAGGGTCTGCTGGGAACGTTTGGCCGAGTCTCCTGTCAGAGAGATCTTCAACTCCTGCCTCCGGCAGAACTTCGACCGGATCCCGAGGGAGGCTGGAGATATTGAGTCCGAGTGGACCATGTTCTCCACCTCCATTGTCAAAGCGGCTGCTCGGAGCTGTGGACGCAAGGTCTCCGGTGCCTGTCGAGGCGGCAATCCCCGAACCCGGTGGTGGACACCGGAAGTAAGGGATGCCGTCAAGCTGAAGAAGGAGTCCTATCGGGCCTGGCTGGCTTGTGGGACTCCTGAGGCAGCTGACAGTTACCGGCAGGCTAAACGGACTGCAGCCCGGGTGGTTGTGGAGGCAAAAACTCAGGCCTGGGAGGAGTTCGGTGAGGCCATGGAAAAGGACTATCGGCTGGCCTCGAAGAGATTCTGGCAAACCGTCCGGCGCCTCAGGAGGGGGAAGCAGTGCCCTACCAACGCTGTTTACAGTGGCGATGGACGGCTGTTGACCTCGACTGGGGATGTTGTCGGACGGTGGAAGGAATACTTCGAGGATCTCCTCAATCCCGCCGTCACGTCTTCCATTGAGGAAGCAGAGGCTGGGGGCTCAGAGGGGGACTCGTCCATCACCCAAGCTGAAGTCACAGAGGTGGTCAAGAAACTCCTCGGTGGCAAGGCACCGGGGGTGGATGAGATCCGCCCTGAGTACCTCAAGTCTCTGGATGTTGTGGGGCTGTCTTGGCTGACACGCCTCTGCAGCATCGCGTGGCGGTCGGGGACAGTGCCTCTGGGATGGCAGACCGGGGTGGTGGTCCCTCTTTTTAAGAAGGGGGACCGGAGGGTGTGTTCCAACTATAGGGGGATCACACTTCTCAGCCTCCCCGGGAAAGTCTATGCCAGGGTACTGGAGAGGAGAATTCGGCCGATAGTGGGACCTCGGATTCAGGAGGAACAGTGTGGTTTTCGTCCTGGTCGTGGAACACTGGACCAGCTCTATACCCTCTACAGGGTGCTGGAGGGTTCATGGGAGTTTGCCCAACCAGTCCACATTTGTTTTGTGGATTTGGAGAAGGCATTCGACTGTGTCCCTCGCGGCGTCCTGTGGAGGGTGCTGGGGGAATATGGGGTCCGGGGTCCTTTGCTGAGGGCTGTCCGGTCCCTGTATGACCGAAGCAGGAGTTTGGTCCGCATTGCCGGCAGTAAGTCAGACTTGTTCCCGGTGCATGTTGGACTCCGGCAGGGCTGCCCTTTGTCGCCGGTTCTGTTCATAATTTTTATGGACAGAATTTCTAGGCGCAGCCAAGGGCCGGAGGGTGTCAAGTTTGGGGACCACACGATTTCGTCTCTGCTCTTTGCGGATGACGTTGTCGTGTTGGCCCCTTCTAACCAGGACCTTCAGCATGCACTGGGACGGTTTGCAGCCGAGTGTGAAGCGGCTGGGATGGGGATCAGCACCTCCAAATCCGAGGCCATGGTCCTCAGTCGGAAAAGGGTGGCTTGCCCACTTCAGGTTGGTGGAGAGTTCCTGCTCCAAGTGGAGGAGTTCAAGTATCTAGGGGTCTTGTTCACGAGTGAGGGGAGGATGGAATGGGAGATTGATTGACAGACGGATCGGTGCAGCTTCTGCAGTAATGCGGTCGATGTACCGGTCTGTCGTGGTGAAGAAAGAGCTAAGCCGTAAGGCGAAGCTCTCGATTTACCGGTCAATCTACGTTCCTACTCTCACCTATGGTCATGAGCTTTGGGTCATGACCGAAAGGACAAGATCCCGGATACAGGCGGCCGAAATGAGCTTTCTCCGCAGGGTGGCTGGGCGCTCCCTTAGAGATAGGGTGAGAAGCTCAGTCACTCGGGAGGAACTCGGAGTAGAGCCGCTGCTCCTCCACATCGAGAGGGGACAGTTGAGGTGGCTCGGGCATCTGTTCAGGATGCCTCCTGAGCGCCTTCCCGGGAAGGTGTTTCGGGCATGTCCAACCGGGAGGAGGCCCCGGGGAAGACCAAGGACACGCTGGAGGGACTATGTCTCCCGGCTGGCCTTGGAATGCCTCGGTGTCCCCCCGGAAGAGCTAGAGGAAGTGTCTAGGGAGAGGGAAGTCTGGGCATCTCTGCTTAGACTGCTGCCCCCGCGACCCGGCCCCGGATAAGCGGAAGAAGATGGATGGATGGATGGATGGATGGATCTTGATTTAACACAATTATATCAGGTTTCTGGTTCAAATGTAATTGATTCATGTTAAACTGACTTAAAACAGTTACTCTTTAACATAACTTGATGTTTTAATTTTGAAATAACATGTTTCAATCAAGTAACCCAATCAAACAAGACTTTCACTTCCCATCATGCTTTGCAAAGGGGCTGAGTTCGGAGAGTAAATATTTAAATAAAGTGCTATTTGATGCATTTTTAACAAGATGAGAAAATGGAGAGACTTTTTAATGCTTAATGCTTTGTTATGTTGGTATTAAAAAGTTGTGGTTATGTTAGTGTTTTGGAAGTGTTTTGTATTTGCTAATAACAATTAAAGTTGTTTTAATAAAACAAATTTGGGCATACCATGGCTGTAACAAAACCATCTTCATGGCTAGCCAAAAGATTTTGTAAATGTTGTAAAAATAGTATTTCACTAAATAAAAAAAATCAATTAAACTGGATTATTTGTTTTGTTATGTTTTGATATTCATTTTAGAATAATTACATTGAATAGTTTTGGACAAAAATAAGAATGTTAACCTGATTTAACTAAATGGCATTGAATTAACCTTACTTAAAAAAAATAAGTTTACTGAAATAAACAATGTTAATTAAAATCAACATAACCCAATTACGTGGAACCTGTTGACATACAAAAAAAAAAAGTAAATCCAACGTATCATTTTTTTTAGTTGGCCAAATTGAATTTCTGTGAATTAAATTGCATCAATTCACAGAAATTCAATTTGTCCAACTGAAAAATTTAGATGTGATCGGTCACTAGAACATTTTCAATTTTCGGAGACCTGATTTTTTTTTTTTACAGTGCATGTTTTATTTTTATTTATTTTTTGTGCTGATGATAAGTGTTAATTCAACAACCAATTTTTTTTGAGCAGCCGACAGAAATTTTAATTTACATTTAAAAAGTAATGCTGTACTTAATTCCTTACTTGGGGAAAAAGGTATCTAATTACTTAACCCACTTTACTTGTAATGTGATAACCATTATAATAGTGAGAAAGTTATTCAAATAAGAAAGAGGAAATACGACAAAAAAAAAGTGGGTGAACAAAGTTTTTGAATTATACAGCTGTGTCTTACCTGTGTTGAGGTCATGGTATATCATCATATTGTATTGTGTATCCGTGCACTCAAGATGAATGTAATAATATCGCTTTACCCTTTGGGAAATTACTCCAACAGCCACACTCTATAGATTAATATCATTGCATCTGTTTGCTTTGGAGGCAAAACCTTATCCTACTTCATCCATTTCATCACACACAACATAGTCTCAGCACGTAATATTTTCAATCTGCCATAGAAGCTCACTGTATGACCACCTCATACACCCATACTTACTGTACCCTTTATCTGACCACTGACCGCTTAATCAAGGATGTAGTCATAACAACGTAGAAGTGTCCTAATTGTGACACCTAATTTCAGACTCTCTCCTTGATCTTCAAATACAGTATACACCTCTTGCCTACTCACAAATAGACCCAGTTTCACTGATTTTCACCATCTTAACATTGCTTAAGGCAGAGTGTTTTGATTTTGAAAATCAATAGTGTAAATGGATAAAAAAAGAAGGAGAATTCCTACCGGCGGCTTGTTCACTTAGAAAACACCTTCGCCTGCTTATGTATTGTGTGATTTGTATTTCAAATGCAACACACTTTGTTACTGAGGGAGGAAATGGGAAGATGTCAAGGAAAGCAAGCACAGCAATATCGACCATTGGGCCATTTGCATTAAAAGCCAGTCTGCATTGATATATATGAGCTTGTGCAAAGTAATGCAGAGCGGTTCTAAGCCCCAGCGCTCCCGAATTCTTTACTCAATCACAGGCTTAACATTGTAAATCACTACAACTATGCTATGATATTACGGAAATTAAGCACTAGATTTTATGTCGACCTCCCTTGACTCTTAAAAAAAATATACAGGAAACCACGAGAAAGAGAGGAAAAATGTGATAAAGGGAAATGTAGTGCTAAGTGAGATTAAACATGGTAAAACTGTCATCTGAATGGATATTACTGTAGCTGTCCATGTCTCCCTTTGTTTCTGTGATGTATAGTGGAGGCCAGGGCTTTTTGTCACAGACTGTATGCTTGTGAGTCCAACTATAAAAATGCTTGCTTTTTATTGTGTCTTTGTATATCGATTTATATATACACAAAATTAATTCCATAGACTTAGTACAAACTTTTTTATAAATGTACAGCTTGAATTCTGCACCAGTTTTTAATCGAATATTTATATTTTAGGTAGAACTTTATTTTGCAGTCCTGTTATTATAGCAATCACAATAACTGGGTTATATCTAAAGGTACTAACCCTGAACCAATCCCTAATCCTAACCTAATGTAGTTATATTATTAATCGTTTTCGGTTATTGAAACACTTTATTTGCAGTGCATGTACTTAAAGTGTACTTTCAGTGTAGTTAAACAAGAAAGTATTGGAATATAAGGAAACTACGGTTATTGTAATTGCTTTATACTACGGGGCTGATGAATGCTTGAACCTGATTGGTTGGTGAACGTTCTAAGATGTGCAATTAATTTCGGGGAAACGCACAGAAAAAGTAGTTCCAGGCAGGACTTGACCACATTACAGTTCCATATCACTTTTCCAAATGATTTCAGTTATTTATATATTATATTAATATATAGGTCCTTACAGCCGACAAAAGCAAAAGAACCAAAACACACAATGACACTGAAAAAGAAAATAAATATAGTTGTTGTACGGCAGTCTTAGCAGTGGCTACGCAGGCAGCAAGAAAGAGTAAAAACTCTGAAATCATTCAAAGGTGATTTAATGTTCTTGTCAGGGCATGCTCCAAACAGTGTGACAAGGTTCCATCCACCAGAATTCCAATAAAGAAAGAAAACAAAGTGCCAACACAAGTCAAGGAAAAACAAAAAAACAAAATAATATTTACATGAGAACCATCAAACACGTTGGCTACTGGCCCAACAGTCACACTCCGTTCTCCTCTTTCTCCAAACAATTAGACTCTTTATAGTTGAGGCTCCTCCCCTCAAATTCAAACATACCAATAACAGGGCTATTTCAATTACAATCTACATAGCTTATTTATGAGATCATATTTAACATCAACATTCAAACATGAATTAGCATCTTCTTTTACAAAGCTCCATTTTCATCATGAAAACCAACAAGAATCTTAAAAGACATGCATTCAATGTAATAACATTCTCAATGCTTAAACTCCTCCTCCTTTGGGATGGTATAAGTCAAGCTTCCTGTTCGCGGGCCCCTCCTATTAGGAAGTTCCAGGAAGAAGGTAAGACAAAGAGAATCACCATTAACAAACAAATCATTACTTGTCTAATTTGCATTCAACTTTTCTTATTTATAGGCACAAAAGGCTAAGACGGACAAACATGAGTCGCAATGGAATGTGCAACTTCCATTCGACACATGTGTGAGACAAACAGTGAATAAAATGATCTTGAAAACAAAACCCATTGTTTGGTTATTTGAATTGAAAATTACATACCTCACTTTATCACATTTCTCCCTTCCCCCCCCCCCCCCCCCCCCCTCTGAATGGGATTAGTTTGGTAACCGGGATAAGTAATCAGCAATGAGATTTTTCTTGCCTGGACAATGCTCAATTGTAAATTTATATGGTTGCAGAGCCAGACACCAGCGCAGTATCCTCGAATTGCTATTCTGCATTGTTTGCATCCATTTCAAGGCTCGATGGTCAGTTTGCAGGGTGAATTCCCGCCCAAGTAGGTAGTATCGGAGAGAGTCAATAGCCCACTTAATCGCAAGGCCTTCTTTTTCAACCGTTGAATATCTTCTCTCTCTGTCGAAGAGTTTTCTGCTCAAGAACAGTACTGGCCTCTCACTCCCAGACTCTCCCTGGGCCAAAACTGCTCCCAGTCCAACATCCGAGGCATCCACCTGCACAAGAAACCTTTTCAAGAAATCAGGGCCCTGAAAAACTGGCTCTTGACATAACATATCTTTAAGTACTTTGAAAGCTCCTTCACACTCCTCTGTCCAGTGAAACTTTGAAGGACTCTTTTTGGTTAGGTCAGTCAATGGGGTAGCCAGAGATGTGAAATGGGGAATAAAACGGCGGTACCACCCAATTAAACCAAGGAATGATCTCACTTGTTTCTTTGTCTGTGGCCTTTGAATGTTTCGAATACACTTAAGTTTCTCTACCTGTGGCTTAATCTGACCATGGCCAATGAGGTATCCCAAATATTTTACCTCTGTTTGTGCCCATGAGCATTTGGTTGTGTTAATAGTGAGTCCAGCTTTCTGAAGCCTTCGTAGGACATCACTAAGATGCTCTAAATGTTCCTGCCATGTTCCACTATATATCACTACGTCATCTAAATATGCTGCTGCATATTGGTCACACCCAGCAAGGACACTGTCCATAAGTCTCTGGAACGTTGCTGGTGCTCCCTGTAACCCGAAAGGCATAACCGTATACTGATATAGTTCTGTGGGGGCGCGGAAAGCAGTATATGGCTTACAAGAGGGGTCAAGGGGCACTTGCCAGTATCCTTTACATAGGTCTAGTGTAGTCATGTAATGTGCTTTCCCAAGCCTTTCAATCAGTTCGTCTATTCGAGGCATTGGGTATGAATCAAAGCAGGATACGCTGTTCAGTTTTCTGAAATCTGTACAGAACCTCAGTCCACCATCTTTCTTAGGAACCAGAAGTATAGGACTTGACCACTCACTTTGGGAAGGTTCGATTATTCCCATCTCCACCATTGTTTCAATCTCCTTCTTCAGTTTCTCTACCATCCTCTCAGGAACTCGATAAGGCTTCTGTCGAATTGGAGCTTCCTCTTTCAAGATGATGTTATGGGTGACCACTTTGGTACGCCCCGGTCTTTCCTGGAAGAGAGATGGAAAAGATTGACGTACCTCTGAGAGTTGTTGTTGTTGTTGTTGATTGTCCTCAGCTGAAGGTCGACTTGGTTCCATCTCCAATTCATCCTCTTCATCCACGACTTCCCGCACCATCAGTACCGCTTGCTTTTTAGGTTCAGGTCCCCTCTCCTTAAACTCTCTCAACAGGTTGACATGAAGGATCTGTTTAGGATGCTTTCTATCAGGACACAGAATCTCATATGTTACAGAGCCCAGTTTTCGGGTAACGACATAGGGACCCTGCCATTTGGCCAACAGTTTGCAAGTACCCGAAGGTAACAGTACCAGAACTTTCTGTCCAGGTTTTAGGTCTCTTTCTCTGGCATGATTGTCGTACCATACCTTCTGTCTCTTCTGGGCCTCTTGCAAATTTTCTTTGGCCAAAGTCCTGAATGTCTCCAACTTGTCCCTCATCTGCAATACATAAGAGACGACACTGCACTGGGCTGGTTTCTCTGCCGTCCACTCCTCTTTGAGCATGTCCAGGGGGCCTCGAACTTGCCTGCCATACAAAAGCTCAAAAGGAGAGAAACCAGTTGAACATTGGGTCACCTCTCTATACGCAAACAAAAGAAAATGAATCCATTTATCCCAATCTCTACCCGTCTCAGCCACAAACTTTTTGAGCATGTTTTTCAGTGTGCCATTAAAACGCTCAACTAACCCATCAGTTTGGGGGTGAAATGGTGTAGTTCGGATACCTTTAATGCCCAATTGTTTGTACAGTAATTTCATCACATTAGCCATGAAATTAGTTCCTTGGTCAGTAATAATCTCAGAAGGTACTCCAACTCTAGAGATCAAGTCAATTAAGCATTTCACAATATGTTTAACCTGGATAGATCGCAAAGGGTACACTTCCGGATATCTAGTGGCATAGTCGCAAATTACCAGGGCAAATTGGTTACCTGAACTACTCTTCACTAACGGGCCAATTATGTCCATACCTATACGATCAAAAGGGGTACCAATGATTGGTAGAGGCTGCAAATAACTTCGGTCTGCCTTACGAACAGGAGCTACCAGCTGGCACTCAGAACAGGTCTTACAGTAATCTTGAACATCCTGATACATTTTGGGCCAGTAGAATCGTTGACTAATTCGCCCGTAAGTTTTCTGCTGACCTAAATGTCCAGACCAGGGTATAGTATGACCAAGATATAAGATCATCTTACGCAGTTCAGTAGGCACAATCAATCTGGGACTCTCTGTGTTTGCCATATACAAAATATTGTCTTTTAGGATATACTGATCCCCACCAAACTGTGGTACACCCACAGGATTACCATCTACCTCACACACTTTTTGAAACAGAGGTTGTAAGGTAACATCTGACCTCTGCAATTCCCCAAAATTGTCAGGCACCCGCCATTGGGAATCAATGAAATCAGACTCAGGACCAGGGAGACATGGTACAATATCCTGGGCCTTAACTTTCCCCCTATGTTTTTCTTGCCTTCGTTGTCTTTTACTCTTTTTAATATGACCCCCAAAACCAAACAAATCTGCATGGGCATTAGGAAGAGGCTGTAGCCCTTTGGTTTGAGATCGGGTTACCACGGCACACGTTTTAGGTGTTGCATTGACCAGATCAGTTAAAGAAGGAAAATCATCACCTAACACCACATCATATGCCAGGTCGTCAATCACCCCCACCCTCAGCAAAAATGCCTGTTCATCGATAACCATGGATACATCAGCAGTTGGATAGACCTTGTCTTCCCCATGTACACACCCTAAACATACTGTACCCCCATAGTTTAACATTTCACAGTTCAGTAAATGAGATTTCACCAAGGTTTGCGTACTCCCCGTATCCACAAGTGCTTGAGCCGGATGACCATTGACAGTTACTGATATGACATGTCTATGTTTGTCAGTGGATTTCATCAGTTCACTGGACCATTCATCTCGGGGAACATAACACATGTTTGTTACCTTGGGTTTTCTTAATGGGCAAAGAGATGCCTTATGCCCAGGCTACTGGCAGTAAAAACAGATCAGGGGCCCCTTAGCAACAGTAGAAGTTTTCCCCACTACTCCCACAGTCTGATCCCTGGGCTCCTCAGTTTTACCCTTACCCACAGTACCTTTGTAAGTCCATTGCGGTTCCCGATGTGCGGCCATATACCTCTCTGCCAATCTCGCAGCTTCCTCTCCAGTCTGGGGTTGATTTTCTTTCACCCATGTTCTCACATCTGGACGTAGAATCCTCAAGTACTGCTCAAGAATGATAGCCTCTCCTATCTGGTCCTTAGCCTTGACTTCTGGTCGCATCCACCTCTTGTACAACCCTTTAATTCGATTATAGGTCTCTCTGACACTCTCACCAGATGGCACTGTGGGACTCCTGAATCGCTGACGATAAGTCTCCTCCGTTACATTGCACTTAGCTAGCACTGCACCCTTGATGTCCTTGTAGAAGCCGGATCGTTGTTCATCCATCCCAGCATACGCTTCCAAGGCCTTGCCTGTCAACAGAGTAACAACTCGAGCCGCCCATTCATCCGTTAGCCATCCCCACGTTCTTGCAATACGTTCAAAACGAATGAAAAAACTCTCCACATCTTCCCCCTCAATGAATTCAGGAATTCTTGGTTCATGATAACGTCTATAAGGTACAGCCGGGGATTGACTTATAGCTTGTATGCTATCAACAACAGGGTGAGCTTGCGTTGAATGTATCATACCTCTGAATGGTGGTGGGAAAGTCCTTGGTGTAGGTAAAGGGTGGTGAGTGTGTTGGCTGACTTGCTCTTCAAACCCCCATTCGTTTCCAGGTTTCTGAAAAATTGTGGTTTTCAAATCCTTCAGTTCATCAAACTGAATTTTCTCATTTCTTTGTTGCCGTCGCATGAAATCCCTCATTTCTATCAAAAATTCCTGTCCCATAACCACATTGTCTTTTCCATCTCGAGGAGTACTGGCTGTCCCAGTCTTGGGTCTTACCACTGGGTCAATCTCTTCATCTTGAATATTGCCTGCTTGGTGAAACATGCCTGAAAATGCTTCCTCTTGTGCAGCAGCCCCCAATTCCAAATCACCAACCTGAGCTTCCACGGTATCCTCTTCTCCCTCTGAGAACAAAACAGGATGTGCTCTGGTAGCCCGATGAGGACAAAAATGCCCTTTAGCAGTCATCTTACTACTTCCAGTTTTCCTCTTCTACTGCCAATTCCCACAGAGACGTCCATTCCACTTCTGACACCATTTGTTGTACGGCAGTCTTAGCAGTGGCTACGCAGGCAGCAAGAAACAGTAAAAACTCTGAAATCATTCAAAGGTGATTTAATGTTCTTGTCAGGGCATGCTCCAAACAGTGTGACAAGGTTCCATCCACCAGAATTCCAATAAAGAAAGAAAACAAAGTGCCAACACAAGTCAAGGAAAAACAAAAAAACAAAATATTTACATGAGAACCATCAAACACGTTGGCTACTGGCCCAACAGTCACACTCCGTTCTCCTCTTTCTCCAAACAATTAGACTCTTTATAGTTGAGGCTCCTCCCCTCAAATTCAAACATACCAATAACAGGGCTATTTCAATTACAATCTACATAGCTTATTTATGAGATCATATTTAACATCAACATTCAAACATGAATTAGCATCTTCTTTTACAAAGCTCCATTTTCATCATGAAAACCAACAATAATCTTAAAAGACATGCATTCAATGTAATAACATTCTCAATGCTTAAACTCCTCCTACTTTGGGATGGTATAAGTCAAGCTTCCTGTTCGTGGGCCCCTCCTATTAGGAAGTTCCAGGAAGAAGGTAAGACAAAGAGAATCACCATTAACAAACAAATCATTACTTGTCTAATTTGCATTCACCTTTTCTTATTTATAGGCACAAAAGGCTAAGACGGACAAACATGAGTCGCAATGGAATGTGCAATGATCTGACGGGTTTATCTGTAAACTAGTTTAGCAACTTAAAAGTTACATGATGTTTCTCACTGTAGCAAGTTAATAAACTCCCACAAGGTATCACTCTGCATCGCATAGTGGCCACTTTACCACCTCGGGTGTGCACTATTTTTCGAATAATTCAAAGGCCCGTCGTCAATTATTCCTTACATAATAAGTACATAGTATTTACATGCAGTACAGACTGTAACATAAAGTGCTTCCTAAATTTCAATAGAAACTTTAGTTGCAGGTTCTACTGTTATAATTAGCATGCAAAAGTGTTCGTTGAGCTGTATCTTCTTCTTCTTGTAGTGAAGACTGAGGTTTGTGTCTGTACAGAAATGTATCTTAAGAAAAAAACACTGGATCAGGCCTCCCTTTTTATGTTGAGATGGGCATTAGATCACAAAGTAATGCAGGCATGGCTGCAATGCTGAAGCATCCCTCAACTGCTGTCAGTGATCTCCATAACCACATTCCTTGAGAACACGATTAAAACACAAGTGTTTGCGATATGTCTTCTTTCTCTAGAACCATTTAAGAGAAAGTTATATTCAGTAAACAGAGCTTACTCTGTGTTTTTAAAGCAAAATACCACAATAACATGAGAGTCCAAAGCTATGACATCCCATGACAAATGGTGATAAATACAATTATATATATATATATATATATATATATATATAAATAAATAAATATAATCCATAATAGTCTTAAAGGTCACCAGGGTACTTACTTAATTAGGAGAGATATAACATGTCAATCCCTCATGCATGGACATGTGTCTGTTTCAAATAAGTCTAAGAGAGAATAAGATAGCACATGGCAGTTAGCAGCAGGAAGCCGAACATGTAATTTAGAGCCTGCTGGGAGAAAGTGTAATAGCTACATTTAAATAAACTATCTCCACTCTGTTGTCATGTGCAGAAATAAAGAAATTGTGTTGAACTGAATGAATACAGTTCAATGGCACATAATTTTTTGTACCAAATCAGATACAGTAAAGTATACATTTTCTGCTATACACAGAATTTACAATGTCAGATGCTGACGGGTATATAAACTGCAATGAAAACACAACTAGATTTTTCCATTAAAATATCTCATTGAAACGTCTCGGTTACGTATGTAACCCTCGTTCCCTGAAGGAGGGAACGGAGACGTAAGTCGGAACTGACCGGCGAATTGGGATCTGTTCTCAGAGACCAATCTACTTCGAGTGTATTAGAAACGAGCCAATGAAGATTGGCATGCGATCACGCATTCCACGCACCTTCCCCGCGTCCGCGGGTATAAATACGGAAGTGGAAGTGCCGCATACCGTTTTCAACTGAGGAGCCGAGAAGAGTGGCTCGGGCCTTCAGCTGAAGCACAGCCCCTGGCGACGGGACGTACGTCTCCGTTCCCTCCTTCAGGGAACGAGGGTTACATACGTAACCGAGACGTTCCCTTTCAGTATTGGGATCCCTACCAAAACGCCAGGGAGCTGGCCCTTCCAGCGCCCTGCCTGAGCTCGCTGAATCACTCCTCTGTTGGAGTGGAAGTCAGGGCTCCGGGCAGGGAAGGACAGTCACTGCTGGGATAACGACAGTCACTGCTTGGATAACGCTGGGAAAGCGTGCCCGTCTCGGGAGATGGTACGCTGCGGAGCCACATCCTTCAATGGAAGGAGAGGTGGAAATACGCATCAGGACTAACCTAACCTAGGGAAGTGCAACTATGGAAATCTCTGGGGTGGACCCAACCTGATCCCAGGGGGGGAAGAACACGCCCAGAGATGACAGAGCGGGCTCTGTCGAGGGAAAGACACGGGGCTAACCGAGTAGCGTAGCAGATACCGTGGAGAATACACATATGGGGTAGCCGTGAGGGGACCGCAACATATGGAACCCAGCCTACACACACGTTCCACAAGCATACGGGTGCAGGCCTGGCGTCAGACGGTCCGCAACGTCTGACACCGCAGGGGTGACGGAGGAACTCGACAGGGTTAGCCGTTTTCCGGGGAACACAACTGGAGCAAGAATAGACGCACGTATCCGGCCCGGAGGCGGGAGTGGCGTTGCAAGCCGACACTAGAACGGGTACTTAGCGCTACTGGCCCCGGGGGGCGAGGATGCGGGAAGATACTGGCTCTACACGGAGGCTATAAAATCTAGCGAACGTGTTAGGTGTCGCCCAGCCCGCAGCTCTACAAATGTCTGTCAGCGAGGCACCTTGAGCCAGCGCCCAGGATGAAGCAACACTCCTTGTTGAGTGAGCCCGCACCCCGAACGGGCAAGGTACGTCTTAGGACTGGTAAGCCAAGACAATGGCATCCACTATCCAGTGGGCCAACTTCTGCTTGGAGACAGCCTTTCCCTTCTGCTGACCTCCGTAACAGACGAAGAGCTGCTGTGAGGATCTGAAGCTTTGTGTCCGGTCAACGTAAGCGCGAAGAGCGCGGACGGGACATAAAGCTAGGGCTGGGTCTGCCTCCTCCGAAGGCAGCGCTTGCAGGTTCACTACCTGGTCCCGGAAGGGAGTGGTAGGAACCTTGGGCACATATCCAGGCCGGGGTCTCAGGACAACGTGAGAGTTGGCCGGCCCGAATTCCAGGCACGATTCGTCGATCGAAAGCGCATGCAGGTCCCCTACCCTCTTGACTGAGGCCAATGCGGTCAGGAGGACTGTCTTCATGGACAGGATTTTTAGCTCGACTGACTGCAAAGGCTCAAATGGAGGACCCTGGAGTGCTCTAAGCACCAGGGCTAAGTCCCAAGAGGGTATCGAGGTAGAACGAGGAGGATTTAGTCTCCTCGCACCTCTGAGGAACCTGACGATTAAGTCGTGCTTACCTACGGATTTACCGTCTACTGCATCGTGATACGCCGCTATTGCAGCGACGTACACTTTGAGGGTGGAGGGAGACAGCCGCCGCTCCAACCCATCCTGCAGGAAGGAAAGCACGACGTTAATCGAACACTTCCGGGGGTCTTCCTGGCGGGAAGAGCACCAAACGACGAACAGGTTCCACTTCAGAGCATAGAGGCGCCTCGTAGAGGGGGCTCTAGCTGAAGCGATGGTGTCTACCACAGCTTGCGGTAGGCCATCTAGAACCTCCGCGTCCTGTCCAGGGACCAGACATGGAGTTTCCAGAGGTCTGGACGCGGGTGCCATAGAGTGCCCCGTCCCTGAGAAAGAAGGTCCTTCCTCAGGGGAATCGGCCAGGGAGGGGCTGTTGCGAGGAGTGTGAGTTCGGGGAACCAGGTCCGGTTGGGCCAATAGGGCGCAACTAACAAGACCTGCTCCTCGTCCTCCCTGACCTTGCACAGGGTCTGTGCAAGAAGGCTCACTGGGGGAAACGCATATTTGCGTAGGTCCCGGGGCCAGCTGTGCGCCAGTGCATCTATGCCTAAGGTACCTCCGGTCAGGGAGTAGTACCACTGGCAATGGGTCGACTCCGGGGAAGCAAACAGGTCTACCTGCGCAACCCCAAAGTGGTCCCATATCAGCTGGACGCTCCGGGGGTGGAGTCGCCATTCGTCCGGAGGTGTCGACTGGCGAGAGAGCTCGTCGGCTGTCTGGTTCAGCGCACCTGGGATGTGAATAGCACGAAGTGACCTCACAAACTTCTGACTCCACAGGAGGAGATGGCGGGCGAGCCGGAGCATGCAACGGGAGCGTAGACCACCCTGACAGTTGATGTACGCAACGGCCGCAGTGCTGTCCGAATGGACCAGTATGTGTTTGCCCTGGAGCGGTTTCTTGAACCGGGCCAGGGCAAGACGTACCGCCAGAAGCTCTAGGCAATTGATATGCCAACGTTGTTGGGGTCCCGTCCACAGTCCCGAAACTACGTGCCCGTTGTACGTGGCCCCCCAACCCGTGGATGAGGCATCCATGAAGACCACAACATGCCTCGACACCTGTTCTAAGGACACACCGGCCCGGAGAAACGAGGGGTCTGACCACGGGTTGAAGGTTTGGTGACAGTAAGGAGTCACTGGGACCCGGTACTGACCGCTGTGCCACGCCCATCTCGGGACTCGGTCATGTAACCAGCGTTGAAGCGGCCTCATATGAAGCAATCCGAGCGGCGTTACCGCGGCTGCGGATGCCATATTCCCCAGGAGCCTCTGAAAAAGTTTCAGTGGGGCCGCTGTCCTGCCATTGAACGTATTCAAGCAGTTCAACACTGACCGGACGCGCTCTGGAGTGAGGCGCGCCGTCCGGTTGACCGAATCCAACTCCATACCGAGATAAGAGATCCTCTGCGTGGGACAGAGTTTGCTCTTCTCTCGGTTGACCCGAAGTCCCAACAGGCTGAGGTGACTGAGCACCATGTCCCTGTGTTCGCACAACTGCTCCCGAGACTGGGCGAGAATAAGCCAGTTGTCGAGATAGTTGAGTAAGCGAACGCCGCGTTCTCTGAGCGGAACAATGGCTGCCTCTACGACTTTCGTGAAGACGCGAGGCGACAGGGACAGCCCAAAGGGCAAGACTTTGTACTGATATGCCCTCCCCTCGAACGCAAAGCGCAGGAACGGTCTGTGTCGAGGAAGGATAGAGACATGAAAGTATGCGTCCTTCAGGTCGATTGCTGCAAACCAATCTCGGGGACGGATGCACTGGAAAATGCGTTTCTGCGTTAACATTTTGAACGGGAGCTTGTGCAGGGCCCGATTCAAAATGCGCAGGTCCAAGATTGGTCTTAACCCACCCCCTTTCTTAGGTACAATGAAGTAGGGACTGTAGAACCCCGACTTCATATCGGCCGGAGGAACCGGCTCGACCGCGCCCTTCGCCAGCAGGACATCGATCTCTGACCGTAAGACATGGGCATCCTGACTCCGCACTGAGGTGAAGAGGATGCCCCTGTACTTGGGCGGCCGGCGTGCAAACTGAATTGCATAGCCAAGTCTGATGGTACGGATGAGCCAGCGAGACAGTCTGGGGAGGCCAAGCCAGGCCCCCAGAGACCGCACAAGCGGGATCATCGGCACCACAGACGTACCAGGGGTGAGGCAGCGGGTTGGAGCACTCAGACCCGACCCGGGAGGCCCGGAGGCGGCCCGGAGTGTTGTCTGAGTACTCCAGGTGGGGCAGAGTATGGGTGAGGAGGCCCGGGGGCGTCCTCGGTGCCCATACTGCTGCCCCCTGGCGAGGGGTGAGAGGGGAGGAAAGGAGTGGCAAGGCCCGGGTGCGTCGCACACTGCCAACCTGTCCCTCTCGGAGTTCAGGGAGGGAGGAAACTGCTCTTTTATTGAGAATGTGGGTACCGCTGGACCCCGGAGGGCCAGCGGCAGATGTAATAAACCAGCCGAGTTGACATTCTCCCCCCGGTCCTCCTCCGGGGGGAGGAGAGGTGCGGACACCATCTCCCCTGGAGCAGCTCCTCTTCTCCCTGGACTCCCCGCGTCAGGGCCGCTTGCCCTTGCGCTGACGCGGGTTGGACGGCCCCCTTACGACTGGCACCCTGCTTCGCCGATTGTGGAGGCTGCTGCTTTGGCTTGGCAGGGGCGGAGGCAGCCGCAGGAGGACGTCCTCGGCGACGAGCAGACGGAGGTGCTGCGGCCGACGACTGGGTGGAGGCAGCAGCGGGTCGTCGGGGCAGGATGTTTTTGATGGCCTCCGTCTGCTTCTGGGCCACCGAGAACTGCTGGGCGAAGTTCTCGATGGCATCTCCGAAGAGGCCGGCCTGGCAGACAGGGGCGTTGAGGAACCGCACCTTGTCGGTCTCACGCATATCCGCCAGGTTCAGCCAAAGGTGGCATTCCTGGACCACCAGAGTGGACATCGCCCGACCCAGGGTGCGTGCGGTGACCCCCTGGGTCGGAACTACCCTCGTGCAGATCCTTGAGTGCTTTGGCCTGGTAGACCTGCAGGAGCACCATGGCATGCAAAGATGACGCAGCTTCTCCACAGGCTGTGTAGGCCTTGCCCGATAAGTTGGACGAGAACCTACACGCCCGGGAAGGGAGACGTGGGTGCCCACGCCAGTCCGCAGCGGTCTTAGGACACAGTTGCATCGCAACCGACCGCTCGACTGGAGGGACCCCCACGTAACCCTTAGCTGCGCCACCATCGAGGGTAGTGAGGACGGAGGAGTCAGTCGATCGTGAACGAGCATTGTAAGGCGCTGTCCACGACTTCGTGAGCTCCTGATGCACTTCCGGAAAGAAAGGAACTGGGGCGGGGCGCTGAGAACCAGCACGATCCGCCCCGAGAAACCAATCGTCCAGCCGCGAGGGTTCGGGACACGGTGGAGGGTTCCACTCGAGCCCGACACTCGCGGCGGCCCGGGAAAGCATAGCCGTGAGCTCCGGATCAGATGCGGGCAACGCTACCACACCCGAAGGGGGCAACGCAGCCGCATCTTCATCCCCGGAGTCCATTAGCTCGTTCCCCAATGCAGCTATCGATAACATATCCTCAGCAGGAGCCCCAAAAGAAATGGCTGGTCCCCCATGGGAAGGACCAGCGCGCTCTTCCGGAAGCTCTACCGGCGCAGCTGAGGGGGGAGGGGCCCGAGGAGTCTGTTGACCCGGCGGGAGTGCCCTCACAGTAACCCTCAGATCTCCCCCAAAGGCATCAGCCAAAGTAGCAGCCCTCTGCTTTGCAGTGGGAGGACCACTAGATCGGGGGATGCACGATGGGACTCCACCCCGTTTGAGGTATTGGAGACGAGACCGTGAGACTGCGATGGTCATGTTCGCGCAGTGCGAACATGAGTCATCCGCGAAAGCCGCCTCTGCGTGCTGAACGCCCAAACACGAGAGACAGCGATCGTGCCCGTCCACTGGAGATAGATACCGACGGCATCCAGAAACACACGGTTTGAATGACATCTTGAAAAAGACGCAGGGTCAAACCGTGTTGCTCTTTTAGTGATAGGAGAGAAGAGAAAACCGCTCCGAAACGTGCCGAGGCACACAGGGGAATAGCTGCGGCTTACAGTGGTTTTAAAAGGTGCAAGCCCACTGTAAGCACTCAGAGGAAACGCCCAGCGAACCGACAATTTCTCTCAGGAAGCGACCACCGCTGTATAGCACCGACACACCGACACCGGAACAGGTAAGCAGATCTCCTCTCGTAGAATCTTTTAACTCGTTCGTAGAACACTCTTCGTAGGAACATGAAAGCTCGGCTCCGAAGTTGAAAGCGGTATGCGGCACTTCCACTTCCGTATTTATACCCGCGGACGCGGGGCAGTGCGTGGAATGCGTGATCGCATGCCAATCTTCATTGGCTCGTTTCTAATACACTCGAAGTAGATTGGTCTCTGAGAACAGATCCCAATTCGTCGGTCAGTTCCGACGTATATGTCGAACGTGACCGACTGAAAGGGAACAAGATATATTTACTTTATTTCAACATTTTGTGAGACATTTAGTTTTCAGGAAATATATCTTAACTTTGCCAACTAGGTAAGACAATAACAATAAACAAAGTAATATTTACCTCACTACTTTTTTATTTATGTTTATTTAAATAATTGAGCATTTGATATATCATTATTTTGAAATAAAACTGAATCTAAAAAATGTAGTGAGGTAAATTAGTTTAGTTTGATATTTAATATGAAGTTTTTATTTTTTTTATTGCAAAGCCCGATTTATCCATTTATTTGGTTATTTATTTATTTATGCATTGTAGCATCATTGCATCATCTACCATTTTTGTGGTCCAACAGAAAACCCTATTCCCCCCACCCTCCTCGATTCATCTTCGTCATGCAGAACAGCTCAGCCTTTCTCTTTTATTTCTTTCGCATGCATCAGCTTATTCTTTTCTTTCATTTCACGCCATGTGAGCTGACTTCTTTCATTTTGCAAGCATCCAAATACTGTGGCTAGGCTCAAGGGTACAGCACGCTACCATTTCATGAGAATACAATGAAGCTGATCAACGCTGGAGCTCAAGAGTGCCAACATACCATGAGCCAAAGACATTATACAGAAGGAAAGAGAGAGAATAAAAGCAGGAAAGTAAGCGGGAGAGGTGGGAGTGGGAGACAGGGACTTATTTGAAATGAGAGATTCGTGGCGAGAGAGAAAGAGAGATGGAGTCAGGGAGATGGGCGGGTAGAGTCAGCATAGTAAAGGGAAAGAGAGAAAGAGAGGGGGAGTAGAAAGTGAAGGAAAGAAGATTGATGGAAATCTCGGGAGTTTCATTAAGCTGGATGTCGAAGCGCACAGTTATCACGAGGGCTGTCTCTATCAACGGGGACTCATCTCTCTCAAAGCCTCCTTAATTCTCAGATGGGAATGTATGTGTGTGTGTGTGTGTGTGTTTATGTATGTGTGGTGCAGGGTTAGTGTGTTTCAGCTGCATAACTGCATTAACCGGAAAGGCCATGAAGGAATAACAATTGCACGCTGTCGTCCTTACACTAGCAGTGAGCTGTTGGCAGCTTTGTGGTGTTAGTAAGCCTGTTGGTCCCGCTCCTATGTGGGCCTTTATGATTTTACACAGAGGTAGATGTGTTTCGTGCGGGAATTTCACAGTATCACAGTCTGCTAACAGCGAGAGTTGGGAGGAGAGGGAAGAGGAGAGTATAGGAAGCTGTTAAGCCGTTTATTCCTTGTTATGTGGTCACATAAATTAGATTGTATGATAGTATAAAGTAAATTTGCCACATCCTAAATGGAAGCTTGTACAAAAAAAGATTTAAATGATCATTTGCGAAAAGTGAATTAGCATATCAAAATCCAATTTTAACTTTGGGAAATTCAATTTGTACCTCAGAGCACTATATTTCCACTGCAGATTGTATTGGCCAATCTAAAATTGAAACCTACTTTGCAAAGACACGGTTCATGATAGTTCAGCAGCAGTTCCAGTTACAACAAGTTAAAGTAACATTCATGCCAATTACTTTAAGCAAAGATCAAGCAAACAGATGGAGAGCAAAGAACTTGC
The DNA here is from genome assembly GCA_023566225.1 of Romanogobio albipinnatus. Classification (NCBI taxonomy): domain Eukaryota; kingdom Metazoa; phylum Chordata; class Actinopteri; order Cypriniformes; family Gobionidae; genus Romanogobio; species Romanogobio albipinnatus. The sequence goes on along the minus strand of CM042246.1, from coordinate 20,718,322 downwards.
TCTCAGTTATTCACTGTTTAGTAGATCTGGGTCACATATGGGTGAAGCTTTTCTTCAGTTGCACTGATCTCTGGGTATCAGATGAAAAGGGGGTGAGTTCTCGTCGTCTTGTGAGCTGGCGATTTTCTATCTTCAGTGAGAGTTATGTAAATAAGATATTTTAATGTTTTAGACTGGGTAATAAGTGTCTGCAATCATATGATCATCCCTTATTGCTTGTTTCATTAGAATTGTGGACAATCTCCAAAGGCCAACAATATTTAGAACTCTGTAATGGTAAAAAGAGAGAAATATATACATTCACATTCTCAGTTTCTTTCAAGGCTGTGCAACCTTTTTATTTTATGGATAGATAGAAAGAACAATTAATGAGCTTGTTGATATTATTCAAACATACATTATTCCTAATCTCTGAGGTTTCATGACCACATTGCAAGTGTGGCAGGGTATGTGACTTCTCTTATTGGCCTGCCTGGGTATGGTTGGCAAACCAATAAGGTGCAAGCGGCTGTAATATTTAAGGACCTTTATTTTGACGTGTTTGTATGGTCCTGTTTGATTCTTGGTTTGCTTACACAGAATGGTTAACTGAACAAGAAATGTCTCGGCTACGTATGGTAACCCTCGTTCCCTGAAGGAGGGAACGGAGACGTACGTCAGACGTCACTGACAAATTGGGATCACTTCTGGTAGCCCCTATCAGCTTCGAGCTATTTAGAAGCGGCCAATGAACATTGGCGTGCGAGATTTGCATCTTGCGCTCCGCGCCGCGAGTATAAACAGGAAACGAGAGCGAATGCACACTGTTTTTCACTGAGGAGCCGAACTTAGTGACTCGGCCATGCAGTGATGGTACAGAAACTGTGGCGACGGGACGTACGTCTCTGTTCCCTCCTTCAGGGAATGAGGGTTACCATACATAACCGAGACGTTCCCTTTCAGTCGGTCACGTTTGACGTACGTCGGACGTCACCGACGAATTGGGATCCCTTTGGAAAACGTAGTTACTACCACTTCCAGCACCCAGCGATGAGCCCCTCAGACCACCGTCTGTGAGAGGGCAGGGAAATTCATGCAGGGAGAGTCAAAAGGCTGCTGTTCCGCAAGACCCATTCAGCTGACTTATTGGATAATGCTGGGAAAGCGTGCCCGTGAAGGCCGCTGCAGAAGCCACATCATGTCCGGAGGGAGTTACCATGTGGAGAATACACGTATGGACTGGCCTTGGGCAGTACAACATACGGAAGTCCCAGGGGCGGCCCCGGCCATTAGTGGCGGGGGACAACACTTTACTGGGACGGCAGAGGAACTCGGGCTCGCTGTAGGGAGCCATACCGTGGAAGAATACACACATGGGACTGCCGTGGGGGTCACAACATATGGAACCCAGCCTAACACCCGTTCCACCAATGCATACGAGTGTTAGACCTGGTGTCGGACACTCCGCCACATCCAACTGCCGTGGGTAATGGAGGACTCAACAGGGTTCGCCGTTCTGGGGAACTCAACTGGAGCGGTAGCGCACGCATCCAGTCCGTAAGGAGGGGAATGGCGCAGCAAGCCGACACAAGAACGGGCACTTCGGTGTTACTGACTATGGGAAGTGAGCACACAGGAAGATACCAGCTCTACACGGAGGCTATAGAATCTAGCGAACGTGTTAGGTGTCACCCAGCCCGCAGCTCTGCAAATATCTGTCAGCAAGGCGTCACGAGCCAGCGCCCAGGAAGAAGCAACACCCCTGGTGGAGTGGGTTCTTAACCCGAGCAGGCAGGGCGCATCTTGGGATTCATATGCCTAGACGATGGCATCCACTATCCAGTGGGCCATCCTCTGCTTGGAGATAGCCTTTCCCTTCTGCTGTCCTCTGTAACAGATGAAGAGCTGAGGTCCTGAAGCTTTGCGTTCTGTCCACGTAAGTCCGGAGAGCACGGACGGGACAGAGAAAAGCTAGGGCTGGGTCTGCCTCCTCCGAAGGCAGCGCTTGCAGGCTCATCACTTGGTCCCGGAAGGGAGTAGTGGGAACCTTGGGAACAACTTGGGAACACAAATTCCAGGCACGATTCGTCGACCGAAAATTCCTGCAGGTCCGCTAACCTCTTGATGGAGGCCAATGCAGTCAGGAGTACTGTCTTCAACGAGAGAACTTTTAACTCTGCTGACTGCAAAGGCTCAAAGGGCACTCTCTCCAGTGCGGCTGGCACCAGAGACAAGTACCAAGAGGGTATAGAGGGAGGGCAAGGCGGATTTAGTCTCCTCGCCCCCCTCAGGAACCTGACGATCAGATCGTGCTTACCTAAGGACTTTCCATCTACTAGATCGTGATTAGCGGCGATAACGGCAACATAGACTTTGAGGGTGGAGGGAGACAGCCTTCGCTCCAACCCATCTTGTAGGAAGGAAAGGACTGATCTAACACCTTCGGGGGTCTTCTCTGCGAGAAGAGCACCAATCGACGAACAGGTTCCACTTCAACCCATAGAGGCGCCTCGTAGAGGGGCAAGACATGACATGGAGTTTCCAGAGGTCCGGACGCGGGTGCCCCGTCAAGAGGTCCTTCCTCAGAGGAATGGGCCCAGGAGGTGCTGTCGCGAGGAGCACTAGTTCCGGGAACCAAATCCGGTTGGGCCAATACGGAGCGACCAACAGGACTTGCTCCTCGTCATCTCTGACCTTGCACAGTGTCTGTGTGAGAAGGCTCACTGGGGGAAACGCATATTTGCGTAGGCCCCGGGGCCAGCTGTGTGCCAGGGCATCCAAGCCGAAGGTCCCCTCGATCAGGGAATAGAACCATTGGCAATGGGTCATGTCCGGGGCGGCAAACAGGTCTACCTGTGCGGACCCGAAGCGACTCCAATCAGCCGGACCACCTGGGGATGGAGTCTCCACTCTCCCGGGAGCACTGGCTGTCGTGAGAGCTCGTCAGCTGCACGATTGAGCAGGCCCGGAATGTGAATAGCACGAAGCGACCTCAGATGCTTCTGACTCCATAAGAGGAGATGGCGGGCGAGTTGTGACATGCGACGGGAGCGTAGACCACCCTGTTTGTTGATGTATGCAACGGCCACAGTGTTGTCCGTACGGACCAGAACGTGCTTGCCTCTGAGCGACACTTTGAAGCTGCTGAGTGCAAGACGAACTGTTAACTCGAGGCAATTGATATGCCATTGCAGTTGAGGCCCCGTCCACAGACCCGAAACTGCAAGCCCGTTGTACGTGGCACCCCAGCTGGTGGATGAGGCATCCGTGGAGACAACAGCATGCCTGGACACTTGTTCTAGGGGAATTCCCGCCCGTAGAAACGAAGGGTCTGACCACGGACTGAAGGTTTGGCGACACCTCAGAGTCTGGCTGAGGTGACTGAGCACCATGTCCATGTGTTCGCACAACTGCTCCTGCGACTGGGCAAAGATCGTCGAGATAGTTGAGCAGCCAGTCGTCGAGATAGTTGAGAATGCGAACACCGCGCTCTCTCATGGGAGCAATGGCCGCCTCCACGACCTTTGTAAAGACGTGGGGCGACAGGGACAGGCCGAAGGGTAAGACACGGTACTGATATGCTCGTCCCTCGAACGCAAAGCGCAGAAAGGGCCTGTGTCGAGGGAGAATCGAGACATGAAAGTATGCGTCCTTGAAGTACGCGTCCTACCTGAAGATGCGTTTCTGCGTTAGCATTCTGAACGGCAGCCTGTGGAGGGACTGGTTCAAGAACCACAGATCCAAGATCGGCCGTAACTCGCCGCCTTTCTTGGGTCCAATGAAGTACAGGCTTTACAGGCTGGCGTGCTCAGTTGGGGACACTATATTTTTCAACTAAACATTGAAATAAATCTAATTAATAAACTAATTTAATCATATAAACTAAATTACTGATCTAATTATTGATCTAAAGCACACACTGTCACAGTATGGAAATTTAAATGAACTGATGACATCAAATGGCTATACAGCTTAATAAAATTAGGCTGCATTATTTTGCTGTTTAACACTGTAAAGCTGCTTTGAAACTATCTACATTGTTAAAAGCGCTATATAAATAAAGTTGACTTGACTTGACTTGACTTGACTTGACAGGCTGTAGAACCCGGACCTCATATCGGCTGGAGGGACCGGCTCTATCTCTTCCTTCGCCAGTAGGACTGCGATTTCCGCCCGGAGCACGGGGGCGTTCTCCTTCACTACTGTTGTGAAGTGAACGCCCTGAACTTGGCGGGACGCCGGGCGAACTGAATCGCATAGCCGAGTCTGATGGTACGGAGGAGCCACCGAGACGGGCTGGGAAGCGCTAGCCAGGCTCCCAGACACTGAGCAAGGGGGATCAACGGCACCACAGACGTACCCGCAGACGTACCTGCAAATCTCGCACACCAATGTTCATTGGCCGGTTCTACATAGCTCGAATCTGATAGGGGCTCCCAGAAGTGATCCCAATTTGTTGGTTGATGTCCGACGTACGTCGAACGTGACCGACTGAAAGGGAACAGGTGCGTAACTATGAATGAGAACTCAAATGGTGACAGCAAAAACTAAACAGAACAAGATAAAGAACTAAACATGACATGAACGTGACAATTACCATAGCTTAACAAACTATCTAAACATAAGTTTAGATACACTCCACTGGCAAATTATTGTTCTAGTTTTAAACAATCTACACTAAATGTATTTGATTTATGCTTAAAAAATAAAGCAGTTGTCCAGTAGGATAATAATAATAATAATAATAATAATAATAATAATAATAAAAATAGCTTGATCTAAATGTATTTAGTTAGTCAGTTAGTTAGTGCTTGTAGAAGTTTAGTAGAATTAGTTATTAAATTATCTGAAAATAAGCCTTTTCCCCCCCAAGCATTTTTTTTTCTTATCGTGCCACCCATGCCCTGCCAGCTAGTCTAGGGTAGGGTGCCTGTTCAGACATCACCATGGAGATGAAGTATAATAGAAATGTCATCACTGTAATACCAGTAGTAGATGGAAGGAGAGATAGAATTGGCCATTTGACAGTCTCAATTCATCAGTCTGCAGCCATGGAAATAATGGAAGTGATCTAGACATTTTTGTAAGTATTACTTTAAACTTACATCTTAAATGCTTCACTGCACAGACAGACTTTTTAGAAAACTGTGAATCAATATTGTTGTACAGTGTGAGGTATGACCTGATGTTAGAACAATGAGGGGAGTTTATTTTATTTGCAAGATGTATTATTTGCAGTCTCTATTTTTCATTACAGTCGAACAGCACTCTCAAAGTGACTCAGGTAAGTTATGAAGCCTGGTAACTTGTATCATTTTGTACACAGACGGGAACACAGAGTGCTGTGATGATTCATATCCTGCTTGCACATGTACGGTTTTATTGATTATATCATGCCATGCGGTTATCTAAATCCTCTCAGAAAGATGACATTGACAAAATGTTGGTTAGATTTTGTTCAATTCCGATTTTATGCAATCGAGATTTTTCATTTCAAAGATTCTGATGTGTTGATTGAAGTATTGCTGGGTAAAAAGAAAACTTTAAAACACCCTAATAAAAATTAACATTACAATAAGCAGCCTATTGGTCAGCGGGGTGAGCAGAATCTCATTGTCATTCCTGCCGAGGTTTGTCTAGTGTCAGAGTGGAGTGAGCCGAGCTCTGATTGGTGGGCTCCTCTGAGCTGGGCTCCTTTCTGCCTGGCCAGAGAATGGCATCAGCTGTGAGGCGCTGCCAGCGAACAGAGCGGTCTGCCAGTCTCCAGATGTACACATAGGAGAAGGGAAGTGCTTCTGAAGCCTAAACAGAGGGGATTGTTTCCTATTTCATTTACCCATAATGAAGAAGAAACGATTTCTATGATTCTCTGTTCCCACCTGTTCCATACAGAGAGAGAGAGAGAGAGAGAGAGAGAGAGAGAGAGAGAGAGAGAGAGAGAGAGAGAGAGAGAGAGAGAGAGAGAGAGAGAGAGAGAGAGAGAGAGAGAGAGAGAGAGAGAGAGAGAGAGAGAGAGAGAGATGAGTAAGATGTTGGGAGCTCTGCCAAGAGTAGAATTAACAGCAAAGAGAAAGTGGAATAGCAGTGGAAATAAGCATCCTTCCTGTAGTAAATATGAGGCTGTTGCCCAATATGGACAAAGATAAGGAAAATGAGGGAGGGGATGAGAATAGGAGAGAGAAAAAAAGACACCGAAAGTGAGTGTAATTAAAGTGCTTTACTTGCGAGGCTCTTGTGTTAAGGAAGCCCTCCGGCACCTCTTTCAAGCCGGCACGGTGAGAGTGCCTGGAACATGACAGTTGCTGATGAATCTTAAGCAATGTTTGTTCCCTTGTGGGGGAGACAAATAAATAAATAAATGCTGCACTTCATCTGACATGTAATCAAATGCAGAATCTCAAAATATCTTTTTCTGATTTAATTAGGGCAATAATGACCCAAGGCACTCAGCAAAGGGTTTAAAGAGGCTTCAAAATTGATGCCTTTGTTCGCTAGACTTCTGACGCAAAACCGACCATCAACCGGTAACAATACTCACAGGTATTAAAAACCTGGGGGGGTTGGGGGGGCTGCATGGAAATTGAACCGCTATGTAAAAGAAAATAAATATCCTTGTTCGATGCACTGTGAACTGAGAGGAAACTGCAATTAGTGCTGTGACAGCTGCAATGATGGGTAAGAATCGCCTTTGCTCTGCTAACACAAACAAGTAAATTGCTAACACTTCATGAACATGCTTGACAAAACAGCTCTGGATCAAATAAAGAAATAATAAGAGTCAGTAATCATCTGCCTGTCTCTCTAAACATTATAAGGAAACTAAGTTTTGTCATGAAAGTGTTTGGCATGGTAATGGTTATGACAATGTTGATATGTTTGGTCTTGGCGGAATAGATCTGCTACACTGCTGCTGCTGCAGAGCGAGTACAGGGCTTGCTTCTGCCAATCAGAGGCAGACAGTAGTGGAGTATTTTTACTCTGCTGAAGTACATTTTTCAAGTGTCTATACTTTATCAAAGTGTTTTTTTTTTTTGGAAAACTTTTACTTCACAACATTCCAAAGCATAATGTCATACTTTTTACTGCACTACATTCCATATGGAATATGATTTAATACTTCAAAAAGGTAGTATTGTATACTTTTACTCAAGTAAAAGTAATTCAAATTTGACTTGAGTACAAGTAAGAAAGTACTATATGTTTTATGTAATTAAGTATTAAAGGTAAAAAAAAAATATTTATGAAATGTAGCGCAGTAAAAAGTATGACATTATAAACTATGCTTTGGAATGTTGTGAAGTAAAAGTGTTTTGATATAGCAAGATATTTTGCATATTGTGGCTTTTTTTTTTTTGTATATCGTTCCAAGGGCTTTGTACCTAATATAAATGGCATGCTTACAAAGGCTACATTTATTTGATCAAAAAAATACAATATACAAAAATACAATGTTTTCAGTATACATGATAAGCAGGTGTAGTGCTTAGCTCCACATAAAACGCTAAATATAACGTCTCGGTTACGTATGTAACCCTCGTTCCCTGAAGGAGGGAACGGAGACGTACGTCGGAACTGACCGACGAATTGGGATCTGTTTCAGAGACCAATCTACTTCGAGTGTATTAAAAACGAGCCAATGAAGATTGGCATGCGATCACGCATTCCACGCACCGCCCCCCGTCCGCGGGTATAAATATGGAAGTGGAAGTGCCGCATACCGTTTTCAACTGAGGAGCCGAGAAGTGTGGCTCGGGCCTTCAGCTGAAGCACAGCACCTGGCGACGGGACGTACGTCTCCGTTCCCTCCTTCAGGGAACGAGGGTTACATACATAACCGAGACGTTCCCTTTCAGTCGGTCACGTTCGACGTACGTCGGAACTGACCGACGAATTGGGATCCCTACCAAAACGCCAGGGAGCTGGCCCTTCCAGCGCCCTGCCTGAGCTCGCTGAATCACTCCTCTGTTGGAGTGGAAGTCAGGGCTCCGGGCAGGGAAGGACAGTCACTGCTGTTCCTGCAAGACCCACTCAGCGTGACTATTGGATAACGCTGGGAAAGCGTGCCCGTCTCGGGAGATGGTACGCTGCGGAGCCACATCCTTCAATGGAAGGAGAGGTGGAAATACGCATCAGGACTAACCTAACCTAGGGTAGTGCAACTATGGAAATCTCTAGGGTGGACCCAACCTGATCCCAGGGGGGGAAGAACACGCCCAGAGATGACAGAGCGGGCTCTGTCGAGGGAAAGACACAGGGCTAACCGAGTAGGGTAGCAGATACCGTGGAGAATACACATATGGGGTAGCCGTGAGGGGACCGCAACATATGGAACCCAGCCTACACACACGTTCCACAAGCATACGGGTGCAGGCCTGGCGTCAGACGGTCCGCAACGTCTGACACCGCAAGGGTGACGGAGGAACTCGACAGGGTTAGCCGTTTCCGGGGAACACAACTGGAGCAAGAATAGACGCACGTATCCGGCCCGGAGGCGGGAGTGGCGTTGCAAGCCGACACTAGAACGGGTACTTAGCGCTACTGGCCCCGGGGGGCGAGGATGCGGGAAGATACCGGCTCTACACGGAGGCTATAAAATCTAGCGAACGTGTTAGGTGTCGCCCAGCCCGCAGCTCTACAAATGTCTGTCAGCGAGGCACCTTGAGCCAGCGCCCAGGATGAAGCAACACTCCTTGTTGAGTGAGCCCGCACCCCGAACGGGCAAGGTACGTCTTGGGACTGGTAAGCCAAGACAATGGCATCCACTATCCAGTGGGCCAACCTCTGCTTGGAGACAGCCTTTCCCTTCTGCTGACCTCCGTAACAGACGAAGAGCTGCTGTGAGGATCTGAAGCTTTGTGTCCGGTCAACGTAAGCACGAAGAGCACGGACGGGACATAAAGCTAGGGCTGGGTCTGCCTCCTCCGAAGGCAGCGCTTGCAGGTTCACTACCTGGTCCCGGAAGGGAGTGGTAGGAACCTTGGGCACATATCCAGGCCGGGGTCTCAGGACAACGTGAGAGTTGGCCGGCCCGAATTCCAGGCACGATTCGTCGACCGAAAGCGCATGCAGGTCCCCTACCCTCTTGATTGAGGCCAATGCGGTCAGGAGGACTGTCTTCATGGACAGGATTTTTAGCTCGACTGACTGAAAAGGCTCAAATGGAGGACCCTGGAGTGCTCTAAGCACCAGGGCTAAGTCCCAAGAGGGTATCGAGGTAGAACGAGGAGGATTTAGTCTCCTCGCACCTCTGAGGAACCTGACGATTAAGTCGTGCTTACCTACGGATTTACCGTCTACTGCATCGTGATACGCCGCTATTGCAGCGACGTACACTTTGAGGGTGGAGGGAGACAGCCGCCGCTCCAACCCATCCTGCAGGAAGGAAAGCACGACGTTAATCGAACACTTCCGGGGGTCTTCCTGGCGGGAAGAGCACCAAACGACGAACAGGTTCCACTTCAGAGCATAGAGGCGCCTCGTAGAGGGGGCTCTAGCTGAAGCGATGGTGTCTACCACAGCTTGCGGTAGGCCATCTACGAGGCGCCTCGTAGAGGGGGCTCTAGCTGAAGCGATGGTGTCTACCACAGCTTGCGGTAGGCCATCTAGAACCTCCGCGTCCCGTCCAGGGACCAGACATGGAGTTTCCAGAGGTCTGGACGCGGGTGCCATAGAGTGCACCGTCCCTGAGAAAGAAGGTCCTTCCTCAGGGGAATCGGCCAGGGAGGGGCTGTCGCGAGGAGTGTGAGTTCGGGGAACCAGGTCCGGTTGGGCCAATAGGGCGCAACTGACAAGACCTGCTCCTCGTCCTCCCTGACCTTGCACAGGGTCTGTGCAAGAAGGCTCACTGGGGGAAACGCATATTTGCGTAGGTCCCGGGGCCAGCTGTGCGCCAGTGCATCTATGCCTAAGGTACCTCCGGTCAGGGAGTAGTACCACTGGCAATGGGTCGACTCCGGGGAAGCAAACAGGTCTACCTGCGCAACCCCAAAGTGGTCCCATATCAGCTGGACGCTCCGGGGGTGGAGTCGCCAATCGTCCGGAGGTGTCGACTGGCGAGAGAGCTCGTCGGCTGTCTGGTTCAGCGCACCTGGAATGTGAATAGCACGAAGTGACCTCACAAACTTCTGACTCCACAGGAGGAGATGGCGGGCGAGCCAGAGCATGCAACAGGAGCGTAGACCACCCTGACGGTTGATGTACGCAACGGCCGCAGTGCTGTCCGAACGGACCAGTACGTGTTTGCCCTGGAGCGGTTTCTTGAACCGGGCCAGGGCAAGACGTACCGCCAGAAGCTCTAGGCAATTGATATGCCAACGTAGTTGGGGTCCCGTCCACAGTCCCGAAACTACGTGCCCGTTGTACGTGGCCCCCCAACCCGTGGATGAGGCATCCGTGAAGACCACAGCATGCCTCGACACCTGTTCTAAGGACACACCGGCCCGGAGAAACGAGGCGTCCGACCACGGGCTGAAGGTTTGGCAACAGTAAGGAGTAACTGAGACCCGGTACTGACCGCTGCGCCACGCCCATCTCGGGACTCGGTCGTGTAACCAGCGCTGAAGCGGTCTCATATGAAGCAATCTGAGCGGCGTTACCGCGGCTGCAGATGCCATATGCCCCAGGAGCCTCTGAAAAAAAAATTCAGTGGGACCGCTGTCCTGCCATTGAACGTATTCAAGCAGTTCAACACTGACCGGACGCGCTCCGGAGTGAGGCGCGCCGTCCGGCTGACCGAATCCAGCTCCATACCGAGATAAGAGATCCTCTGCGTGGGACAGAGTTTGCTCTTCTCTCGGTTGACCCGAAGTCCCAACAGGCTGAGGTGACTGAGCACCATGTCCCTGTGTTCGCACAACTGCTCCCGAGACTGGGCGAGAATAAGCCAGTCGTCAAGATAGTTGAGTAAGCAAACGCCGCGTTCTCTGAGCGGAACAATGGCTGCCTCTACGCCTTTCGTGAAGACCCGAGGCGACAGGGACAGCCCGAAGGGCTTCAGGTCGATCGCTGCGAACCAATCTTGGGGACGGATGCACTGAAAATTGCGTTTCTGCATTAACATCTTGAACGGGAGCTTGTGCAGGGCCTGATTCAAAATGCGCAGGTCCAAGATTGGTCTTAACCCACCACCTTTCTTGGGTACAATGAAGTAGGGGCTATAGAACCCCGACCTCATATCGGCTGGAGGAACCGGCTCGATCGCGCCCTTCGCCAGCAGGACATCGCAAGACATGGGCATCCGAGCTCCGCACTGAGGTGAAGAGGATGCCCCTGTACTTGGGAGGCCGGCGTGCGACGAATCGCATAGCCGAGTCTGATGGTACGGATGAGCCAGCATGACGGTCCGGGGAGGCCTTTTAGCCAGGCCCCCAGAGACCGAACAAGCGGGATCATCGGCACCACAGACGTACCCGGGGTGAGGCAGCGAGGTGGAGCACTCAGACCCGACTCGGGAGGCCCGGAGGCGGCCCGGAGTGTTGTCTGAGTACTCCAGGTGGGGCAGAGTGTGGGTGAGAAGGCCCGGGGGCGTCCTCGGTGCCCACACTGCTGCCCCCTGGCGAAGGGGGAGAGGGGAGGAAAGGAGTGGCAAGGCCCGGGGGCGTTGCACACTGCCAACCTGACCCTCTCAGGGCCCAGGGAGGGAGGAAACTGCTCTGAGAATGTGGGTACCTCTGGACTCCGGAGAGCCAGCGGCAGGACCGAACCAAAAAAATATTCTCCCCCCCTGTCCTCCTCCGGGGGAGGGAGGGGTGCGGACACCGTCTCCCCGAGCAGTTTGCCATCTCGCTGGGCTGCCCGTTCCAGGGCCGCTCGCCCATGTGCTTGCTAGCGGACTCGCGGTATCCTGGACGGGTTGGGCACATCCCCTGCGCCCGGCCACCTGCTGCCCGGGTGGAGGCTGCTGCTTGGCTTAGCAGGGGCGGAGGCGGACGCAGGGGGGGCACCCTCGGCGACAAGCAGATGGAGGTGCTGCAGCCGACGACTGGGTGGAGGCAGCAGCTAGTCGTCGGGGCAGGATGTTTTTTTTTTTTTTTTTAAACCTCCATCCACTTCTGGGCCACCGAGAACTGCTGGGCGAGTTCTCGACAGCGTCGCCGAAGAGGCTAGCCTGACAGACAGGGGCGTTGAGGAACTGAACTTTGTCAGGCTCACGCATATCTGCCAGGTTTAGCCCCGGCTTCCTGGACCACTAACGTGGACATCGCCTGACCCAGGGAGCGTGCAGTGACTTCCATCACCCGGAGAGCGAGGTCCATCACTGCACGCAGTTCCTGCATAACCCCTGAGTCAAGACTACCCTCGTGCATGCAGGAGAGAGGGTAGTGAGAGAGCGAAAATTTATACAGATTATGGCCCTTTTGGCGTTCCATATTTTGACACCAATAGCTCCACACTGCTAAATTCTTCCAATGCACATCCAGGCAGCCACCCTGGAAGGCATGGCTGTCAACACTGAATCTGATTCAGCATGAGCACACACTATTATAGTGGGAAACTCAGCATCATCATCTCCAGCGCATAACAGCCCTCTCTCCGATGCAGTAATTGACATCTGTCCTCTGCCAGAGCCACAAATGAAATGCTGGGTCCCCCTTTTTTTTTTTTTTTTAAAAGGACCAGCAATCCCATCTGGGCTACCAGCAGGCATGAGAGACACAGGGCGTGGCCGCCAGACTTGACGGCACACGGCACGCTGAACGCTCAAGCCCCTATTAAAGGGGCAGGACGAACAACGCGCCGACGTGGCCATGTTCCCATGAGAGAACATGAACCACCCACGAACAAAGTCTCAACATGCTCATGATGCGATAGAGGAGTGGGGGCCCGAAGAGATGTACCCGGCGGGGATGCCCCACTGTAATCCTCAGGTCACCAAGGCTTATTAACTAAAACAATCCTTCTCTGGTGCACCAGAAAAGAAACTAGATCAGGGAATAAGCAAAGGACTCAACCCCGTTTGAGGTTTCATAGTCTGGACCGCGCATCTAGAGAGTGCCGAGTGACGCGCTGGGTTGCCGTGGCAACCCCCGCTGTCAGCCGGCGCTCGACGGCACACGGCGCGCTGAACGCTCAAGCCCTTACGAGAAAGGTGAGACGAACAACGCGCCGACGTGACCATGCTCTCCTAAGAGAGCATGAATCACCCACGAAAGCAATCTCACATGTTTATATGTGAGAGAGATCGTGGCCGTCAAATGAGGACAGGAAACAACCGCATCCACGGGCTGAAGGTTTGGCAACAGTAAGGAGTAACTGAGACCCGGTACTGACCGCTGTGCCACGCCCATCTCGGGACTCGGTCGTGTAACCAGCGCTGAAGCGGTCTCATATGAAGCAATCTGAGCGGCGTTACCGCGGCTGCAGATGCCATATGCCCCAGGAGCCTCTGAAAAAAAAATTCAGTGGGACCGCTGTCCTGCCATTGAACGTATTCAAGCAGTTCAACACTGACCGGACGCGCTCCGGAGTGAGGCGCGCCGTCCGGCTGACCGAATCCAGCTCCATACCGAGATAAGAGATCCTCTGCGTGGGACAGAGTTTGCTCTTCTCTCGGTTGACCCGAAGTCCCAACAGGCTGAGGTGACTGAGCACCATGTCCCTGTGTTCGCACAACTGCTCCCGAGACTGGGCGAGAATAAGCCAGTCGTCAAGATAGTTGAGTAAGCAAACGCCGCGTTCTCTGAGCGGAACAATGGCTGCCTCTACGCCTTTCGTGAAGACCCGAGGCGACAGGGACAGCCCGAAGGGCTTCAGGTCGATCGCTGCGAACCAATCTTGGGGACGGATGCACTGAAAATTGCGTTTCTGCATTAACATCTTGAACGGGAGCTTGTGCAGGGCCTGATTCAAAATGCGCAGGTCCAAGATTGGTCTTAACCCACCACCTTTCTTGGGTACAATGAAGTAGGGGCTATAGAACCCCGACCTCATATCGGCTGGAGGAACCGGCTCGATCGCGCCCTTCGCCAGCAGGACATCGCAAGACATGGGCATCCGAGCTCCGCACTGAGGTGAAGAGGATGCCCCTGTACTTGGGAGGCCGGCGTGCGACGAATCGCATAGCCGAGTCTGATGGTACGGATGAGCCAGCATGACGGTCCGGGGAGGCCTTTTAGCCAGGCCCCCAGAGACCGAACAAGCGGGATCATCGGCACCACAGACGTACCCGGGGTGAGGCAGCGAGGTGGAGCACTCAGACCCGACTCGGGAGGCCCGGAGGCGGCCCGGAGTGTTGTCTGAGTACTCCAGGTGGGGCAGAGTGTGGGTGAGAAGGCCCGGGGGCGTCCTCGGTGCCCACACTGCTGCCCCCTGGCGAAGGGGGAGAGGGGAGGAAAGGAGTGGCAAGGCCCGGGGGCGTTGCACACTGCCAACCTGACCCTCTCAGGGCCCAGGGAGGGAGGAAACTGCTCTGAGAATGTGGGTACCTCTGGACTCCGGAGAGCCAGCGGCAGGACCGAACCAAAAAAATATTCTCCCCCCCTGTCCTCCTCCGGGGGAGGGAGGGGTGCGGACACCGTCTCCCCGAGCAGTTTGCCATCTCGCTGGGCTGCCCGTTCCAGGGCCGCTCGCCCATGTGCTTGCTAGCGGACTCGCGGTATCCTGGACGGGTTGGGCACATCCCCTGCGCCCGGCCACCTGCTGCCCGGGTGGAGGCTGCTGCTTGGCTTAGCAGGGGCGGAGGCGGACGCAGGGGGGGCACCCTCGGCGACAAGCAGATGGAGGTGCTGCAGCCGACGACTGGGTGGAGGCAGCAGCTAGTCGTCGGGGCAGGATGTTTTTTTTTTTTTTTTTAAACCTCCATCCACTTCTGGGCCACCGAGAACTGCTGGGCGAGTTCTCGACAGCGTCGCCGAAGAGGCTAGCCTGACAGACAGGGGCGTTGAGGAACTGAACTTTGTCAGGCTCACGCATATCTGCCAGGTTTAGCCCCGGCTTCCTGGACCACTAACGTGGACATCGCCTGACCCAGGGAGCGTGCAGTGACTTCCATCACCCGGAGAGCGAGGTCCATCACTGCACGCAGTTCCTGCATAACCCCTGAGTCAAGACTACCCTCGTGCATGCAGGAGAGAGGGTAGTGAGAGAGCGAAAATTTATACAGATTATGGCCCTTTTGGCGTTCCATATTTTGACACCAATAGCTCCACACTGCTAAATTCTTCCAATGCACATCCAGGCAGCCACCCTGGAAGGCATGGCTGTCAACACTGAATCTGATTCAGCATGAGCACACACTATTATAGTGGGAAACTCAGCATCATCATCTCCAGCGCATAACAGCCCTCTCTCCGATGCAGTAATTGACATCTGTCCTCTGCCAGAGCCACAAATGAAATGCTGGGTCCCCCTTTTTTTTTTTTTTTTAAAAGGACCAGCAATCCCATCTGGGCTACCAGCAGGCATGAGAGACAGTGGGCGTGGCCGCCAGACTTGACGGCACACGGCACGCTGAACGCTCAAGCCCCTATTAAAGGGGCAGGACGAACAAGGCGCCGACGTGGCCATGTTCCCATGAGAGAACATGAACCACCCACGAACAAAGTCTCAACATGCTCATGATGCGATAGAGGAGTGGGGGCCCGAAGAGATGTACCCGGCGGGGATGCCCCACTGTAATCCTCAGGTCACCAAGGCTTATTAACTAAAACAATCCTTCTCTGGTGCACCAGAAAAGAAACTAGATCAGGGAATAAGCAAAGGACTCAACCCCGTTTGAGGTTTCATAGTCTGGACCGCGCATCTAGAGAGTGCCGAGTGACGCGCTGGGTTGCCGTGGCAACCCCCGCTGTCAGCCGGCGCTCGACGGCACACGGCGCGCTGAACGCTCAAGCCCTTACGAGAAAGGTGAGATGAACAACGCGCCGACGTGACCATGCTCTCCTAAGAGAGCATGAATCACCCACGAAAGCAATCTCACATGTTTATATGTGAGAGATATCGTGGCCGTCAAATGAGGACAGGAAACAACCGCATCCAGAAACACACGGTTTGAATGACATCTTGAAAAAGACGCAGGGTCAAACCGTGTTGCTCTTTTAGTGATAGAGAGAAGAGAGAACCGCTCCAACAAGTGACGAGGCACACAGGGGAATAGCCGCGGCTCACAGTGGTTTAAAGGTGCAAGCCCACTGTAAGCACTCAGAGGAAACGCCCAGCGAACCGACAGATTTCTTCTGCTCGCGACCACCGCTGTAAAGCGCCGTCACACCGACACTGGAACAGGTAAGCTGATCTTCTCGTAGAGACTCGTTTAGTTTGTGTAAACACACTCTTCGTAGGAACATGTAATGCTCGGCTCCGAAGTTGAAAGCGGTATGCGGCACTTCCACTTCCGTATTTATACCCGCGGACGCGGGGCGGTGCATGGAATGCGTGATCGCATGCCAATCTTCATTGGCTCGTTTTTAATACACTCGAAGTAGATTGGTCTCTGAAACAGATCCCAATTCGTCGGTCAGTTCCGACGTACGTCGAACGTGACCGACTGAAAGGGAACATATTTTAACAACATCCATATTAGATTGCAATCGGAAGTTATTACAAACACTCATTGGTGGTTTAAAGTGAGTTTTGACTAAAAGTGTAATATTAATATTTTAAAATGTGTTATGTAGCTTGATACTAATTGTAGCTCTAATGCACCTGTCGCACCAGGAGCTATATCAATTTCATAATCTATTTTATTTCAAGAATTCACATAAGGTCTCAAGAAAATGCCTTTCTTTTCTTTTCTTTTTTCTTCTTTTTTTTATAAAAAATAAATAATAGGTGGATTAACGAATCGTGGATGAAAGTGGTGTTGACGGGCAAGCAATGTAATGCCGAAAATAAAGACTAATGGATTAATGGATTAATAAAACCAAAAGAATAATGATTAAATAATGATAATAATAATAATAATAATAATAATAATAATAATAATAATAATAATAATAATAATAAGATAATACAATAATAATATAGATAACAGTGTTTCAGTATAAAAGCCTGTGTTTCATTCACTAACAAACCCAAGACCCTGTTTTAAATTCAGGTGCTAAAACAACGCAGACAGTGTGTGAAAATAAACATCTCTTTCATTGGACTCTATTAATTCTCACTAAATTCCCCTTGAGCATTCTGCAACATGACAAATGTGTGTAGCAATGCCAGAAATGTGTGGAGCATTCGCAAAGGTGGTCAATCAGGTATTTCAAACTTTAGAGAGTTTAACCAGTTCAGAATAATTCCTTTAGAGAGTTTACCCAGTAAAGGTCATTCTTTCTAGTGTCTACATAGATTGCAGACACTCACTCCAGTGAGATAGGATAGGATGTAGTCATGCATCTTTTTGTTATTGCATGTTATTGTAGACCTACCATTGCTTGTACGGATTGTTTACTTATTTGCATTCTTTAAAATGGAGGACAGATGGGGGAAAGAAGAGCACAGCGCACAGACAAGTGTAACAGTGTGTTTACAGATGATATGATCTGCAAATGGAGCGTCGGCTGCGATGCAACTCGAAACGGATGGGGATGCGTAAGAGAGCGAGATGCTACTTTGGCCCTCACCATCTAATAGAATGAATAAGAAATTATACATCCATTTATTTTCTCCCGCTCTGATTTGCACGTCCACAATTCTATCTCTCTTTATCAATTTTTTCCTGCGTATCACTTTTTTTTTCACCATCAGCCAATCTCTCCATCTGTCTCATTTCCTATTTAACAATCTCCTGCTTTTTTTTCTTTTCTTTCTTTTTTTTTCCTAATGCTTTCCTCAGCTCAACCTCGTTCTCTTTACTCCCATCCCTTTTTCTCTTGTCTGAAATTGGGAACAGAGCAGCTGGTAATTGAAGATCATTGTCTCTCTCTGGGCCCTCAGGATTTGCAATGCTTTTTCACCATAGCTCATCTGTGTGAGTATTCTCAGCTCGCCGGCCAATTTTGGCCTCTCTTTTTTGTTTGCTTTTTTCCCTTAAACTCTGTGGGCCTTTTCGAAATTGGATTTTCATTTAAGAGAGCCAAGTGCATTGTGTTTATGCCACCGTCTCCATCTATCGCACACGTTTCCTCGCCTCTTTCATTCTGTGTCTCGTGCTCATTCTCTAAGCATGTATCGTTTTGTCCTTTGCTTACATCTTTCCATGTCTGGTGCTCCTCTCTTTCTTGCATGAATCTCTTCAGTCATTCAACAAGTGTAGAGTGGCATGAAAACAAACAGTGAACAGATTGAAAAGGAATATGATACCGGCCATTAAAAAATGTTGTTCACTTTGATTGTAGGGTAAAACAAGACTAAAGGCTCTGTGGGATACAAGACCTGTTTGATGTACCTTCTTACAAAACTGTAAATAGCCACAAAAACCACAACAGCACTTTTTAAAATAACAGTTTGCCCTAAAGTGTCTTGATTCTTGAAATCACTGCGTGCAGTGACCAAATTTCAGTACTTTGAGCTAACATATAAATATTTTAAAGTTATTTATATATTTATTTATGTATTCATTTATTTTTTTAAATAAACTATTATTTGATAAACTATCACTTATTGAGGCAAACCTGATTATCAATTTTGTTCAAGGTGTTTTAAATTAATTGTTCTGTAGTTATTGTAGCTCCAAGATCTACACCATTAATTTACTAAAAGCAGAAATAACACAAAAGTTCTTACGAATACAATACTTGTTACGAATTTATGAAGTTATGAAGCGCAAAATGATTAAACAAAGAGAAAATTTACATAACATTGGCTGAAGTTGTTTTGGGTCACATTTAAGTAGCCTATATTAAATGTGACAATTTTAATAAAGCAATATATTTTGCATATGGTGGCAAATGTTGCCTTAATTTTTCACTCTCACTGTTGTCCCCCTGCGGACTTTGTACCTCAGGTGTTAATACATTTCTATGTATTATTAATAAATCAAATTATGTGAATCTAATATTTTAATCAGAAAATCTTTACATTTATAATACAAAATAAAACATTTGTTGTATTTTATTTATACTACTGTCCAAAAGTTTGTGGTTGGTAAGTTTCTGTTTTTTTCTGTTTTTGAAAGAAGTTTCTTATGCTCAGCAAAGTTGTGTTTATTAGAGTAAAAAAAAAAAAAAACAGTAAAAAGTAATATTATTAAATATTAGTACAACTATTTTCTATTTTCAAATGTAATTTTTTTCTTTAAGCTGAATTCCTCCAGTCTTCAGTGTCACGTGATCCTTCAGAAATTATTTTAAAATGCTGATTTGGTGCTCAAGAAACATTATTATCAATTTTGAGAACAGTTGTGATGCTTAAAGAATATTAAACTGTGGATATGGTACCACCTGTTTCACACAGAGAGAGTTAACGTCATATGATGATGATGATGATGATATATATATATCATCAGTTACTATGGACACTCATATATCACCACAGCTGTTATCATGTTCATCATCTCTGTATATTTAAGTTCCTCATTTGTTCTCTGTTCACTGTCAGTTCTCGTTAAAGCACTTGCAGAGTTTTGGTTACGTTCTGTTCTACTAATAAAATCTGTTTCTACAATTTTGTCCTCATCCTGTTCCTGTTGAACCATGTTCTGCCGAGACGTGACATTGGACGGGACTTGTGTTAAGAGCTTGCTATGTAATGTCTATCCTCTCTCATTATTGATCACCTGACATCCTCATGCATTTGCACATAATAAGCAGCAGTGACTTAATTATTCATAAGAGCCTGGGTAATTACATGTCACTTTAACAATGTGTTTTATTGCCTACAAGCGTATGAGTTCTGCAGAGAAAATGCACTGCTCGATTTAGAGACTGTTGATGATAGAAGGGAGAGAGTGGGACGGGCAGAGCCAGTGAACAAAGACAATTGGGTATCATTTGAAAATGCATGGCTTTTGTTCATCAAGAGATGATCTAGATATGTTCATCAAACTAAATCATCTTCTGATCATGTATGTTATCATTTTGGTGCACAAAGCAATGGAAACACTCTGTTACTATCAGTACAATGACTTTCATTTGCAGTGAAGGGAATATTTGTATGCCCTCACTATATCATGTCTCATTTGATAGTTCTATTTCTACCTAAAACCCTGCTTTTGTGTACAGAAAATGTTTATAGACAAGACACTAACCTTTTGATATGACGATGCCATTTAATAATCAGAATAGAATAGAATAGAATAGAAAATAATAGAATAGAATTTCACTTGCTTGTCACAATGTAGCAAACATGCAGCACATAATGCAGGGCATAACTATAGTTGGCCTTCATACAATGCTATGCTACAACCAATTCTAACCCCTAAACCTACCCTTCACCCTAACCTTAACCATTGAAATTGACTGTATAGTGGGATTTGCGCTGAATAGCGTACTAAAGAAAATGGCAGTTCAGGAGATAAGCAGTAATATGATTGTGCGATATTAGATCGCTGAGCTGTGCCATCCGTAATTTCCCAGCCGGACCTCACTAGACATTAACACATTTTTAGTTTCACCCAGCATCACTACCACATCCTACCCTGTAAATCTTGAGGCCGGGGATGCCCTATACCTACTTGGGTATAACTGCAGACCAGAGATCTCCAAAATGATGCATGAACTCCAAAAGTGGGCATAACCTCCAAAAGGGGACGGGGTCTCCAAGTGAAATGACTTTCGCTATTGGCTCTGGCTTCATCCAATTGATCTATCGGTAAGCCCCGCCCCCCTTAGTTACTGTTGCTAACTCGATGACAGCTGTCAGTGTGCAAAGCTTATCCCAAGATGTTTTTGGACACAGAATGTAGCGTATATCCCGTCCGAATGATGGCCAAACTTTACTGATGGTTTATCAAGTTTATTATGTCCTTTTTCACTCCAAAAAAAAATCATCGTAAGAGCTGAACAAGCATAAGAAGTGCACTACTGCATTAACGTCTCATTCACAAACTATCTCTCTCCTTTGCTCTCTCCATTGCATTACCATTAACATACACAGAAAATTACACAAAAACACTCATACAACTAACAGTAAACAAACATATACACAGACCGTATGCCTTTTCGAGGGTGCAGTTAATAACTGGTAAACTTTGTATCTGCAAAAAAACACAGATAAACACAGACTCTTCCTTTCACAACGTTACCTGTAGACTATAATTCCCATCAAAATAGGAGTCCTCCTTAGTAGGACAGATAATGTAGACCTTAAATATATCTAAAATTAAATTAATTTACATATAACCCGTTTAATATGTAGAGGCACTGAAATGTAGACCTTCGTGTTTTTGACCTACAGTGTTACATGACGTGAGAACAGTTAGTTATTACGGTTTGTATGTTAGCAGGGACTTTAATCGTAACTTAACGAGAGTATGACAAACAGAAAATCCTCTCAGGATACCTGGAATCAGTGTTACAGTACCTCAGGCACGACATTTTAGCATTTTTGTAGCATAAACACCATCAAACCGATGAGCACTTCGGATTTTCTCTATGGCGCTGACACCTAAAGATGTCCGAGTTCCGGTCCCAGCGCAACTGATACTCAACTGCTATTGGCTCATCTGCATTCGAGGGGAGGAGCTTACTGATAGGTCAATTGTCATTGACTTAAATTTCAAAATAAATATTCGTAAATTAAACATTGTTTCTAGTTTATATTAGAACAAAAAAGCTATAAAATATGCTATATAAATAAATATGCTTCGTAAGAAAGGAGGCCAGAGCTTGTGGACAGTGGCATTCGGACCGGAGTTTGAACCTCTGCTCAGTGATATAAGCGGGAATCCCTTGCATGCTCTCCCACGAGCCATCCCAGTGTCCCGCATGGTAAAGTTATACTCTATCGCTGCATTCTAAGTGAAGAGGGTGGCCCCGGCCTCGAGATTTACAGAGTAGGATGGGGTAGTGATGCTGGGTGCAACTAAAAATGTGCCAATGTCCAGTGAGGTCCGGTTGGGAAGTTACGGACGGCACAGCTCAGCGATCTCATATTGCACAATCGTATTATTGCTTATCTCCTGAACTGCCATTTTCTATAGCACGCTATTCAGTGCAAATCCCAACTTGCAGTCAATTTCAATGGTTAAGGTTAGGGTGAAGGGTAGGTTTAGAGGTTAGAATTGGTTGTAGCATTGAATGAAATCAGCACTGTGATTGACGTGACCAATGAAATCTTTAGAATTGGCTGCGGGGTGGAGGAAAACATCACACACATGTGTCATGTGCCTGTCTGTCAATGGGAGGAAGCCACACCCTATTTTGGAGCTCCCACCCTGTTTTGGAGTTCCCACCCCCATTTGGAGATCTCCAGGCTGAAGCTATACCCTTCTCAAACTGCCTCATCTTCAGTCAGCCATCTATAAACAGAGAATGACCCTTTCAACTTAATAATTAAGTAATCACAATCATATTCAAGTTTAAACAAAGCCAATGACCTTACTGAAGTTGGTTGATGTAGCCTGTTTCTGTTAGCCTTACATGAACGCAAGCTGCTGACTATAATCTATTATACAAAGATCTATTCTTTGTTTTGGGGTTAGTTCAATACAATGAAGTCAACAGTTTGTGTGTATTCTGTGGAAAAAATCTTCCAAAATCTACATGTAAATTAGCACACTGGAAGAATTACAATTCATTTTAATAAAGAGAGTGAAAATATATGCTTCTTTTTCCAGCCCTCCATTTAGCACATGGTGAAAGACTGCTGCCAATTGTCCATCTTCTGCAGACCCTTAAAACCAAAGGACGTTTCTGCATTTGAACGTAACCCCCTCTTGTACATTAGTCTTCTACCCTCATTATTTCCTCTTGGTACCGCCAGATACACTGGACCCAAGCGTACGTGGCAAGCTGAGGCACTGTGCCTGGCCTGACAGTTAAGTTTGACTGGCTTTTGACGGCCGGTTCATTTAGTCTCCTCTGAGAAGTGGGTGAGACAGAGGAACCTGGCCATTTTGCTTGCTTGTCAAATCTGCCAATGTGAAGACAGTTTAAATGAGGCAAACCTGGGCATTGTGCCGACAACAGGCCATGGATAGAGAGAGAGAGAGAGAGAGAGAGAGAGAGAGAGGGGGGGGAGGGAGGGAAAAGGGGTTCCAGGGGAGAAAGTGAATAAAACTAAAGATCCCCCTTCTTCCTCTGAGAAATCATGCTCCGTTTCTGTGGTGACCAATTGCTTGGTTTGTGAGATAAGAGTTCTCAGGTTTTTAGAGTGCTTTTAACATGTCAAAGCTTGCTTTTTGAGCGCAAGGGTTAGGGCTGAGCAAACACACTGCAAATTACATTTCAGTGCAGTGCTTAGTTTCATACACAATATCAGTGAATGTGAAATAAGTAATAAAACGTTCAAAGAGAGACCACACTGAACATTTAATATAAACCTGAAAATAAAGTTTAAAACGGACAAATTATGATGTACAGCACAATAAATAATGCTGGGGTAACATGGATCATCAGGTATAAAATTATAGCGTGCCAAATACATATAAATGAATTGGGATCCCTTTGGAAAACGCCACAGTTACTATGACTTTCACCCAGCGAGAGCCTCTCAGACCCCGTTCTGAAGCGGGCGGGGAAATTCACACAGGGAGAGTCACACTGCTGTTCCGCAAGACCCACTCAGCAGACTATTGGATAACGCTGGGAAAGCGTTTCCGGAGGGACGCTGCGGAAGCCACATCATCCCCACACGTATGGACTGGCCTTGGGCAGTGCAACATACGGAGTCCCAGGGGTGGCCCCGGCCTGTTGGAGGCGGGGGACAACACCGTACTGAGATGGCAGAGGAACTCTGCTGAGGGAAAGACACAAGCTCGCTGTAGGAAGCTGTACCATGGAGAATACACGTATGGGACCCCCGTTGGGGTTGCAATATACTGAACCCAGCCTGACACAAGTTCCACCAATGCATACAAGTGCCAGACCTGGCGTCGGACGCTCTGCCACGCCAGACTGCCGCGGGTTGTGGAGGACTCAACAGGGTTCGTCATTTGTTGGGGAACTCGACTGGAGAAAATAAGCGCATGTATCCGTTCCATGGGGAAGGGAATGGCGCAGCAAACCGACACTAGAAGGGGCACTTCAGTGTTATTGACTATGGGAAGCGAGTACACGAGAAGATACCGGCTCTACACGTAGGCTATAAAACCTAGCGAATGTGTTTGGTGTCGTCCAACCCGGAGCTCTACAAATATCTGTCAGTGAGGCGCCACGAGCCAGCGCCCAGGAAGAAGCTACACCCCTGGTGGAGTGGGCTCTAACCCCGAGTGGGCAGGGCACGTCTTGGGATTCATACGTCAAGTGGGTCATCCTCTGCTTGGAGACACCCTTTCCCTTCTGCTGGCCTCCGTAACAGACGAAGAGCTGCTCCGAGGTCCTAAAGCTTTGCGTTTTGTCAACATAGATGTGCAGGGCGCAAACTGGACAGAGAAAAGCCAGGGCTGGGTCTGCCTCCTCCGAGGGCAGCGCTTGCAGGTTCACCACTTGGTCCCGAAAGGGAGTAGTGGGAACCTTGGGCACATATCCGGGCCGGGGTCTCAGGGTTACCTGAGAGTCGCCTGGCCCGAATTCCAGGCATGATTCGTTGACCGAAAATGCCTGCAGGTCCCCTACCCTCTTAACAGAGGCCAATGCAATCAGGAGTATTGTCTTTAGAGACAAAGGCAAGGCTCGAAGGGCGCCCTCTGCAATGTGGTCAGCACCAAAGTTAAGTCCCAAGAGGGTACAGAGGGAGGATGAGGTGGATTTAGTCTCCTCGCCCCCCTCAGGAACCTGATGATCAGATCGTGCTTGCCTAAGGACTCACCATTAACCATATCGTGATTTGCGGCAATAGCGGCAACATACACCTTGAGGGTGGAGGGAGACAGCCTTCGCTCCAACCCGTCTTGAAGGAAAGAGAGCACAGATCTGACCGAACACTTTCGGGGGTCTTCTCGGTGAGAAGAGCACCAATCGACGAATAGTTTCCACTTCAGCACATACAACCGTCTCGTAGAGGGGGCTCTGGCGGAAGTGATGGTGTCTACCACAGCCTGTGGTAAGTCACCTAGAACTTCCGCGTCCCATCCAGGAACCAGACATGTAGTTTCCAGAGGTCCGGACGCGGGTGCCACAGGGTGCCCCGTCTCTGAGTCAGGAGGTCCTTTCTCAGAGGAATGGGCCAAGGAGGTGCTGTCGCGAGCAGCACTAATTCCGGGAACCAAGTCCTGTTGGGCCAATACAGAGCGACCAAGAGGAGCTGCTCCTCGTCCTCCCTGACCTTGCACAGTGTCTGTGCGAGAAGGCTCACTGGGGGAAACGCATATTTGCGTAGGCCCCTGGGGCAGCTGTGTGCCAGGGCATCCGTGGTCAGGGAATAAAACAACTGGCAGTGGGTCGTGTCGGGGGCAGCAAACAGATCGATCTGTGCGGCCCCAAAGCAACTCCAGATCAGCTGGACCACCTGGGGGTGGGAGCACCGGCAACCTTGACAGCTCGTTGGCCGCATGATTGAGCGGGCCCTGAATGTGAATGGCATGAAGGGACCTCAGATGCTTCTGACTCCACAGGAGGAGATAGCGGGCGAGTTGGGACATGCGGCGGGAGCGTAAACCACCCTGTTTGTTGATGTACGCAACGGCCGCAGTACTGTCCGTCCGGACCAGAATGTGCTTGTCTTTGAGCAGCGTTTTGAAGCAGCTGAGAGCAAGACGAACTGCCAGCAACTCCAGGCAATTGATATGCCATTGCAGTTGGGGCCCCATCCACAGACCCGAAACTGCAAGCCCATTGTACGTGGCACCCCAGCCTGGACACTTGTTCTAGAGGCACTCCTGCCCTTAGAAATGAAGGGTCCGACCACGGGCTGAAGGTTTGATGGCATCTCTGCGTCACTTGGACACGGAGGGATCCGCTGTCCTATGCCCATTTCGGGACTCGGTCGTGTAGCCAGCGTTGAAGCGGTCTCATATGGAGCAGCCCTAGCGGCGTTACTGCGGCTGCCATATGCCCAAGGAGCCTCTGAAATTGTTTCAGTGGTACCACTGTGCTGCGTTTGAACAAATTCAAACAGTTCAACACTGACTGGACGCGCTCCTCGGTGAGGCACGTTGCCATGGTGACCGAGTCGATCTCCATCCCAAGAAAAGAGATCCTCTGTACTGGACAGAGTTTTCTCTTATCCCAGTTGACCCGAAGACCCAACTGGCTGAGGTGCCGAAGCACCATGTCCCTATGTTTGCACCACTGATCCCGCGACTGGGCAAGGATCAGCCAGTCGTCGAGTTGAGAAGGCAAACACCACGCTCTCTCATGGGAGCAATGGCCGCCTCCGCGACTTTCGTGAAGACATGGGGCGACAGGGACAGCCCGAAGGGCAGGACTTTGTACTGATATGCTCATCCATCAAATGCAAAGCGTAGAAACGTCCTGTGTCGAGGGAGAATCGAGACATGAAAGTACGCGTCCTTCAGGTCGATCGCTGCAAACCAATCTTGGGGACGGATGCACCTGAAGATGCGTTTCTGCGTTGACATTTTGAATGGCATCCTGTGGAGGGAGCGGTTCAAGTATCGCAGATCCAAGATGGGTCGTAACCCGCCGCCTTTCTTGGGTACAATGAAGTACGGGCTGTAGAACCCAGTCTTCATATCGGCTGGAGGGACCGGCTCTATCACGTCCTTTGCCAGTAGGACAGCGATCTCCACCTGAAGCACAGAACATGGGGGGACGCCGGGTGAACTGAATCGCATAGCCGAGTCTGATGGTACGGATGAGCCAGCGAGATGGGCTGGGGAGCGCTAGCCAGGCTCCCAGAGTCCGTGCAAGCGGAATCAACGGCACCACAGACGTACCCGGGCGGGCGAGTGTGAGGAGGCACATTGTGTACATCCCGACAGCTAGCGCCCCCTGCTGGTGAAAGGAGAGGCGTCCGAGCGGAACGAGGCATGGTAGTATTGTATACCGCCAGACGTGCTCTCTTGGCACCCAGAGATGTTGGAAACTGCTCTTTTATTGAAAATTTGGGTACCACTGGCACTGGGGCCAGTGGCGGAACAGAAATAACAGAACAAAAGATTTTCCCGCCGGACACAGTTGCATCGCGACGGCCCGCTCAACTGGTTGGATTCCCTGATAACCCTTGGCCTGTCCGCCGTCAAGGGTAGTGAGGAGGGAGGAGCCACCAGGTCTGTTTCTGGCACTGAAAGGTGTCGTCCATGACCTGGTAAGCTCCTCATGTGCCTCCGGGAAGAATGGTACTGGGGTGGGACGCTGAGAACCAGCGCGAAGGTTTGGGACGTGGTGGAGGGTTCCACACAAGCCTGACCTTTTCGGCGGCCCAGGAAAGCATAGCCGTCAACTCAGGGTCCGACTCGACCGTTGCCAGAGGGAGGCAGTACAGCCGAGTCTTCATCCTCTGAGGACTGGAACTCCCCCTCCGATGCAGCGATCGACATCTGCTCGTCCGCGGGCGCCCCGAAGGTCACCACCGGCCGCCCGTGGGAGGGGCCAGCGGTTTCCTCTGGAAGCACCACCGGCTGCGGCGCTTGTGAGAGTTCAGGGGCCTGCGGAGGTATGCTCGGTGGGTTTGCCCTGAACGTGATCCTCAGGTCACCCCGGCCATCCGTCGAAGTAGGTCTATCTTGGGCGATAGCTCTAGACCGAGGTATAGGGAGGGGGACTCCACCTTCCCGGAGGTAGACGAGTCTCGACCTAAGCACAGAGATAGTCATGTTCCCGTAGTGAGCACATGAACTATCCACAAAAACTATCCAAAAAAATACAGGAAATAGTGCAGCCTGTATCTTCTCTCACCAACGGGAATGCCCTCACCGAACCGTCAGAAATTGCTTGCTGTGAAAATAGCAGTTTGTTTTGGTGCAGCGGTGAGCACGCGGTCACGCTGTTTTCTTGCCTTATCGCCAACACGAGCGTCCTCTTCTCTCTCTGAAACTCTTGCTGAAAGCAGGCAGTCTGTCTTCATCAACGGCGTTCGGCTCCGAAGGGAATGACGTCAGTGCGTTGCTCTCGCTTCCTGTTTATACCCGCGGTGCGGGGCGGAGCACGAGATGAAAATCTCGCACGCCAATGGACCATTGGCCCGTTCTCTAAATCTCTAAAGCTGATAGGGGCTCTCTGACGTGATCCCAATTCGTCGGTACAACCGACGTACGTCGAACGTGACCGACTGAAAGGGAACTGATATTAATGTTGTTGTTGTTATTATTATGATTATTATTATTATTATTGAAACCATTATAATAAGTTATAATTAACGCAACATGACAAATTCCCAAAAGTAAACTGATGCCCCATTCCATTTCCAGAGTGTCTATTTACACTAAGTGCAAATAGTCCACCTTGTTGGCAAATGCTATTTACACTAACTCTGTTTGGGCCAGACAAAATTACGGAAAACAGTGAACTGTTTACATTAGCACTGGTGTAGGGTTAAGGTGTGTGACATGGAGTTTTGATGAAAATAGATCCGAAATTTGAATTCGCCCTTTGCCGAACTCACGCTACTCCCTTTTCCCATCACATATCAGATCGGAAAGGCATTTATTTGCAATAAAAATGAAGAAAATATTCGAAAAGTTGATATAAAGTGTCTAACGTGTTTAATAATAAAGTGTTTATCAGTTAGGGTCAGGGTTAGGAATAGGGCCCTTTATTGTCCCAATAATGCGGCATTCATTTAATAATTTTAATAAATATAATAATTTACACTCTATTTTATTATTGCATACCGTTTAGTGTACAACAACACGGAGGTGCAAATGTATGGCACTATTTATACGTTTAAATATCATCTTACTATTACACTTATTGCAAAACAAAGATGAAATTCTCAAGGTGAATGCAAACCTTGAGGCAAGGGGTCTAAAAACAAAAAATCAAGTCAGGACTCCTGGTGTGATTTTAGAGTCGGACCTTAGTTTCAGTAGTCATGTAAAAGCAATAACTAAATCAGCATGCTATCATCTCAAAAACATTGCAAGAATTAGATGTTTTGTTTCCAGTCAAGACTTAGAGAAACTTGTTCATACTTTCATCACCAGCAAGGTAGACTATTGTAATGGACTCTCCACTGGCCTTCCCAAAAAGACCATTAGATAACTGCAGCTCATACAGAACACCACTGCCAGGATTATGAGCAGAACCAGAAAATGTGAGCATATCACGCTAGTCCTCAGGTCTTTATACTGGCTTCCAAGAATTTATTTTAAAGTACTGTTACTTGTTTATAAATCACTCAATGGCCTAGGACCTCAATAAATTTCAGATGTGCTGATTAAATATAAACCCTCAGATCACTAAGATCATAAAGATCAAGTCACTTAGTAATACCATGGGTTCACTCAAAGCAAGGATTGTCTGCTTTTAGCTATTATTCCAGCTGCAGCTGGAACCAGCTTCCTGAAGAGATCAGGGCCCGTATTTATTAAGCCTCTGAGATTAACCACAAGAACACTGCTAAGAATTGACTTAAGAGTAAAAATGTATTGGCTCAAAGCTGCGCTTAAAAGTTAGTTATCAAGCATCTCAGTCAAACTTTAAGTTAAGTGTAGGACTAAATCTTAAGTGTCAGTCTTAGAGATGATTTATGACACTTTGCTGTGCCACAGATATGATTTTGGATGATGACAAAGGCATGGCCCAATCACTGAATAGATTTCCTTATTTAAGAATATTCTCAGATAACTTCATATTGAATGGTAAAATTCCTAAGAGGAGTATACATTCAACTCACTATAAAGAATTTTCAAGAGAATACATTATGATATACACATTGGAAATTAAAGATAAAAAAAATGTGTGTGATGTTAACTGACCTACCTATATATAGGCTAGATTTTATGATATAACCACTCGTCGCCAATCATTTCAAAAACATTCTTCCTCTCCTGAAAGATTTGTGCACACCTCTGTCTCCTCACTGCCATCACAAGCCCCTTCTGGCAACTCCTAACCACTTGAGAGACCTCTCGAACTGTCTTAAATAACTGGGAGAGCAAGAGTGATTCTTAGCTTTAAGAAATGTGATAACTTGCTTTTATACTTAAGTTTGAAAGCAGGAGTACATTTCATGAATTCTCAGCTCTTAAGACTAAAATGGCACTTTGAGAACCTTGATAAATACAGGCCAAGATGTTTTACTGAATGAGAACTGTGACTCTGTACATCCACATCTTTTTGCTCTTTTAATTTTTGTTTATAACTGTATCATGTTTTTTTATCCTTATTTTTATTTTTGGAAGAGGTTGAGAGAAGGGAGAGCGATCTCGTCCGAGATATTCCCAAGAAACACGGGTAGAGTTAGCCCTGGAGTTAGTCCAGGAAGATTTGTCTTCAAGGGTACTGTTTAAATGCACAGTTATGTGACAACTATTTTTAAAGTTAGCCCTGGAGTTAGTCCAGGAAGATTTGCCTGCAAGGGTACTGTTTAAATGCAAAATTTAAATTACCTGACAAATATTTTTAAGCAGTAAACAACAAAGTGTTGATGGGAATATTCCGTTTTACAATTAATAAAAATTGGCTAAACAATCTACCTAAATTTCCCTCCAGCACAAGGAAGATCCGTTTAGACCAAGCGGCAACCTCCCGCAGTTTCTCTTGAAGCCAATATGGAAGTGACATATACTGCAATTCATCGACTGGCCACTAGGGACAGCCTCCAGAAGGGAGCAGAATCTCATTGAGCCCCATGTTAAAATGCCCAACTTTACAGCAGAATAAAACATGTTTACAGCCTGGTACAAATTGTGGTTTTGGTCTATACGGCTAATTTTGCCCTTCATGACGACTATGAGGGGGGTGAATTTTTTTTATAACACATTAGTTTACATTATATAAAGCATTAAAGTTCTGCATAATTAAGGGCGTGGCCACTTTGAGTGACAGGTGGATAGCCATTTATCTGCTGTCTGTCAGTTATCGCGTTATCGCGTCACTTCAGCTCCACCCACGTCCTGCCTTTTTGACCATTTTCTGTTATCCGGGAGTGGCGCACGATGACGCTCTGCCAAGATGGCAATGGCCAGCTCGACCCTACAATACGCTTTAAAACTGCTCATCAGAATCCTATGGGTGACGTCACAGACACTATGTCCATATTTTTTTACAGTTTATGGTTTAGACCCGCTCTGACTGATAACAAAGTATAGCCCTGCTGGTTCCAGGAAGAATTTACCTATTGGTAAGCCACTACCCTTGAACGCAAATGAGCCAATGGCAGTTGAGTATCACTTGCATCTTTAGGTTTCAGTGCCATATAAACATTGGAAAATCCTAAGCTCTCATCGGTTTAATGGTGTTTATCCTACAAAAATGGAAAAATGATGTGCCTGGTTATGGTAACACTGATTCCAGGTATCCTGAGAAGATTTTCAAGTTGTCATACTCTCATTAAGTTACGATCAAAGTTAGTGAGTCCCTACTAATGAACAAACCAAAATACCTAACTGTTCTTACATAAACAAAGGTCTACATTTCATTGCCTCCATGTTAAACTGGTTAAATGTAAATTAATTTAATTTTACCCTGCGGTACATGAACAGTGTTGATCCTGGATGTTGTCATCTGCGATCGTGACGACCGCAAAATTAGGCTTCTCCCGCTTGCATTGAGATGTGTAAACCCTCCCTTCCAAATGAATCTCCCACCATAATTATTTTAAAATCTTATATATATATATATATATATATATATATATATATATATATATATATATATATATATATATATATATATATATATATATATATATATATATATATATATATATATAGGGGGCCCTTCTGTGTCACAGACTTTATTGTGATTTATCTTATCATTTCTTTTTGAATACATTTTTGATATTTCTGTTAGTTTAGACTCCTATTTTGATGGGTATTAGTCTACAGAACAATGTGGGAAAGGGAGAGTGAAAGGGAGAGCTTGCAGTTTATCAGAGTTGTTTTGCAGTTTACAGTTTATTAACACCCCCCGAAAAGGCATAAGGTCTGTATCTTATTATAACAAACTATATGTTTGTTTACTGTTAGTTGTATGAGTGTGTTGTGTAATTTGCTGTGTATGTTAATGATAATGCAACCAAGAGAGAGTTTGTGAATGAGATATACATGTTGTATATATGTTTGGATAACTCTTACTGAGATTTACTGTGAAAAAGGATGCAATAAACTTATCATAAACCATCAGTAAAGTTTGGCCATCAATCAGACAGGGTCCTCTACGTTCTGTGTACAAAAAAACAACTTAGGATAATGTTTTCAAACTGACAGCTGTTATTGTAAGACAGTTAGCAACTCCATTTGGCCACTGTCTTCTATTTCTGATGTATTCCAAGTGCTCACACTACTTCTGACACAAAGAACAAATGGATTTACAATGGCTGCTTTGTCGCATTCAATGTAGACAGCCTTAAGTTTAAGCTTCCAGCTGTTCACGTACAATTTACATGTAGACACGTGCTGCATTCACGATCACATACACTCACCTAAAAGATTATTAGGAACACCTGTTCAATTTCTCATTAATGCAATTGTCTAATCAACCAATCACATGGCAGTTGCTTCAATGCATTTAGGGGTGTGGTCCTGGTCAAGACAATCTCCTGAACTCCCAACTGAATGTCAGAATGTGAAAGAAAGGCGATTTAAGCAATTTTGAGCGTGGCATGATTGGTGGTGCCAGACAGGCCAGTCTGAGTATTTCACAATCTGCTCAGTTACTGGGAATTTCACGCACAACCATTTCTAGGGTTTACAAAGAATGGTGTGAAAAGGGAAAAACATCCAGTATGCGGCAGTCCTGTGGGCGAAAATGCCTTGTTGATACTAGAGGTCAGAGGAGAATGGGCCGACTGATTCAAACTGATAGAAGAGCAACTTTGACTGAAATAACCACTCGTTACAACCGAGGTATGCAGCAAAGCATTTGTGAAGCCACAATACGAATACGCACAACCTTGAGGCGGATGGGCTACAACAGCAGAAGACCCCACCGGGTACCACTCATCTCCACTATAAAATAGTAAAAAGTGGCTACAATTTGCACAAGCTCACCAAAATTGGACAGTTGAAGACTGGAAAAATGTTGCCTGGTCTGATGAGTCTCGATTTCTGTTGAGACATTCAGATGGTAGAGTCAGAATTTGGCGTAAACAGAATGAGAACATGGATCCATCATGCCTTGTTACCACTGTGCAGGCTGGTGGTGGTGGTGTAATGGTGTGGGGGATGTTTTCTTGGCACACTTTAGGCCCCTTAGTGCCAATTGGGCATCGTTTAAATGCCACGGCCTACCTGAGCATTGTTTCTGACCATGTCCATCCCTTTATGACCATCATGTACCCATCCTCTGATGGCTACTTCCAGCAGGATAATGCACCATATCACAAAGCTTGAACAATGAGTTCACTGTACTAAAATGGCCCCCACAGTCACCAGATCTCAACCCAATAGAGCATCTTTGGGATGTGGTGGAACGGGAGGTTCGTGCCCTGGATGTGCATCCCACAAATCTCCATCAACTGCAAGATGCTATCCTATCAATATGGGCCAACATTTCTAAAGAATGCTTTCAGCACCTTGTTGAATCAATGCCACGTAGAATTAAGGCAGTTCTGAAGGCGAAAGGAGGTCAAACACAGTATTAGTATGGTGTTCCTAATAATCCTTTAGGTGAGTGTATATCACGTATAGTAGGTACTACAGTTGGTTTGAAACTTACTTCATGAAAAAACTATGTTCTATGTAGTACGAATGTGTATAGTATGAATGAAATTTGGATGTACTACATTCCCCATGTTGTCATTATCAAGTAGCCAACGGCATCAGTTGTGTCGCTTCATGGCCTCCTGGGATAGTAACGTGTCCATCAAATACACACTTCAGAATCTCGCTGGAAGTAATAGGTCATTCGGGTAAAGGTCTGCGCGTTGACCTTTTTCATCCCGCTCCCGCTAGGCTCTATTCTGCACCCATCCAACCGATCCCGCTAAATTTAGACCTTTTCAGATTTAAATTTCCCCTAAAGAAAGAGAGTGACTGAAATAACAAATATAAAATGTTGGCTATACAATAATTTAATTTATTATTTTTGTCTTATTATGATAGGGGTAACACTTAGGGGTAATACTTTAGAATACTGATCCATCATTAATGAATAACTACACAGGAACAAGTGAGTAATGCAATATTGACACTCTAGTAACTATTTTTAGCTAACAAGAATCTCTGATTAATAAATGAGTTACTGACCGCTACCATCTTTGATTTGGAAATGTACTCCCGTGCCACAAGAAAACTGAATGAGTCCTGCGGGAATGCAGACCTTCTACATCCAGGTACTTTTCACTTACTTTTGTATGAATACTATGCATTCGGACATACTTCTTGGCTCACATATGTAATGAATTTCAAGTTTTTTTTTATTACTTTAACTTTTTAAAAGCGTTGCCTATATATTTATTTAAAAACATTTACAAAAATAGCATTTTCACTAGTGGTCTTACTTTTGGTCCCCACTGTATGGAAACTTTGTTTGTTGTGGAAAAGGATTACCTTTCAAGATTGAACCAAACTGTCAAGGCTTTTCAAAACTTTCAACAACTGTTTTCTGCCTATTCAGGTGCTGCATGCATGTGGCCGCACACAACAACTTTACATAATGTGGCTAATTGTGTAGACGGGAACAAACTAGTCACTTTTCTGTCACTCACAAACTAGTGCTTTGTTCTCTAACAAAAGTGTTTTCATTGTTTAACAATCCTGTCAATGACAGAAGTTGACACTTGCTGCTCCCCTGTGTTGGTCTGTCTGTCAAATTCTTTTGAAGCAAAACTGTAGATGCAACTTTTCATTGAGGCCTGATGGTCTAAACTAAGTCTTCCATATTCCATAATTTTATTGACATAATCTGCATTGAATGTTTTTAATGCACACACATTTGATATACTCTCACAATTGGAAGTAATCACCATGGACGTGACTGCCTGCATTGAAATTCAACTCCGGCTGCCCTCCTCTTCCTTTAACATCCATTAGTCGCCCCAAGGGAGTCTGACCTTCTCTTGCGGGTCAGGTAACCAGAAGGCCACAGAGATAGGGGAAGGGATCACCTGCCTGGCTGTGTGCTCCAGCGGGCAGGTGTATAGCATAGGTCTGAGGATACCTAAGCTTAATCTAATCTCTCATCTCCTAATGAGTCATCCAGTCTGCTCTCATAGTGTGGGGCCTTTTGTGAAGCCGGGCCTAATTACCTCTCGCCCGGTTAGCAGCAAACAAGGGTCTGCGCTTCAGAAGGAACCTGATCAGGGAGAGAATACCCACGTTTCAGTTTAGCCGCTCTGGAATCCTGTTTCCCTGGTGCCGCACTCCATCCTTCCTCGATAGCAGTGCATAGA
The DNA here is from genome assembly GCA_023566225.1 of Romanogobio albipinnatus. NCBI lineage: Eukaryota > Metazoa > Chordata > Actinopteri > Cypriniformes > Gobionidae > Romanogobio > Romanogobio albipinnatus. The sequence goes on along the minus strand of CM042246.1, from coordinate 20,682,976 downwards.
GGACTCTATTGTTCCTGTAAAGGCAAGATAGACGTGTTTGATCCAATAATGCGGTAAATCTGAAAAAGGACACCGCATTCCCACCTTTGGACCTATTCTTTCTTAATCTTTTGAAACCTGCAAAGGTAGCTTACTTTAACAGTGAGACCCTTCTAAAATAAATAGCTCGAAATCATGTGCTATCACATTCGTCAGTATAAAATACTTTTTTATTTGTTGAGGACAGTCTTTCTCATCAGCTATAAAACATTTTTTTTTAATTGGATATCATTTGAAGAGAATTGTGCAATGAATGATGGCATTGTCATGTTTTAAAGGGATTGTTCATCCAATGTCATATTTGTCTTACATTGTGTCATTTTGATTTTATCCTATGAAAAAACAAAACAACAAAAACAACATTTTGTCAGTAAAAAGGAAAGGAAAGTCAGTGGGATCTGTTTTTGTGTGTGTGTGTGTGTGTGTGTGTGTGTGTGTGTGTGTGTGTGTGTGTGTGTGTGTGTGTGTGTGTGTGTGTGTGTGTGTGTGTTTCTTCGACTCAATTGATTTTATGGACAAAAGCATTTGACACATTTTTCAGTTGACACATTTATCAAAATATAGGTTTGGAGCGACATGGGTGAACTGTCCTTTTAAGCACTCAACTGGCATTAGTTGACTCTGACAATTAAGGATGAGATTTATGAAAACTAAAGTAACATACTTGAGGATTTCCTTTTTACTTTTGATGTAGGGTGAATTAGAGTAATCTTTCATACTAATATTGGAAAGTCCATTGTGATTGTAGTATGTATTGATATATCATTATAGTATTTATTCATAATTTGAATTTTAGTTCATTGTATGTGCTTTTGATATTTTTGTTAGTTTATTTAAATATTAATATTTTACTTTAATTTATTTATTTTAGCTTCTGGTTTTATTTTTTTAAAGGTGCAGTGTGTACATTTTAGTGGCATCTATTGGTGAGGTTGTGAATTGCATGAACCTGCTCGCCTCCCTTTCAAAGCATGTAGAGAAGCTACGGTGACCGACAAAGGACACAAACTTTGTCGTCTGAGAGAGCAGGTAGTAGCTAGTGTTCTATAGAGCGGTTTGTCCGTTTAAGGCTACTGTAGAATCGTGAAGGTGCAAAATGGCGATTTCACTGTAAGGGGACCTGCGGTCTACCTTATGTTTGCATGTGATCATGAAGTTTTGGGGTGACAATCACCCTATTACCCAAATTGAACTTAGCTTGACCGTATGCATTTCCTACATTCAATATTTAGTGTAACTTGGCAATTGTTTAAATTTTGTTGGGTGCTTACTTTGGGGTCTCATTAGTGAGGACTGCTTCCCTGTTAATTAGCTGCTATATAAAGATCACACACTCTCATTTTCTATATTAAAATACTTTAATTACAGTGGAGGTTTCTAGCGGATAGATTTTGTAGGTAAAGTGCATAAACATTTGGTATACAATTTTCTGGATAGCACACACATGTACCCACAGCTCCTCCTCTTCTCAGACACACACAGCATGGGTCTGTAGTTTTTTTATTTTTTTATTTACTCTTTAGCCTCTGAGAATGTTGTGGCCCAATTATAACTGTTGTTGTAAGGTGGGCTTGAGTAAAGAGCGGAGCTGAAGCAAGGTTTTGTTAATCTTTTACATGATTTGATGACTCTCAGCTTATAATATCTCACAATAGCACTTAGTTTGAACAGTACATCTGCATTGGTCTTTTATGTAATGAAACTATCAAAGAATCATCTGCCATAATTAAGGGCATATTAAATTTAATGTGTTTTCGGTAACGCTATTTTAAGGTTATGTAGCTACACGTTACTACATTTAGGGTACCCCCAGGTAAAAGGCGTCTTTGATTTTATTTTCCTCTAAATTACTAGATGGCACAAAAACTTGCCATAGCACTTTCCAAAACATCCGCTTTTCAAGATGCATGTGGACAGCAGCGCAAAGTTGATTCTACGCTAATTTGATCTAATATTTGATGTTTTTTTAAATGTTGTAGATTTAAGTAGCAAATGAGAATCGTTAAAATTACTGAATATATTTTGAGACAAAGGTCTTCTTAATTAGCCTGACGTCGTCATACTCAATTCTAGTCAGAATTTGAGTCTGATACTGCTCCGTTGGGCTGTGATTATGGGGCGTGTTTAAACCGAACCAGGAAAGACCTCAATTGGATAGACCAACAACCAATCAGAGCAACGGAGCGACGCATAACGTTAGTTGTCAAATGTCAACAGAACTCAACTGCACTGTTGCCAAGTCCGCGGGTTGAAGCGACCCCAATCATGTGATATACAGACCAAGGAATGCAAAATTTAGCAGGCAGTCCGGCCAAAATAACACATATTTTAACTCCCAAATGCCATTTTTCACGGAGAACCCCCCTGGAAAGCTATTGGGCTTGTTTTTAGCTAGTTTTGAGTAGCAATTGGGCGAGTTTTGCTGTAAAAACTTGGCAACCCTGTCTGCACGCACGCTAGAATAAGTCACGTTAGAAGAAGAAGATGAGTGTAAACGATCTTTGCCGGTGTTGTAAAAAACTAATTTAAGGATACACAGAGTACTTACCAACATGATCATCATTTCTGAGAGAAATAGTAAAGGTGAATGCATATACGAACAAGTTCTCCGTTTAGGATTAGAACAAATTCAACCCAAGCGCCTTTGATGACGTGGATGATTACGTTACTGTTTATCATCTGTCCATCATCGTCTAAAGCCCGCCCTGACAATTTCATTGGTCCGAACAGTTTCTGTTCGGGCATAATTACTTCTCTATGGATCAAGTCCAGACCGAATTGCCCGTGCAAAATATTTTGTGGGCGGGGCTAAATTCATCTGGCATCCAGGCTACTTCTTAATGGTTTTCAATTTTGTAATTAAAGCAAAGTTCTTTTTTTTTTTTTCAAAAACGGAAGAATATGTACAAGTATGGTATTTGGGGTAAAAAGCACATCTAAAAAGCATTGTGGCAAAAGGCACATTACCATGATAATAAATAGCTGGCAAAATTCTCAATTTGTTGAGTTGACATGGCAAATATCATACAGTATATTAATTTGGGTTTTCACCTTAGAGGTAATCACTATATTTATAATGAAACCAACCAACCAAAAAATATTCACACCATATAATAAATAATAAAATGTAATTTATTGTTACTACTGTAAATCTATATTACATTTTTATTTGATGTCCTTTAACACTTTCGGAATCTTTACTTTTTAAAATAATTTTGTTTATAAATATAAATAAATATATTTTTATAATAACATATTTTAATGAAAATATATATAGTGAACAAAAATCCCTCCCCAACCACTTTGCCACCTCATTCATTTATAAGACATTTATAAACAAAATAACCCCCTTTTATGATTTATTTTCACACAAACTCTGTTGCTCCATACATTTTCAATACAAACTTATATTTTCTGCAATACACTATGGTAGTAGTGAAAAGCATTTTTTTTTTCTTAAGGCGTGCCTTTAGCCCCGTTGTATGGAGAGAGAACTGTGTCTTTATTACGTGCGATAAAATAAATGATCCGAGAGAAAAAAAAAGTTTGAGAGAAAAAGTTATCACAATGATAGCAAAAAAGCATTTCATGAGAGAAAAAAAAATATTTGAGAGAAAAGGTTTTCATACCAATAGCAAAAAATAATAATATTTGAGACTAAAAAAAGTTTTGAGAGAAAGTATTTTCTCATAGAACATAAAAAAATATACATTTGAAATTTTTAAAATTATTTCTGAGAAAAAAAAATCTCTCTCAAAATACTTTGAAAAAAACTCTCAAATATATATTTTTTTGCTATCAGTGTGAAAACATTTTCTCTCTCTCTCAAAAAAAAAGTGTTTCTCTCGAAACGCTTTTCTTTGCTCTCGATGCAATTTCTTGCTCTTGTGTCAGATTTTGCTTTCACTGTGATAATTGTGTCATGGGCGGGGCCACGTTCCTATTGGCCAGTCGGGTGATCATCGTCTTGTCTTGGGAGTCGAACTGAATCATTACACCATTGTTCGGTTCACCTGCATGATACCGCCTCTGCCTTATGGATAGTTTAGTTGAGCACGGACACTCCAATTTTGGGGTAAGATGATGACACACAGCTGGCTTAGCAAGTTCAGCATCACTGAAGATTAAAGTTCACTGACAAGCTGAGCCATATTGCATTAATTATCGCAGGCGATACGTCTGTGATAATGAAGGGGAAATTGCCCGGGCTGTCAGTGAACTAACGTTACGAAACTAGTGAAAACTTCACTTACAGTGAAACTATCTAAATCAAAACATTCATTTGGCATTTGATTTAAAAATGGTATATAAACCAGGTGACTTTGCAAGTTTACCTAGCATGATGGCTGGTTAGCTTTACTAGCGATTAGCAAGCAAATAATATAATACACACTCATTCCTGAATATGAGTGCTATTTTTTAACGTTTAATCTTCAGTGATGCTGAACTTGCTAAGCCAGCTGTGTGTCATCATCTGACCCAAACATTGGAGTGTCCGTGCTCAACTAAACTATCCATAAGGCAGAGGCGGTATCATGCAGGTGAACCGAACAATGGTGTAATGATTCAGTTCGACTCCCAAGACAAGACGATGCTCACCCGACTGGCCAATAGGAACGTGGCCCCGCCCATGACACAATTCTCACAGTGAAAGCAAAATCTGACACGAGAGCAAGAAATTGCATCGAGAGCAAAGAAAAGCGTTTCGAGAGAAACACTTTTTTTTTTTGAGAGAGAGAAAATGTTTTCACACTACAGTAATAGCAAAAAAATATATATTTGAGAGTTTTTTTTCAAAGTATTTTGAGAGAGATTTTTTTTCTCAGAAATAATTAAAACAATTTCAAATGTATATTTTTTATGTTCTATGAGAAAATACTTTCTCTCAAAACTTTTTTTAGTCTCAAATATTATTATTTTTTGCTATTGGTATGAAAACCTTTTCTCTCAAATATTTTTTTTTCTCTCATGAAATGCTTTTTTGCTATCATTGTGATAACTTTTTCTCTCAAACTTTTTTTTCTCTCGGATCATTTATTTTATCGCATGTAATAAAGACACAATTCTCTCTCCATACCCGTTGTACCCTACTTACTCCAGCAATAACAGTAAATTATGCATAATTACAAGTAACTAAACCTAAACCATACCTAACCCTAAAATAGTAAGTGCATGTAGCTAGTTAATTAATATTACTCAGTACGTATCTGAGTAAGTACAATTTAACTACAAAACCTTAAAATAAAGTGTAACTGTGTTTTCAAATTACATAAATGCAGATGGAAATTAATATAGAGCAATTGTTCAAAAGTGACAGTAAAGGTGTTTACATTGTTACCAAGATTTCTATTTCAAATAAATGTTGTTCTTTTCAACCTTTTATTCATTCAAAGAAACCTGAAAAAAATTATGCTTTCCTCCTGAAGGAACATGTGATACTGAAGACTGGAGTAACACATCATAGGAACAAAATTACATTTTAAAATGTATTTAAGAAAAGGCATTATGCATTATTTATATTTCACAATATTGCTGTTTTTACTGTATTTTTCAAATAAATGCTGCTTAAGTGCACATATTAGACACTTTTGAGTGCAAAGGAATGGAAGCAACAAACCAATAGTAAGAATGTGACGTTTAATTTACTTTAGCAAGCAAAGATTTATTGATTGGATTGATAGTTGTGCTCTGCATGGGTGAATGTACTACAGGTTAAACCACCAGATTACTCTCCTTTATCTTCAAATGTCAGATGCTCATTCTTAATTGCAACTCGTAATATGGATGGGATCTATCAAATGGATTACCTGTAAATGTATGCATCTTTGATTTGTGATCAGGCTATTTTAGCATTATGCCTTTATAGTCTGCACAGTTCGAATGGGTCAGCATTATGTTTGGCCTTTATAACATGAGCGTCCTACTATTAAGCCATGGTGATTGATGCATTAAGCGCTGTGAACAGATGTGTCTGCTTCTCAACCTTTCTGGACTCCTCCTTTCTGTCTAGGAGGGTTTGTCTTTTTGATGCTTATTTTCCTTTTTTATTGGCTTTATTTTCTGAGGGTCCATGGTGGAAAAGCTTGTCCTCAGGGGAGGTGGGCCCTCTACTGGCTTTTGGGTTACCTATTCATGATTCCTTTCTCACATCTCTCTTTCTCAGACAATTTCAATTTCAAATGTATTTTTGGGCAGACTGTCTTGCATAGAACATTTCCAAAGTTTCAAATCACAAAGAAGACATTGACAGAAACCTAAACTAAACTAAAAAATATTATTATTATTATTATTATTATTATTACTACTACTACTACTACTACTACTACTATTATTATTATTATTATTATTATTATTATTATTATTATTATTATTATTATTATTATTATTATTATTATTATTATTATATTTGTAATAATATTTTTACTAGTGGTCTTACTTTTGGTCCCCACTGTGCAATTCATTGCAAGGCCATATGACAGTAATTTTGTTGAAAAGGAGATAACTAATAGATCTTTCAAGAGGGAACCAAACTGTTAAGGCCTTTTCACAACTATTTTTTGTTAATTTATGTGTATTTACATGTAAAATACATTCATGTGTATTTTTGTTTATGTGTGTGTTGCTGGGTTAAAACAACCCAATTGCTGGGTTAGTCCATTTTCAACTCAACTTTGGTTGTTTTTAACCCAGCATTTTTTAGAGTATATACAATGTATTTTATTTATTTCTTTAGTATTGGTTTTTGTTTGTGTCTGCTTTTGCTGGTCCCGAGCCTGTTTTTTTTTTTTGTTTCTTTGAGAATCTGTCTCTGCTTTGTATCTCTAATGGTGATGTCTCTCTCTCTCTCTCTCTCTCTCTCTCTCTCTCTCTCTCTCTCTCTCTCTCTCTCTCTCTCTCTCTCTCTCTCTCTCTCTCTCTCTCTCTCTCTCTCTCTCTCTCTCGTCTCTGTCTCTTTCTTGTCTCGTGAAGCTATGGCACTACCCTCAATCTCATAAGGCTAATTTCTCAGTTACATCTTCTCTTCTCCCTTTCTGTTTTTAAACAGAAAACATCATCAGCCCTGGGAAAAGACACAATTAAAATTCATCTTACGCAAAACACTCCTCCACTCCCACTCCTCTCTCGGCTGCCTCTCTATCGTAAGTGGGGGCAGGGCAATCTTTCTTTGATGCACTTCAAAGCGAAACGCTTGGCAGAGGCCGTGTGATGGAGGCAACAGAAAACGAGGGACGGTGTGCCTCTGTGGTCGCGCCAAAACCCTATCCTGCTTCACTTTCTCGTTGAACAAAGACTGATAGCGTTGTTGGGGTAGAATGGGCCATCATTCTCCGCATTCTCAGGCAAATGACCCGAACATCTTCCCCTCGCAGGTTCCCTCAGAAAGCTCGATGTGATGGATGGTGCTCTGGAAGTTGTGCCTGAGCCGTAGTAGCACTTGAACTCTTGATAGTCTATATAGCATTTATTTCTTAACTGCAAAAACCCGAACACCGCAAACCATCAGTGTCACAAATTTGTCAGTATTTACACCTGTCACAAGTGTGGATCACAGATGACAACTAGCGACGAAGTTGTGGTGCAATATATTCAGCGCTAGACTCGCTAATATTATATGTGACATTTACTGCAGAATATTTTACTACTTCACAGCCTCCGATGGGATGTGAAACTTTTTCTTTAGTGGAGTTACAGACATCTTTAAGACATTAGCTAATTTTCTGCCATGGATTCTCCTCTTTGCTCCCGTACAAATTAGGACATGCTGTATTGCCCTGCCACCGCTTGACACCATCTATGACAGCGTGACATAAGGTTGTCATAAGATGACACGGGGTGTGACAGCATGCCATCGGGGTGAAGCGGGGGTAGACAGGGTGAGATTGCAGAAGGAGTGAGGACAGGTGTCACTGGCCTGCAGGTGTTGCTAGGTGACAGGTTGCCCTGGTCGCGACAGGTCCTCATGTGTATGTATGGCTGGCTTCTAAGTAACAGGGACATTGACATCAGAGGGCTCAGGGCACTGTCAGACCTAGAGACAGTTCAGGACCTCTGTTAGCCCCGAGACCTAAAGTGCACTGATAAACACAAACACTCACCCTCTGTCCTTCTCTCTTTGCATTTTCAATCAAAAAAGCACTCTAAGGGTGTTTCAGACTATGCTTAATCCTGGGTTATCGCTTTTTTTAAACCTACACTTTGCTTTTAAACCCAGGTACTGTAAAGCAGCGTTTCACAATTGTGATTCTAGCAGCTAGCACAGTTAACCCTCTAGAGTCTAGCATTGTTAGCACCAAATTCTAAAATTCTAATATCTTTCTCACTGAAAGATATTCAGTGTGAAATGATGCATTGTTTGAATGTTATTTAACAACAGTTAAATACAGTAAAAATAGTAATCATTCTAGTTATAAGTTATTGAAATTTTAAATAACTTTATTGACCTCATAAATATACAAATTAGAATGTTAACCCAGACAGCAGCATAATGTCGGCCCAGATCCGGGCCACATCTGGGACATGTGGATTCTACGCATATCAGATGTGGGCCGGATCTGGGCCAACATTAAGTTGCTGTCTGGGAAAGGATTAGTTCACTTTAAAATAAAAATTACCCCAACGTACGGAAAAAGCGTAACTGCCGTGACGTATGACGTCAGTTTTGAACTGTGAGAGGTCTTACACTTTCTGCATAAGTTGAATACGGAAGGCAGTCTGGTGGAAGCTATATTTTTTTTAAAATAATGTTTTAAATATGGATATTTTTCTTACAAAAACCCATCAATTCACTTCAGAAGGCCGTTATGAACCCCCCACCCCGGAGCCATGTGGATTACTTTTATAATGAATGGATGCACTTTTTTGAGCTTCAAACTCATGAACTCCAGTCACTGCCATTATAAAGCTTGGAAACATCAGGGTATTTATTAATATAACTCTGTGTTCATCAAAAAGAAGAAAGTCATATATGATGGCTTAAAGGGATAGTTCACCCAAAAATGAAAATCAGCCCATAATTTACTCACCCTCAAGTCATCCTAGGTGCATATGACATTCTTCTTCAGACAAATCAAATCTGAGTTATATTACAAAAGTCCAGGCTAATCCAAGCATTAGAATTGGATTCATAGTTGCTCTGTTTTTGAAGTCCATAAAAAGTGCATCTGCCCATCAAATAACATGCTCCACGCGGTGTTAACGTGCTCCTCTGGGGTGTTAATAAAGGCCTTCTGAAGCAAATCAATGCGTTTGTGTAAGAAAAATATCCATATTTAAAACTTTATCAAGTAAACTTTATACCGACCGCCTTCCCTGTTCAATTTACGGAAAAATTGCTGAAAGTTCCCCTGCCAATCGAAAGACTAACGCGACCAGGTCCGCTCGTCATGACGTCACGTACACATCTTGAGTTTCACTTTCAACATTCATCACTTTTCCATGGAAGGCGGTCAGTCGAAAGTTTACTTGATAAAGTTTTAAATATGAATATTTTTCTTACACAAATGCGTCGATTCACTTCAGAAGGCTTTTATTAACACCCCGGAGCCGCGTGGAGCATGTTATTTGATAGGCAGATGTACTTTTTATGGACTTTATGGACAAAAACAGAGCAACTATGAATCAAATTCTAATGATTGGATTAGCCTGGACTTTTGCTATGTAACTTTTATTTGACTGAAAGAAGAATGTCATACACACCTAGGATGACTTGGGGGTGAGTAAATTATGGGCTAATTTTCATTTTTGGGTGAACTATCCCTTTAAGTTGAGGGTGAGTAAATCATGGGGTAATTTTCATTTTAAAGTGAACTAATCCCTAACCTGATGTTTACAAGTGTGCAGTGTGAAATCTTGAAATTTGATAATTCAGGATTAATTACTAACCCATGATAAAGTATGAACAATGTAAAAAAAATGGATCAAGACAACCCAGAATTATGTTTATGTTACATCCATGAGTGTCCATGATCTCCACCAGAGGGCACTCATCCCGTCTCCCTTGCTTGCATCATGAACTTTAATTCCCATAACCCATTGCTTGGACTCATTATTGTTTGATCACTTCCACCTGTGTGTCCTTACCTTGTTAACTCTGCCTTTATATAGGCCCTGTCCACACGAAGCCAGAGCTTTCCCTATCCAATCTATTTTTTTTTCCTTGGTTCAAAAAATATCTGCGTACACATGAGAGCAATAAAAAGACTCAAAACCAGTATGTGGTGCTGTAATTCTGCCACAGAAATACACTAAAAACGGAGAAGAAGAGTTGTGGCAAGAAGGGGTACAGCAATGGTAGAAAGTGAGGCATAATCTCACAATAAAATAACAATAAATATATTTTCTACTTACCAGATGTGTTTTATTGACGCCTACACCTACACCTACCCCAACCCTAAACCTACCCTTACAATAATGCAAATACAGGAATTAAATTACGTAATATTGATGTGCGCATGCCCAGTGCCCGTAGTTTTATCCCTTTCTAGTCTTTCCCGTGCGGGACGTGGTGTGATGATATCACCGTTTCACAAAATATACAGATTGGCTGTACACACGAAAACGCAAGGGTGTCGTTTTCAGATTTATCCACTCTGGGACCCAGTTTTAAAAAATAATGGATTCATGCTCCCAAAACGCCGGATCTGTGTGGACGAAACGTTGACACGGTACAAAATTTTTACGTATACAGCTAAACGCGTCTCCGTGTGGACGGGGCCTAAGCCCTGTGTTTTTAGTCATTCTTTGCTAAGTCTTGTTTGTGTCACACTGCATTTCTAAACACTATTCTGGTTTCCTGTGTTTATGGTTTTGAGTCTTTTTCCTGGTTATTTGGACTATCTGTCTACTTGTGTTTCCTGCTTGTTATCTATTTGGATTGTTTGCCTGTGTGTTTTGACCTATTGCCTTTTTAATGGATTACGATTCTGGATTACCCTAATAAACGACTGCATTTGGATCCTCAACCTGTGGGTTTCAAGTCCTTTGGTTAACAATTTCAAATACCAAAGCCCATTATATTCAGCTTACTTGTCTACTTATCTAAAAACTTACCAACACACATATTTGTACGCAAAATGTACACACACACCTCACTTCTGTATCCTGTTTTTTTTTCTGTTTCTTTTCCCCCCTCAGATAAGTCACCCTAGTGCTTTTATCCATTTCAGGAGATTTCCTAACATATATCCATGCTTTTTTTTTATTAGGTCTAAATTTGACAGTTGGCCACATGCGGCAGCCTCTTCTCTCTCCCAGTCTTCGTCTCTTTCTGTCTCCCAAGAGCTCCGTCAGTATGAAGAGGCCCGAGGACGCCATCTCATCTTCTCTCAGTCTGTGTCAAGCAGCAATCCTACGGGGCTCGTCCCTGCTTAATTCAGCTTAGAGGCCCTCTCTCGTCCCCGACGTTCCTGATCGCCTCATTTTTTCCGGGCAGGCCTCTCAGGGCTGAGGTAATTATTTCCAGAATAATAATAACAGACAGATTAGTGTGTTTAGCAGGCAGATGTATTGCTCTGTTCTCTTGCCTTACTTATACTTGCCTCTGAACTGAGTGACCTATTAGAATGGATTAATTCTGCTTTAAAAAATGAAAGCGCTTAATGACCCCTGTCTCCTGATGGAGAGGTAGGGAACCCGCCTGAGGAGGATTTCTTCAGACATCCCCTGATCTATCAAACTCTACTCTGGACACCAGGAGCAGCAGGTGTTAAAGTCTTCATTTGTTTCTGTCTTGGTTATAGATGACCTGGGTGTATGAAATTACTCAAATGGTGGATGGCCATTAACTTCAGGAACTAGGTATACAGTAAATGGAGAGGGTAGGAAGAAAAATAGCAAAATAAAGAAAAAAACGTTTTCTTATTTATTAAAAATTTCTGTTCTGTACGTTTTTTTTGGAGAATGTATTGCCGTCTAGTTCTAGTTACTTTACTTTATACTTTATTTGTCCCTTTTTTATTTGTTTTGGGCAATACAGGTGAAGCTGCATAACAAGATACTCAAATCAATAACAATCTCACCGTCGGGTCCTTTGCACTAGTTTAACAGCCTTGTAGCCAAAATATATTTTTTGCGGTTGTATCTAAACCTTGGGGTACAAAAACTTTGACCAGATGGAATTGGTTCGTATGCTGGAGAAAGCATGAGAAGGTCATATAAAAACAGTGGTGTAATGTAATAATATTTTGTTACAGTACTCACGTATTACGAGAATCTGTACTTTACTTGAGTTTTTATTAGGGATGCACGATATCATCATATCACGATATTATCGGACAGATAAATTATCGGTTAATATGGGTGAAAATGACGTCATTTTTATTGCTCCGATAAATAAAAAAATCTGATAGCTAGATCCGATAAAGTACGCTTGGTGGTAAATCAGTCAATCAGTCTGATTTATCCGAGGGTGCGTCTCAATCAGCTAGTTCAATAGTCAGGGCACTGATCAGAGAGTCAACCCATTGTCTGATTCCCTGAACAGTGCCCTGACTACTGAAATAGCCGATTGAGGCACCCCGAAATTCGTCTGCTTTCCGAGTGTAAGCGAATGTGTCGCACAGCTCACGAATGCGTCATCATCTGTGAACATGTCTTCGCCGGTCTGGAAGTTTTTCTCTGTGGCAGCGGAGGACAGTGCTTTTGCTATTTGCAAAGCATGTTCAGCAAGGATTCCGAGAGGAGGAATAAAGGCGTCAAGTTTTAATACAACAAATCGTATATCTCACTTGAAAGGGCGTCATCGCGGCGATGCTGTATTAAAGGGGCCGGCTACACACTGCAAGCGTGGCGTGAGTGTATTTATTTCAGCTCCCATGTTAACAAGTTAGAGCTGACATACTGCCTGCGTGACACACGCGTCTCAGGCACGGCTCGAGCGTGCCGAAAACGTGTGCATTCTAGAAATGGGCCTATTTTTCACGCGACACATGTGGTGTGGCGTTCTCTATGTCTTTGCACACCAGAAAGACCTATACTTCATGTTAAACATAAATGTAGCCTACTGTTACAGCAAAGACAACGTCGGCAGTATTGACAGCAAACTATAGGCTACAGAATATTTAGTTCTGGATTGACTGGTGCAATATTTGAAAATCTATCTTTTTTTTTTATGACAATCTACATTTATGTGAAAACCTAGAGACTTTAAAACATCAAACTGTCATTTATTAATATGTATTCGTGTCAAAATGACATATAAACAGCTGTTAACATGGCAGCCGAAATAAAAACGGACATGCCACACAGCTGAGACGCTGCCATGCTTGCAGTTTGTAGCCGGCCAAAAACACGGAACAATGATCGCCATTCAACTGGCATTTGAACATGTAAAAAGTTTTCCAGAGACAGCGAAAAGGCTAAAGCCATAAACGACAAAGTAATGTATTTCATAGTCCTTGATGACCAATGCATTTGATCTATTATGTATTTGAAAAACACTCAAAGATACCTTCGTCATCCCTTATATTTATTTTGTTAAACTATATAATTTCAGAGAAATCTCAACAATGCTCTTTGCCCTTTTGTTGAGGAAGCACTTTTTTTCCCTTTATTTTCTTGAGGTTGACAAATTAAATGGCAATGCATTTTATTCATGTATTTGATGTATTATGTATCCTCATCCTCATGCACTAAAGGTTAATATGCAGTTTTTTATGCATGACATACCTGAATATAAATTTGTTGTTAATGAGTTAAGTGCAGATAAACCATAATTATGTTATAGTTCTGTTAAACACTTTCTGTTACTAAGTATTGTGGTGCCTTACACAAAAAATAAAAACATTTGAAGAGCTAGGACTGATATTTGCCATTATAGTTAGGCCAGAGCTACTAAAATATCAGTGCATCTTAGATTTTCTATTCTCCTGGGTGCACAATCTGCAGATAATATGGAAATGATAATATAAAAATATGAACTTATTGGATATCGGTATCGGCCACGAGAAGAACTTAATTATCGGTTATCGCATCAGTAAAAAAATGTAATATCATGCATCCCTAGTTTTTATATTTATGTCAACTTTTACTTCACTACATTTATTAAATAAAATGTATTCTTTTACTCCGATACATTTCCCCAAAGCATTTCATAACTTACTACAAAATAAAGTCGGAAGAATACAGACTGCAAGCAAGAATGTGCAAACAAGCGCTCACACAGCCGTGGTTGATTTCATTTTCTGGGATGCATCCATTTCTATAGCGACTGAGAAGGGTCTGCTGTCATTATACAGTACGAGAGCGGCCTCTAGAGACTAAATAAAAACTCTCCTCGTAAATAAAAACTGATGCCTCGTAGAGTTTGTTTTGACACGTGACGTGAGGTTGCACGCTGCACAGAGCGGGACACTTCAAAAACGGATTTAAAACATAGACAGTATTTTTTCCCTACTATAAAAGAAATATGTTATTTTGTGTTCAGCAGAACAAAGACACTCATACAGGTTTGGAACAACTTTAGGGTGAGTAAATGATGACAGAAATTTCATTTCTGGGTGAACTATCCCTTTAATAAAGCTACTAAAGTTAATTCAGTAAAGAGCAGTGAATGATTTTCTGATTTATTCTGTTGTTTGATTCATATTAACAGCATATCTAGTAGGGCTGTAATCTCCCAGTTGATTAGTTGATTATTAGTCAATACGTTCTGGCTCGACCAAAATTCTGATTTATTTCATTCGTTTTGCCACGTTCATTTCATCAGTTTTGCCGTGCCGTGTTCATTTCATCAGGTGGAGAGCACTAATTGCTAATGGGGGTGTTTTCAGAGTACCCCTGTTTCACAGGCAACAGTCTGTCTTCAGAACACCCCCCTTGTTTTCACTTCTTTTGGATTAGCCCAACCGACTGGCGAAGAGAAGTCTCTCGCTGGTCCTTTGTTTTTCATTCCCCGCTGGCTCAAACGCACGGCCATAGCGGTAACTTGAGAAACGCCCATCAACATACACATGAGGGGAAGCGTCACAACACCACGCTTCAGTCGTGCCGCAAAGTGGATCTGTACTGTCAGTTTTGCACGTTCATTTCATCAGGTGGAAAGCACTAATTGCTAATGGGGGTGTTTTCAGAGCACCCCTGTTTCACAGGTAACAGTCTGTCTTCAGAACACCCCCCTTGTTTTCACTTCTTTTGGATTAGCCCAACCCACCGGAGAAGAGAGACAGATTGAAGAAGGCTAGTTTGCTGTATATTATTTATTTAATTGTGAGAGTGTTTCTTGATCTAGCTTGTTTAATAAATATTCCTTTTTTATTAAAGTGGACGTGCCTTTTGTGTTTAAGAGTAAAAGCTTTAAATTAATAGTCTATTCGTGTCTCAGCCGTGAAGCTGAGCTGAGCTCCTATGTTCGAGCTGCACAGAGCGGCTGAAATGATACTGTCTGTCACTTATTATAATACATATGACAAAAACAATTGTCTAAATTATGTTGCATATTCCTCAAAAGTTCTTGTGATGATATCACTAGTTGACAACATTGTACTATATTTTCGGAAATCATAGGCTATGATATTGTGCAGGTGCACGTGATGCAACACTGTCAGATCCGACAGACTCGTGTGTCAGACTCTTTTCAGTGCAAAATAATCAGGTCAAAAATGATTTAATATACTGCAAATAGCCTACTAGTTTTTTATGTTTATTTATAATTAATTTAGGTAGACAACAAGGCTACCAAGTACTGTGCACAGTGCTCAGCTAATTAATTTAATGTTTTTTTTTCCTAATGTGGATTTTTAGTCGAAAATTTCAGGACTTAAGTCGACCAAGAGCAGTAGGTACTGTATAGCTATTATACTGCTTTCACTTTAGTAACGTTACACAGATCTAATTTATACACAGGATTTCTGTACTTGCTGCATAAGTGCTCAGACATAACCAGCTGTGTTCATGTGAACTTTGTGTTTCTGACATAACCTTGTGTGCATTTGACAGTTTGCAATAACACATGAAAGAGAGTTTAATAGCCTACTCACGGACATCCAGCTCTCTGTGCACATGCGTCAGGTGTGTGCACTCAAGTTGAGAGTGATAAGGCTTTAAAACGCATGCAGATGATATTTCATGATGATGAAGACCTGCAATGTCACATGAGCGTGTCTGCAATAGAGATGATCATCAAAACAAACAGATGTATCATGTTTCAGTTTTCATTCGAGTGTTCACGAGCTGTGTCTTTGGGAAAGGGAGCAGCAGCTCATTTGCATTTAAAGGAGACACACAGAAAACAGCTCATTTTTCTCAAACCCAAAAATTGGCATTTTCAAAATGGTATATTAAATTATATATGTTAGGAATTTTGATCTGAAACTTCACAGACACACTCTGGAGACACCTGAGACGTATATTACATCTTGTAAAAAGGGGCATAATAGGTGCCCGTTAAGTGCTTTTGTTTAATATATTTAAAGGGTCATGAAACCTTAAAACAAATTTTCTGAGATTTTAACACACTTATGAGTGTTGAACATCATGGAAGACAATGTTACCAGCTATTAGTTTTGAATGTGAGAGAAAACTAGTTAATTTGAAATGTTTCGCTATATTTTCAACTGCCTGGTTTAAATTTGTCTTCATGTCAACGTCATAGGCTGTGACGTTTTCTCATACGGCGATGACTCATCGGTTTCTCATAATTATTAATGAGACTGCATGTCTTTGTCCTGAGAGAAGACGCGTTGCTTAATTCATGACATCACAAGCTTAATTATTCATTACAGCATGCATTGATAGGCATTTTTATCTGACTGCCGCTTCAAACAGTGAGATCGCCACACAGTAAGTGAGAGATGCATTAATGGATCAAAAACAAGTGTTTGTTTTACTTTGTATGAGTTTCTGCGTTGTTCACCTTCACCTGAAGTGGAGGAGGGTGAATTGTCTGTAGACACAGACCCGGAGCCTTATCAATGCGAGCCGCTGGCTCAAACTGCGTGAACTCCCGATGCCGACGATGCTAGTGAAGCAGCAGCGCAAGAGTGAATGAGACAACTGACCTAATCTATGAACAGTCAAATCCTTATACTGAATGCCACTAAAAATAGATCAGATACATACAATATATTTTCATTCAAATGAACTGAATCAATAAGCAGCGCAGGACCAATAAGTTCAAACCTAATAGCCTATTATAAACAGATTTCCTCAAATAAAAGTTAGACTTTATACGCCAGCACTTTACGGTATTGTTGTTTATTACCACGGCAACCATTTGCGTGTCAGGGTTTGAAAGTGCTTCTCATGTATGAAAATTATCTGACCACATGACGGGCGGCAATAATATCGCAAAAAAAAGCCTGAAGTGTACTGACAACTGCATAATTTAACCGTATTTTCTCCGCCGCTAAACCACGCCCACTTTTATAGAATTTTTAAAAACTGTGGTGAGAACTGACTGCTGCTGAAACAGGGGGTTTCTTGACCCTTTAAATGAAAAACATATAATTCAGTTCAATACAATGTTGATTTACAAATAAGCATTCATCAAAAGCATTAATTCCAGTAATTGTTCATCTTGAAATATTTCAAACAATATAAATGTTGTTTCATTTAATCATTAATGATATCACACAAAAAAGTTGTATGACACACTAAAAGTGGATATTATTAGAATTATACTAAAAGACAAATGACTTACTAAAAAAAGTATGAACCATCATTCAGAGGCAGATGGCACGTCATGTTGATAATGTAAAGGCCTTAGAAATTGATCAAATATGATACAGTGGGCTTTTAATGTGCATGCTGTAAGAATGTGCATTCGGTATTTATTTTCCATTAGATGTTAAAGTTTTCATTTCTCTCTCTCTCTCTCTCTCTCTCTCTCTCTCTCTCTCTCTCTCTCTCTCTGTCTGAATCTGTATGGATGGAGGGTTTTATCAGTCAACGACACAACATCTAAATCTCTTTCTTTGGAGCGAAGCGGTTTGCAGGGCTCCAATACAATGCAGCACTGGAGATAGCAAGACTTAATTCTCCCAGGATTGTGCTGTCTCCCAGCAATCACAGGGAAGCTGGACTAGAAAATTAACTTGTTAAAAGCTCTAGCCATCACTCTCTGAGTCTGATAGACAAATCCATCCAAATACCAATCACCCTCTGAAATGAGAAAATACTGAGAGAATATGGCAGCAGCCCTCAAATAAGACTCACGAAAACACAAAGGCACACAACGTGCACAAAAATCCACATCAGAAGTACGATCAGATGTGCACACAATGACAGCTTGTCAACATAGGGCTCTATGAAGTAATCTAAAAATGATATGTAAATATAAACACCCAAACATGCATGTATTTTAAACACAGCCAAAGCAGCCTTAATCAGACTTATTTACACTCTTAAAGAGTTGGATTCTCATGTTAAACATGGACAAAAATTCAAACCATGAGTTGGACATATGATGGAGTATTTCTGTACCAAATACACTACTTCAGGATTCTAAGTTTCTGAAAGTGTTTTTTTTTTACAGTATGGCCCTGTATGACATCATAAAGGGCGGAAATCCTTGTGTGGGCACTTCTCCCAGATGAGCGTGTGCGCTGTCATTTTGTTTTTAGATCAGATACATACAATGTATTTTCATTCAAATTAACTGAATCAATAGGCAGCGCAGGACAAATAAGTTCAAACCTAATAGCCTATTATAAACAGATTTCCTCAAATAAAAGTTAGACTTTATACGCCAGCACGTTAACGTAAGGAACGTTCAAGAAACTGAATGATGTAGCGATCTCAGCGATAAAATATCCCGGTCATGAGTCGAAACTGTAGGCGGTGAGTGAAACTGCATCAAATGTCTGCGTTTTGTTGGCAATTCGGCGCGTAAGTGCATAGAATTTAAACAACACGAACGTATAGTGAATTGAAAGTTATCCAGGGATCCTGCGATGATGTATTCTGTGTGCGCTCGTGACTCTTTAGCTTGGCCCACTGCCCGCTTCCACGAGCTTGGCTGTTTTCTGAAAGAATCAGTACAGTGTATCTATCTTTTATCTGATAAAACTAAAGACTCTTCGGAGATTTGAATGACTCAATACTATTCTAGGTACTCAAGATTAATATGAGATTGCGGAAACAGATCTTAAAGTGACAGCAGCCTAATAAACCAGTACGTCTGTCATTAATGTTAAAGGAACACGGCAACTTTTTGAGACTTTGGCTTATTAACTGTATTCCCCAGAGTTAGATAAGTCCATATATAACATTCTCATCTCTGTGCGTGCCATAACTCTGTGAGATGTTACATTATAACTATGTGAGATGGTGGTCCGGTGGGTTAAACCATGGAACTGATACGCAGAAGGTTGTTGGTTCAATCCCAGCGGTCACCACCAGTGTGTCCTTGAGCAAGGCACTTTACTCCATGTTGCTCCAGGGGGATTGTCCCTGTAATAAGGGCACTGTAAGTCGCTTTGGATAAAAGCATCTGCCAAATGCATAAATGTAAATATAACTCTGTCTGACACCCCCAGCTAGCCTAGCTTAGCACAAAGACGAGAGGTATATGGGTATATGACCAGAGGTATACAGAGGTATCCAGCTAGCCTACTGCTCAATAAGTGACAAAATAACACCAACATTTTCCTATTTACATGTTGTGACATGTATAGTCACAGCGTGTACAAATAACAAGGTTAAATGAGACACAGCCATCTTATAAACGTATACATACTGGGGACTATATTCTCAGAAGGCGCAGCACTGCTCTACTTCTGCGGAGTGATTTGCTCGCAGCACCTGAGAAGCCCCACGGTGAAGAGGAGAGAGTTCGCTCAGAGTTGGAGTAATAAAGTCAGCAATTACTAGATAGTTTACAATCATGGGTGTTCGCTGTATAGTAAAGAACTGCAACAATAAACAGAGGAGACCAGGTAATACAATGATATTTCATAGAATTCCAATCCAAAATGCCGACCTGATGAATCGATGACTACTTGCTCTGGATATAGATCCAAACACACGTGTAGCCATCATCAAGCACCATAGCATTTGCTCTGAACATTTCACAGAGGACGATTAGTTTGAAAAAATGGAAATTTACCATGAAATGTGTGCTGAAGGATACGGCCATCCCATCGATAGTACAGACGCGGATCACCTGTGGCTGCGGTAAGTGTTCCGTTATGTTTTTAGATGACTAGCCTACTGTAACAGTACCATTAGCTAGATCTAATGTAACATTTGTGACACTGTTACATGAATAGGGTGGTCACCACTGTATTGCAGTTGTTCCCATGCTCTATGTATCCCCTGTAATGTTAGTATTGTCAAGTCAAGTCAACTTTATTTATATAGCGCTTTTAACAATGCAGATTGTTTCAAAGCAGCTTCACAGTGTTAAACAGGAAAATAACGCAACAGTTGTGTTGTCACGAACGCGCTCTGTCACAGTAACAAATGAGCGGTGCTAGAGGTAATTCTCTGGACTGTAGCATTTACCTTGCTAATGAATTGGAGGGGAGATGGGCAGTTTTAATTTTGGTCTGTGGGTTCATTGTGCAAAAACAGCTACCTAGTCACGCTGGTTTTGTTGACGAAAGTAACAACGCTGCTTCTCAGGTGCTGCGAGCAAATCACTCCGCAGAAGTAGAGCAGTGCTGCGCCTTCTGAGTATATAGTCCCCAGTATATCTACGTTTATTAGATGGCTGTGTCTCATGTAACCTTGTTACTTGTACACGCTGTGACTATACACATCACAACATGTAAATAGGAAAATGTTGGCGTTATTTTGTCACTTATTGAGCAGTAGGCTAGCTGGAGCCATATACTTCCAGTCTTTGTGCTAAGCTAGGCTAGCAGGGGGGTGCGTCAGACAGAGTTATGGCTTGCATGGAGATGAGAATGGTATGTATGGACTTATCTAACTCTGGGGAATACAGTTAATAAGCCAAAGTTCCAAAAAGTTGGTGTGTTCCTTTAATGACAGAACAAAGGTAATGTATGCGGTGCAGACTGTTTGATAACTTTATTCAATTTCTATATATTATATAGGCCACAGACAAATATGACATTCATTATAATGGGTTTTTGTGAAGATTGTTTTAAGTTCACTTATTATTTTAAAAAGCCTAAAAAAATCTCAAATTGATAGCTTTTAAATCTACTGTAATGTTTATTGTATCATTAATGTTTAAAAAACATCAGTAGCAGTATTAGTATCAGTTATACTGGCCTTCATTCATAAAAATATCCCATTACAACAAATATTTAAAATA
Source organism: Romanogobio albipinnatus (assembly GCA_023566225.1). Lineage (NCBI taxonomy): Eukaryota > Metazoa > Chordata > Actinopteri > Cypriniformes > Gobionidae > Romanogobio > Romanogobio albipinnatus. The sequence goes on along the minus strand of CM042246.1, from coordinate 20,661,720 downwards.
TACTGTATTTAAATTGGCATTAATTAATATGAAGAATAACTGTGAAATTATTACAATATAAAAATATTTAAAAGTCTGATGAAAAATAATGTGATTTTTTGACAGCACTAATATATATATATATATATACAGTGAGGAAAATAAGTATTTGAACACCCTGCTATTTTGCAAGTTCTCCCACTTAGAAATCATGGAGGGGTCTGGAATTGTCATCGTAGGTGCATGTCCACTGTGAGAGACATAATCTAAAAAAAAAATCCAGAAATCACAATGTATGATTTTTTAACTATTTATTTGTATGATACAGCTGCAAATAAGTATTTGAACACCTGAGAAAATCAATGTTAATATTTGGTACAGTAGCCTTTGTTTGCAATTACAGAGCTCCTGTAGTTTTTCACCAGGTTTGCACACACTGCAGGAGGGATTTTGGCCCACTCGTCCACACATATCTTCTCTAGATCAGTCAGGTTTCTGGCCTGTCGCTGAGAAACACAGAGTTTGAGCTCCCTCCAAAGATTCTCTATTGGGTTTAGGTCTGGAGACTGGCTAGGCCACGCCAGAACCTTGATATGCTTCTTACAGAGCCCCTCATTGGTTATCCTGGCTGTGTGCTTCGGGTCATTGTCATGTTGGAAGACCCAGCCTCGACCCATCTTCAATGCTCTAACTGAGGGAAGGAGGTTGTTCCCCAAAATCTCGCAATACATGGCCCCGATCATCCTCTCCTTAATACAGTGCAGTCGCCCTGTCCCATATGCAGAAAAACACCCCCAAAGCATGATGCTACCACCCCCATGCTTCACAGTAGGGATGGTGTTCTTGGGATGGTACTCATAATTCTTCTTCTTCCAAACACGTTTAATGGAATTATGTCAGATGAGACCAAAATAGAACTTTTGGTCTCATCTGACCACATGACTTTCTCCCTTGAGTCCTCTGGATCATCCAAATGGTCATTGGCAAACTTAAAGGTCCCGTTCTTCGTGTTTTTTTGAAGCTTTGATTGTGTTTACAGTGTGCAATATAACATGTGTTCATGTTTCGCGTGTAAAAAAAAAAACAGTATTTTTAACACAATTTACTCATCTGTATACCGCTGTTTTCACTGTCCTAAAAACGGCTGATGCCTTCCTTTATTCTATGAAGTCCCTCCTTCAGAAATACGTAACGAGTTCTGATTGTGCCAGCAGTTCCTGTGTTGTGATTCGACAGCAGCTTAGCGAACGTGCCAGCGGTTCCTGTGTTGTGATTCGACAGCAGCTTAGCGCACGTGGAAAGGTCACGCCTCTTAACGGGAGATATATGCGCTTAATGATCTCTACAGCGTCCCTGGGAAAGCCAAACAAAGGTGATTTGACTCCGGGATGAAAATAACAGCGTCTCGACGACATGGCGACAAACACACTCAAACGCAACAATTCCTTTTCTCCACGCGACACGTCCTCTTCTCCACGTGGGTCAGCAACAAGACCACGCCCCCTTTTTTTGCGTATTCTTGTGGGCGGAGGTTAGTCTGTTCTACTGACGTCATTTTTGAAGGAAGTATCAGGATGTAGTCCAAGCCAGCCATTCGCTGTAGGCTTTGAAAGGGAACTTCTGTTAAATAAAATATCTCGCTTGGCATTGAACTTTGAGCTTTATAATTTTACAGGTATTATTTATGCTCTAACAGCAACATTACACACTAACTAAAGTTTGAACAATGGGATCACGAAGAACGGGACCTTTAAGACGGGCCTTGACATGTGCTGGTTTAAGCAGGGGAACCTTCCGTGCCATACATGATTTCAAACCATGACGTCTTAGTGTATTACCAACAGTAACCTTGGAAACGGTGGTCCCAGCTCTTTTCAGGTCATTGACCAGCTCCTCCCGTGTAGTTCTGGGCTGATTTCTCACCTTTCTTAGGATCATTGAGACCCCACGAGGTGAGATCTTGCATGGAACCCCAGTCCGAGGGAGATTGCCAGTCATGTTTAGCTTCTTCCATTTTCTAATGATTGCTCCAACAGTGGACCTTTTTTCACCAATGTAGCGATTATGGTCACAGACCTTATAGATGAATGAATCTTCCAAATGATTCATTAAATGAACATCCCTTCCACAAAGCCCCAATTCAGCTCCAGACCCCAGGAAATCGATCACGAGGCTCCATTCTGCCTGGAGCCACCACTTCTATATTATAATTACGTGATTTCCTATGGACTTTTGACCAAAACTTAGACAAAGAGGACAAAGACTCGTTGTGATCGCAAGACAAAGAAACAAACCAGATCTTTGTCTTTTCAATGACCGGTAAATGAACTCCAAGTGACACAGTTAAAGCTCCAAGCAAACTCTCAGAAAATGTTACATATTGGAATGCATCAGATTATGATTATTGGACTTTCACCCAAATAGCCTTCGACATAGTTTGTTAGCATGTTTACAACTGATACACGTGACTATTATGCATGTATATCATTCCCAAATTCATGCAATTATGTAACTATTGAATGAGTGGATGAAAAGGCACCGTGTTTGATACCTTTGTGCTCGTATGGATATAACCTAGCAGATGAGGTGAATGAAATCTTTATAGAATTGATCATGTCCTTATAGTAAGAAATTAGGTCTGAATGTACTCTCTGCTTAAGAGCAGGAAACTAAATTACTATAGATAACCCAATTTGATGGGAGGGGTGGAGACACAGTCACCCCTGAACCCTAATTGGCCAGAACCCATCTAGGGGATGGGCAAATATTTGAGTTTAACCTCAGAACACAGACGAAGACCGTCGGTTCAGTGTGGTGTTCACGTTCTGTTCATCGTTCAGTCAAGAGCTGTTCGCAGCGCGGTTCCAGAATCCGCCAAAGCGACGATCGGACGATCGTGGCAGACCATCAAAGAAAATGGGTTAACAGATTTCATTCAGGCCATCTGCTCTTCTCTCACTTTTCTTTCTTTTACTTAAAGTTTATTTTCTCTCCGTTAAGTCTCGGTTCTGTTGTTTCGCCGCAAAGTTACTCAACGAGTCTCTAACAGCACTTCAACTTCAATCTACGCCCACGAGACTTCCATCCAGCCGCCGACACGCCACGTGATTGGTTTCCCAAGACGTTGATCAAAGACATGACCAGACCTTCAGTGAATCAAAGACCCGAGGGAACCCCCCTCCAGCCAGGAGGAAAAGGGAATCCCCCTTGTCAGAGACGACACACGTGAGACAAACGCAAATAATACCTCTAGATTTCAAGCTGAAGTGGTGCATTAGATCAAATGTAATAACCCCGCCCGATAGGAGGATGAATTACTGATCAATGGTTTCTTCAGGTCATGTGTCATAAATGCATATTGCTTGGGATTTCATAAGTTCTCTCTCTTAAACTTATTCTTTCCTCACTTTCTTCCTTTCTGCAACGTGTGAATGTGCGAGTGCGTGTGTTTATATTAGATATTAGTTTGATGTGTTAGAGTAATCAATAAAGTTTTGTTTGTATTGTAAGAGAACCGGTATCGTTCCCGTTCCTGATTAACCCTTAAAATACAATGTTACCATTGCAAGTAAGCAGTCTTTTGCTGTCAGGTCAGAATTAGGCCTAAACCTAGCTTGTTTCAATATACCAGAAATCTAGTGATATGAAACCAATATCCTCAAATTAACAATATAAAATCAATAAACAGTCATTAACCTTTTTAAATAAGATAATGCTTACCCTCCAGCAGAATCTCTCATCGAAGGTTGGTTGACTTTTGGGCCTTGTAAGACGTAATAAACGTGCTCGTTCTATACTTTATAGAACTGTCTTTTTAAGCTGAAGTAAAGACTATAAAACCATACTTTGTCTTTATAAAATGAAAATTTATTTATACAAAAGATAAAAGTACTGGTTATACAATGACAAAAAAATGATTAGCAAAATATCAAAAGGTTATAGATTATAATACTTCAGCTTAGCCAATCTCAACAGACAATTCTGTATGAGTGCATTAGTAAGTTACCTTGTATGCAGTTCAAAGCAATAGATGTAAGAAATAACTTGTTCTCGTCCGAGCAATTCAAGTCAAAATAATACAGCAGAGCAGTTAGAGCAAAATATTCATAGAGAATACAATTCTCCTATGAAGGTACATCAATCCAGCAAAACCAAAAAGAAAGCACACTGAGGAATAATCAGGCAGTCGTATTTATACAGCATCAAATTGTGTTGTAAGCATCTGGGTTTTTCCAGACAGGAACTAAAGTTCATCAATAACGGAACACAAGGCTTTTGCAGACACCTCGTGACCATCACCCCTCAGCTGGCGATGTCGACTTCAGCAGTTTTTTTCCATGTGTGTGTGTGTATGCATCCGGAAGTGTGTTTGTAAGTTCATCAAAGTTCATTAAAATCATCCCGAACAGTATTCAAAGATAACTGTTCTTGTGTTATGTGCTTATGAATTTAATGTCTTGAACTGCCAATCTAAGTTACCTGGCTGTCAAATAGTGTTTCACTATTGTTCGGATATTAATATCCGCTGCAGAGTTGAGATTTACGGCCGGTTCAAATGAACGTTGGAAGAGTCATTTGCTTGGCTGTAAATTAGACTCTCAAAATTCCCTATGAATTCATGAATTCATTCATTTGAGCTACATAGACCTGTTTCCTTTTAACAGACTCCCCTTTAAGTTCTTACATATCGGTGGACGAATAAGTTAAGGTGTAAACATTAATTCTGAATTATTTATAAATGATAGTGTAATTCGAGTCTCTTTTATTTTAATTCAAAATCCCCGTTGAGTTATTATTTTATCTGAATCATTGTCGCTACACCAAGCTGCTTGGCAATTTCCCCGTAGCCCTTTCCAGCCTTGTGGAGTTGTAAAATTTTGTCTCTAGTGTCTTTGGACAGCTCTTTGGTCTTGGCCATGTTAGTAGTTGGATTCTTACTGATTGTATAGGGTGGACAAGTGTCTTTATGCAGCTAACAACCTCAAACAGGTGCATCTAATTTAGGATAATAAATGTAGTGGAGGTGGACATTTTAAAGGCAGACTAACACGTCTTTGAGGGTCAGAATTCTAGCTGATAGACAGGTGTTCAAATACTTATTTGTAGCTGTATCATACAAATAAATAGTTAAAAAATCATATATTGTGATTCCTGGATTTTTTTTTTTAATTATGTCTCTCACAGTGGACATGCACCTACGATGACAATTTCAGACCCCTCCATGATTTCCAAGTGGGAGAACTTGCAAAATAGCAGGGTGTTCAAATACTTATTTTCCTCACTGTGTGTATATATATATATATATATATATATATATATATATATATATATATATATATATATATATATATATATATATATATATATATATATATATATATATATATAAAGATTAATCTGACACAAACAGCTATTTACAGTCAATATGCTTAATAATGGGTGTGTTCATATAATAATAAATAAATTATATATATATATATATATATATATATATATATATATATATATATATATATATATATAATTTAATTATTATTATATGAACACACCCATTATTAAGCATATTGACTGTAAATAGCTGTTTGTGTCAGATTAATCTTTATAATAAAGGTTTTTGTGAGAGACTGGGAGAGGAGGAGAGTGGGGGCAACAACTGAGGTGGACACTTTCCAAGTTCATTGCAGTGCTAATCCTGCATTGTGCTTCTGAATGGGCATTATCATAAACGTTTGGCAGGCCTGTCTTGCTGTACTCTGGCCAGCTGTGGGCCTCTCCAACTCTCATTGTTTAGGATAACTAGTTGAGTGTGAACCGTATATTGAAAATTCCCCACATTGGATTCATTAAAGTATTGCCTCAACCTTAAGCCCCCTAACTGTTAGGGTCGAGGCCTTCAAACAATGACCTGCTAAGCTGACATGTTGGTGAATATTGTTTAGGTTTCTGAATTCTTTGTGTGCTTACAAATTTCATTGTTGACTTAAAATCCTCACACTGCTTTGATAACCAATCAGGCATTACATGCAATGTGATGCAACTGCCTCGTGCCCCACAAAAAAAACATGGATGCCACTTTTGGCCTAGAAAATTAGGCTAGAAAATTAGTTCTCAAATTGAGGGTTTCAAATCTTTTTTTTTCCTTTCCCACATTCAAATCTTCTGTGTTGACTTTGCGCATAAGAAACCAATGATACTTAGTCTATGATCAGAATGTAGTCTGTTAAAAAGTCAGGCCTGGCATTAATAGTTGTTCACACATAAACCAAGATGAAAAAGATGTCGTCCCTCAGTGTTCCTCCTCAGAAAAGTTCAATGTGACCATCAGTTTTCACACTTTTCCCTCCGATGACCAACAACTAAAGAAATTGATCATAAATGCAAGAAGAAACAACCTAGTAAATTTTCACCAGGTTAAGTAAAAATACAATGAATATGCAATATAGTGCATATTTATTCCTCAAAATGCTTCTCCCTAGAGTTTATCTTTTCTAGCTGACTAACGGGTTTATGGACATTGAATGGCTTTTCTGAGGTAAATGTAGTGTTACATGACATTGTTTACAAGCTGCTTTATTGACGTCTTTCCACGGGTGAAACACTGATTGCAATTACATGAGACATGATACATTTCAGTAAATCATTATATATCCCTCAACGTACCTTCTGATGATCATTCATGTTTATTTTGTGCTGTAACTAGTAGTCAAAAGGAAGAGATGATTAGTTCACGTGCGCGCCGCTCTTCCGCTTTGCTCGAACGACAGTAATCTATTACACCGCATTAAAGAGCACCAAAATAGTATTTATTGTTTGAATGTTATTATAAAATTGACAGAATTCCAAAGCTGTGACTTTGTTTTAAAAAAAGCACAAAGCGAATAGTGATGGATGGGAGACACGCTACAAAGATTTGTTTATTCGCCATCTGAAAACTACAGAGACCAAAAGATTGATTCTTGGGATTTCAGAATCGATATCAGTACATAAAAATGAGAATGAATTAAAATAGATAAATCTATATTTTTAACCTACATTTCAATGCCGCAAACTTTATATTCTGTTTATGTTACGCTTTCGTTACTGTTTATGCTATGAATAGCGGTAATGTTAGCTAGCTATCTGGTAGCCTTCATCACTTTGTTGACTACAATTACCTTTGTAGTCATGGAAATAGCTGGAAATGTACAGCTTAAATAATTTATCTCGTTTGCTTGATGAAGAGTTTCTCCGGATCAGGTGGTGTACATCATTGATGTTGACCCGAGGGAGATCTTGAAGGCAGTTCACCAGAAATTCCTGAGCTGGTTTATCGAAATCAGTAAATACAAAGTTCAGTCATGAAACTCTATTAATCGCCGATTGGTTCTTTCAGTTCTATGACACCAACCAATCGGAGGTACTTCCTCATCTACGTGGCTTTACTTAAACCGTATCCTAGCAGCTATCCGCATGCTGCGCAATTATGAGAACTCCGATAATATATTTACTCCTATTACAATCCACAATCTACTTACTTGGAATAATGTCTCATCTGGAGGTCGAGATATTATCCTTGGTAGACCAAGCTTTCGATCCAGACCCTGATTCTGATATAGAGAACCCAAACTCTCCTTTCACTGGAACGATCCAGGCAGCTCCTCACAGCTCCATACGCCGTAGCACTCGTCTGGCGCAACACCAGGCTTCTATCAATGACTGGCCAGTACATAAGATTCTGGAATACCTCTTCAATCGTAACATCACGCCAAAAACTGGTTTGTCCCACCAAGAACTTTTCGCTCTCTTCCTCTCTGTTCCTGAAGCCACTCCAAGCCAGCTTCTTCCTCCTCCATCTAGCCCTGCACCGGCCAAAGCTAAGGTCAAGCGCAAAAATACAAATCCACCTGCTGCTACTCCTCCAGCAAAAAGGCGCAGCGACCTCGCGTATGACAACGATCCAGTTCTTTCTGTTCTCCTTCAAATCAGGGACTCCATCGGGAAACTGGAGTATCAACCCTGGAAAAGAACTGCCCTTCTCCTTCGACATCCAGCGCTCTTTCAACAGATCATCATACGGTCAACGTAACACCGTGCATCAATCCAGCTCCACGGCACACCCTCACTTCAGCGCTGCCAGCTCCATCAAACGGGTCTCCATTCATTTCTCCAGCAGCAGCAATCCCTCACAACCTGAGAAACCAGATCATTGCAGGTAAAGATATCAATCTTGTGAAAATCCTGCTTTTCTCTACTAATACAATCGATAAACGCATTGTTGATTGTGGAGACATTTTTGTCGTCCTTAAAGACTGCGACCCAAGACTGTCCAAAAGTTTATCTCTAGCCGACTTCAACGTAGCTTTTGACGTTTACAGAGACACTTTATGCGAAGTTTTCCCCGATAGAAGAGCTGAATTAGACACTTACCACGCTATCATTTCCGACCTCATGCTTAATTAACTCACTCTTCTACGAATACCATAAGTCTTTCTCAGCAAAAGCAGCTTTGTATATCTCCCATTTCAACCAAAAACTCGATTGGTCAGTTTTAGACCTCGATCTGATCAGCTGGCACTTCACCGGCCACAGGGCGATTTCGTGCTCAGTTTGTGGTTCCTTATCTCAAACCGAAAGCTTATGCCCCAGAACGGCATACCTTCAAACCCAGCGAAGTTCTATCAACTCTGCAAAAACACCTTCTGGGACAAAAAACACTTTTTTTCTCTAAACAGGTGAATGATACATTTAATTCTGCTGTTCCTCTATGTATTAACTTTAATGAATCAGTGTGCCCTTACACCAAATGTAGATTTCTTCACTGCTGTTCTTTGTGTGGCAACAGTCATCCTAGAAATGTTTGTAGCGGCAGGTTCAAGAACCCGCAACATTTCAAAAGATGAATAAACATCCTTCTACTCCCGTCAACGTAAAAGAACTGTCAAAGAATTTATCTTCTCATCCAAATCGCTGTTGGGTTAATTTCCTCATTACAGGTCTAACCCAAGATTTCCTAGCTGGGCTCAGTCTAATTCCTTCCTCCATACACGTTTGCAAAAATTTACTGTCAGCCACAAATCAACCTGAAATCGTTGATAATCTAATTCAAAAAGAGCTAGATAAAGGATATCTAACAGGTCATTTTAGTAAATCTCTGTTTCCTACCTTCCGCATTAATCCTATAGGAATCGCTACTAAGAAATATTCAGGAAAGAAAAGATTAATTATCGATCTCTCTTCTCCCCACAATTCTTCTACACTTAGTATTAACAGCTTAATTCCGGAGGATATATTCTCTCTTTCGTACGCTACCATAGATCACGCCATTCAATTCATCAAAACAGCAGGTGAAGGCGCATGGTTAAGCAAAGCAGACATAACAGACACATTTAAAATCATGCCAATACATCCTTCTCAATGGCACCTTTTCGGTGTCAGATGGAGATCTAAAATGTACTTCGTAGTGCGTTTAACTTTCAGCTGCCGCAGTAGCCCTAAGATTTTCGATCGTCTCTCAGAAGCTTTATGCTGGATTCTGCTTAACAAATGTAAACTCCCTTTTGTTTTACATTTATTAGACGATTTTCTTGTGGTCAATTTTCCCAACTCTCCCGCTGAGTGCTCTCTATCTAAACTCTATCTAAATTAAAAATTCCCTTGTCAAAAGAAAAAACAATCGGTCCATCTACTCGTCTCAAATTTTTAGGCATCATATTGGATAGCAAAACAATGCAAGCATCCCTCCCAGAAGAAAAGCTCAAATGCATTCGCCAACTTATCTCCGAATTCCAAAATGTTCGGTCTCTTTCGAAACGAGATATGCTGTCTTTATTAGGTCACTTTAATTTCACTATGCAAATTATTCCTCACAGCCGTGCTTTAATATCCAGACTATTAGATTTGTCAAAACGGTTGACAATCTACACAATCTAATCACGTTAGACGAAGGATGTCTTTCCGAATTACGTTTCTGGACCCACCTACTAAATGAATGGAACGGAATATCTTTCTTTTATAACGACACTTTTGAAACTTCCAGCTCCCTCCAATTTTTAACAGACGCCGCTCCATCCACAGGTTTCGAGGGGATGTTCGGGAACAAGTGGTTCACGCACAAATGGCCGTCCGAGATCATTAACCTTGCATCAGATATTAAATCTACCGCGCTATTCGAGATCTACCCCATTATCATATCATGTCTACTCTGGGGAAACGAATGGTCTAGGAAAAAGATAACCGTTCTGTGTGATAAACAAGCTGCCGTAGAAATAATCAACAAAAGCCGTTCATCTATTCCTTTTATCAATCGTTTAATCAGATGCCTTATCTGGATTAGTATCACAAAGAATTTAATTCTTAAAGCCACATTTATTCCAGGTTTTTACAATAACAAAGCTGACACTCTTTCCCGTTTTAAATTCCAGGAATTTCGCTCCCTCTGCCCAGACACCCTTCCTTTCAGCGCTCCATGCCCTCCTTTTTGCCTAACGATTCTAGGTTGAATAGCCTCGCCTCATATCTGGCGTAAGCAAAAGAACTCATGAGAAAGGGAATGGATAAATCCACCCTTAAATCTTACGTCTCAGCCTGGTCTGGCCTGGTCTGGCTTTTGCGCAGCCTTTGCATTCTCCCCTTTTCCAATAAATTTCGAAGTGCTAGCCGCTTTCATGGTCTACTGTGTTAATTCCCGCAAATTGCAACCCCCTTCCATCAAAGCTACAGTGGCAGGCATTCAGTTCCATCTTCATTGCATGACCCAAACGCACCAAGCCTCTTCAAACATCCCGCTATTCGTCTGCTATTGAACGGTATCGTGAAGACTTCTCCTGCAACCAAAGACAAACGGTTACTCATTACTCTACCTATTTTGCACAAATTGCTTCTCCATCTAAAAAAGGGTGTTTTCGATCTTTATACCAATACACTCCTAGAGGCAGCCTTTTATGGGGTTTTAAGGTGCGGGGAATTCACATGCAAATCCTTATAATTTAATCCTGATATAGATCTTACTATAACCGATCTCACCTTCTTCAAAAAAACATTTTTCATTACTCTTAAAGCACTCAAAAACTGACAAATCCAATAAAGGGTCGCATATTTTATAATCCAGAATTAATTCTGTGTTTTGCCCTTTTTCTTTCATGTCACAATATCTGCAATCCCGGAGAAACGCTGCCCCCCCCAAGACCCGCTGTTCCTCACAGCAGACGGCAAACCTATGACCAGCGTCTGGTTCTCCGCTAAACTGAAACAGCTATGCCATCTTTGCGGATTAAATGGCGAAGTATACACCCCTCACTCTTTCAGAATCGGCGCAGCAATGACAGCTGCTCCGAGAGTGCCATCCACAACCCTTAAAGAGATGGGGCGCTGGAAATCGTCAGCATACGAAAATTACATTAGACCTAATTCCAAAGACATCTTGGAAGGTCAAAAGCAAATGAGCATTTAATAAATAAAAAAATAAAAAATCAGGTGGCGCGGGGTTGGGCTCCAGTAATTCCAAACTTAAAAAAAAACACAAAAACACACACACTACATCTATGCAATAGTTAAGAGGCACACTTACAGGTAAGTCCATTAGTGTTAAGCCATTCGGCAAAGCAGGCCTAGGCACACATAGATAGCCGTACACACGCTTATAGCTCTAAGGAGCAGCAGCAGTACACATATTTTGATTTTTAGGCCATAGTAATTTGGCCACCTCCTTTATGCAGCATGGACCATGGACCACAGCTTTGAGGGGGTTACATCATTCTGTAGCAGCCTTCCCTGTTGTTATCTTGACTAAGCTGAACATTATGTATTTGCTCAACAGCAGCAGCGTAGCAGATCTCATCAGCCAAAATCAAGCCTATGTACATTCCATGCTCTATGCCAATAAAATGCTGGTTGATTCTATTTCACTCCGAGAGTTGTCATGATTGAAATACAAAGTTTAGTCATGAAACTCTATTAATTGCTGATTGGTTCTTTCAGTTCTACGACACCAACCAATCAGAGGTACTTCCTCATCTACGTGGCTTTACTTATACCGTATCCTAGCAGCTATCCGCATGCTGCTCAATTATGAGAACTCCGATAATCCCACCTCCTCCCCAGCGCCACCTGTAAAGATCTGCTTGGGGGTTACATCATTCTGTAGCAGCCTTCCTTGTTGTTATCTTGACTAAGCTGAACATTATGTATTTGCTCAGCAGCAGCAGCAGCGTAGCAGATCTCGTCCGCCAAAATCAAGCCTATGTACATTCCATGCTCTATGCTAATAAAATGCTGGTTGATTCTATTTCACTCCGAGAGTTGTCATGATTGAAGTAAATATAACAAATTACGACCAGATTATATTCAGAAGTCTTCTGAAAAATCTTCCAAAAAATATCATGGAGTACTTTTGTTACTTCTATGTGACTTTTGGAGTTTAGAGTGAGCAAATGTATTTATGTATATTATTATGATTAATATAACTTCTAAACCACAATTTTAACTAAATATAAATTAGCTATACTGACAGCGTCTAGTTCTGTAGGCTTTCGTTTAATTTGATATATAACATAAAGCATTTCTATCATGTCTAATCAGACAAGGAGGGATGTAACAACTTATGTTATACTTTTTCTGGATTCACAAAGATCGTTAATAATGGATAATCAGTAGCAGGGAAAAATCTGAATATTATATCAACATTTGAGTGAAACATCCAGTTACAGGCATTGAAATATGTGTTAAGATGGGTTAGCAAGGAGGTCAGCTGGTAAGGAAACCTAATGGATATTTGGTCCAACACATTGGATTGTTAAAAGTTTGAGATAATTTTAATGCTTTATTCTGTCTCTTTGTACAACATGGTAATGAAATAGGCCTAAGTGTTTGAACTTAAAGGGTTAGTTCACCCAAAAATGAAAATTATGTCATTAATTACTCACCCTCATGTCGTTCGACACCCGTAAAACATTTGTTCATCTTCGGAACACAAATGAAGATATTTTTGTTGAAAGCTGATGGCTGAGAAAGGCCTCTGTAGTAAATTTGGTTTGTGTGGGAAGAAGGAGGCAGGAACCGGAGAACGTTCAACATATTTAATACACAAACACAAAATAAAATGGCGGCGGCAGCCCCTCGCAGTCGACTGCCGCCTACATACAAACAAACACAAAATGAAAATAAAAATCTGCAGCCCCTCGCGGACGACTGCAGCATACACATAACATAACAAAATAAAACACAACACAAAATCCAGGCCTGGTCCTCTCTCGTCCCTCACTGTCGTCGCTCCTCCTTTATACTCCCTCACTCCTCCGCGAGAGCCGAGATCACTGCGGCGCGCAGCTGGCGCTCATCCTCCCTGATGAGCGCCGCCTCGTCCCGCCCTCACGGTCCCTCGACCTCGCTGCTCGCCACAGCCTCCATTGACATTCAGTACATTTACACTCACAAGACCCATAAAAGGCACTAAAAACGTTGTTACAAAGTCCATCTCACTACAGTGGCTCTACAATAATTTTACGAAGCGACGATAATAGTTTTTGTGCGAAAAAAAAAATCTAAATAACGACTTTATTCTACAAGTTCTTGTCTTCCTTGTCGGCCTCTGCCGTGAAACTCACGAAGCACCACGACGCATGCGCGAGAATATGACGTAGCGCCGGCGTTCGGGAATCTATGAAATGCACACTTTAGTCACATTTTGAGCACTACGCCGAGACCTAAAGCATGATCAATGTAGAATTCAACAGCTTAGATACGGCGCGTCTTCCTCTGCTCGTTGTAAACAAATCTCCTCGCTTCTGGGTCACGTGTCCGAACGCTGGTTCTGCGTCATATTCTCGCGCATGCGTCGTGGTGCTTCGTGAGTTCACGGCAGAGGCCGACAAGGAAGACAAGAACTTGTAGAATAAAGTCGTTATTTTGATTATTTTTTTTCGCACAAAAACTATTGTCGTCGCTTTGTAAAATTATTGTAGAGCCACTGTAGAGAGATGGACTTTGTAACAACGTTTTTAGTGCCTTTTATGGGTCTTGTGAGTGTAAATGTACTGAATGTCAATGGAGGCCTTTCTCAGCCATTAGATTTCAACAAAAATATCTTCATTTGTGTTCCAAAGATGAACGAATGTCTTACGGGTGTCGAACGACATGAGGGTGAGTAATTAATGACATAATTTTCATTTTTGGGTGAACTAACCCTTTAAGATAATATAATTTTGAACTGTGGCCGAGGGGATCAAAATGAGGTCAGCAGTGTCATAATGTTTCTGGTGAAGAAAAATAGACTTCCAAATGTAATTTCCTATACACTGCCTCAGAGGAATGAACAAATGCTGTTTCATTGGACGGTAACTCCTTGTGTTTTGCTCCAAGTAGGGCAAGATAAAATACTGTGAACAAACATAAAAAAAACTGCATTCTCTCTTTCTTTATCGCTCTCTCTGTTTCTGTTCCAGTGGAGGCATGTACCCGCAATATGAATCCTTTTATTACAATTTAGTGTCTGCTGGGGTGTAATGAAAATTACAGTGATGCACATCCTAAATGCTCCATTACTTCAAGCCAGTGGGATAGATTCCAAGCCCAAGCATCTTTTAGTCATGTGAGGGGAACTGCATATTGATTTCAGGTTTAACCCAGTAGAGCTCCGACTAGTTGACCGGTCAGCGCTAGAGAGCCCCCATTCCATACTGGTCCAGAGGGAGATGAGAGGAATAAATGAGCGGTAAGGAAGACGCGGGGAAGGGGATGGAGGAGTAGTTTTCCACCCTAATCTGTTTACTTTGCAATTTGTGTTTTCGAAGTGCGGCCATTCATTCTGCTTAGCGTGACACATCTCGTGCATGAGATACATTGCCTGGAGGGGGAGTGGGGAGTGGGAAGAGAGAGAGAGAGAGAGAGAGAGAGAGAGAGAGAGAGAGAGAGAGAGAGAGAGAGAGAGAGAGAGAGAGAGAGAGAGAGAGAGAGAGAGAGAGAAAGAAACCATTAGACTCAGCTGTGATTATTGTGCATTAATGAAAGCCCAGAGACATTCATGCAAGAGCAGAGAGATGCATGATGTTATATTGATCTACTGTGGCTGGGATTTCGAAATAAATGAGTTCCCCTCTATACAGTAGCGTACAATCTTCTTGACACTCTTAAGAACTAACTAAGCCTCACATTGACTGTTTTCCCAAGAGGGAATCATTGATCATTGCACTATTCTCCCTTGTTGCGGTGTTAGTTGGCTGCTGTCAAAATACATGTTTAGAACCAATGCACAAATGGAATATATCTGTGTTCCTACATTTCCCTGGTTTCTATTAAAACCCTGGAACCACCACTCACTGGGTTCTCTGGGATTTCAGTTTAGAACAATGCTGTTACCACCCTGCTTCAATAATGGCTGTGCACTTGAGCAAGACATGGTAGATCTTTGTGTCGAGAAGAAATCTTGTGCTGTCCGTTCACAACGCATGCATGTTCAGAATTCAGTTTGAAATCATATCAGAAAATAATTATTTGTTTCTTTTAAGCAGGTTATTTGTCATTTATCCTACACTCTTAAAAATAAAGGTTATTTGGCAGGGTGTATGGTTCCATGAAGAACCTTTAATATCCAAAGAACCTTTCCATTGCACAAAGGTTCTTTGTAGTGAAGAAAGGTTCTTTGGACTATAAAATGGTTAGAAAAAATGGTTCTTAAAAGAACCTTTCACAAAACGGTTCTTCAGGGAATTTATTACTTCATATGAATTTATAGCAGCATTGGCAAATTTGGGACAAGGTATTAAAGTGCCCCTTTTATGCTATTTTAAAGTTTCCTAATTTTGTTTTGGAGGTCTACTACAACAGATTTACATGCATCAAAGGTCAAAAAACACTTTCACTTTCAGATTCTCAAATGACTAGTTGGGATGAATCAGTCTCTCTAAATCCCTCCTTTCCGCAAGCTTACCCCGATTGGCAAGATAGCCCAGTCTGTTACGATTGGGGCGCTTGTCGGAAGCTAACGCTCATTACCATAATTGTACTTCGGCTCAGTCCTCAGTGATTGTACACACTGTAAAATCGATGACATCGATTTTACCATATCAATCTTAGCACAAGTCCAATGATGAAACATTGGAAGAACTTATTCAACCCGAAACTCCATCACAAAGACGTCTTGAGCAGGACATTTGTTAGTGATACACTGCTAATTTTGAGGTACATTATGAGATGTTGCAACTGTAATTCCTCACCATCAGCATTAACAAGTGTATGTCCATTAACCCTTAAATGCATGAATGTTTTCCAATCATTCTTACATATTCGAGTCTTTAGGGACCCGATTCTATATCTAACACGGATGGATCTCTACCTGTCGCGATAATATATAAAACTCTCCTAAAATTAGTGCAACAATTACAGAAGAATAAAATAAAATATATTTTGTTACCTTTTGGAGCTTGGAAAGGTTCAGTTTGAGCAGATGTTTTATATCATCTCTGTCCTCGTCAGAGCCCAGTACATTCATTTCCCAGTACATTAAAGCATCTGGCTCATATTCAAGATCTCAAACATATACTCAAAACTATCTTCAAACATCTTCAAAATCAATATTTTGATCACGGGCAGCTTCTTCATCAGATCCACCATCAAGTGACAGTGACACTAATATGCCATTGTGTTCAGTACTTTCTCTGCAGTAAATCGCTGAGACATTTCTAGTTTTGCAGATTATACATATTATTGTTTCGTTTTCAGTCTGCGGTAAGTATGAGTGAAATGTCACTTTATCATTGTATGAGACATTGCCACCTTGTGGAATAATAGATGAATTGCACTTATTCCGTCATTAAAGATTCAATTGTTGTTACACACCTTGGGCCGTTTTTACAAAAAATGAATGGAAAAACAGGCATTCTTATATTGTTTATAATGAATTGATTGAGGAATACTAAGAAGTTTAATGTCTAACTTAAAAAAATTAATGAGGAGGGTAGTGACTTTTGTTGCTAAAGACCCGAGGTATGTATTGAAGGGTTAACAAACTGATGTGTATATTTCTTATTTATTGCGGTGCACATGTGGTAACTGTATCAATAACGGTGCATAATGTGAATTACTGATGTAACATAAAATTTTGCAAATCAAATCTTGCTCCATCCATTATTTTTACTCACAGTAGTATAAACTACAGACAATCAAAGCTGATTTGCAGTAGCATTTCAGTAAGACAGTAATAACGGTAACACTTTACAATAAGGTTGTATTAGTTAACATTAGTTAATGCATTAGTTTACATGAACTAACCATGAAAAACACCTCTGTTCAGCATTAGTTATTTTTTGTTAACGTTAGTTAATAAAAATACAGCTGTTCATGGTTTGTTCATGTTAGGTCACAGTGCATTAATGTTAACAGGATTTGAATAATGCATTATTAAATGTTGAAATTAACATTAACAAAGATAAATAAATGCTTTATAAGTGCAGTTCATTATTAGTTCATGTTAACTAATGTAGTTAACTAATGTTAACTAATGAACCTTATTGTAAAGTGTTACCGTAATAACATGAGTTCGCGAGTTAGCCACAATATAAAACACAAAACAACATATTTTGTACACCCTGTAGAAAATATATACATCAATACTTAATCATACTTACAGGTTGTGATTCTGAGGAGCTATCTGGTTCAAATAAACTGGGTACTGACCCATCTTTCAAGAGCAAGCGTTTTTAGGCCTAGTTGGATTAGTTGTTTGTAGGCAGACAACGTACAACATATATGGTTCTATGTCACTAGAAAATACATTTGCATAATGCCCTCCGCAGAGTTGATTCAGAGTTCAGAGTTGGTTCTTTATTTTAGAAGACAACTTTATTTATCGTGTACTTTCGACTTTACAAATTTGCAGAACTTTTACATTCACAAACAGCTATATTACACACTGCATGAAAGGGAATATTCGAAAAACCATAATAGAGGCACTTTAATATATAACAAGTTAATGATATAAAAATATGATTAAATAACAAATAAAATAATAAATGTAATGCATTCAAATATATAAACTATATAAATAAATATAATATATAAATATAAAATAGCAGTGTAATATTAAAATAACACCTCGTTTTTTGCTAATTTGATAAGACATTTAATTTTATTTTATTGTTAATTTATAGATGATATGACAGGCATTTATTTTTTATTTATACAAGAAAAGAAGGAACAATTTTTTTAAAGACCTTTTTTTTTCTATCAAGGCCCTTAAAATGAGCTGTCATGGTCATTTCACTGATGCAGTTGTAAGAAGCTTCTGCCTTTTCCTGTCAACCTGAAAGTGACTTTTAGTATGCAGAAACACTGTGTACCTGTTTAGGTAAGACGTGCAGCAGAATTTTAATCAATTAATCTCCCTAACCGAGGATCACAGAAAGCATAGGTGCTGCTAAGAATGAAAGGAAGAGAGGAAGAAATTATACTGAGGGCTAAGTATGCCTACATTATCATGCACAGTTACAATTATCCAGACCCTCTGACTTACTCGAACATTTACACTCTTACGCACAACACCTACACAAATGCGCACACACAATATTTGACCCTATCTCCAACATATCTTTGAGAAGCCTGACGGTGATGTAAGAGGAAATGTTATCTGCTGACTTGTCAAGAATTCATAAATTTTTGAAAACAGATGAAAGTGAAGCAAGTTTAAGCTCTGGGGATAACTGGTGTCTCTAAGTGGATTCAATGGTGTAGAAAACTTGAGAACCTGGTAAGTTTGTCTAAGAGTGTGAACATATACTGTAGGACGAAGTGTGTCTCTTTGTGTACAGGGTTGGTGTGTGTGTGTGTGTTTGTGTGTGAGTGAGAGAGAGAGAGAGAGAGAGAGAGAGAGAGAGAGAGAGAGAGATCCCATCCCTTTCTGTCCAGCCATCCCATCAACAGCTTTATCCTCTGCAGGGTCACAGGGATGCTGGAGCACAGTATATTAAGGGTGTGAACCTACACTTTCGGTTCTTTTTCAGTCTCGCGGTTCGTTTCGATTACGATTATCATGCCATCGCTTCAGTTCAATTCGATACGATGCATCACAATGCATTGACGATGCACTGCATCCTCATGTATACAATTGTGTCAGTCAGTTACACTCTTAAAAATAAAGGTTCTTAAATGGTTCTTTGGCGGGGTGTATGGTTCCATGAAGAACCTTTAATATCCAAAGAACCTTTCCATTGCACAAAAGGTTCTTTATAGTGCAGACAGGTTCTTTAGACTAAAATGGTTAGAAAAAAAAATGGTTCTTTAAAGAACCTTTCACAAAATGGTTCTTCAGGCTACCAAAAATGGTTATTCTATGGCATCACTGTGAAAACCCCTTTTTGGTTCTTCCTGGCAACATTATTTGTAAGGGTGTATATGAACTGAACCTTTAATTTTACCTGCTCAAACAAAACATGCTTCTTGAATGTATCAAACAAAATTCAAGTCTGGGCACAGAAGACAACAGGAGCATTTAAAACAAATACACAAAATACTAAAAGCCACTTCAGGCGGTGGTCTGGGCCGCATTACAGTCAAAACTAAAGTCTAAATGCATCTGGTTCTTGAAACCACATATGCAAATTTTTCTCCTCGCAACAATGCTAAAAAGAATTAACGTGTGAGAGCGTGTTACGGGCTATATGACATAGCCAGATATGACCGCACTACTGAAGCATGCATCACCGCAGACTGTTATCTGTTTTGCGGAGATACATTTATGTGCCCAAGTGTAAATTAAATAGTTTTGATAAATCAGATAGCTTTGATTTACACACAGCGTGTGTGTTCTCCAGGTCGTGCTTACCAGGTTGTTCATAAAAGCCAAAATGTACCCAGATGTGGCTTTTAAAGTAGTTGGAGCATTTTAATTACTCTCACTCGCATCTCGCCTCCATCTGCCCTTGTATGCTACCACGACAAAGCACGTACGCGAATACGCAAATTACGTATTACAATGCATTGCGATTAATTTCGACACCCCTAGTATTTATGTATTGTAATAATAGTAACATATAAATAAATGTGAATTAATTAGAAATTAAATACAGTGCTAAGCTTACAGAGTAAGCAGTGTCCATGTTCCTTGCGTTTCATTAACTACATAAAAGACAAAGGTGTACGCTACACACCTGTTGTGAATTTGTTGGAAACTTTGTGTGAACTTTTCTTCACTCAGAATTAAGAACACTTGTACTAAATTAATAGTGAATGAAACCCACAAAGAGCCCTGGGTTTTTCGCCCACTAATTCCTGTGCTTATGCCATTTGTCTTGTTTTCTTCCATCGCTTCATTTCATACACAAATACATTCCAAATTGCATCACTTTTTTGTTTATGCCTTGTTTCTACAAACTCAAAGAGTTCTTCTCTGTAAATAATTTTCCTTCAGATTCACTCTCACCAGAATGTTTTTTTTTTTTTTCTCAATAAATTATTTTGCTACCTTCATACAGAGGCATTCAATTAATTATTTCCATTCAATGCAATTTATTCATCTCAGCCTTCACAAATCTATTTCCTCTATTTTCTATTTCGACTCAGGCAGAAACGTTAACATGAAGAAATTTAGGCACTTTCTATCACACAGAAACTGAGATCATTGCGTCTAAAATCATTTTGAATGATATAAGTTTGGTCTGCTGAAATGCTAGCCAGTTAGCTTCTTGGATACTGTAGCTAATCCCATGGACCATTACAGTTTTCTTGGAAGATAGTGTGCCAAACAAAATTCGGCAGTTTTAGGTGATATAAGTAAAATGTTTGACAGTATGAAATTACTATTTGTCTGATTTTGAAACATAAATTGTGATTTTCCAAGTTATTCATTGTCTTTTGCACTCAACATTTAAAAGAAAGAATGCATGTAAAATATAAGATTGATAAAGTAATGATGGATGTGGATCACCCCTTCAAGTTTCATTGTATGCATAACATACAGCTATTTTCCACAATAGAATCATTGAATTCATGCATATGATTTCCAGAGATAGCACCAGCATACACGGAAAGGAATAAAGAGCTAAGGATCCCAACATCAGCATTCAATATTACATAAGTATGTGTTCTAGTTTAGTGTGTGCAGTAATTGTAATATAAAAGGAAAAGGAAAGGAAAAAATAGGATAAAAGGAAAAAAAGGATTAAGTTATGGCCGAAATGGTTGAAGGTCGCTCTTCACTTATAAAACATGTACAATGAGTATAATTTTAATTGCTTCCACTGGTAGTGTAGCAAAACCTTCTGACAAGTTTGTAACTCATGGTGCAGGCTCTCAAACACAATTTGTTGATTTTAGCCACAGTGCTTATTCTTTCAAGAGCTGCATTACATAAATCATGGAGTGGATATATAATGCATGAACGAATATATGAGCTGTGAGATATTTATATCACAGAGGACATAATGCTTTGGCTCACCACATTAATGTATCCAGAGAGTCTTTATAGTCACAAATTAATGTTTAGAAACCAGACAATTATTGGCTTTCATAATGAGTTCAGAGGTTTAATTCTGAAGATAAATTTTCCATTTCTTCATTTTTCAATGGGTTTCCTCACATAATAATCAACCTACAGCATGGAAGAACTTACTTCAAAATATGATTGGTATTTGCATACTCTGTACTATTTTTCATTGCTCTAGATAACAACTGTCAAAGAGTACTTGGATACTTGGAGTATAATTAGCTTTTCTCATTGAAAAGTTCAGACTCCTGTAGTTAAAAATAATACTAATTTGTAGATATGTCTTATTTTTGCAGTAACTGGCCATATATCAAACAATGTGGTGAATTTTATTGTGCAAATTGCACAGTTACCTAATTTGCATAATTCCTTCAGTACATCAAATGTTATAGAAAACAGACAGCATGTGCAAATAAACGACACAGTTAGTGGCGTAATAATTTATTTAATTCTTAGTTAATTCCCTAAATATCTTTAATTAGATTTGGTACCATTAACCTTGCAATGTTTATCTAACCCAATGATTAGTTTTACTCAAAAATGCGTATTGTTACAACCTGCCATTTAACATAACATTTAACAAGCATTAAGTAAATGTGATTAGTTACTGTACTTCTACCAGGAAGACTCAGGAGACCGGATAAAGTATGATAACACCACAAGTTTATTAGCAGACTAGAAAGTATTAAATTAGAGGTTATTTGGCGTAGGCCCCGTCCGTAGCGCTCATCACGAGGGTAACGGACTCTGCATTTCCTGCCTGAAGATGAAGGCAGGGGCGCAGCCGCCCCCCGCGAGGTATAGACAGGGACCGACCTGGTGGTGGTGGGGAGGATGGTGCTAATGCTGGCGTCAGCATCTGTGAACTCAGACATGTGTTAATTACCGATATTTTATACTCTGAGAATTATGACTTGATTGGATAGGTCTGAATGTGATAAGTGACGTAACATGACGAAGTAACATTGAATCTTCCTGCCAGAACTTGCGCATAAGCTTCATTTCTACAAGGAAGACTCGGGAGACCAGATCAAGTATGATAACACCACAAGTTTATTAGCAGACCAGCAAGTATTAAATTAGAGGTTCTTTGGCGTAGGCCCCGTCCGTAGCGCTCGTCACGAGGGTAACGGACTCTGCATTTCCTGCCTGAAGATGAAGGCAGGGGCGCAGCCGCCCCCCAAGAATTGGTAGAGGAAATTAGTTCCTCCAGGACGGGACCTACTCACCCCCAAAAATTGTGAAAGAATTGTATACTTGCCCGTCGTAAATGCTGCGATTCCTTGAACTGCCGCAGATGGGCCTTGATCAGCCAGGTAGAGACGAAAGCCTTAAACGGCCGCAGACGGGCCTTGATCAGCCAGGTAGAGACGAAAGCCTTGAACGGCTGCAGACGGGTCTTGATCAGCCAGGTAGAGGCGAAAGCCTTGAACGGCCGCAGACGGGTCTTGATCAGCCAGGTAGAGACAAAAGCCTTGAACGGCCGCAGATGGGTCTTGATCTGCCAGGTAGAGACAAAAGCCTTGAACGGCTGCAGACGGGTCTTGATCAGCCAGGTAGAGACAAAAGCCTTGAACGGCCGCAGACAGGCCTTGATCAGCCAGGTAGAGACAAAAGCCTTGAACGGCCGCAGACGGCCTTGATCAGCCAGGTAGAGACGAAAGCCTTGAACAGGAGACAGAGCCTTGATCGGCCGCATGGAAATGAAGGCCACGTTAGGCCGCATGTAGACGAAGGCCACCTGGAGACGAAGGCCACGTTAGGCAATTGACGAAGAATAAGAGCTATAGAGACTGACGAACGGGATGAGTAATAATCTGAGAATGTGACGCTGTGACACCACCACCAGTATTTGCATAAGAATGACTTAGAATATGGACATTGAACATGCAATAGATATGGATATTGACATAGGTGTTAACCAATAAACAGAGGGAATTGTTATGCTACTGCAAAAGAGGCGTAGGCTGTATGGACTGTATGATAGGCTGTTGGCTGTATGATAGGCATAGGCTGTTGGCCATATATTTCACTGCCTCAATAGGCCATGGTACAGAGAGCTGCGTAGGCTGTATGACTGCCACGTTAGCCGTGTATACTGCCTCAATAGGCCAGGGTACGAAAAGCTGCGTAGGCTGTATGTTCTCCCAAGTTCGCCATATATTCACTGCCTCAATAGGCCGGGGTACGAAAAGCCACGTAGGCTGTATGACTGCCACGTTAGGTCGTATATACTGCCACGAGAGGCCGGGGTACGAAAAGCTGCGTAGGCTGTATGGACTGTCAAGTTAGGCCGTGTATACTGCCTCGATAGGCCGGGGTGCGAAAAAAAAACACATAGGCTGTATGACTGCCAGGTTAGGCCGTGTATACAGCCTTGATAGGAGAGGGTACAAGAAAGACGCGGCGACTGAGAATGATAAGCCGGTGTGCAGAGAAGGCTGCAATAGCCCATAGTGAGGAGAAGACAGCGTGGGTGCATGAGTTGGTCTCGATAGACCCCATGAAAAAGTATTAGGAGTTAAATGATAAACTGTAACTTACCTGATGCTTGATAAGACACATAGGTAATCTTAGATTACCTGAAGGTTTGCGCATTCTATAATATTAGAATGCTGACGACCATCTTGACCACCAAAAAATCCTGCGTTCAGTTGCTGTTGTAGCAGCACATAACCCTGAATGAATGTCCGGTATACTGATGAGATGGTCTGCAGTTCTGTAGGTCTGTCTCTAGGTGAGTTAACCACCTTGATATGGGAGACCCGTTGGGGAATATAAAAATTGCAGAGTGATTAGGGGTGCAGGGATGTGCTTAGAGATATCCTCTTTTACAGAGACGAAGGCCACGCTGATGAAGCCGCAGTAGGCCACAGAGATGAAGGCTACAATAGGCCACCTGGACAGAGATCACGTTAGGTCACAGAGAAATTCATGAAAGGCTTATAGAGACTGACAAAAACAGGATTGATGAGTAGTAATAAAAGAGAAAACATGCCACCGCCAGTATTTGCATGAAAATTACTACTTGAAGTTGCTGAGTGTTTGAGTCAGATCTTGCTTGTACTGTAATGCTGAGGATGACCATGTACACAGCACCTTGATAGAGTATGCGGACTCCACGCATTGAGCTGCATTCGTAGCAGCCCCAATCCGAAGAATGACCTAGGCATAGATGAGTTGGGGAACCGCAGTTCTTAGCATCTGCAGTTGGAGGATTCGAAACCATTGGGCATGACTCCAGCTCACAGCTAGATAGAACACCATCTAACCATCAGAACCTGTTGAGAGAACCCCCAGAAGAAAATAAACCAGAACAGCATGACAAATACATAACCGACAATTGAAAACCTCAAACAATGCCCTTGCGGAAGGATAAGAATGTTTTAGAAGACGCTTTACTAGCTAATAAACCATAGCTGGCTATAGAACCCTGCAAAGCAACCGAACCAATGAAAAACAATATTCAATGTGAGAGTTATCGTTTGAGAACCTAAGCCAAGTTCATACTGTATGATTTTTTGGCCACGTTTGGCAATCTGAGACAAATATCGTAATCCTAAATTATTTTGACCCTAGGCTAAAATCTTTTGTCTTTGATAGCATGTTTGACATACTCACCAACAGCCATGATAAAATTGTAACCTGAAGTAAATTAAACAAATGTGAGTGGGTTGATGTAACCTCCAGACAAATTCTTGTGCGTTTGATTATCATACAGTCTGACATTAATGCAGCGGAGTTCCCACAGTGTGACATCAGGATCACAGTCTGAAAAGCAACGAATCACAATGATTATAAGCCGCACCGTGTGTGTCAGCTTTGGTGAAGAGAAAAAAGCTCACTGCGAGAGAGTTCGTCATTTGCGGGAATCAGTACACTTGTGTAGCGACAATGAGTCAGATTAAATAATAACTCAACGGGGAATTTGAATTAAAATGAAAGAGACTCGAATTACGCTATAATTTATAAATAATTCAGAATTAATGTTTACACCTTAACTTATTCGTCCACCGATATGTGAGAACTTAAAGGGGAGTCTGTTAAAGGGAAACAAGTCTATGTAGCTCAAATGTATGAATTAATGAATTCATAGGGAATTTTGCGAGAGTCTAATTTACAGCCGAGCAAATGACTCTTCCAGCGTTCATTTGAACGGGCCGTAAATATCAACTCTGCAGCGGATATTAATATCCGTACAATAGTGAAACACTATTTAACAGCCAGGTAACTTAGATCGGCAGTTCAAGACATTAAATTCATAAGCACATAACACAAGAACAGTTATCTTTGACTACAAACGAAACTTTATTGATTACTCTAACACATCAAACTAATATCTAACATAAACACACGCACTCGCACATTCATACGTTGCAGAAAGGAAGAAAGTGAGGAAAGAATTAAGAGAGAGAAATTATGAAATCCCAAGCAATGTACATTTATGACACATGACCTGAAGAAACCATTGATCAGTAATTTATCCTCCTATCGTTTCTTAGGCGGGTTATTACATTTGATCTAATGCACCATTTCAGCTTGAAATCTAGAGGTATTATTTGCGTTTGTCTCACGTGTGTCTTTGACAAAGGGGGTTCCCTTTTCCTCCTGGCTGGAGAGGGTTCCCTCAGGTCTTTGATTCGCTGAAGGTCTGGTCGTGTCTTTGATCGACGTCTTGGGAAGCCAATCACGTGGCGTGTTGGCGGCTGGGATGGAAGTCTTGGAAGGCGTTGTTAAAAAGTTGAAGCGCGCTGTTGGAGACTCGTTGAGAAACTTTGCGGCGAAACTTAGCACAACCCGAGACTTAACGGAACGAAAATAGACTTTAAGTAAAAGAAAGGAAAGTGAGAGAAGAGCAGATGGCCTGAATGAAATCTGTTAACCCATTTTCTTTGATGGTCTGCCACGATTGTCCGATCGTCGCTTTGCCGGAACCGAGCTGCAGACAGCTCTTGACTGAACAATGAACAGAACGTGAACACTCCGTGACCACCAACGTGAACACGCGTGAACACCCAGCGGTGAACGTCTCGCGAACAACACTCTGAACTCTTCCTCTGTGATCCAGAGGTTAAACTCAGAAATTTGCCCATCCCCTGGATGGATTCTGGCCAATTAGGGTTCAGGGGTGACTGTGCCTCCACCCCTCCCATAAAATTGGATTATCTATAGTCATTTAATTTCCTGCTCTTAAGCAGAGAGTAAAGTTAGACCTAATTTCTTACTATGAGGACATGATCGATTCTATAAAGATTTAATTCAGCTCATCTGCTTAATCATGTCAATACGAGCACAACGGTATCAAAAACGGTGTCTTTTCATCCACTCATTCAATAGTTACATAATTGCATGACTCTGGGAATGATATACATGCATAGTCACGTGCATCAGTTGTAAACACGCTAACAAACTATGTCGAAGGCTATTTGAGTGAAAGTCCAATAATCATAATCTTATACATTCTAGTATGTAACATTTTCTGGAAGTTTCTTTGGAGTCTTAAACTGTGTCACTTGCAGTTCATTTAGCAGTCCTTAAAAAGACAGAGAATTGTTTGTTTCTTTGTCTTGCGATCACAACGAGTCTTTTGTCCTCTTTGTGAAGTTTTGGTCAAAAGTCCATAGGAAATCACGTAATTGTGATGTAGACGTGGTAGCCTTAGGCAGAAAGGAGCCTCGTGATAAATGAACGATTTCCTGGGGTCTGGAGCTGAATTAGGCTTTGTGAAAGGGATTGTTCATCTAATGAATCATTTGGAAGATTCATTCAATGTCTGCGACCATAATCGTTACATTCCCCCCTTCGTTAGTCGATGTGTTGGGATGAAGACATCGGCGAACGCTGTAGAGACACAGGGAGAAGAAGCAGACACATACACAACAAACAGCAAGACAACACCTCCATGATTGGCCACTGTACTGGTGCAGGGCATTAGATTATCTGAGTACTAACGGGTTTAAACTTTAAACTTAAGGTTAACTTGAAGCTTATGTTTTAACTTTCCTCTGATTATCGTGTCGGCGTAGTGTAGCTTAACTTTGGTACTGTTATTCTAATTTGGTTCGGTACGGTGACTCTTTGACCAAATTCTGTGATTAAAATAGTTTTGTTTGTATTCTTCTCTTCTAAATCGTACTAGGTTGAGACCGTTGTACCTTTCTTCATGACGTGGTGACATCATTTGTGGTAAAAATGAGGTGACCCCTTAATCATGGAGCTCTCTAGCTCACATTCGTTTAAAGGTGGCCTGCCGATATTAGGCGTGGTGCATCAATC